>CM062813.1:639720408-640357226 GCA_031772625.1 Pinus tabuliformis | reverse complement strand
GTAATCTATAAATGTCAAGCCAGTAGGTACGAACATGTTGTGGTCACCAACAACCCCCCTCTTTGCTTGATGATTATCCATAACATCAAGCAAAGGGGGGACCCTGAACAAAAAATCCAAAAAATACTTTGTTAAAATTTTTGTATTTTTCTCTCTAAGGCTTAAATCGCATTGCAAGGAAAGACTGAAGCATCCCCCAAGCACGAAAAGCAAAACTGCGAAAGAGCGACGCGAAGTTCATCGCGTCGCATGCATTCCAAGGGCTCTTAAAGAGAAGATCTTCAAGAAACGCCGATCGCCGATATGCGACATCGCACATCGCAAACGTCGCACTAAGAAGCATAAGCCATTAAATGAAATCAGCGATCTGCGATCTGCGATGTCAGCGATATGCGATCTGCGATATGAAAAGACTCATCACAAGAATTCTCCGACATACACGATAGACCCGAGATTAAGCGCGCACCTTAAATGAAATTAATGACCGCATGCTTGAGTATCCAGAAATGATTGCATCGCATTTTCCGAAGAGTCAAGTCATGATGAATGTCAGGATTATGCATTCATTAGAATTTAATGCTTTCATGTCAATCTTTTCATTTTCCCTTCTTCTTTGCTTAGACTGCAAGACACGCAACTGATATAAACCTATATGCAGGAAACATCTAAGGAAAAGGGGAAAGCGCCAATCAGATAACAGAGAGAAGATGCCTCCACAAATGGATGCCGCATACAACAGGACCGCGGATTCCAGACTATCATCCAACCGGCACTGATGAAATTAGACTGTCCAAGACGAAGAGTCAAAGGCGCACAAAAGCAGCGTGTTTGCAAAAGATCCTGAAGCTCAAACTTGGTAAAGCAGAGAAAGAAGCGCAAGAGAAGGAGGACACTCCAGAAAAGCCTGGAACAAAGAACGGAAGAAATTCTCGACACAGGGAATTGTCCATACAGCACGACTCCTAACTCGCTCAGTCATTCGCACGACCAGAAACCAAAGTAGCAACAACAAAATCAGTTCGAGAAGAACCTGGGTTGTGCTAAGTATATACGCAGCGAATACACCCAGCTAGAGAAAGGTTTTCGAAAATATCTTCTGGTCTCTCAGAAGGAGGTGCCAGCTCTTGTTATTTCCACTTTTTTCTCCCGAGCGAAAGAAGAAGGCAACCAACCGACTCTTCCCAGGGAAACGTTGCACTGTTTACAGCACTAAGGAGAATATACAGAAACGGTTAGAAATTAGATTTAAGTTTTAGAAATAAATTTGCTTTTAGGAAAGGGCGGTGATTTGAAGCCGTTTCCCTAAATTCCTGTAATTAAAATTAGCCGGTCAGTAGTATTTAACCCTTCTCGTTGCATTGGAGAAGGGTCCGGAAATCTCTCAAAAAACTTGTCCTCAGAACACGCACTTCTGCACCCTCGGAGGAGGTTTTTGATGAATGGATGGATCGAGATTTATTTATGTTTGCATTTTAATGTCTGTTACTGATGTTGCACTTCTGTACTCTTAGCAGATATTAGAACAAGTAGAAATAAATCATTATTGCTTGAAGTTTATTAGTGAAGTCAGTCATAAATGGTACTTTTATCTCTTGACTAAATTTTGCTAGTATTCCTAGAGTGATATGCAGCTGAGTTCTTTATATGTTACTGTATGAATGTGTGTATTACCATTTGGCACTTCTGTACGGTGGAGTCATTTATTTATGCTTGACATATGAATAACTAATTATGCGATATGCTGTTCACAACTGTTCTGCCTAACTTCTTATGCAGAGTGGTTTATCTTTATTGATTTATATTCTGATAATAGCTTAATGATCTTTATTACCAACTATTGTTTGAAATCTTTCTAGATCGCATAACAAAAGAAAACACCCCGGGTTAGCGTAGATTAGATGTATTGTTTTTCTTCATTAGATTACATTAGTATAGAGTTAGTTTAGCAGTTAGAATTAAGACTAGTTTAGAAAAACCTTTAAATCAATACCATCAAACTCTACACACACACGCACACCCTTCACATTGGGAAACTGGTCCCATTACCCCCAGTCGGAGCCGCTACTCCAAACGGGCAAGGAGCCGCCAACCAGGTTCCGGACCGGGTGGGTATCCCCCTTGTTGTCGACCCGATTTCGGGGCCCTCAACATTTCTGGCGCTAGGAGGAGGGCCTGAGCTATGAATGGCACATAATTCAAAATCCAAATACCATTCTGAGAGCAAATCACCCTCACCAACTTCCCTGACTTCTCTGGTACGATTAAACTCAGAACTAGAGGTCGCTCGGGCATCCACCGCTGCTACACACCCTAATACATCAGACCAACTTATCGTTGATCCCCCTGAAATTCAAACTTTGATCCATAAACTCCAGGGATTCTCTATTTTTACTCAGAGGTCTGATAAATCTAAAGGCAGCGTGACTTCGCAGTACATTCATGCTCATCCCCTGACCAGATTGAAGAGTGAAAGGTTTGGCATCCAGCCAAGTTAAATTCCTCTCCCCACTAGGAAAAGAGCAAGGAAAGCACTTCCAGAGTCTGACAGAGAGACTCTTTCGTCCACTTCTTCCATTCTAACTCCCTCTCCGTGAAGTCAACCACCCACATCTTCACCTCAAATCACCCATCCATCTTCCACAACCCTTCCTCTGCAATCATCGAAGATCATAATATCTCCATCTTCTCAACATCAGAGATCACCTTCTGCACTTTTGTTAACTAGCAACTCAGCGATGGCTCAGTCTCCATGGAACAATCCTGGGGCGGTTTTAATGCCTCCACCCCTAAGTCCAATACCCGCCCATCCTGAGAAATGGCTACCGAAGTTCAATCCAGAAACAGGAATGCTAGCTGAAGAACATATCAATAATTTCATGCTTTCTGTTAATCTCAACGGAGTTACCAACGAAGATGCCGTGGTCCGACTTTTTCCCTATACAATGCAAGGGACAGCCAGGTCATGGTATTTTTCGCTGCCCTCCGGATCTATCACGAGCTGGGACACTTTTCAAAATCAATTTCTTACCAAATTCGGTGATGATAGATCGACAGCGACATTGATCAACGATTTATCCAATCTCAAAGCTGAGGCTAGGGAACCCATTAAAGATTTTAACTTACGGTTCAACAAGATCCTCAACAAAATCCCCGCTGCTTCCCAACCCAGCGAGGAAGTGAGATGTTAATGGTACATCACGACCTTACCTTCAAACTTGGCCATCTTCGTAGATAGGGCAAGCAAGACAACCTTAGTTGAAAATTTGACTGAGGCGTTAGCAGTTGAAAAATGCGTAGTAGCCCTAGAAAAGAGATCTGCAATCGAAGAACGTAAATCTAAGAAAATCTCTTTCAAAGAAGACACCAAGAAGAAGCAAACGAAAGATCCTTTCGATATGGAAGGATTACAAAAGGTGTTAAAGGCCATGTCTAATGAGATGATTGACATAAGAAAGCAAGTAGCAGAATCGTCCCCAAGAAAGCCTTTTAGGAATTTTAAAAGAAATCCTCCTATGGAGACGAAGCCACCCAATGTGGTCTCAAACGTTGAATCTGAAGAAGAAGAAGAAGAGAGCACCATCGAAACACAGACCGACGATGAAGAAGTGGTGGAACTGCAAGGAATGTGGGATTTC
Source organism: Pinus tabuliformis (assembly GCA_031772625.1). Taxonomy (NCBI): domain Eukaryota; kingdom Viridiplantae; phylum Streptophyta; class Pinopsida; order Pinales; family Pinaceae; genus Pinus; species Pinus tabuliformis. The sequence continues at coordinate 640,353,591 of CM062813.1, read as the reverse complement.
ATCCTCCCACAAGAAGAAGATCAAGAAGCATTTCCGGTTAGCACACGAAGCAAAAATCAACTTGATCCTCCCCAAACTACCCCCAAACAGAAGGGCGCAAGCCCTACAGCAAAAGAAAAGGTCGCAACAAAGAAAACAACTGCTAAAGCGACCCAATCTAGCCCAGTCCAATCAGATCAAACGCCTCCATCAAGAACACTGATAGTGTCGGATGAAATGGAGTATAACATCATCGATGACATGAAAAAGACTAGGGCTAATATCACTCTGTACGAGTTGAGCAAATTGAAACACCAACAGAAAATCATGATGAAAGAGTTACATGCCGTGCCTACTACACCTTTACCTACAGCTGTAGCTTCCCACCAGATAGGAAGACCTCCGGTCAACATGATCAATAAAATCGATCTGAATGACATCGCTTTGATTGGAGGAAGATCTAGATCTCATACTCCTCCTTTCCTCCTCACTTATGAAATCTTTAATAGAAACGTGCACAACTGCTTGGTTGATTCTGGTGCCTCAACCAATATTTTACCCAGGTCAATATGTGCCAAACTGAATGTTCAACCGCAAAAATCCGCAGTGCGCATAGTTCAACTTGATCGATCGCAAGTCGAAGTGATAGGTGAACTTAACCAAGTGACCATAAGACTGTCGTATAACCCCAAGGTATGCCAGGTTATCGACATTCTAGTGGCTGATATCCCTGAATTTTATGGTTTGATTCTTAGCAGGGACTGGTCCGAGAAACTCCACGGATACTTTTCAACCGACTGGTCGCACATGTGGTTACCCTCCAACGGGAAACCAAATCAAATAAAGGTTGAACGAGAGTTGCACCAAAAATACATAGTGATGGATTTGGAAGGAGAGAATGAAGCCATAGCATACAACAGCAGCATCATAGGCAACTACTCGGTAGATTCTTTCCTCGGAAATTTCAATGCTCACATATCACCTTATTTGGAAAATTCAGTTTTGTCCCAAGTAGAAAACTTTTCCCAGACTGATGATTCAAAATCTGTTAGTTTTTTAGATAACCCTGTAAATACATCTTTATTTTGGAAATTATATTTTGATGGCTCTAAGTCCAACGAAGGAGCAGGAGCAGGATGCGTTCTAATTAGCCCAGACGGAAATAAGACTATGCTTACATGCAGACTCGAGTTCGATTGCACGAACAACACAGCGGAATACGAGGCCTTGGTGCAAGGCCTATACAAAGCAATCGGATTGAACGTCAAGTATCTTCAAGTCTTTGGAGATTCCGAGATCATCGTCAAACAGGTACGTAACACCATACACTGCCTGACAAGTCATTTGAAGCACTATCAATCGTTAGTTCAAGATCTCACTGCACATTTCATAGCATTCAATATTTCGTCAGTCCCGAGACTCCAAAATGCAAGCGCAGACCTGTTAGCTAACATAGCCTCCAGACTCATTCCCTCCGAAGACTTTAGTCCAGATAGGTTCTCGATAGAGTTAATTTTTAAATCGTCAATCCCTGACAACATCACCAACTGGAGGGTATTCAACGACGACCTAGACATCGTAAGTTTCCTCACCTCTGAAGGATCCTACTCAAACCAGATAATTGACGAAGACTGTCATGATCACCAAATACAACAAAATAGAACTGATAATGCTATACCCAAATCGGTGGTCAAACTAGAAGACTTATATGACTTAAAAAGTCGGTTCAAAAGGTCAGCTAATGCCAAGCTTTACAGTTCAACTCTGAACTACGAGTCAGTGAACCTAGGAACCGATGAGAAGGCACAAAACGTTAATCTAGGCCAAGGCCTAGCCCCCAAAGAAAAATCAGCATATATTCGTCTTCTACGACAGTACAAAAACGTCTTCGCCTGGAATTATGACGAGCTGAAAACTTACAACACTTCTATCATTCAGCACACTATCCCTATGATTGACATCGAGAAACCTGTCCAACAAAAGCTCAGAAAAATCCACCCCAACTTGGAAAATCAGATAAAAACTGAGCTGAATAAGTTGTTGAGAGCCAGAATAATCTTCCCGGTTAGACATTCCAAATGGGTATCCAATATGGTACCTGTTAGGAAGAAAAACGAAGATATTAGAATCTGCATCGACTTCCGGAATCTCAACAAAGCCTGTCAGAAAGACAATTTTCCCCTCCCACCGATGGAGCAAATATTACAGGCAGTAGCAGGCTCAGAGTTAATGTCTTTCCTGGACGGATTTTCAGGATATAATCAAGTGCTAGTACACCCGGATGATCAGTTAAAAACCACCTTCCGAACCAAATGGGGTACCTACGCGTATCGGAAGATGCCATTCCGTTTGATCAATGCCGGTGCTACTTTTCAGAGAGCCATGGACATTGCATTTAAAGGTTTAGTCAATAAATCGATAGTGATTTACCTGGATGATATAACTGTGTACTCCAAGAACAGAAGCGACCATCTCAAAGATTTGAAGCAAATCTTTCAAAGATGTTTAAGGTATGGGATCTCGCTTAACCCGAAGAAATCTTTTTTCGCGTTGAGTGAAGGGAAATTGCTAAGATTCATAGTGTCCAAATCTGGCATTCACATTGAACCTGACAGAATCAAGGAAATTTCCGAGATACCCATGCCCCATAACAAAAAGACCATGCAATCTTTCATAGGACAGATCAATTATGTGAAAAGGTTTGTCCCAGATTTTTTTCACGTATTATTTCTCCTTTACAAAAAATGATAAAAAAGAATTCAAACTTTAAATGGGGTCTAGACGAGCACGAAGCGTTTAACTTAATCAAACAAGCCATCATTAACGCTCCATCTTTAGCAACCCCAAATTTTTCAGAACCTTTTGTCTTATACACGTTTGCCTCAGAGAATTCTTATGCTGCAATTTTGACTCAAGCGAATCAAGAAAAGGTGGAAGCTCCAATCGCATTTTTTAGCTCAAACTTGCAAGGTGCTGAACTCAATTATTCGGACGTAGAGAAACAGGCATACGCCGTTTTCAAAGCGATCAAATATTTCAGACCTTTCTTGCTAAAGGCCCATACCAAGGTCATGGTACCGTTTCCAGCGGTAAGAAACCTCCTGATACAGAAGGATGTGGGCGAAAAGAGAGCGAATTGGATCACCGCCTTACAAGAATACGACCTGGAGATCAAGCCGGCACACATCGTAAGAGGTCAAGGCTTCTGCAAGATGTTAGCTGGAGCATCGCAAATCCCTGAAAACTCGTCTGAAGAGGTACACGCGTATGAGGTAAGCCTAAACGACGCAGAATCATTATATGCTGACACCATTTATTTCCTTAAGAACGGGTATGCTCCATTTCACCTGGATCACATTATGAAGAGAGCCCTGAGATTGAAAGCTAAAAAATACCAGCTCGTAAATGATGTCCTGTTTAAAAGAAATTATGATTCTGTGCTTCTTAGATGTCTTGAGAAAACTGAAGCCGAGAAGGTTTTGCAGGAACTCCATGATGGACCAACAGGTGGACAGTATGCTGGAGAAGCCACCGCACATAAAGTCTTACGTGCAGGAAATTACTGGCCCACACTGTTCAAAGACTCGTACAATCACGTAAGGAAATGCTAGGTCTGCCAGACTACTGCAGGAAAACAAAAGAAATCATCCATGCCACTGCAGCCGGTTAACATCGAACAGCCATTCAGTCAATGGGGCCTGGACATAATAGGTGAGATCGTTCCTCACTCCTCTAAACAGCATAGGTATATCCTCACAGCAACTGACTATTTTACTAAATGGGTAGAGGCGGTTCTTCTCAAGACAGCTAATTCTGAAAACATTATTGAATTCATAGATCAGTTTATCATCACTAGGTTTGGATTGCCAACGGCCTTACTATTTGATAATGCTTCATATTTTTCTGGAAATACCATGACTGATTTCGCGCCCAAAAGAGGGTTCAAACTGAAGTATTCTGCCAACTACTATCCGCAAGGTAATGAGTTGGCTGAATCGACAAACAAGAACCTAATCAGGATTATTAAAAAGACAGTCGACCAAAACCAAAAGAATTGGCACAAAGCGCTGGTAAACGCCTTATGGGCAGACAAAATTACAAAGAAAGCCTCTATGGCACTTCTCCCTTTAATTTAGTTTACGGGAGAGAAGCAGTTCTTCCTACTCACTTAGTCATTCCCTCCTTGTCCTTAGTACAATACATTGATGAAGTATCTACTTCCTCCTTACAACTAAGACAAATGGAAATAATCAAGCTAGAAGAACAACGAGAACAGGCTAAGAAAACCCATGCTCACCACCAAGCGCTAATAAAATCCTCTTTTGACTCGAACATAATAACCAGAAAAAACTTTCAGATGGGAGATTTAGTTTTGAAGTGGGATAAGGCTCATGAAGAAAAGGGCAAACATACGAAATTCCAGAAGCTATGGCTTGGTCCTTTTCAGATTGTAGAGGTCATAGGCCCATCGACTTTTGTGTTGCAGGACTTAACAGGCAGGAAAGATTCTCTGCCTGTGAATGGACAAATTCTCAAAATATATTTCCCATAGAAGGTCACTCTTCTATTTTTGTAGGATAATTTTAGTTTTATTTTAGTTTTTCATTTCTTATAAATAAGGGTTGGTTGTGAATGATCATAAATAGTATTCATGAAGGAACATACCATTTCTCTATCAGATTTTGATTTCACTTGTATAAATAGCAAAACTTTTCAAAAAATCTGGCTTTTATTATTGACAGATAGAGTTAACTTTAGCCTGAATATGATGTCAGTTTCAACCTCAAAAAAATCTGGGATGAAAGTAACTTTTGGCAAAAAATTGTTTTACGCCAACGCAATGAAAGGTATCATCAATAATAAAATAAGTATTCTCTGCAAAACTGTTGTTTTTAAACTCTATTATTGTCGTCCAGAGCTTTCTTAAGGAAAAACAATGACTTCCTCCCTGCTAAGGAAAATCGCAGCATCCAGAGAAACAATCCAAGAAAACACCATATCTCAAAGAATAAGAGGTCTCATCACGAGCCGGCTTATCATGATCACAGATATTATAACTTGCTGACTTTGCCAATACTGTCTACCAAAACAGGGCAACGACTCAAGATTGTTGCAATCAAAAGACAAGGGGTCTCATCACGAGCCAGCTTGTTCAGCAAAAGTGTAAATCAAGTGAATGACTGTGTCATAATTTGGCCACCAAACCAAGACATTGTTCTTTAGAGAATAAAAAAAATTAAGAAAGAAAGAATAAGGTCGAAAGGATTTTTCTCTGGAATGTTGTAAATGACCTCAAGCAAGAAAAAGGATCATTGCTTGGATAACATGGTAACCCTGTCGAGGCTATGGACGCTTGCGGGCAGCAGAGGCTCTACCTACGACAAATGAGCATATTTTACAAAGCCAGTACGCAGAGAAGACCTTATTTTATCTTTGAAAAGACCGAGTAATGTCTGGTGTAAATACAAGAAATAACCCAAAGGAAGCAAACAATCGGAATGAAATAAAAAGTTGTGACGAAACATCATTGACAGGATAAGGGGTAATACTCTATCCGTCCATAACAAAATTTAGATATACGAATTTTTTTTTGTTTTGGAAGTGAAAGTGCAATAGAACAAGCAGAGATAACTGGTTCTTCACAGTGAATCACCATTGTTGTGGTCACCAACAACCCCCCTCTTTTCTTGATGATTATCCATAACATCAAGCAAAGGGGGGACCCTGAACAAAAAATCCAAAAAATACTTTGTTAATTTTTTTTATTTTTCTCCCTAAGGCTTAAATCGCATCGCAAGGAAAGACTGAAGCATCCCCCAAGCGCGAAAAGAAAAACTGTGAAAGAGCGACGCGACGTTCATCGCGTCGCATGCATTCCAAGCGCTCTTAAAGAGAAGATCTTCAAGAAACGCCGATCGCCGATATGCGACATCGCACATCGCAAACGTCGCACTAAGAAGAATAAGCCATTAAATGAAATCAGCGATCTGCGATCTGTGATGTCAGCGATCTCCGATCTGCGATATGAAAAGACTCATCGCAAGAATTCTCCGACATACACGATAGACCCGAGATTAAGCGCGCACCTTAAATGAAATTAATGACCGCATGCTTGAGTATCCAGAAATGATTGCATCGCATTTTCCGAAGAGTCAAGTCATGATGAATGTCAGGATTATGCATTCATTAGAATTTAATGATTTCATGTCAATGTTTTCATTTTCCCTTCTTCTTTGCGTAGACTGCAAGACACGCAACTGATATAAACCTATATGCAGGAAACATCTAAGGAAAAGGGGAAAGCGCCAATCAGATAACAGAGAGAAGATGCCTCCGCAAATGGATGCCGCATACAGCAAGACCGCGGATTCCAGACTATCAGCCAACCGGCACTGATGAAATTAGACTGTCCAAGACGAAGAGTCAAAGGCACACAAAAGCAGCGTGTTTGCAAAAGATCCTGAAGCTCAAACTTGGTAAAGCAGAGAAAGAAGTGCAAGAGAAGGAGGACGCTCCAGAAAAGCCTGGAACAAAGAACGGAAGAAATTCTCTACACAGGGAATTGTCCATACAGCACGACTCCTAATTCGCTCAGTCATTCGCACGACCAGAAACCAAAGTAGCAACAGCAAAATCAGTTCGAGAAGAACCTGGGTTGTGCTAAGTATATACGCAGCGAATACACCCAGCTAGAGAAAGGTTTTCGAAAATATCTTCTGGTCTGTCAGAAGGAGGTGCCAGCTCTTGTTATTTCCACTTTTATCTCCCGAGCGAAAGAAGAAGGCAACCAGCCGACTCTTCCCAGGGAAACGTTGCACTGTTTACAGCACTAAGGAGAATATACAGAAACGGTCAGAAATTAGATTTAAGTTTTAAAAATAAATTTTCTTTTAGTAAAGGGCAGTGATTTGAAGCCGTTTCCCTAAATTCGTGTAATTAAAATTATCCGGTCAGTAGTATTTAACCCTTCTCGTTGCATTGGAGAAGGGTCCGGAAATCTCTCAAAAAACTTGTCCTCAGAACATGCACTTCTACACCCTCGGAGGAGGTTTTTGATGAATGGATGGATCGAGATTTATTTATGTTTGCATTTTAATGTCTGTCACTGATGTTGCACTTCTGTACTCTTAGCAGATATTAGAACAAGTAGAAATAAATCATTATTGCTTGAAGTTTATTAGTGAAGTCAGTCATAAATGGTACTTTTATCTCTTGACTAAATTCTGCTAGTATTCCTAGAGTGATATGCAGCTGAGTTCTTTATATGTTACTGTATGAATGTGTGTATTACCATTTGGCACTTCTGTACGGTGGAGTCATTTATTTATGCTTGACATATGAATAACTAATTATGCGATATGTTGTTCACAACTGTTCTGCCTAACTTCTTATTGAGAGTGGTTTATCTTTATTGATTTATATTTTGATAATAGCTGAATGATCTTTATTACCAGCTGTTGTTTGAAATCTTTCTAGATCGCATAACAAAAGAAAACACCCCGGGTTAGCGTAGATTAGATGTATTGTTTTTCTTCATTAGATTACATTAGTATAGAGTTAGTTTAGCAGTTAGAATTAAGACTAGTTTAGAAAAACCTTTAAATCAATACCATCAAACTCTACACACACACGCACACCCTTCACATTGGGAAACTGGTCCCATTACCCCCAGTCGGACCCGCTACTCCAAACGGGCAAGGAGCCGCCAACCAGGTTCCGGACCGGGTGGGTATCCCCCTTGTTGTCGACCCGATTTCGGGGCCCTCAACAGAACACCAAATATCTGTGACATCTAGTGTATCCATAATTTATTTTCATTAGCCGGTTTCTCCAAGTTCCTCTCATAGCATTTTTGGTACTAAGACCTAATGGGTGTCGCTCTTTCATAAATATTGGATTTGTCACATTTAAAGATAATGGTCATTTGTGCCTCTCAAATATTGAAGCACCCATTTCACTGCTCACCAATGTTCTTCACCTAGATTTGCCATGAACCTACTAACAACTCCAACTGCATGTGAAATGTCAGGTCTTATAGATACCATTGCATACATTAAGTTGCCTCCAAAATTTACAAATGGTACACAAGACATATAATTTTTTTCTTCGTCACTTCTAGGACTCAAAACTGAAGAATGTTTAAAATGGGAAGCTAATGGATCACTAACATGTTTCGCATTTTTGATACCTAACTTTTCAAGTATTCTTACTACATACATCTGTTGTGATAACTAAAGATTTCCATTTTTCCCGTCTCTGTGTATCTCCATGACCAAGATATGTTCTTCCACTCCAAGATCCTTCATATCAAACATCCTAGAGATTTGAGCCTTTGACCTATTGACCTCTTCCATTCTTTTTCTTGCAATAAGAATATTGTCAACATACAAAACCAAGATAATGATTATGCCACTAAAACTCTTGAGTATACACAATGATAATACTCACTTCTAATAAAGTTCTGGCTCACCATGAAGAAGTAAAACTTCTTGTACCCTTGCTTGGGCGACTGCCTCGGGCCATACAATGATTTAATGAGCTTGAAAAAAATATATTTTGTTGTGATCTTCTACAAAACATTCTAGTTGTTCCATATCAATCTCTTCATCCAAATCACCATGTAAAAAAAGTGCTTTAAAATATAACTGTTCTAACTCAAGGTCAATTAATATAGTTAGTGCCAACATAATATGAATAGAAACAAGTATTTTTATTGGTGAAAAAATCTCAAGAAATTCAATACCTTCAACCTGAGAATACCCTTTTGCAACTAGCCTCGCCTTATACATATCGATATTTCCATCATCATTTCGCTTCAACTTGAAGATCCATTTGTATCCAACAACACTTCTCCCTTCAGGAAGTTCTACAAGATCCCAGGCTTTGTTCTTAGCTAAGGAATCCATTTCTTCATCCATATCCTTTTTCCAATTTTTGCTATCTGCATCATCCACTGCTTCCTCATAACAAGAAGGTTCCCCATATTCAGTAATCAATAAAAAATATGAAGAAGAATCTTCATACATTTTGGGTTTTCTTCCTTCCCTTGTAGACCTTCTTAGAGTGACTGGTTTTTGAACTGGTTCTATAACATCAATAGTTTCCTTTGCATATTCTTCACTTTTTTCTTCAGAAGTGTCTCATTCCTTTCGTCTTTCTGACAAAGGCCTAGCCTCCAAATAAATTTGTTGATTTGGCGATACTTGTTCATGTTCAAGTTTTTCAACATCCTACTTTAGAAGAGAAGATTCATCAAATGTTACATCTCTACTAAAGACTATCTTTTGTGAAGAAGGATCCTGCAACCTGTATCCTTTCACCGCATAGTCATACCCAACAATGAAATAACATTTCGATTTTGGGTCTAATTTTGAGCGCTGATTTTTAGGAATAAGAGCATAGGCATCACAACCAAAAATCCTTAAATGTGAATAATCACAAGACTTACCTGACCAAACTTTCTCGGGAATTTTACAATTAATTGAAACTGAAGGTGATCTATTAACTAAATAAAAAGAAATGATTCTGTCTCTTTTCGTATGAGTCTAATTCATATGTTCAGCGACACCATTTTGTTGAGGAGTATAAACAACAATGTTATGTCTAACAATCCTTTCATCCTTACAATATTTTTCAAATTCTAGAGAAGTAAATTCATTTCCATTGTCAGTTCTCAAACATTTAATTGATTTTCCTATTTTCTTTTCCACCATTACTTTAAATTATTTAAAAACGTTAAATACATCAGCTTTTCTTTTTAACATATAAACCCAAACATTCTAGGGGAAATCATCAATAAACGTTAAGTAATGTAATGCACCTCCATACGATACAGTAGGAGATGATCCCTGCATATCAGAATGAATATAGTCCAAAATTTCTTTACTATTATGAATTCGAGTTTTAAATCTCTGTTTACCTTGTTTTCCATACACACAATGTTTACAAAAATCCAACTTCAAGGATTTCAAATCAGGAAAAAAATTGCAGTTCATCAGTACCTAAAGACCTTTCTTGCTCATGTGGCCCAATCGGTGATGCCATAGGTGAGTAACTTCTTCTTCTTTCTTTGACATAGTCACTGCCTCACTGACCTGAGTACTTCCTTTGAGTCTGTAAAGATTTCCGACCTTTTCTGCCTTCAAAACAACTAGAGTGTCTTTTGACACTTTCAACATGCCATTATGACATGTAAACTTGTAACCATCCGAGTCCAATGCTCCCAAAGAAATCAAAGTTTTCCTTATTTCAGGTACATGTCTAACAAAAGTTAATGTTCTAACTGTATTATCAAACATTTTAATTTTGATATTTTCCATCCCAACTGTCTGACAAGATAAATTATTACCCATAAACATAGAACTACAATTTGCAGCTTCATATGAAGTAAACCAATTTCTGTGCGGACTCATGTGATGAGAAGTACCAGAATCTAATATCCAATTTTCAACATTTTGATAGAAATTACAAACATGTAAAGCTTCATTTACTATTCCTACTTCAGCAGATAAAACTTCATCAACCATACCTGAATGAACTTGATTTTCTTCCTTCTTTTGGTTTTTAGACCATTTCCGTTTCCAACAATTTTTCTTGAGGAGTCCAATTTTGTTGTAGTACTATCATTTAGATTTACACTTCTTTCCCTTTTGTTCTTATTTGGAAGAACCTCTTTCTTTCTCCCCACTTTCCTTCGACTGACCTCTCGCTATCATGGCTTTTGGTGCAAATGTTTCAATACTAGATTTCCTCAGTACTTCTTCAGATAATAGAGCTCCAACAATTGATTCAAATTTAAAAGAATCAATAGCGCTCAAACTGATTGAAGTTATGAAGTGGTTCCATGACTCCGGCAGAGAACACAACAAGGTTATAGCTTTGTCTTCTTCATGAATTTTAACTTCCATATCTGATAATTAGAAAATAAGTGTCTTAAAAACATTTAAATGTTCTACAAATTTTGTATGCTCCTTCGTCCGAAGACTATACAATTGTCTTTTCAAATAATTTGTTTTGGTTAACAATTTTTTCATATACAATTTTTCAAGTTTTTCTCCCAAACCTGCTGCTGAGGTTTCTTCAACAATATTGAAGAGAACTTCATTCACCAAGCATAACCTGATGGTATTGAGAGCTCGAGCGATTGAAGTCCTTCTAGTCCGAATATGTCATGCTAGCAGGTTTCTTATTCACCCTGTCGAATGCTTTGTGCAACCCTTGTTGCACAAGAAAATCGCTAACTTTCAGTTTCCATAAAAAAGTTATTCTTGCCGTGAATTTTTCCACCTTGAACTTTGCATTCATCATTTTGCCCATTTCTTCCTACAAACCTTTCTACTATGGTTTCCTAGTTTCCCTTCTTTCTTCAATTTCCAGCTATGCTTTTCAAAAAAATTATGATTTCCTTTTTTCAGCTATGGTTTCCTTTTAAAAAAAAAGTTCTTCTGCTTCCAATTTCACGAACTTGCCTTTAAACCCTATTCAATTTCCACCTGACAATTTTCACACAGAAAAAACCCTCTTCAATGAATTTGTCTCTAAACCCTATTCAGATTTCATAAGAATAACTCTGTTTCAATTTTTATTTGTAAATTTCTTATTTTTGTTTAAAAGTAATTGTACCTGAATTTCTTCATCTGGACTCCTTAAGGAATGTTTCTCTTCCACAACACCCTCGTTCCTTTTTTTGATTGGGCTTCTTGTTACAGGACTTCATGACCTTACAGTTCTTTTGCAACCAGTATACCAGTGAGGACCTTGGCATTAAAAAATTGGTGGCTGACCATTCTTCCTTTCTCGATGGCTACAATCTCTCTTTTCGACTCTGACAGATTCGGTTCAACTACTTTCTCCAGCGACGACGTCAGATTTTGAGACTCCTCCAATGGGTCTGTGCATTAGCATAATCCCTCTACAAATTTGTGGAATCAAGCACGATAGTACCTTGCTCCTCTATGGCACTCTGTATTTTTCCAGGCTGGCCGTAGTCCCCTTGCTCCTTTGTGATACTCTGTCGTTTTCCAGACCCACTAAAAAAATAAATTTCTATTTTTCAGCGACGCTCGCTCCTTGACATCAATAACATCTCTCTCTGGTGGCTCTGATGTAGGGCTCTTTACTTGACAACGAAAACTCTTCAACAATCGACATAAAGTAACGATTCTTACACTGCGTTTGACTGGACTCAAACTCGAGAGTGCAGTTCTGAATAACAAATTTACTATGCTACCTTCACGACTCTGATCGCGATTTCTCTCACAGCTCCGATGGCAGATTTCTCTAACCAATTATCTCTGATACCACTTTTTGGGGACTTCCATAAATCAACAAGGTTGTAGGGTTTACAAAGTTATTCAATCATTCAATAACTGAACAAGAAAGGCATAAATAGAAACATAAACACACATATTAACACAATAAATCTACATGGTAAAACCTTGACAATGTGTCAAGGAAACCTCCACGGGTCAAGTAATTAGAAATATTTATTAATCAAAGATGATTCTCCATGATAAAGCCTCTGGGAATTCACCAATTTAATATGGGATTCTCCTTCGTTACATAACTCCTATTCGTTACAAAACTAACTGGGAGTAAAAATAAGATTTTACCCATAATTACATCATTTGTTGTCACATTTCAATAAATGTAAATAAAATGGAATGGACGATACTGTAAAAGGAAGCAAAAGGTTTGAATTATGAAATGGTACATTCCATAACAAACCCAACACAAAAATTTGTCAGTGTATGGAAAATGTGAGTTTAGGTCGCACTTTCCTTCAACTAATTGTAAGTTGTTAACACATGAGTTGATTATCTAGCTACGCATTGATTGCAAAGGTTGTTAAGAAAATCTAGAAGGACATGCATAAATACAATACCTTTACCTTTCAATGAAAAAGCAAAAGGAGCACGGACAATGGTAGGAGTAGAGTGGCTATACATAACAAGTGTAAAGTTATTCATAACTCTTAAGTTTCCACCACTCTGGTCTACCTGCTTTCTCTTCATTTTTTATTATTATTATATCCATATAATTTTTCTGTCTATCCAAATCCATATTCCAATGGCACACCAAACAACCGATGACAATGACAATGCTTATGTTGCTTCCTCCTCCTCCTCCTCCATTGCCTCGTGTTCTTCCCTGATTTCTTATAAAAGCTACGATGTTTTTATCAATCATCGTGGCCTTGACGTAAAGACCACCTTCGCCATCGATCTATATTGTAGTATTAATTCCTGTGGGCTACGAGCTTTTCTAGACAAACTGGAACTGGAAGTTGGCAAAAATATTACTCCTCAAATACGACACGCCATCAAAACCTCCTTCATCCATATCGCCATTTTCTCAAATGGTTTCTAGATGAACTATTGCACATGTTGAAGGAATTTTAGTAGAGGTCAGATGAGGTTACTATTATTCCTGTCTTGTATGGTGTCAAGCCTTTGGAGCACTGATGGAACAGTAAAGGACCGTATGTTGAAGCTCTAAGCAAGAAAAGAAGCAGCGATTTGACTTCAATACGATTTAGAATTTGAGATGTGCTCTTTTTGAGGCTGAAAAAATAAGTGCTATCGATTTGGAGGCATTTAATGGGTGGGGACTTGCATTTGACCTTTCCCTCTCTCTCCCTTTCCCATTTACCTTTTTAATTTATTGGACTCTTAGATTTATGTAGGCGCTTCTCACTTTTTTCTTTTATAACCTGATATTCAGCAACATGGAGCAACTTTTGGATGATGTGTTGCGAATGCGTGTCCAAAGTATGCGACAAACCCCCATTGAAGTATGTTGTCGAACACCCAGTTGGGTTGAAAGAAAAATTAGAATAATTTGAAAGCACCGTGTTATGGCCAGAGAAAACCAAGGTTGTCAGGATTGTAGGTGCAGGTTGTGGTCGTAAGACAACGCACGCCACAAAATTCTTCAGCAAGAGGAGGTCAAATAAGAATAGATCAAAGTTTTTGTACGATGTCTGAATAAACACAACTAAGGGTTCTCTACCCTCTACCTTCTTTGTAGAGAACATGATATAGTTACCAAATTTGAATTTAATTTCACATTTGACTTCTACTATAAATATTCGGATGAAAAATTTTCAATCAGACAAACAAAATCGATATATATATATATATATATATATATATATATATATATATATATATATATCATTATTCCTACTTAAACAATATAAAAAATTTAAAATATAATTGGAAAAAAAGGCCCGCCACCAAAACCTCTTTTCGTTTCAAAACTTAATGCCCTTCTTAGTTTCAAAACTCACATAAAATATTTTCCTAATAAATACATATTTAAAGAATCTATGTTGTAAACTTATTTATCTAGATGCCTCTAAACTAGAAATATATTTAATTTTTTCAAAATAAATACATATTTAAAAAAATTATTTCCAAAACTTATTTATCTTGATATCTCTTTAAAAGAAAATCAATTCCTCTTATCAAATTTTCTCACTTTCAATGTTGATGTTCAAATTCTTTGTTGTTTTCATGAATTTATAAAGCATTCAAAGCATGATAGAAATTTAAAAAAGAATTACCAAATTAATAATTACCTTGCATTCTGTCGAGAAAAAATTTCCAAATTAATAACTACCTTCCATTCTTTCAAGAAAAAAATTCCAAATTAATAATTACCTTTCATTCCTCGATCCGTGCTATGTGGCTATCCCGCTATCTATTTTGTGTTCAGACACTCAGCAATTTATTCAAGTCCATGAACCCATCGATTGACTTATTATTATTGTGAATCGAATCGAATTTCAGCGAAGTATTCGGTATACAAATCAAACTGTCGAATTTTCGTATTTTTCGCCTCAATTCAAAATATCATAGCCCCCCCCCATAAGTTCTTGATTTCTCAATTAGCTCCTCCCTTGATAATCAAATAAAACCCTTCCCAAACACCCAACCCTTCCCTTCTCTATCTACAATGCCAATCCAAAGGGAGGATTGGAGCTTTTCCTCTCCTCTTTGCACTAAATATGACTATCCCTGAGGTTTCATAATTCGCACCATTCACACATATATTTATACATGAACGAAATCAAAGTGGATATCATCCTCCAATCCATGGTGTTGAGCTAACTAGCTTAATTGCAATTGCAATATTTGTGCCAATTCAAGTTACTTAGGTTTGATTTAAATGGAAATTTTGCATACCTACAAGGCATAAGGACTGCGCGACTCACCACCCCTGCCAGGGGAATGTTTGTGCCTGTAATTATTACTAGGGATACGTTGACAGTTTCGATAAGGCGAGCTTTGGTTGCGATATGTTGCAGGATTATGCTGGCCAATGTAGCTTTCGAGAGATGGGGGACTTCTGCTAAACCTCCTTCTATAAATAATAATTCAACTTCTTCTTCTTATCATACTCTCTCATGGTGATCGAGCGACTGATAAGGATTCGACTTGCACACATATGCAAGTAACTACCAACACTGGTGAGGACAATGTGAATGGGAAGAACTGCAAGAGTATTTGAATCGAAGACACGCTGGCGTGGGGAGATGGGAGAACACATAACTAAATAAATAAAAATTATTAAACAGAACTATAATGCACAACATGTTCATATACAATAAATCACATCCCTCCATGTCGATATTAGATGAAGAATGGCTAAACATTGAATCTGAACCATTTCTTTATTTAAAAAAATAAATTTATAAATGTGACTTAATTATTATTTCAACAATATTAAATTTAAATTATATTAATAAACTAAATTTTTTAATTAAAATATTATTAAAAATTTGGAGAAATTATAATCAGATAATACATTTTTTCAATTTATACTTATTATTATTAAAATATTTGATGATAAGTTATAAACTCTTCTAATTTAATTTAATAACATTTTGTATTCATAAATATATTTTTAGCTCGCATTGATATATACTGTTAATTCAATTTAATAACATTTTGTTTTCATAAAGGTTTTTAATTTCACATTGATATATTGTTAGTTCATGTGAATATAAATTGAATAACAATAATAAAAATATTGAAACATTGTTAGTTCATGTGAATATAAATTGAATAACAATAATAAAAATATTGAAACATCGTGAATCGAAGGTAAAGGTCAAATTTCAAATCAATAGTTATATGTTACGAGTTCAATTTCATAGAAGAAATTACACCCATTTTAATGTGGGTTACTAGTCTTCAATAATGCAATGGCACACTAAACCAGCATGAGCCCTCTTAACTCCTACACTGAGATATTTAAATGATTTATAGGCATGACCCACTATGCAACCCCAAAATGTCCTAATAATATACTTTCTATTATCGCAAGGAAATATTTCTTGAGATGAGGGATCTACTAATTTATATACTAGTTTTTCTACATCCTTAAAAAAACCTCACTTTAGATGTTCGATATGATCATCAACTCTTTTCAGAAAATATCTAAGTCATGAAAATACATTACGATGAACACGTTTTTCATATCAAAAAATATATAATCTGTATCTTTTTAAGAAGTAATGGTTGGAATTAATGCTTCTATGTGTTTTAGGTTGTTATAAGTTGTCATTGTGAGTCTTTAAGTGTCAATCTAGAAGTAGGGAGTTTCCTATATGTGAGTTGTAATAGTGATTTAGATCCATTATTCTAGGATTTAGAAGAGTTATATATATATATATATATATATATATATATAAACATTGTGTTCAATAAAATATTGTTTGATTTGTGTTGTGTAATTGCTCTCTCTACTTCTAATATGGTATCAGAGTTGATCTGAGCTTGACTCCCTCACAAAAAGTTCAGGGAAATAGAATATATCCGAGATTTGTTCATCTGTACATAGATTAGTATAAGAGTGTGTGGATTTCAATATGGTAGAAAATATTGTCATGTTTTTTGTGTGTTTTTCGTGCCATGTAAATCTAGATTAGAGCTAATTTGAGCTTGACTCCCTCATAAAAAGTTTAGGGAAATAGAATATATCTGAGATGTGTTCATCTATACATAGATTAGTATAAGAGTGTGTGGATTTTGATATGGTAGAAAATATTGTTGTGTTTTTTTTTGTGTTTTTTGTGCCATGTAAATCTGGATGTGGTTGTGTATTGTTCTGTTCACTCCCTTGTTGATGGATTCAATTGTAAATGTAGGTGTGGCTGTGGGGTGTTCCATTCACTCCCTCAATATTGGTGTTATCGTTCCTGAGGGATCGATTATCTTGTTTGATGGTCATAAATTAGTTGAAGGAGATGGCGTTGTCTATGCTTCAGGGGACAACCACAACTGCAACAATGAGAGTTCTATGTTGGTTCGATTCTCATTATCATCAATCGCATAGCCATTTAACCCTTTAATATGTCGGTATCATCTAGATAGGTTTGAGTTGGTGAACGTTATTTAGTGATATTACAAAGAATGAGACTCGATCTCTTTGACTATGAGGTATTCTTGCAACTGCGTAGATATGGAATGAGCATTGACTTGGCTTCACGGCCATTTACAACATCAATCAGTATTTCTACACATAGTTTTTAGGCGAAAGCGTGTATGCCAATGGAAAAGAACTTGTAGACTACATCATTGTTGGAAGGGCAGAGGAGACAAAGCATCAATTCACACAAAAAATGAGTTGTTGCTCTTCTATTGAGCACACAAAACATGATTCTCACAATGAACCCGTGAAGGGTATTTATCCTTTTACAACTAGCTACTTGCCTAAAATATCTTTACATGCAACCACACACTAAAATTTGTCTATCAAACTTGACTTGACTTAACACTCAACCACTCAATCAGTCAATCACTTAGTTAACTGACTCTCTATGTGTAGCCAACTCCACATGCAGGAGTAATTACAATCTATAACACTCCCCCTTAATTACGACCGTATGATCCAACATGACTCAACATGAATTAAATATCACAAACATGCTTGTTGCTCTATGTCTCAGCTAGGCTTACAATGACTCACGAATTTTACAATTTTTCATTTTCTTTTTCTATGCTTCCAGATTCTATATCCTCGAAATTGCTTCATTCTCTATTGAACTTTCTTGTTGGAGGCTTTATTCACTTGGTGCTGCTACAATTTTTCTTTGACTTGTCTTGAATTTGTGCTAAAACACAATTTGATCTTTTCTACTACATATACCTCTTGAAATATTCGTTCAACCATGGACTGCTACCATAACATTGCATCTTCAAATTGTCTTCTTTGCTTTGCTTCTTGCACTTCATATTCTTGACTTTCTATCTGTCATATTTCTTGAGAGTAGAATCTTATCTCTTCTTGATTTCATTCATCTTTGTCTTTCATATCATTTTTTTCACTTTCATCATCAGGTACTGCTTCTTTTATTCTAGATGTTGCTTTAAGACTCGCATCAATTTGTTCTATTGGTTTCTAAATCCGTTCTTTAATGAACATCAAATCTGCATCAAATGTATGAACAACCTTGTTTTCAAATTCTGCTCCCATGCTATTTTGAACACCTGCATATTCAAAAACAATGTTAAAAAAATCTTTAATATGACTCTCTTTAGTGAGATCTTCTTACTCTACATCTGCCTTCTTTTCAACTGCATGGAGATTGTCTTCCATTGTTATGATGTTAGTCGATATTCTCATAAAAAACTCTTCAGTTACTTTATCCTGTTCTTGATCATCAACTGTTGCTAGATCACATACTAATTCATGAGTAGTTCCAATTGCTTCATATCTTGCTGCTATGGTGGAAGCTTCAACCTTCAATGTTTCATCAAACATTGCGCTTACCATATTGGCACAATCAATACCTGTTTCAAAAAAGAAACCACACATATCATCAATATAATGTCCATCCACACTATGTTGGGATATTTGAGCATGCATGTGCTCATTGTCAATTTCATTGAAAATTTCAACTTCACCAAATCCATCAGCTGTGGTTGGATTCACTAATTCAAATATAACTTTGCAGTCATCATCCACATGTGTCTCATCATAGTGGGATTCACCATCATCTGTATCATCCATGTTACAATGGATTCGTTGAGCATTTATTTGCTCTTTCTTTATTTCACACACAAAGGCTTCAGCTTCTCTCTCTCCAATCTTTGTTGCACATTTTTCCTCCATATGCATGCTTGCATAATGGGTTTCAATTTTATGGTCTTAACAACCATCATCCACTTTTGAGTGGGGTTCTCCAAGCTCTGTTTTCCTCTCAGATTCTTGCTCGTCTACCCTCAGATTTGTGGCTGACGTCTTTGCTTGTGTCATAACATGTTGTTTCATGTCACTCTCCTTTGTTCCAAACTCTGCTTCCAAGATCTTCGATGCTTCTAAGGAAGTTGTATCTTTTGCTACCTTACACAAACAGTTCTCATCCAATGCATATTTTATAAAATTCAATGTTGAAACATCACATACTACATCATATGGGTTATTGGATTCATACTCAATTAACTCTTTAGCTCTAAGAAAAGTTAACATCTTGATAACCTAATGATCAAAATATTCACCTGTAAACATACGAGGTGGTAGCAGATCAAAGCTACACCAATCACCCTCAATTTCTTCTTTGTCTTCTGCTAGACTTTTGAGTTCCTCGTCTATGATCCGAACGTCTCTAACAATGGCAACAATCTCTGCCTCTTATTTTTTATTCATTTTCTTAGTCTTCTTTAGTCACGCTTTGCGACACATGACTACTGTCATTCCTTCTTTTATAACTCCTTTGTTGATTGCATGAGGCTGTCTTTCATATCACCTTTGAAAAAAAGTATTATTTTCAATATGTGCCCCCGTAAGGCACAATCTTCACCAAAAAAATTATCATGCTTGAAAAAACACCAAAAAAATTTGCAAATAAATAGAATTTTGCAAAATCCTAAATTCACTTTCCAATTTTTATTTTATTTTTAATCCTCAAATAAAAAAAATCACTCCGTTACACTCTTGACCTGCGAGAAGATGCCAAAATACCAAATATATGAAGAAATACAACCCAGAACACAGAACAGAATGAGAAAAACAACATGTATTTTATTATTCAGAGATGAAAGCAATGTTCACTTGCCTCTTCGAGGGGGCAACGTCTAGCAGAGCAGAGCTCAATTACAAAACAAGACACAATGCTACTCAATGGGGAGTCTCTATCCTTTATATAGGATTCATACATGTAATACCATGGGTTAGTACCATGGTTCTCTCAATACCCTCTATCTAATACCATGGCTCATTTGCAACTAACTGTGGTCCCTTATTAAGTGTGGGTCAACCACTTACAATTATTAATACAGGCTTTATTGATTCTTTAATTAACTATAACTATGACTTGACCCTATTACATAAATAAAGGGGTTAGGGTTGGACCCTAACATGCCCTCCCCCATAAGAAACAACCTTGTCGTCAAGGCCTGATCCAGGTGGATGTTGGTGGCCACCCACCTATCCCATTTGGACCCCAACAATTGTCTCTTTCAGCTTTTTCAGTTTCCTAAATTGTAGCAAAATTTACTATTTTTAGCAGTTTTTCGGGTCCTGAACTTCCGAAGCCGTTTTGAGGCCCTAAACGACGTTTTTTGGGAATCTGGGGCAACATGGGTCCATGGATCGATGTTGCCTCCCAAAGTGGTAGTACTCGGATAGATATTTCTAACGAGCTATCGCACGCGTCAAACGGAGATTGTATGCCAAAGTTACGACCCCGGGAAATTGATGTACCAATTTACCCAAACAGGGCCCACAATTTGGCGTTTCATCTTCTAGGGTTAGGTTTTGGGATGTGAAGGGTTTTCCATTGTTTATCAACAATAAATAGGCCTTCGTGCCTCATGGTAACACAGTTCAGAATAGTTCAGAGGCATGTAGCCGCCACATCTCTTCTTAGAGATAAGCTACCATCGCCTTAGCTGATTTATTTCCATTTCTGTTTGTAAGCATATTTCAGTATTTTACAATAATGAAATGAAGTATTATTTCCGCTGCATCTCAATATTTATGGTTATCTCATCTCTGTATTTATGGTTATCTCTGTAATTTGTTGCGTTCCTGTTTAAATCCGGATCGGTGGTATCAGAGCGGTCTGCTTTTTCTCTGTTTTTCTTTGCATGTCCCCAACGAGGTCGGGATATAAGGAGTTAGGGGTTGAACTGGTCGAACCTTTGCAAGACCAGCCTCGCAAATCCTGACGGCCTCCCATGGCGGATGAGAAGAAAGACGAGGGGGCAGGAGATCCTATCAAAATCTTGCTCGAAGAAGCACTCGAGCGGCAAAGGAGCGCGATGATGGATAGCTTTGCGCAGATCCTTCAGCGGCTACCCAGAGGCGACGCATCGGCTTCCAACAGATACTCTGGAAACGCCACACCGTTTAAGGTTTAAGTTAATTTTGAAATCCCCATCTTCGAGGGTCAAATAGACGCAGATGCCGTAGATAAATGGTTAAATCTACTAGATGGGTATTTTTTTGTTCATGAATTTTCAAGTCGGGAAAAGATTGTTTTCGCTCTTCTCAAAGCAACCCCCCACGTCAAGGACTGGTGGGAAACCTACTGCGAGCAGAAGGATGAAAGTACAGGCTCACTATTTTCAGCCGCACCCACTTGGAATGACTTCCGGGATGCCATCAAGGAGCAGTACTACCCTGTCGAAAGCTA
This sequence comes from Pinus tabuliformis, assembly GCA_031772625.1. NCBI lineage: Eukaryota > Viridiplantae > Streptophyta > Pinopsida > Pinales > Pinaceae > Pinus > Pinus tabuliformis. The sequence goes on along the minus strand of CM062813.1, from coordinate 640,331,966 downwards.
TGAGGACAAATACATCAAATGGACCACACTGCGGCAGGGACGAGACCAAGATGTGCCGGAGTTCACAAACATTTTTCATACCCTTCGCACACAGTTGGGTATCAAAGATTCTGAGCTGCATCTGGTACTCAAATACTGCGGCTGCCTACACAAATACATCCAGGAAGAGATGGGGTTCTTGAACATCGCCTCCCTCGGCACAGCATACAGATATGCTGTAAAAATCGAGCAAAAGTTCAAACAGAAGAAGCGAGACTTTGGATCTGCAAATCCGAAGCCCAAAGGACAAAGCCAAGGCGGGGTGACCCAAGACAACCCGTCGAAGCCGCAAGAAAAGAACAACACCATGAAGCCGAAGAAGGACACAGGGAAGTGGTGTGAGTTCCACAAGAGTCCCACTCATAACACAAGTGAGTGTCGGACCAAGGAGTCACTGGTGGCTGAGTTGAAGGCTTCCGAATCAGATGCATGTTCCGACCCTAAGCTAGAACTCGACAAGGGGAATGGAAAAGGGAAGCAGATCATCGATGCGGATCCCAGTGCCACTGTTGCCACCGCCAAGATCAAGAAAAATGAGCCCGAAGATCCAGAGGAGGGGGAGCGTCTTTTCCACTCACAGATGTGGGTGAAGGGTTCACAACTGCGATTCATTGTCGACAGTGGTAGCCAAAAGAATCTGGTTTCAGCAGAGGTCGTGAAGCGGTTGGGCCTACCGACTACACCACACCCACAGCCATACAGTATGGGGTGGCTTCATGAAGGACGAGATCTCAAAGTTCGCCAGCAGTGCCGCCTTCCCTATAGCATCAAGCCCTTCACAGATGAGGTATTGTGTGATGTTACACCTTTGGATGTTTGTGATGTATTATTATGCCAACCATACTTGTGGAGGCGACATGCTGTGTATGAGTCAAGGCCCCGTGCTGTCATTGTTTCTTTGAGTAATTCATTATACAGGATACCAGAGGTAGCCCCACCTACTGCCACATCCTTGATCACTGCTAAGAAAGGTAGCAAGCTCATCTCACAGACCAGGAAATTTATCTGTCTGGTTCACTCCCAAAGTAAGGGGAATTTCGTCGTTACCTCCATGACCCCTGCAAAGGGTTCCTCCATGCAGCAGCAACAGCAAAGGGATATGGTCATGACAGAACACAGGAACAATTTCTCCTCACCCACAGAGATACCACACAAGTTTCAGGTGGGAAACAAAGTCTGGTTGCATCTGCAGAGAGAATGCCTTACCAGAACCCATAAGAAGCTCAGACCACTCCGACATGGTCCTTACAACAGTACCAAGGCTATGGGAAACAATGCTTTGGAGCACATCATTCCTCTATTCCTTTGCCTGCACCAAGTGTTCAATATGGACCATCATCGACCATGCTTCCCACCATTACTGGACACATCAGAGATTGCAGGACAAGTTCAGCAGATGGAGGAACTCAACGCAATGGGGACCATTGCTTCCTAAGGGGGGAGGAATGATCCAGGTGGATGTTGGTGGCCACCCACCTATCCTATTTGGACCCCCACAACTGTCTCTTTCAGCTTTTTCAGTTTCCTAAATTGTAGCACAGTTTACTATTTTTAGCAGTTTTTCGGGTCCTGAACTTCCGAAGCTGTTTTGAGGCCCTAAACGACGTTTTTTGGGAATCTGGGGCAACATAGGTCCATGGACCGATGTTGCCTCCCAAAGTGGTAGTACTCGGATAGATCTTTCTAACGAGCTATCGCACGCATCAAACGGAGATCGTATGCCAAAGTTACGACCCCGGGAAATTGATGTACCAATTTACCCAAACGGGGCCCACAATTTGGTGTTTCATCTTCTAGGGTTAGGTTTTGGGATGTGAAGGGTTTTCCATTGTTTATCAACAATAAATAGGCCTTCGAGCCTCATGGTAACACAGTTCAGAACAGTTCAGAGGCATGTAGCCGCCACATCTCTTCTCAGAGATAAGCTACCATCGCCTTAGCTGATTTATTTCCATTTCTGTTTGTAAGCATATTTCAGTATTTTACAGTAATGAAATGAAGTATTATTTCTGCTGCATCTCAGTATTTATGGTTATCTCATCTCTGTATTTATGGTTATCTCTGTAATTTGTTGCGTTCCTGTTTAAATCCGGATCAAGGCCGAAGCTGCGAAAACTGTTGTAGAATAGTGGCTGGTTCCTAGGTCGCATCTTTTGGAGAGGTGTCTTTCCACTTAACCAGGACTTCCTTCATCATGCGGCTGTGCAAATGTTGTTCTCGTGTTTCAAGGACTTGTTCAGGTTGGAGCTAGAGTGAACCTTCTTCATCGAATTCAAGTAGACTTGTTTGAATTCTACAATTGTTCCCCACCACTTTCTTGAGGCATGATACATGGAAGACAGGATGGATTTTTGAAGTTGGTGGCAAGACTAGATTGTAGGCTACTGCTCTAGTGCACTGAAGTATTTGATAAGGTCCGTAGAATTTTGGAGCTAATTTCTGACAACCCTCGTCTTTGAGTGATTTTTTCTTGTATGGTTGCAGCCTCAGGAATACCTGATCCCCTTCTTGAAATGTGCGCTCTGAACGATGTTGGTCTGCCTGCTACTTCATGCGATTCTGAGCTTGATGGAGATTATCTTTGAGACAGACTAGCATGGTTGCATGGTTCTGTAGGAGTTGATCCACTGCTTGCACCTTAGAACATCTAGGGATATAAGAAGTAGGTAAAGGTGGGAGTTGACCATACACTACTTCATATGGAGTCATCTTGGTGGCTGCATGATAGTTAGTATTATAACACCATTCAGCTAGAGGTAACCATTGTACCCATTAATGTTGCTTTTCTGAAGTGAAGCACCTTAGGTAGGTCTCCAAACATTTGTTGACTGCTTCATATTGATCAACAGTTTGGGGATGATAGGAAGTATTTAGTTGGAGTTGGGTGCCTTGTAGCTTGAAAAGTTCTTGCCAAAAGTTACTAGTGAAGATCGGGTCACGATCAGACACAATGGAAGTGGGCATGCCATGCAGTTTGAAGATATGGTCCATGAACGCTTAAGCCACCATAGTTGGGGTAAATGGATGGGGTAGGGTGCAAAAACGAGCATATTTAGAAATTCTGTCCACAACCACCATGATGACTGACTTGTTTCCTGACTTCGAAAGACCAGTAATGAAATACATAGAAACATCCATCCAGATTGAGGGAGGGATGGGGAATGACTGTAAGGTGCCTGGAGACTTGACTGTTTCTCCTTTGTGTCTTTGACACACGTCACATTCGGCTAGAAAAGTATGAATGTCAGTTTTCATGCCTGTTAAAAAGAAAGAACGATGAGTGTGAGCATAAGTCTTCTGAAAGCCTGCATGGCTTGTAGTGGGAGATGAGTGCAACTCTGCCAAAATCCGTGTTTTGAGGGTGGATGTTGGTGATATCACTACTCTATCCTTGTAGGGAAGAATCTCATCCTTCCAAGAGTATACCACTTCAGAATTAGGATCTTCTCTCCAGTTATTAATGAGTTGGGAGAGAGAGGGATGTGAAAACCATTCCTTGCAAGCTTCTTCAATCCAATCTGGTATGGGAAGAGAGATTGATAGAAGGGTGCTTTCATCCTCAAATTGGCGTGATAAAGCATCTGCTACTACATTTTCATGCCCTTTCGTGTAAATTATCTCGTAATCATATCCCAACATTTTGGCTAGTTATTTATTTGCTAGAGTGAGGATAAACGTTGCTCCAAAAAATATTTGAGACTTTGATGGTCTATGCAGATTTTCAAATGCCACTCCAATAAGTATGGTCGCCAGGTATCTACTGCATGTAAGATGGCCATCATCTCCTTCTCATAGGTAGATTTTCCAAGATGTTTCCCACTAAGTTGCTGGCTGGTGAAAGCCAAGGGTTGACCTTCCTACATTAAGACAACACCAATACCAGTATCTGAAGCATCACATTCAATCACAAAAGATTTGGTGAAGTCGGGTAGTGCCAATATGGGAGTGGAACACATGGCCTGTTTGAGAGCCATAAATGCCTGTTGTGCTTTATTAGTCCAGAGGAATGAATTTTTCTTGAGAAGTTTAGTGCGAGGTCTAGCAATGCGACCATAATTGCAGACAAATTTGTGATAGTAGCCTGTGATACCTAAGAATCCCCTCAAAATCTTCAAGGTTTTTGGTTGGGGCCAATCCTGCATTGCCTGTATCTTTTTGGGATCCACCCAGACACCTTCATGACCCATAATGTGGCCCAAATACTCGACTTCTTCCATGCCAAAATAGCACTTGGAAAATTTGACAAATAATTTATGCTTCTTGAGCATTTACACGAACATGCCTACATGTTGAAGATGTTTTTCCCAGGTGAGGCTATAGATGAGAATGTCATCAAAGAAAACGAGGACAAATTTTCTGAGATATGGTTTGAGCAGGTGATTCATTAGGCTTTGAAAAGTGGGTGGGGCATTACAGAGACCAAATGGCATGACCAAAAATTCATATTGGCCTTCATGAATTCGGAAAGCAGTCTTGGGAATGTCTACTTCTTTCATGCATATTTGGTGATAGCTAGAGTAAAGATCTAGCTTAGTAAAGAATTGAGCACCATGTAGTTCATCCAGCAAATCATCAACAACCGGGATAGAGAATTTGTCTTTGACTATGAACTTTTTGAGGGCTTTGAAGTCTCGACACATGCATTATTCCCCATCTTTCTTGAGCACCATGACCACTGGTGATGAATAAAGACTGATGCTAGGACGAATGACACCGACTTCGAGGATTTCCTTGATGTTTTTTTCAATTTCATTCTTTTGGGCGAAAGGATATCTATATGGGCGCACATTCGGCAGTTGTGCCCCTGGGACCAAAGTTATGTTATGATCATGTTCCCGTGTATAGGGTGGAAGCGCTTTAGGTTTGTCTAACACCTACTGGTGGTGATTTAAGGCCTCTTGAATCTTAGGATGAATATGAAGAGCAGTGGGCTGGATGGCATGGATGACATTAAATTGGGCGATAACTCCATGATGGCCCTTTTTCAACAACTTTTCCATTCGATGCAAGTTGATGATAGAAGGAGCACCTGCCTAGATTCCAAGGAGGGTATGCATGTGTTCATTTTGCTTACAACTCATATATATCTCCTCGAAATCCATTGTGACTAAGCCTAGTGTGCGAAGCCATTCAGCACCCAAGACAATGTCACAACCACCCATGTTGATTGCAAACATGTGCGTCTTTAGGAGGTAGTCTCTCATCTAAATTTTGATATTTTCGCAGTGGCCTTCAATTTCATTGTCCCCCCATCAGAAATCTAAACCTGGAAATTAGAGGATACCCTGACAAAACAAGAACAGCTTCGGAAACTCTCTCATGGATAAAGTTATGAGTGCTGCCACTATAAATCAATACTACTATAGGGCAATGTCTAATAAAACCTCTGATTTTGATATTTTGGGGCGCAGAAATGCCTACCAAAGCATGTAGTGAGATAACTGGTTCTTCTGGCATAGCTAGGAGCTCGTTCTCCTTCTAGGTGTCCTCAACTTCCTCCTCTGGTTCGTCAAAAGGTGGGGCTTCCTCAGATGAGCTGTGATTAGTAACATCAATTTGAAAGAATTTGGGTTCCTTGCATTTATATCCCAGGGAGTATTTGTCATCACAGTAGTAACACAATCCTTGTTTTCTTCTTTCAACCATTTCCCTTGGGGACACCTTTTGAACCTCAAGTGTTTGGGTGGTGCCCTGAGCCTGGGTGGGGCATCCCTTGGCTATGAAATTTGGGCGAGGTGACTGGGAACCTAAATCACGTTCCACTTCGAAAACCTTTGTGCAAGCATCCATCCATGTAGGTGGGTGGTGCATATGGACATGGGCTTGGATGGCTTCTTTGAGACTACTTATAAAACATTCCAAGTAGAATTCATCTCCCAGACCTTTTATGGGGCTGGCCAATGTATCAAAGGTTGCAATGTATTATTTTACTATGTGTGTTTGTCGACGCTTAGTAAGACGAACCAAAAAATTAGATTCGCGGTCAAAGCGGTCACAAATGGATTTTGAGAACACCTGCCAAGTAATTTTCCCGGGATAGCATTTTCGATGCCACTGCCACCATTGCTGTCTCTCTTGGTCCAAGTAAAGGGCTCCCACATTTAGTTTAGTTTCATCATCTAGGATATCATTCGAAATGAAATATTGGTCCATTTGTGCTACCCATATTTCTGGATTAGAGCAATCAAATTTATACATGTCCAGCTTGGGTGGTCGAGGGCGGGAATGTTGGTGATTTCCATGGAAGTGAGTATGATGGCTAGATTCTCCTTCAAGGTCTTCATTAATACCATTTTCCTTTGAATGCAACCTTGAAGTGATCCTTTTGAATGTGTCCATGAACTGCTGCATCTGGTCCGCTAGGTTCTTGAAAGAAGCCAACTATTTTTCAAGGCTCTCGATCTTCTCGTTCGCCATGGCTTGAGATCTGGTTTCTACCATACACACATCCTGGTCACTTGTCGTCACTTTGAAAAATTTTGGGACTGCCTAAAAATTGAAGCTGACAAGTGAATGGTACCACGATGATCAACTCGTCATCTTGATTCTTATGGGCTAAGTCCCTTATAAGTGTCCTGGGAAGGCCTCATACTTTTTTTTTATACTCCGAATGGAGTTTTACTCCCCGCTTACCAACACTGCAGTGGCAAATTTCTAGAAAACTTAATCTTGCCCAATGTCCTGCGAGAATTGCCCTAGGGTATAGGAGCCACAAGCCTCATTGCACAAATGGTCAGAGCTGCCTGCGAAACCCCCAACTGTTGAATGTGAGTTGGACTGCGGTGGCGACAAAACCTCAACTGCTAGATATGATTTGGCAAAGAAGATAATGGGCAATCTTTAGAGAGTTGAGGGAACTATGTTCTCAAGGAGTGTCAGGTGCTACAAATCACAATATACATAAGGGTCCAACAATAGTACTCGGCCAAATCTTTCAGGGCACTAACTAAGCAGGATCAACTATACCCTTAGTCGTACTACCCAACTACCCTATCGTACGTGTGAGTAATCTTCCCAAGTGTTGTTCTCGGCGTACTGTGGCAGCAATATGGCCAACGATTTATCTAAGGCGAGGTTTCAAATGAGCCTAGGGGGCTTCTGATATACCTAGATCGTATGTGGAAGACAGTTCATGCACAATTCTCTCTAATGTGCACCTACTTGAAGGGGTACCCACAAGGATTACAAGGGAGTCCAACAAGCGTGACCACCTATTGTATTCCTACATGCATAACTCTCCAAATCCTCAGGTTTACGCGCTCAACGACAGATCCCATGGTTTAAAGACACCAGAACATGTCTGTAGCCTAAAAAAAGAAATCTACCAAAAATTGAAATACCATCAGCCCTGGAAAGCGCTCTGATACCACTTGTTATGCTATTGACCTGCAAGAAGATGCCAGAATACCAAATATACAAAGAAATACAACCTAGAACATAGAACAAAATGAGAAAAACATCAAGTATTTTATTATTCAGAGATGAAAGCAATTTTCACATGCCTTTTCAAGGGGGAAACCTCCAAAAGAGAAGAGCTCGATTAGAAAATAAGACACAACACTCCTCAATGGGGAGTCTCTATCCTTTATATAGGGTTCATACATGCAATACCATGGGTTAGTACTGTGGTTCTCTCGATACCCTCTATCTAATACCATGGCCCATTTGCAACTAACTGTGGTCCCCTTCTTAAATGCAGGTCAACCACTTACAATTATTAATATGGGCTTTATTAACTCTTTAACTAACTATAACTATGACTTGACCATATTACATAAATAAAGGGGTTAAACTTGGACCCTAACACACTCTTTTCAAAACCTTTAATATCTTTTCAAATCTCTTCCATGAAAATAACTTGCTTCATAATGCGACTCCACAAATATACATATATAACTTATGTTTTAACCCTCTGTTTTTGACTTGGCCTTTTGAAACGAAAAAACCACTTTGAAAATAAAACCCACTTTAAAAAAATATATGCTCTTTCAAAAGAAAATCGTATTTTCCCACGTGGTCCTCGACCCTTAAAAAAAACCTTTTCAAATAATTTTTTCTTTTCAAACTTTTAAACTCACCATGGGACTTTTAAAAAAAAATACACGTCGATGCACACTTTAAAAATTTGGCCAAGTGTTGAGTAACGCTCTTCACATTGTCTGTGCACTGCTCACAACAACGATGACAGTCTATACATACAACGGGGATTCACGGTGGTGGCAGCAACATAGGCTGTGGCTTATGTAGGAGGACCCTCACGACTCTCTAGCACGCTCTTTTCTTTGATGATGATGCGATGGTGGTTGACGGCAGCTGGGGCTGCTCACGGCTCCTGCAACCAACAATAACAAATTTTCTCTTCAGTGGCCCTGCAATCTGGGGCTACAACACACTAAGATATTATGGCTTTAACCTAGATCTGGTACCAATTTGTTGGAATGGCAAAGGAGACAATGCATTAATTCACACAAAACACAAGTTGCTACTCTTCTATTGATCACACAAAACATGATTCTTATAATGAACCCAGTAAAGGGTATTTATCCTTTTCCAACTACTACTCGCATAAAATACCTTGACATGCAACCACACACTAAAAGACATCTATCCCACTTGACTTGACTCAACACTCAACCACTCAATCACTCAATCCCTTTGTTAACCGACTCTTTATGTTTAGCCAACTCCACATGTGATAGTAATTACAATTTCTAACAATCGTGCTTAAAATGCAGTAATAGGGCTCACTAAAATCAACATGGTCGAGCTTGGCAAATATGGGTTCCGCAAATCATGTAAGAGAATCTGTTGCACCATTCTAATGGTTTGTTATTTTTCGTTCCATGATGTCAATCTAATGGATATATATAAAAAAATTGCAAAGGATAATTAAAGTGTCACCTTGGGTTTCCTTTGATTTTAAGATGCTACTGTCGAAACTTTTGGATTCCAATCTAAAGAAATGAATCAATATGTTGTGTCTTATGGAAATTCCATGGTTCAAAAATGGATTTCAAACCCATGAAATTTTATACAAAACAATAAATGTTGCAATGAAAATCAAGCAAGTTGAAAGAGGACCTGTGTAAAGAAAAGAGGCACTACTGAAACATACATCCTGCAGGGTATCTATGCTAGAGAAAATCTAGATCTGTGCTTGACTTGATGTTAATGAGAAGATCCATTGTGGGCCTATAGTGGGTCAATGTTTTAGTGTTTATTTTGAATTTTTTTTCTTAAGGTTTGACATATAAAGTTATCATGATTCTACTGTAATTATATGAAAGACTAGTGAATGAACATAAAAACATCTTTCAAGTTAATGTTTCTCGACATTCTTCGGTGCTCAGAAAACACATTATTGACTTGTTTATGTGACTCTATTATACGCTGATGGGTCTTGTTGTGCTTCGTGCTTCAAGAGCATCAATTATAAGCTATTTTTGTGACTATGTAAGTGTGTATGTGAAAAGGTCAGTGGTATGATGGACTGTTGGATAAACTCAATACATAGATAACTTAGCTATATAACTAGAAGTATGTATTTCGATGCATACCACTAGGATGGGAGCATGTTGATAGAGATATTGAGTTTCTAGGATATTCTGCGGGGTAGTCAAGAAGCATCAATTGTACACAGTTCGTTAATGATTGTAAGAAGTAATTATGTTTTAAATGGAGGTCAAGTAACAACTGGAAGATGTGGTGGTGAAGAAAGAGCATTGTTTGTGAGATTCCAGAGTGGATGTGAGTGATGATGAATACTATGAGAGAAAAATCAGTCTTATTATTGTAATGTGCGTTTTCTATATTTGATACATATAAGCATTAACAGAGGGTGTTGGAAGTAATGCTTCCATGTGTTTTAAGTAGTTGTGAGTTGTCATTGTGAGTGCCTAGGTGTCAATCTAGAAGTGTCAATTTCTTATGTGTGAGTTGTATTAGTTATCTAGATCCACTATTCTAAGATCTAGAAAAGTTATGTATTCCTAAATATATATATATGTGTGTAAATATTGTGATCAATAAAATATAGTGTGTGATTTGTGTTGTATAATTACTCTCTCTGATCTCAATCTCAATTGCTCTCAATCTCAATTTCTAATGTTGTCTCACGTGGTGGACAACTCATGCAGCTTGAGGAAGTAAAATATGTCTCACTTTATGGATGACTCATGCACTTTGAGTAAGTAAAATATGTCTCACTTGGTGTACAACTCATGCACTTTGAGGAAATAAAATGTTTCACGCAAAAGTTTCAGAATATTGATAACCATGTCATTACATAGTCGTATGTCTCACTTGGTGGACAACTCATGCAGTTTGAGGAAGTAAAATATGTCTCATTTGGTGTACAACTCACGCACTTTGAGGAATTCAAATGTTTCACTCAAAAGTTTCAGAATATTGATAACCATGTCACGGTGTCTCAATGGCACAATTATATTTTAATAAATTAAAATGACTTTAAAATGACTTGCAAACTTAAGAAATTCAAAAAATTCACAATTTTTCCTTACTTTCCATTAAATTAAATCGTATATAAGATAAAAAATACTAAACAAAGTCTTTCGATAGAAATCACATGAGAGAAACTTTTGGCCAATGCGTTTCGAACCAACGAGTGTGGTTCATCATCAGGACCAAATGAAGAGGTAGACATTTTAAGCCTTTGCCATGGTCTGCACTTCATCTGATCCTCATGATGAGCCACACTTGTTGGTTCGAAACGCGTCGTCGGCCAAAAAACTCTATCATGTGATTTCTACCGAAACACTTTGTTTATTTCATTATAGATCACAGAAGCTTGAATACAAAAATAAAAAATATTATCAAATTATCGAATCTTCAACATTATTTGAAATTCGTCAGATCAATCCTAATATAAACCAAACATGTTTACGTAATCAACCATTTCATTTATAAAAATGCAATGTTTACGAAATATTATAAATTACAAATTCCACTACTAATATAAACCAAACATGTGTACGTAATCAACCATTTCATTTATAAAAATGCAATGTTTACGAAATATTATAAATTACAAATTCCACTTTTTCAAATTAGAGTATTCGTAATGCCCAATCCCATCAAATCCATGAAAGGTGAACCGCTTGTCTCCCTGAAAGAGTCAATTGCCCAGTCAAATTAAATCAATGACGCCAGTAGCGAGTAATTTCATCGTAATGCCTAATTCCATCAAATTCATGAAAGGTCAGAACCGCATGTCCCCCAAGAAAGAGTCCATTGCCCAATCAAATTAAATCAATGACGCGAGTAGCGGATCATTGAAATTTTTTTTTTTCATATTTTCTGTTTGCCCAAAAAGATTGAGTCAATATAAAGTAACTGGACAAAATAGATTTAAAAATTCGATGAGCGTTGAATACAGTTGAGATAATTGCAATTCGCGAAAACTTCAGTCTACATACATCATGATAATCCCGGAGAGATGTTGAAGGTTGAACTAAACCTCAGACTAGCACAGAAGACTGGCAGTTGTAGTAGCGTTACGTGTGGAGATCTGAATCATGAATGTGGCCAATTTGGACATTAAATGACCTACGTTTTTTTTTCAACTTTGAAAGGTCGTATGTACCTAGGCAACATGATTTCGACTTCGCCGGCTGCAAGGAATCTTTCACCTCATGCGACACTTTAGTCAAAATCTACAATCTATTATCATTCAACATACAGCTAACTCTCTATATTGTGTTGTTGACAGCTTTCGAGTTGATAGGGCTGTGCATAGTTGAAAAGTCAGTAGTCAATGCTTTGTAACTATCAAAGTTCCAAGGAGTTTTATGGATGTGGCCTAGTGGTTAGGTGGAAAATTTTAGTCTTAGTAAATTTTGTTGTCTAATTATGAGACGACTATATATACCTGAAAATAGCTTCAGCGTAATTTATACTCATGTATAACTATCAAAGCTCGAAGGAAAACGGATATCTTATATAAACCAGACTCTCTTTTGCTTTATTTGTTCTTGTCTTTTAATTACGGCATTACTTTGCAGAGATGGCCGCCTCTTCCCAAGTTTCTCAGAATAAGCGAGGCAGAGATGAGTATCAGAATGGGGAATTGACTTTGCCCGATGCAAAGAGAAGCAATAGCATAAAGTTGATGCAAGATAGTTATCTCATGGGTTTGCTCGAGATGATCGATAATATGGATGCTATTAACAGTAATCCAGAAGAAATCCATACTACGATTCATCTTGAGGACGAGAGGCTGAACGGGCTTATGAAATCTCTGGAAGATGAAGTCGGATTGAAAGGGCAAGCAGGTGATGTTGATGCGAAGGGTAGTATAGTTAAACAGCTGATGGACTGGAATCCTGAAGCGACCTCGGCTTCTGATACAGTAGACATGCATTCAGAAGGAAATTTGACGTATTACGACGATGTTCGTGCAGAGCTTAGTTTCTTTGTGGACCATAATGCTGTTGAACTTGGAATCATCATGAACCTTTTGGATGGAGATTCAATGGCCAACATGTATTCAGATGATGCCGTGTATGGTTATCCTGTGACTCCGGCGGTTTTTTATGAGTCCCTTTGGGAGGATGATATTTCGGAGGATGATTCAAAATGATTTTCTATCACAACAGCAAGCAAAAATTGAAATTACTGGAACGGAATTTTATGGTTGAATGCCACCGTCGAGGATGGTCAGTGATGTATATATGTGAAGAAAATTTCCCTCATTCTGTAGGCAAAGAAACCATAGCCTCACCTAGGAATGTTTTTTTTTCAGAGTTATTTTCCCAAACAATCATAGCTGTGAAGACGAAATCATAACATGTCACACAAAATTTTATCTTATAAGACGATGGCCGAAGCGTGGTCTTCATTTTTCTTCAGCCGAGTTTCTAATTTTGCATAGCTGAATCTTGTGTATAGCTTCAGAAAAAGTCTCATCGCCGGGAGTCTTGATTTTGCTTCAGCTGAAGTTCCACTTTTGCAGCGTTATGTTTCGCAAAACTTTCAGAACTTTATTTTGTATGTAGTTTTGGAACTTTTATTTTGTCTGTACTTTTGTTAAGATGTGATAGAAATAATATTTCAGTTATTACTAAATATTTCTGAGAATTCAGTTTTCTCCAATGAGAAATAATTTGAATTTCTTATTCGGCATTTATCAGATCAAAAATTTTGATGTGTCAAGTTTCTAACGAATAATATATTTAATGCTAATATATTTACACAAATAATATATTTAGTGCTAATATATTTACTTAATTTAAGATGGTACTTCGTTTCATTGTTTAATAGTGTATATAGATTTCTCATTAATTTGAATTTCCTATTCGGCATTTATCACATTAAAATTTTTGATGTGCCAAGCTTCTAACGAACAAGTACAAGTATAGTTTACCATTAGCACAAATAATATTTTTACTTAATTTCATTGCTTAAGATGGTACTTCGTTTCACTTTTTAAGATTTTATATAGATTTAGCAGAGGGGAAATTGGATACAAAACATTCATTACTTACATAATTTTATGTAACAAAAGCTTTGAACTACCCTAAAACCAATTGTTTAATTATTTATCATTTTTATTCCAATAGGTGAATTGCACTTCAAAATTTAAAAACATAATTTATTTTGTCATAAAAATATTTGACTATATATGTTATTTGAAGGGAGTTTCTATTGTATATTTCATTTTTATCCTATTCATCTGTTTCATATAAATTAGATTCAATTTCTACTAGATCCAGTTTCCATGAAACAATATTGGTTTTATCAACTTTTTATAAGGCTCACAAGTTTTTCCTCTCTTGTTCACATCTCAGATATTGTTGCCGAGTTTTAGTACATAAGTGACATATCATAGTGAAATCCAGGTAGCTAAATGTTAGAGATACTACAAATTTACGGTATCATTTCTCCGTGTTACATAAGAACAGTCAAAATAAAATTACCAAAATCCACGAGTACTGTCCATATTCTGTTCAATGTTACATGCAAAACTTTAATTTGAATACACTACAAGAATCTCTACTTTAATCTGACTACATTAGTCAAATGAGGTATAAACACATTAAATTTTAATTTGATGGTCTGTAATTTGATTACAAATTCCAAAATATTTTGCAAATTTTATCAACATGAGTGAAACAATTTATTTCTCTTACATTTTTAAAATATTCAGAAATTTACAGGAGCCAAACTCACACTACATAGAGTGGGGTTGCCTAGTCCACGAATTTGACCTTTGCAAGGAATTTACTGACCGAAATCCATTATAAAACAAACAAGCTAAGAGCCAAATTTGAAAAGATGTCAATTTTTTTTATTGAAAGGGACGTTCCCCTGGTGCCATACATTGTATCGGATATCTCAAACACCTCGTATGCAATTCTATTGAATCAATTTCATCATTCAAACCATAGAAAAACAAAAATGAATATTTTGGAGATTTTATCAACGTGAATCAAACCATTTATTTCTCTTAGATTTTTAAAATATTCGGAAATTTACAGGAACCAAACTCTCAAGACATAGGGTGGGACTTCCTAGTCTACGAATTTGACTTTTGTAAAGAATTTAGTGTCCGAAATCCATTATAAAACAAACAAGCTAAGAGCCAAATTTGAAAAGATGTCCAAAATTTTTATTGAAAGGGACGTTACGCCGATGCCACACATTGCATCAGATAACTCAAAAACCTAAGAACACTTACTATGCAATTCTATTGAATCGATTTCATCATTCAAACCATACAAAATTGATCAAATTCTAATTAAATAATGAGAATGACAAGAATGTAAGAAGGGAGGACTAGAAGGTAGGAAATAACAGGGTCAAATTTTGTTGGAAAATCTATGATTTTCGGATTAAAACTAATCGAATCCCGTTATCCTTCATTATATTTATTGTATAATTTTTTGGTCGGACACCCAAATGGTATTATGTAATATTGCGGTGCACTAAACTGTTATCTTCGAATTCAAGTTTGTACTTATCCTGTATATCAAATCTTTATTATAATAAAGAGTGCTTCACACTTTTCTCAAATCAACTTTACTGTAGCCACGAGTTTCTTTCCAAATAATCGCTATCCAAAGAGTTTAGACGTTAGACGAAACAAAACTAGTCTCTTCTTGGAGTTATAATTTTTTTAAATATGTAGCCATCCTTCCAAATAACATATCTCCAACTGCTTGCCGCTTATGATTACTTATGTGGTGTATAACATTTTTATGTATTTTCTTTATTTAGTCACATTTAGTTATATTTGAGTCACATTAGTGGATGTTGAAAAGATAGAGGAGAAAAGCACAAATTTCATACACATAAATGTGATTCACACACAAAAAAGTGAGTTGCAACTTAGTTACTTTATTAAACAAAAAAATTGATCTACATACACATCCAGTCGAGTTATTGCTCTTGGCTTTCACACATTAGAATGACCCAAACACAGGTATATAAACACCAAATATTCTAAATAGGGAATCATGCAAACTCTAATTAGACTTGACTTCTCTCCACCTATCTGCTTCATGCAAAATCGACTACACTCGACTTAACTCAAACCTATCACTCGACTTGATTTTCTTAACTTAACTTAACTCTCAATTACTAGAGTAATTACTATTTCTAACACCCCCCTTAATTACGACTAATCATGACTAATCATAACTTAAACATGGTCTAAGTCTCAGTTATCTTACAATCAAAGATTGACTCAATTTTTTTTACAATGCTAGATTTTTATTATAAACTTCACTCTGCTTCTTGTGCTTCATATTTATGATCTTCTTTCTTCCACATTTCTTTATAGAAGAATCTGATCTCTTCTTGAATCCATTGTTGAAAGGTTATTTCAATGCTTTCTTCTTCGTCTTTAGAAATTTCCATGTCCTTTCCTGTACCTTTTTCTTCATATTCTCTTTCCGCTAGATTGTTATCTAGTTTACCTGCACATTGAAAATCAATGTTAAAAGCCTCTTCATTATGCTCTCCATTGAGAGCTTTATCCTCTTCCTCTTCCTTCTTCTCTGCCTCTTCCTTCTCTTCATTTTCCACTTTTTTGCCACAAAAATTACTCATCCAATATTTGTTTTATTATATCCAATACTAAAGTATCACATACTTCATCATATGGGTTATGAGACCAATTCTAAACTCTTTACACTGAATAAAAGTTTGCATTTTGACAACCCAAAAATCAAAATTTTTACGTGTAAAATTTGACAGTGTTACTAGATCCATCCTGATCCATGCATCCTTTACTTGTTCTACTTCATCTGCTTGTCTTTGATATTCCTCGGCTGCAATGAGAACCTCTATTAGTTCTTCAAAATACTTTGGCTCTTCCTTTTGATTCATTTCCTTAATCTACTTCAGTCTCCCTTTGTGACCCATGATTGTTGTCTTTATTTTTTCTTCTTGCTTCTTTTCTTATTGCATCAGTCTGCTTTCCATATCACCCTTGGAAAAAAAATATAATTTTTAATATACACCCGTAAGGCAAAATCTTCACCAAATTCATGCATCCATATCATAGAGAGATTTTTATGAACCCAAAATACTTTAATATGGGACAAAATAGAAAACTTTATAAACCAATAGACAAATCTATTCTCAATATCATGGTTGCATTTCAAACCACTCACAACCGCTCGTGACTATTTCACGCAATGGCGCTCTTATTACAAATATCACAACACCGCAAATGTAAATTTTAATGGCAGAAGTGTCCTCAGACACATAATTTTATTAATCAGAAAAAAACAATTACATAATTGATTTGCAAGAGCTTACACCCGAACAACCAAACACTCTTGCAATGAGCTATTTATAAGCTCCATGTCCTAACTACCTCTAATTATGGATCACTTATTAAATAACAAGTGTCCATTTACAATAAATGCTATTCAAACCAACTAGCTAACTAATCTCCTATAATAGAGCCTAAGATATGGCACATTTGGAGAGTCATATCTAGTTACAACAATATGCTAATTCTAAAAATCTCCATTAAATAATTAAACATTCTAGAATAATAATTATTAATTTAATATCTTAAATTAATAATTATTTTATTCTAATTTTATAACCTATGATAAAAATTGTATTTTTGGATCATCTAACATTCCCCCCTATGATCCAAAGATACATTACAACAAATACCAAGTTCATCCCTGAACTTAGTAAATTTTATTCTGCCAAGCGGTTTGGTGAAAATGTCGGAGATCTGATCTTCGGAAGGACAATAAACTGGTTTGAGGACATCTTTGGCAATGAGAGACCTGATATGATGATACTTGGTGTCCACATGCTTTGTCTTTGAATGAAAAACTGGGTTCTTGGCAAGTTTGATGGCTGACTGGCTGTCAATGAATAATGATGTAGCTTCTCCCTGAGAAATGCCCAAGTCCTACAAAATTCGGCGCAACCAAACAATTTCACATGCTGCTTCCCATGTTGAAATGTACTCTGGTTCTGCTGAAGAAGTGGCCACTGTAGCTTGTTTTTTACAACTCCAAGATACTACTGCTGACCCCATATTCATTAAATAACCTGATGTTGATGCTCGATCATCAATACTCCCAGCAAAGTCGGCATCAAAATATCCACCAAGTACAAAAATTTTAGTCTTTGTGTAAAGAAGACCAAAATCTTTTGTTCCTTGGATATATCGAAGAACTCTTTTGGCTGCATTCCAGTGGCTGTCTCGTGGTTCCTACATAAAACGTGAAAGAATACTGACTGCATAAGATAGATCAGTACGAGTATTTTTCAAATAAATCAACTGCCAATCAACTGTCTGTAAGTTGTACTGTCCACCTTTTCCCCCCCTTCAAATTTTGAAAGTTTCAAGTTTTGCTCCATGGCGGTGAGAACGGGCTTGCAATCTTGCATGCCAAATCGTTGAAGAACCTCTGCGGCATACTTGCTCTGAGAAATGAAAATATGATGTGGACGTTGGAAGACTTCAACTCCAAGATAGTAGTGAAGTAATCCCAAATCTGTCATCTTAAAACCTGCATGTAACTCCTTTTTTACCTGCGCAATATGATCATCATGATTGCCAGTGATGATCAAATCATCTACATACATAACAAGAATTACCAAATATTTTCCCTGTTGTTGCACATACAAAGTATCATCAGATTCACTGCGATGAAACCCAACTTTCTTAAGGTAATCATCCATCTTTGCATACCAGGCTCGGGGAGCTTGTTTTAACCCATATAAAGCCTTGATCAATTTGCAGACTTTATGTTCTTGTTCGTCCACTTAAAAACCTGGTGGTTGGGTCATATACACGTCCTCCTGTAAATCCCCGTTGAGAAAAGCACTTTTCACATCCATTTGATGAACTTTCCATCCTTTTTGAGCGGCCAATGCAAGTGTTAATCAGATGGTGTTCCATTTAGCTGTTGGAGCAAAGGTTTCTTCATAATCAATGCCTTCCTGCTGTGCAAAACCTTTTGCGACAAGTCGTGCTTTATACTTGTCAAGTTCACCCTTCTGATTATACTTAATTCCGTAAACCCATTTTCATCCTATTGGTTTAACATTTGCTGGACAATCAACAAGTTTCCAAGTTTTGTTATCAATTACTGCTTTATATTTGTCAACCATAGCCTGTTTCCATTCTTTATGTTTTACTGCCTCTTTGTATGTGGAAGGTTCAGTAAAATCATTTGCTATCAAGGCAAAATTGCCTTCACTTCTATGTGCCCTTCTAAGATGAACCCAAAATACTTTAATATGGGACAAAACCTGGTGGTTGGGTCATATACACGTCCTCCTGTAAATCCCCGTTGAGAAAAGCATTTTTCACATCCATTTGATGAACTTTCCATCCTTTTTGAGCGGCCAATGCAAGTGTTAATCGGATGGTGTTCCATTTAGCTGTTGGAGCAAAGGTTTCTTCATAATCAATGCCTTCCTGCTGCGCAAAACCTTTTGCGACAAGTCGTGCTTTATACTTGTCAAGTTCACCCTTCTGATTATACTTAATTCCGTAAACCCATTTTCATCCTATTGGTTTAACATTTGCTGGACAATCAACAAGTTTCCAAGTGTTGTTATCAATTACTGCTTTATATTTGTCAACCATAGCCTGTTTCCATTCTTTATGTTTTACTGCCTCTTTGTATGTGGAAGGTTCAGTAAAATCATTTGCTATCAAGGCAAAATTGCCTTCACTTCTATGTGCCCTTCTAAGATGAACCCAAAATACTTTAATATGGGACAAAACCTGGTGGTTGGGTCATATACACGTCCTCCTGTAAATCCCCGTTGAGAAAAGCACTTTTCACATCCATTTGATGAACTTTCCATCCTTTTTGAGCGGCCAATGCAAGTGTTAATCGGATGGTGTTCCATTTAGCTGTTGGAGCAAAGGTTTCTTCATAATCAATGCCTTCCTGCTGCGCAAAACCTTTTGCGACAAGTCGTGCTTTATACTTGTCAAGTTCACCCTTTTGATTATACTTAATTCTGTAAACCCATTTGCATCCTATGGGTTTAACATTTGCTGGACAATCAACAAGTTTCCAAGTGTTGTTATCAATTACTGCTTTATATTCGTCAACCATAGCCTGTTGCCATTCTTTATGTTTTACTGCCTCTTTGTATGTGGAAGATTCAGTAAAATCATTTGCTATCAAGGCAAAATTGCCTTCACTTCTATGTGCCCTTCTAAGATGAACCCAAAATACTTTAATATGGGACAAAACCTGGTGGTTGGGTCATATACACATCCTCCTGTAAATCCCCATTGAGAAAAGCACTTTTCACATCCATTTGATGAACTTTCCATCCTTTTTGAGCGGCCAATGCAAGTGTTAATCGGATGGTGTTCCATTTAGCTGTTGGAGCAAAGGTTTCTTCATAATCAATGCCTTCCTGCTGCGCAAAACCTTTTGCGACAAGTCGTGCTTTATACTTGTCAAGTTCACCCTTCTGATTATACTTAATTCTGTAAACCCATTTACATCCTATGGGTTTAACATTTGCTGGACAATCAACAAGTTTCCAAGTGTTGTTATCAATTACTGCTTTATATTCGTCAACCATAGCCTGTTGCCATTCTTTATGTTTTACTGCCTCTTTGTATGTGGAAGGTTCAGTAAAATCATTTGCTATCAAGGCAAAATTGCCTTCACTTCTATGTGCCCTTCTAAGATGAACCCAAAATACTTTAATATGGGACAAATACTTTAATATGTTGGACTTAACCTCTTAAATTTTAACATGGATCTCGCCATTCCTAACAAAGTGCGATTCATTCTTTCGACTACTCCATTTTGTTGTGGAGTGTAAACATTAGTGAGATGTCGTCTTATGCCATTTTCACTGCAATAAGTTTTGAATTCATTTGAAGTGAATTCTCCCCCATTATCCGTCCTGAGAGTACCTATCTTTTCTTTGACTTCATTTTCAACAAGTTGGCGAAAAAGTTTAAACTTATCAAATGCTTCTGACTTGTTCTTCAAGAAGTAAACCCAAGTCATTCTGCTGAAATCATCAATGAATAGTAAGAAATACTTGCAACCACCAAATGAGGTTTGTAGTGGACCACAAACATCACTGTGAATTAGTTGAAGCCGCCTGTTTGCTCGCCATGAACTTGTTGGAAAACTTTCTCGATTTTGTTTCCCATAAATGCAAGCTTCACATTTTGCATTTTCCCTTTTGAATGTGGGAAGTCCTTTAACCATTCCTTGTTTCTGCAATTGAGAAAGACTCTCAAAATTCAAATGTCCATATCTTACATGCCATAGTCTGATAGGTGAAATACTTGTAGTCACTGCCCCTGCAAAATTAGAATGCCTTGGAATAACTGTCCCTTTCATCCATAACAGTTTTCCATCTTCATAACCTGTCATAACTATTTTCAAGTTCTGTTTCACTGAATTAATCTTCACTAAACCATCTTCCATAATTACCTGATGTCCTGCTTGTCGAATCGTGACTAAAGAGAGCAAATTTTTCTTGAAACTAGGTACATACCATACATTGGAAATCAATTTTTCTCCAATGTCAGGGAGAAAAACTTTCACTACTCCTTTTCCATAAGGAGTATGTTTTGTATCATCAGCAAGAAAAATTGAATTAAGTTGGCATTCTTGAAAATTCCAGAAAAAATCACGTCGACAAGTCATGTGCTGAGTTTCCCAGGAATCCAAGATCCAGGCATCTTCATAGTCACTTCTAAGATGAGATGAAATTTGTGATGTTGGTGAGGAAGTAAAAACATATTTTGAGCTGTCTTCATCTTGATCATTTGCAAATTGTGCTGAATGCTGCTGAAACTTGGGAATTCTACTAAGTGAAGTTCGACAATCTTCAGCATAATGGCCAACTTTGTTACATCTTCGACATACAATTTGACTTAAGTCTCTTCCTCGTCCTGAAGATTGTCCTCTGCCTCTGCTTTGACCTCTATTTTGAGATTGTCCTCTACCTTGACTATTATACCCTTGTCCTTGAAAATTGCCTCTTCCTTGGTTGTTTCCTCTACCTGGAAAATTATTTCTTCCTCCTCTGTTAAAATTGTTGCCTCTACTTTGGCTTCAACCTCGATTATGTGTTGCTTGATTCTGATTCCATCGGCCTCTTCCTCGAGAACTATCTGCTGAAGACTTACTTGTGCTGGCTTCTGTGAGAAAAACATCTTCACCAACTTTCTTCTTCTTCCCAAAAGTTTTATCATGCTGACTTAACATTTCACAAAGTTCATCAAACTTTAGTTTTTCTAATTTCCCAGTTACTTGTAAAGTTTCTAAAAAATGCGTATAGGAAGAAGGAAGCCCAGCAATTACAATTGTGACCATAAAGCTATCATCAATTGCGGGAAAACCAGCATTAATAATTTCCTGCTTAATATTCTTAAGTCGGGAGAGATATTCAAGAATATCACCATCTTCAGTTAATTTTTGTTGCAACAATTTTAACTGTAGATCAACCTTCTTTGATTCTGGCTGAGTATCAAAGAGGTCTTTAAAAGTTTTCAAGGCAATCCATGCATCTGTGGCATTCTCTATATGTACATACATTTCATCATTCACAGACGATTTAATAAGAGCTAAGGCTTTAGCATTCTTGATTTCCCATTTTGCCAGTGGATCTGCATCTGTGGGTTTATTAGGCTTAATATCTCCATCACATATTCCTTGCCATAATTCATTGTAAATGAGTGTGCTTTCAATAAGACGATGCCACGTTTTATAAGATTTGGTGCCCTCAAGTTTGTCGGAATCAGAAAATAAGTTAATCAACTTAGACATTTTTAGCAATGAAGAGACGCACCAAGAAGCAGAACAGAAAGGACAAGATAGTCAACACAACACACCACGCAAAAAACACGATCTATCGGGGCTTGGCCTTGACCCTCGAATAGTCGTCAAAACAAGAGAATATTGACTGAGCTTTGCACTTGGCTCTAGTCAATTTCTCAAATATTTACAAGGCAACTTTCAAAATTTGATTTTTACAAGGGTGCTTTTGCACAATTTGGTAAAAAAATTTTACCCCCCCTCAAAGTAAAATTACTTTGAGTTACAAATATGATGATCCCAATTAAAAAATAGCTTCAAATTATCAAACACACCTTATCTCTCCGAGTTACAAATAAAACTCCTTATTACTCCAAAAATCATAAATTTCAAAACACCATCCTTATTACTCCATGACATGACTTTAAAAAAAAAAACTTTTAAAAACCTCACTTATCACTCTATTACAAAGCTTTTAAAAACACTTTTTAAAAAAGCCTTTACATACTTCCCATTAAAAATAATTATTAAAACTTTATGGAATCACTTGAGTTCACATTTCTGGAAATGCACTTTTTCCACACAAAACCTTTAAAATATTACTCCACTAAGAGTGCTTAAAAAAGAGTTGACTTTGGCGATTTGATGTACGTGCAGGAGAAAGCTCGAATCATTTGAGGATGGCATTCTTTCCTGCATGCAAACCTTCTCCAAACTGGAGCAACCGTCCTCCACCACGTCGTATTTCTGAGCATTAAAAAGGCGATCCTTTGCATAGTCCCCACGCGCATTAATTTCTCATTTCTTCCAACTTCAATTAAGCTATAAACTTTCAAATAAAAAACGCTTTTAAGAAGCTGAATTTTTTTACACTGTCTGCCACGCTGGCTGCAAGTTAGCTCAGGCTAGTAGATTTGACTAAAAAAAACAAACTGCAAAATAGATCGCTGCAAAGATCTGTAGGTTTTCAACAAACTTTTAAGCTATAAAGATCTTTGGCCCAACTTTACAATACAATTTTGATATAACTTGCAAAGAAAACCGAGTCCGAGGCTAAAAATTAACCCATTAACCCATGAAGGGATGTTGAGGGTGAGGATCAACCCCTTAATCCTTTGAAAATTAAAAAACAACTAAAAGAAGCATGAGATTTTTTAAGCAATAATGATCTTTGGACCAACCAACTTTATAATACACTTTTGCTGCGATCTATTTTGCAGACTATCGAGCAATAGACGATGATTTGTAAATATGGCAATATATTCTGCGTCTGCGTCTCTATCTGCCCCGAATTTGTCTCAAGGTGCGTTGATCTGAAGTTCGAATTGCATAGAATGTCAAGAATCAAAACGGCTATCATCAAATACCCATGGCTCACGTCCAAAAAGCTCACGACTGTTCAGCTGTTCTCGGCCTGCGTCTATATCCTCTGCGCGTTTCTTTGGTAGCTGCTAGTGCATCCTTCCGTTACTTCCAAAGGAGAAATTCTGCTTGCAATGGATTTCGTTAAAAACGAAAAGCTACCAGAACGAACTTGCGACCAAATTTGTGTAAAATTGTGACAAATGCGTGACTCTGTGCACCGTTGAATCTCCTCGTGCGTGACTCTCTGCGCTCCTGGAGTCTCGTATGCTTCTAGAAAAAGTCCCCTTATGGTGGATCCAAATTTCCAGAATCTCAAGGCCCTTTTTTATGTTTTAATTCACTCAACCAATTTGGAAAAAAATCATACAGATTTGCATTTGCAGTTTTTTTTTTTTTTTTTTTTAAATGATTTTAGAATTGGCAGAACTAAAATCAATAAAAAAAATTATTGCAAATTTCATACCAATCTTTTGCTGATCACTTCAACGGAGTTGAGTTTTTCCACGATCTGATAGAGCTGGAATCTCCTCCTCAAATCAACTGCTGGAATCTCTTCCTCAAATCAACTGCAGCATTACCATAGCTCTGATACCACAATAATGGCAGAAGTGTCCTCAGACACGTAATTTTATTAATCAGAAAAAAACAATTACATAATTGATTTGCAAGAGCTTACACCCGAACAACCAAACACTCTTGCAATGAGCTATTTATAATCTCCATGTCCTAACTACCTCTAATTATGGATCACTTATTAAATAACAAGTGTTCATTTACAATAAATGCTATTCAAACCAACTAGCTAACTAATCTCCTATAATAGAGCCTAAGATACGACACATTTGGAGAGTCATATCTAGTTACAACAATATGCTAATTCTAAAAATCTCCATTAAATAATTAAACATTCTAGAATAATAATTATTAATTTAATATCTTAAATTAATAATTATTTTATTCTAATTTTATAACCTAGGATAAAAATTGTATTTTTGGATCATCTAACAATTTTTTTTTAATAAAAATGTAAGATAAACCCTTTGAAGCAAAATCCATTTTATTGGCTCAAATAAACCTTTTTCTAATAAAAAAACCCCTTTATCTCCAAACCTTTTAAATAAATCTACTGAGCTTTAAAACCTTTTATAAACCTCTATAATCTCCAACCTTTAAAAAAAACCGTTTAATAGTCCTTTAATAAACTTTTATATGCTTTTATAACCCTTTCCTTTTTAAATAAGCCCTTCGAAAAACATATCATCACACTTCGCATTTAAAAATGACCGACGGCAAAAATTACACAAACATGACAAAGATTGGACTTTTGCTGACTTCTACCCGTAAGTACCTTTTAGATTAGATTTTTCAAACAATTTTAGCCCTCTATTTTTTATTTACGCTGAACGCAGCTCTTACGGGTGCTTTTTTTGGTTTAAATTGCCGACGCAATTTTCGACAGAGACCACTCACGAGAATTTTGAAAAATTCATTGTTTCATAAGTTTTTGCTTCGGGGTACGTCTTTTTGCGAGGTCGTCGCACTTTTTGTGCTGGAAGGCTGTGTCGATCCCTTTTGACGATATATATATATTTTTTTTTCTGCCTTGATCACCTGATACTTTGGCAGCTCTGCAAGCTGCTCATCTCTTTTTAGCTTCTTGGATCTTGTAATTTTTTCTTGGTTCTGATACCAATCTGCTGGAAAGGCGTTAGATAGGCAGAGGAGGAAACCAATCTGTTGGAAAGGCAGAGGGGCGAAGCACAAATTTCACACAAAAAAATCTGAGTCACTGCATAATTATTTTATTAAACAAAAAACTTGATCCACATATACATCTTGCAAACAAAAAACTTGATCCACATATACATCTGCCCAAGATGTTGCTCTTGGCTTTCACACATTACAATGATCCAAACACTGGTATAAAAACACCAAACTTTTTTAAATATGGAATCATGCAAACTCTAACTAGTCTTGACTTTTCTCTGGTTAAATCATGCACACTTTACACTCGGCTTAATTCAAACCTATCGCTCTACTTGATTTTCTTAACTCAACTCAACTCTCAATTAAAGGAGTAATCACTATTGCTAATAGGGAGAGAGCCATGCATGAATGAGTTTTACTTCTCTTCAGTATGAGTGGAGTCATGCATGAGCCATGAAATAGTTAACTGATAATTGCATGTTAGTTCTCTAATTAGCTAGGACAAGGTGACATATAACTTCAATATAGTTCCACTTATCCATGTTGATTCTCTAGTTATCTTTGAGATTCTACTAGCGTAGTTAACTAGTTTACATAACTAGTTAATTAGGCCTATACTTGAGATGTCATCCATGCACTATGACACCTCATGGAGGGTATATATATCATTGTATAGAGGTTATATATCATCAAGGATAATTTTAGGGGTGAATGTTCGCCCTTTGGCGAAATTAAGGGGTTTTAAATTATTAATGGGCGAATATTTTGTATCATAGTACATTTTTACAAATCACCTCAAAGAGCCCACCTTATTTTAAGGGAGAGGGTAAAAAAGGTAAATTTAGCCCTTGAAATTAGGACTTACAACCTTCCATTCGCCCATTTTCAAGAATAGGTTTTATTTAAGTGAATCCATTCGCCCATTTTCAAGAATAGGTTTTATTTAAGTGAATCCTATGGGTCAAATACCATATTTATAAAAGAGGTATGGTAAATTAATAAAAATATAAATAAATGAGAGGTATGGTAAATAAATAAAACATTTTTTATATTTACTCCATAAGTCACCTTATATACATGTAAGGGTGTAAACAAATAAAAATATAAGTAAAGTGGATGTATGGTAAATAAATAAAACGTATTTTTATACTTACTCAAAAGGTATGGTAAATAAATAAAAATATAAATAAACTAGACGTATCGTAAATAAATAAAACCTCTTTTTATATTTAGTCCATAACCCTCGTTCTATTTATGAAGGCTCAAGAAAGAGGTTTTATTTAAGTGAATCCTATGGGCCAAATACCATATTTGTAAAAGAGGTATGGTAAATTAATAAAAATATAAAAAACCAAAGGTATGGTAAACAAATAAAACATTTTTTTATATTTACTCCATAAGTCACCTTATATTTACGAACACTCAAAAAATGGGTTATATTTAGGTGAAACCTATGGCCAAAATACTATGGGACAAATACCATGGACTAGATTGTTATTAATACCATGCAAAAAACCATTATTAACCCTAATATTAGAATTAATAAAAATAACAATGGCACATGGTATTGGCCCATGGTATTCACCAAAATGGCACATGGTATTGACCCATGGTATTCACCTGGAATGTAGCCTATTTAAATGGGGGAATTAACCCAGCATCTAGCCTATCCTAAGATTCACTAGGACTTTACAAATTTTTATTATTTAGTGAAAGACTCACCAAGATCTTACAAGATTTTATAATTGAGTAAAATATTCGCCATGCCTGGTGAGAGATTCGCCAAAAAATTATATATACATATTATATTATTGATAAAATCGCCTTCAATTTTTCTTATATACCATGGAGATTCACCCATTTATTATATTTATAAATTTAGGGGGGGTTCTTAAAATTTTCCCTGTATATCATTATATTATACTGCATTTTATGATATAGAGATATAAGAGAAATTGAATTCTAATGTCTTTTGGAATCTTTACTTAATTTGTTGACACCTAATCCTTGTGATTGGGTAAATATATGTCAATAAATAAATGAGAAATATGAACAGTCATTGGGAGATGAACTGAACAGTCTCTCCCTCATGTATATAATAGACCTACTTGATGGAATAGAATACATGAATCAGTTTTTGCTTAATGGAGTTACTCCCTGGCCTGACATGGTATCAGAGCCAGCTCCTTTTTTAAGCTCTTATGTCCCTTGTAACTCCCTATTCTGCTCCACTTCTCTCCATTCAAAGGCGTTGTCCATACTGCCATTTTCCTGTCTAATGTCTGTCTCAATTGCTATTTGTGTGGCCTGAATGTTTGACTGCCTGAATGACCTGCTCCACCCAGTGCCTGTGCGTTTGTCTATAATTCACTGTCCATAAACGTTGGTGTCAGTGGTCTGACATGTTCCTTCACTTCCCGCTTCCCTTCACTTCTTCTCTCCCCCTGCCATTCCAGGTTGTCCTATTATTCGTTGGGTTCCCTGAGGTTTTGCTTCGTGGGAGGATTTTGGGATCTCAGTCTTCGCTAGCTCTGTTGGGTGGTTAACCTCATATATCTATTCTACAAATTTTGGACCTGCAGACCATTTTATTTTGGGTCACCAAGTTCATTTGGGTTGGTTGGAATCTGCCATAGGCGGATTTCTGGAACTGTTTTTTCACTCTTCGGCTCAAAATCTGTTGTTTATACTACTGAAAATATCTCCCCCGTGAGCGGTGGCGTTGTTAAAATCTCTTCTGCGATCAATATATGATAGAAGCCTGCAATAATTCTGGAGGAAATTCCACTGTACAGTTTTTCGACTGATTCAAAGAATGAAATTTTCTCCATGATGAAATGTGAAGAAAATCTATGACGCACCCAGATTTTGCAGCACGAAAATATCTTCCCTACTGGGCATCTTGCACATGATGCATGGTTGAGAATGGGAGGAGTTTCTGGCCGCTCTGTACTATGGAAGTTTTGAACGATTGGCTCCAGAAAAGCATATACATTGGCTCCAGAAACGCAGACACGCTGTTTTGAACGTTGTATACGTTGGCCTGTCACATATATACGCTGTATATGTTGGTTGTATACGCTGTTTTGAAGCTGTAAGTGTGGAGTATCTCCTGCAGACAGTTGTTGATGTTGCATTGAATATGCAATGCATTGGTTTCTATGGTGAGTACCATGCAAATTGACTATGCACTATCCAATTTTATGAGGACCAAATAGTGTTTTAAATTGTAAAAAAAAAAATCCCTTTTATGAAGATCGAATGGCATTTTTAAATGGTGGATTTATATGAGGTTTAAAGAAAAACACTTATATGGGTCACATGGTATTGGCGTCCATATTGGTATATAAGGAAGAGATTTGAAATATTTTGAGAATGCCCTTTTGAGTACATTTTTACTGTATATTGGCAGAAGTATTTTTTCTATCAGCAAACTTTTTTTTTTTACAGAATGCACTCAGCCATATCCATGGTGGGAATAATTCTCACTGGCAAGGATAACTATCCTGAATGGTCCCGGATGATAAAACACACCCTCATTTTCAATGAGTTGTGGAAAGGAGTGTGTGTCGGAGAAGGAGACAATGACCCAGTATAGCCTACCTCAGACAAAGAGCTCTTCATTTGGGAAAACAAGAACAACAAAGCTTATGCATTAATCGCAGCATCTGTAAATGAAGAGGTGAGTCGCCATATTTCGTCATATTCAACTGCTTTTGAAGCCTTACAAAAGCTGAAAGAACTCTATGACTCACATTCTGCACTTGAAGTTGTTCAATTCATGATTAAACTCTTCACTCTTGAACTGCAAAATAATGATCCTCTTGCTCTTGAATCTGAAGTAAAGTCTATAATGCATGATATCAAATCCACTAAGGTTGAGCTGGATATTCCTCTTATTGCTTTTCTCAAGGCACTTTATCCTACTTCAATTATCTTGAGTCATTACAAGCAAATGGAAATCTCAAAGATATAACCTTTGACTTTCTTGTGAAAAAGTTTTCTAAAAGAGAGAAAGCTTTTGCAAAGAAGACAACCCCTGAATCTTCTGAAGAGGCAGTGTGCCTTGCTCATTAAGAAAAGCATCCTGCTCAAGATTCTACAAGAGGAAGAGGTGGACGAAGAGGAAGAGGAAGATATTTCAGAGGCAGGGGGGGCAGACATTTTCAAGGAGAAAAGGTAGATTTGCACTGCATTCACTGCAAAAAAAATGGATCACATGATGCCTCTACATGCGCACTACCATGGGACAAAATTGAGCAGAAAAGAAACCAACAGAAAGGTAAAACTAATGATTCAGACAAAGGTAAAGCACCTGAATCCGCTCACTATGTTGTGGCACAATGTAATATTGGAGTAAACGAAGATTTATTTAATGCTTCACTTACTTCCTGGAAAAATGATTGGTTGCTTGATTCAAGAGCAACCTGCCACATGACTCATAGAAAATATTTTTTTGAAGATTTCACTGACAATGTTGATGGAGCAGTATACTTTGCAGATCAATAAAAAATCGAGCCATCAGGGCTTGGCACAATCAGGGTTAAACTGCTTAGTCTTCCAGATTTTCTTTTGGATCATGTTCTATATCTCCCACAGCTCAAGAGAAACTTGCTGTCCTTGGTCCAAATCCGCCAGCAAGGTCACTCCATTCATATGTTTGATGGCAAGCTTGAGGTAAGAAAACCATCTGACCACTCACTTTTCATGAGGGGAATAGAAGAAGAAAGGCTTCTCAAACTGCAAGGAACAACTGTTCATGCACAACATTTCTCATACAATTCTCATCATGAAGAAGGTACACTTCTATCAAGTTTATTATGGCATGCTAGATTTGGACATTTGAACTATGATAGTCTCCACTTATTGAAGAAAAATGGTATAGCTAGTTTGCCTACAATTCCTAGGAAACTTAAGCAATGTGATGCTTGGATTTTAGGAAAGCATAGCAAACAATCTTTTCATGATTCACATTCAAGAGCACATAGGAAACTTGAACTCATTCATTCAGATTTATGTGGTCCAATGCCTGTTCCTTTTGCAAATGGAAAGAAATATATCATGACATTTATTGATGACTACACCAAAATGTGTTGGGTTTATTTATTGAAGAACAAATCTGATGTTTTTTCAAACATTCAAGAATTTTCATAAATGGATTGAAAATGATGCACAATCTCATATTGGGTCTGTTCGCACTGATAATGGAAAAGAATACACATCAAATGAATTTGAAAACTATCTTCACCAACATGGGATCAAACATCAAACAACTATGCCTTATAATCCCCAGCAAAATGCTGTAGCTGAAAGAATGAATAGGACAATCTTAAATATGGTACGATCCACGCTTTTCTTCAAAAATGTAAAGCTAATGTTTTGGGATGATGCTATTTTATGTGCTGCATATATAAAGAATATATGTCCATCTAATGTTATAAGAAACAAGACTCCTTATGAAATGTGGTATGGACATGTTCCTTCGGTAAAACATCTTAGGGTCTTTGGTTCCACCTGTTATGCTTTGATACCAAAGGTACATAGAAACAAACTTGCTGCTAGAAGTCATAATTGTATCTTCCTGGGATATTCAAACACCTCCAAAGCATACCGTCTCTATGATGAAGTAAATAAGAAGTTTGTTGTATCTAGAGATGTAACTTTTCTTGAATCATCCAAAACTAACAATGTTGTTGAGCAGCAACTTGATCGCTTGGATAAATTCGCAAAAACAAAATCATTTCAAGAATTTGATAATCAGATTCCACATCTTGAAGGGGGGATTCCTATACTAGATCAACATGTGGAATCTTCTTCTAAAGAACACTCTCCCCCGCATGAAACTCCAACAACGGATGATGATTTAAGTGATGTAATTGATAGAATTGGGAGACTCAAACTTGATCCAGTCCCAACTCAATCAACGGAGCAGCCTGGACCATCTCAGAAAGGTCCCCCAAAAAGGCTGACAAAGACACTTGAAAGTGTTCATCCTGATGAACTTGGAAAGACAGGAACCAGAAATTCAAACCAGAAAAATGGAGGTGATGTAGATGACTCTAATTCACCTGTTGATATGGATGTTTCTTATGATTGTGAATTGAACTTGTCTACAAATTTTGAACCAACTTTGTTCAAAGAAGCTGCTTCTCATGATGAATGGAAAGAAGCAATGAAAAAAGAGTATGATGCCCTCATAAAGAATGACACTTGGAAGCTGGTTGATCTTCCATTTGGAACCAAACCAACTGGCTACAAGTGGGTCTACAAGAATAGGTATAAAGATGATGACAAGCACAAAGCTAGGCTTGTGGCAAAAGGTTTTGCATAGAAGGAAGGGGTCGATTATGAGGAGACATTTGCCTCCACAGCAAAATGGGCTACTATCCGGACACTCTTTGCACTAGCAGCTCAAAACGGTTGGAAAGTTTATCAAATGGATGTAAAAACTGCGTTCTTGAATGGAGATATAAAAGAGAATGTTTTTATGTCCCAGCCTGAAGGATTTGCTGTGAAAGGACATGAACATAAAGTATGCAAACTTGTGAAGTCCTTGTATGGCCTCAAACAAGCACCGCGAGCCTGGTATGAAAAACTAACTGAGAATCTTCTCAAACTCAATTTCAAGCATTTTGATCTTGATGATGCAACTTTATTTGTCAAAATAGTTGGCAAAACGGTTGTATATCTTGTGGTATATGTAGATGGTCTTTTGATGACAAGGAACAATGAAAGCTACATTGCATCCATAAAGAAGGAACTGGGGAAAAGTTTTGAAACGACTGATTTGGGCTATGTTGATTACTATCTTGGCATTGAAGTAACCCAACATCCAAAGTCCATATTTCTTTCTCAAAAGAAATACATTGGAGATTTTTTGAACAGGTTTGGCATGACAGAGTGCAATCCTCTTACTACTCCAATGGAACGAAACTTAAAGCTCACATCTATTGAAGGAAAAGAATTTGAGGATGCAACAAAGTATAGACAGCTTGTAGGAAGTCTCAACTACCTAACTACTACTAGACCAGACATTTCGTTTCCTGTTGGAATCCTCTCCAGGTTTATGCAAAAGCCTTGTGAGGGACATTGGTCTGCTGCAAAAAAGGTTCTAAGGTACTTGAAGGAAACTCAAGATTTTGGGATCAAGTATACATAGGTAGACGACTTCAGCTTGATTGGATACTCTGATTCAGACTTCGATGGAGACAAGGAAACTGGAGTATCAACTTCAAGATATGCTATGAGTCTTGGATCAGGAGCTGTCTCCTGGAGATCACACAAACAATCAGTTCCGGCTGATTCCACAACAGAGGCAGAATACGTGGCAGCAGCTGAAGCAACAAAAGAAATTGTGTGGCTCAGGAAAATTATTGAATATTTGCAGGTAAAACAAGTACAATCAACTCCACTCATGATTGACAATATCTCTGCAATAAAGTTGGCCAAGAACCCAAAGTTCCATGATCGAAAAAAGCACATCAATACTAAATATCATCTTATTTGACATCATGTTGAGGCCAAAACAATCCATCTCCATCATTGTTCCACAAATGAGCAAATTGCAGACATCTTCACCAAAGCGCTTGGAAGAGAAAAGCTTGAACGATTCAGAATGATGCTTGGACTCACCAACATCCCTTCAAATTAAGGGGGGGAATGTTGACACCTAATCCTTGTGATTGGGTAAATATATGTAAATAAATAAATGAGAAATATGAACAATCATCGGGAGATGAACTGAATAGTCTCTCCCTCATGTATATAATAAACCTATCTGATGGAATATAATACATGAATCAGTTTTTGCTTAATGGAGTTACTACCTGGCCTGACATAGTTGTTATGTTTGTTTAGACTTATATTCATAGTGGTTTAATGAGGGCATATTTTTGCTCATAAAATAATGGAAATTCAGGCAAATTTTTGATAAAATTCGACAATTTTTTTGGAAAATGGTGTTATAGCTACCAAGTTTCATGATTTTGAGTGACCTAGCAATTTTTAATGGTGCTGACTCCATTTCCACCATCAAATTGATTCAAACACTCCTTTAGTCAGATTTAAAAAAAATATACCAATTCTAACAAAAAATTGTTAGAATTAATGGAGAAAGCTAAACTTAGATTAATGTTATGGTGATGATAGGATTGAGAATCTAATTTTAGATCTCAGATCCTAATATCCACGGAGTGGTTCAAACCACCTGATTGTGTGAAAGCCTATATGTACTAGGTTGTTCTCTTGATTGAGTATGTAATGTAATAGTGCTTGTGTGTATGAGTGTTTATACACTCTCCAGGTATTTCACTTGGAGAGTCGCTTAGTTAATAAAATTTGTTTTTTTATCATGGTATCAGAGCTGTAGGAAGGAGAAGCATGTACGCTGAGTTGAGGAACGCAACGTCGTTGCAGGGGGGCTGAAGAGTAATCACGTCGATACTCTTGAAAACTTCTCCTGTTTTTTATTTGATGCATCATCACAGTATTTTGGTGTACCTCGGCGACTAGTTGCGGATCTGAGGTAAATAGTCGCGAAAATTGTGCTCGCTATGTTTTTTAAAGGCTGCGTGTACCTAGAAGCTATGTGGAAAACGGTGGACTGTGTTTTCTTTTGAGGAGGCTGCCTGTAGAAGGGGGAGATTGCCCCAGCCTTGCCACGCGAGGAGCCCAGCCTTGCTGTGTGAAGGAGCCAGTGGGCGTGGTGGACGACACTGCGTTTTGTGTGAGTCTACTAGGGTGAAAGGAGCTCGCACCAGGAGGAGCAATAGTAGAGTCCGAATTGGATGTTTGGATGGATCTGCAGACAGAGGAAGAGGCAGAGGCACTGCATGCCGTGGACTAGTGTGGATCGGAGGCCATGGACGATGTCAGAGGTGCTGGCGCATGGTTGAGGCCGGCAGACCTTCCTGAAGCCTATGTGTGGGAGGCCGAGAAAGCCATCCATTTGACCGCTGAGGGATTGGCGTGGATCGCTGTGGGATTAGCCTGTGTAGGAGGCCAAAATTGCAAGCGAACAAGGAGAGGATGCTGAGCGGATTGTGGTTTTTGTCAAGTGGTTGTAGAATCACGAAGTGGCAGAACACCTACTATGTGTTGGTAGCGTGCAGCTTGTTCGTGCCTGCAAAGTCGACGAGGTTTCTGTTAGCGTGGAGGTGAAGAGAGATTTTCTAAAAGCGGTGTTATAAGGCGTTGTTGGAAAACCTGCCATACACCTGATCGTGAGGAAAAAGGAGCTGGTTTAGGATTGGTCGCTGGGGTTGTTCTTTCTGTTGAGGTATTGGAAGCTTCTTGTGCTTACTGGTACTCGGAGCAGTCTGGATTCAGAAATTCCTCATCAATGATTTCATTGAAGAGCTGTTGAATGGAAGGTTTGTAGAAGAACAGGTTGGCCCAGCAATGTTAATTGCATATCGCTGGCAAGTTAATATTGTAAAGATGAGTCATGAAGAGATTTTTTGACATCTTTGGAGAAGTTGGAACACATGGATTGTCTGGGGCTTCTCTAGCAAAACTTTCTTCACATCTCAGCACGAAAGAACATTTGTTACACTATATGATTGTAGGATCTTCAACGAGGAGAAATTGCTAGGAGTTTGCTTCAATATCATCACATGTTTCACATGTCCTGTGTAGACAAATAGCCTCCATTTAAATTCTGCAGATATTGAAACCTGTGAACACCCAATTTATTTTTTCAAATATTTCTTGTAACATCTAGAAAATTGTTGAAATTATATTTAGGCCTGGAGGTCATATGGTAGTGCAGGAGAAGCAAATGAGCGATGGAGGAATCCAGTTGGGTTTGTGATGCGTGCATGATTGAAAACGATGGGAACGTGAACACGTGCACCATGTGCGGAAATCTCAGGCCGGTGATTCAATTTCAGCCGCACAACAGGGTCACATTTGCTAGGAATGGTGGAAGAGGGGCCTGCGTGTTATGAGTGTTTCTTGATTTGTGCACTGCATGGAGAACAAGCATGCATTGTGTATCTAGATTGTGCAGATCTATGAATATCTGAGTGCTTGGTGGAGATCTCCGTAACCTGGTGATTAAGCTACGTGATTGTTGGATTTCTCTAAAGCAACTGTGGATGCTGTTGTGGAACTGCATGTGAAGTGAGCTGTGTGGGGTGGGTGAGAGTCATGGGATGCTACCAACAGTGTGAGGAAATCTCCCTGTGTGAGTGGAGTGGTGTCTGCGTACAGACTTCCTCTAGAGAGGCATATTTTCCTGAAGAGGAAACTGTTTGACCTGTAAGTGGAGTCATAGAGCCGGTGGAGATAGTTGAGTGTTGGTGGAGAATTTGACTGTGGTGAATTGATTTCCAGATCCGAAATTGATAGAAGGAGAAAATGGTTCTTCAAAGTAAATTGAAAGAGTCTCGAATAAAATTAAGGAAAAATCATCAAAGGAGAATTGCAAAATATTGTTTTGTTGAATTTTGTGATGTGTTTCAGGTTGACATTGATGGATCAACCGCTGATCAAGATGCAGATTTGGAATTTGGTGAGATTATTAAATGGTTAATGCCAGATTTAACATCTTTTTCACGTATGAATTATGAAATATGGACAAATGAAATGAAAATAGTACTATGGAAGGTAAATTTACTGGATTATGTTGAAGATGTTGTTAATGATAGTGGAGATGCATTAGCATTAAGTCTTATAACATCTGCAGTAGATGACAACATCATACTCAGCATAATATATGAATATGGAGAGATTCTTAGTACAAATTTTTTATGGGATGTTTTATAGATGAAACACTGTTTGAATGAGGGCAATGATGTTGAAGATATTGCTTTTGAAAATGATCCCATATCTGATTATAAAACTGAAGAGGTAATGATGTAGGATGAATGTGTGTTTGTAAGTGAAACTTGTAATGAAGAAAACACACCCATTATTGTAGAACATGAAATTTTTCCAGATGCAGAAAACAAGTTTGATGAGACTTATATGCCTCATGATGAGTGGATCAATTTGATGATTGAAAAACATATTGTTCATGAATTACTGTTTGGTGAGAAGGAAGGCCTACTTTCACATACAGATCAAATGCAGAACATGGTTGTAACAGAACTGAGTGAAGATAATGAAGGCATAATTATGTCAACAGAAAGAGATGAAGTAGGGAGAGATGGTGAAATGAAAGCTCTCCTAAAGGAACAAGAAGATGAAAGTAAATGTGGTCCTCTTTATAAATTTAATATTGTTTTTTGTGCAGATATTGGGAGGCAGGAAAACGCAATGAAATTTGAAGAAAAATTGAAGTTTCTTGAAGCATGGCTGGAAACACCATGTCCTTATGAAGTCAACACGGAATTTGCAGTAAAGAATGGTGAAGAGATCATCGTTGGGGTTCAGATGATTGACACCAGAAATAGTGAGAAGGAAAATTCTCCTATCCAGCATGCCATAATTTTTAGAAGGGCGAGAATTAGAATTCAAGTTTTCCCTCACAGGGGAAGAAATGAGGTGAAGAGATATCACTACCTCATGGGGAGGAAAGTGAAGATGAAGCCTCATCCACAAATGAACAAGTATGGGCTCTGCTGCAAGAAGACAAAAATGAAGGCTCTATCTTTTACCATTATAAGCCTAGCTGATATTGAGACCAACCAGCGTTGTATGTCATTTGAGTGTTTTCGTGTACCCTTTCTCCATTAAGGAGGAGTGTTAGAATTAATGGAGAAAGCTAAACTTAGATTACTGTTATGGTGATGATAGGATTGAGAGTCTAATTTTAGATCTCAGATCCTAATATTCAGAGAGTGGTTCAAACCACGTGATTGTGTGAAAGCCTATATGTACTAGGCCGTTTTTTTAATTGAGTATATAATATATCACTGCTTGTGTGTATGAGTGTTTATACACTCATTCAGGTATTTCACCTAGTTAATAAACTCTGTTTTTTATCAAAAATAACAAGTGAATTTGTGACCTCGGTATGCTAACGCCTTTATATTCTCTCTGAGTGTAACACAATCAAAGTAACCAAACAAAATGGCATATTCTGGGAAATTTGGATTTCAAGCTTTCGTGGTTTGATTTACACTCGAAAGATGAAGCAACGAACACAAAAACCACTATTCGTAAAAATTGATCGTCCAGAAAACCGCTAGAAATCAAAGATCACGGGGACAAACGTGGGAGCCTTGACGAAACACAGTATTTCTTGAATTAGAAATAATGTTTGTATTGCTGAAAAACAGCTCTATGGATAAGCTCTGATGGATGCTTGTGGGTACTGATCGTGTTGACAAGCCACGATGATGAGGACGACGACGGACACAAAGTGACGGGCATAATGGGAACCTGAGAGTTTCTGCTCCTCAAGAATCTATTGTCGCACAGTGCACTAACCCTCGTCACCCTGCGCCATCTAAGCCTTTCGGGGATTTTTACAAACCCCCTGGGATAATGAAAGTTACAATGTTCATATTTGCCCGTTATCATAGTTAAACAATAGTTGTGGGCGGTAAAGTCTTTGCGCTTATTTTTTGCGTTGGGAGAACTACGTGTTCTTTTGATTGTGCTTACTTACGATCGAACTGAGAACAACACTGTAGGACTCCCATCTAGAGCTAGTAGTTTGATTAGGGCTTGTATCTTATGCCAATTGTTTATCCATGGGAAATGGCATTGGAATCATTTTTAACCAATATACTATTAATGTGAATCATTTTTGAACCAATATGTGCATCTTTATGATATGAAATAGAACTTTCATTCAACTTCTGTAATGTAAGGGAGTAGTAAGCATGCTGCATATGAATGAAGGCACAGTAACATCGTAATATTGAAATTTTTATATTTAATTTGAAGGTTTTTTACATGCAAATTAAAAAAATTACTTAACAAATATTTTATATATTCATTATCGTTTATACGTAGAATTATTCTGTTTCTCTATATATTATTGGGGTGTTTTCTGACATTAATATGATATATCTCTATGTTTTATGATTTTTCTAATGTAGAAAGCAGTAATTTATTTAAGTTGAGTACCTATATATATATAAATAATTTTTTATATCTAAGTATAAAATACTTTTATAAATTAATTTATTAATAATTATAAATATAAATGTGAAATAATTATTTTTCAAACAATATTAAATTTAAATTATAATAACAAATTAAATTTATTAACTAAAGTATTATAAAAGATTTAGACAAGTTACAACTTTTATGTGTTTGTTAATGCATTTTCTATATTTGTATTTATTATTAAATTAAGCAATATTTTTTAAATATTTGATAATAAATTATAAGTTCTTCTAATTTAGTATTCATAAATGTTTTTAATCTCAAATAATACTGAATGTTTTTAATCTCAAATTGATATATTGTCAATTCCGAACATATATTGAAAGGAAATATACTATCAATTTATTTCAATATAAATTGAAAGATAATAAAAATATTGAAACAAAATGGATTTGTCTTAACTAAGAAATGTAAATGTCAAAGTTTCAAATCAATATGTAGATGTTATGCCTTCAATTCGATAGAAGGCCTAAAATGCATTGCAAGTACGCTCATTCTAACTTGTCTTCTATAATGCAATGGTGGACTAATTATGAGTAAGACCTTTTTAGTCTTGACATTGAGATATATTTTAATAAATTAATGTGATGGACCAAATTTACCAAATTTTTTAGTGTGTATCTAAAACAATAATATAATTAGATAGGACAAATGAAACTCCATAATCAAATAAATATGATTAAACGATCTAAATATAGTCACATAATAAGACAAATACCTAAGGCAAATACCTTGAATGTTTCAAAAACTAATAGCTAAAACATTGCTTCTTTGCATAATTTCATGTACATGTAATGTTTATTTGTAGGTATTTGGTATATTATATATAATATAGGTAGAACATAATTTCCTAATATGTAATTATGGAAAATGGATGTCTCTTATGAATTCAATACTTATTCTTGGAAATGTCACATTGTACTAGTATCAAAGTACATAGGAATTTTTTGTTGGGTGTGGAGTATGATTATCTTCCTAATTCAGAGGTATCACATTGTAAAATATTGTAATTTCGTAGTAAATTTTAGTTGTTCATTAGGCAGATGATCTAACGGTAGAAGTTATGTTTAATTTATCGCTTTTTCCCCTAGAAAGAAACCCCTTACTATAAATGAGTGAATTGTATTGCGGTTAGATATATGTGTGTGTGTGTGTGTGTGTGTGTGTATTCTGAGCGAGAAAGAGAGAGGAGATTGTGTGAATGTGAAAAGGGAAATACAATGGATCTATCGTAGGTTGTGTCTCTTTATTTTGCTGGATAATATACAGGAAGGACTGACTGTTTCTCCATAGAAGTAGCCCAAATTAGGCGAACCACATATATTTGCGTCTCTCTTGTTTTATGTGTTTATATTTTTGTAATATTTTATGTGTTTCATTGCTAGGTAATATATAATTTTCTAACAACTAGTATTAGAGAAGAAGGTCTATTTGGTTGATAAACTCATACAAGAGAAAGATTCCTAGTTCAAGTGGGAGCAATGGTAGATGATGGTAGGTTTAGGGTGTAAAAATTTGACGGCCAAAACTACTAGTTGTGGAAGATGTAGATGGAATATTATTTGTATAAAAAAGAACTGTACCACCATTGAGTGGAAAAGAAAAAAAAGTCAACGAGTATGAAAAACATTGAATGGGATATTCTCGATAGAAAGGCACTTGGAACAATACGGTTGTGCCTAGCAACATCGGTAGCCCTTAGTAGTTGAAAGGAAATGATAACAGAGGGTTTAATGTTGACATTGGCTAAACTATATGAAAAACCCTTGGCTTCAAATAAGGTATTTCTTATGAAGCGTTTATTTAATATGAAGATATAAGAAGGTGGATTTGTTGCTAACCATTTAAATGAATTTAATACGATTACAAATGAATTAAGTTATATAGGGGTAAATTTTTATGATGAAGTTAGGGCTTTGTTATTTCTGTGCTCATTACCGAAAGTTGGAATGGTTTAGTTATGGCCATTAGTAACTCTGTCTCTAGATCTAGTGCTTTAAAGTTTGATGATATTGTTGGTGCAATCCCTAGTGAGGAAATGCGATAGAAAATCTCCGATGAGACATCAGGTAATGATTTGACTATAGAGACTAGGGGAAGAAAAATAGAAAGAGGAAAGAGCTTAGGATTTCGCAGTAAGTGAAGGAAAGGAAAATCCAAGTCCAGATCGGGGATAGTGTGCTGAAAATGTGGGAAGAAAAGACACCTTTAGAAAAATTGTATGTCTCAAAAGGGAAAGGAAGGAGACACCCAACAAGAAAATAATCATGATGTGAATGTGATAGGTGATGTGTTGCAATATGCTTTGGTTCTTTCATTAGAAAATATTATTGATGATTGGGTAGTAGATTCACGGGCATCATTCCATGCCACACCTGATATTAAACATTTTCATTATTATGTTCAAGGAGATTTTGGACAGGTTTGCTTGGGTGATGATAAACATTGTAAAATCATTGGGATGAGTAAAGTTTTCATAAAACAATAGAATGGAAACCAATGACTGTTGAAGGATGTAAGGCATGTTCCAGATCTGAAGAAAAACCTAATTTCAATAGGGAAGTTGGGATGTGAAGGCTGTGTAACTACTTTTACAGCTAAAACCTAGAAGGTCATTAAAGGAGCCCTAGTAATAGAAGAAGGAGAAAAGGTTGGTACATTGTATTTATGAAATGGCATTTTTAATTATGTTAATTATTTAACCTCTACAGGAGCAGATATAACATTATGGCATCATAGGCTCGGGCACATGAGTGAGAAGCGGATGCAAATTCTTCGCTCAAGAATTTTGTTGTTAGGTTTGAAGCATGTTAATTTGGAATTCTATGAGAATTGTGTTTATGGAAAACATAAGAGTCAGATTCCTCAGAGTTGGAAAAGAAAAGAAGAGTGAAAAATTAGAGCTTGTGCATACAGATGTATGGGGACCTGCTCAGGTATCATCTCTTGGTGACTCTTGCTATTATGTTACACTTATTAATGATGCAACCAAAAAAATCTGGATTTATTGTATTCAAAATAAATATGATGTATTTGATACCTACAAGAAATGGAAATGTTTGGTTGAGAATGAGATAGGAAAAAGGTTGAAGTGTCTGAGATCAGATAATGGAGGAGAATATTGTAGCAAAGAGTTTGATAATTATTATCGAGAGCATGAAATTCAAAAAGAGAAGACAGTTCGAAGAACACTACAAAAAAATGGTGTGTCAAAAGGGATGAACATGACAATCATGCACTGTGCAAGGTGCAAGAGATTGCAAGAGGATTGCCTTTACCATTTTGGACAAATGTTGTAGATACTTCTGTTTATCTAATAAATAGAGGGGCTTGAAGTTCCTTGGATGGTGGTATTCCAGAGGAGCCATGGATAGAAAAAGGGTAAACTAC
The DNA here is from genome assembly GCA_031772625.1 of Pinus tabuliformis. Classification (NCBI taxonomy): domain Eukaryota; kingdom Viridiplantae; phylum Streptophyta; class Pinopsida; order Pinales; family Pinaceae; genus Pinus; species Pinus tabuliformis. Next base: position 640,290,150 of record CM062813.1, on the reverse strand, counting down.
TCATTTTTAAAGAATTTCGGTTGTGAAGCGTTTGTTTACATTGATAAAGAAAACGTAATGAAGCTTGAGGAAAAATCAAAGAAATGTACCTTTATTGGATATGGTGTTAATAATTTTGGTAATTGCTTTTATGATTATGGGAAACAAAAAATCATTAAGAGGAGAGATTATCATATTCAATAAAAAGGTTTTGTATAAGGATCAGATGTAGGAAAATAAATAGGAAAAAGGAAGCAAATAATACGCAGCGCTTGATGAGATCAATGAAAAAGTAAAGGTGCCTGATAATCATAATGATCAACAATCGAGACAACAACAACAAGAAGCACCTAAAACACATGAAAGTGGTGTTAGAAGATCTACTAGGATAAGTAGACCCCGTGAACGATACTCTCCTTCATTATATTATTTATTTTTGATTGATTCTAGTGAATCAGAATGTTATGAAGAAGCAGTGGAGGTAGAAACTAGGAAGAAGTGGGAGCTAACCATGAAAGAAGAGATGGACTCCTTGGTACATAACCAGGCTTGGGACCTAGTGAGGTTGCCTACATGTAAAACAACATTGCATAATAAATGGGTTTACTGGTTGAAGGAAGAATACAAAAGTAGAAAAATGTATAAATATAGACTTGTGGTGAAGGGGTTTGCATAGAAAAAGGCATAGACATTGATGAAATATTTTCTCTTGTTAAAATGACTTCAAACAGAACTATTTAAGTCTAGTAGTAGCTAAAGATTTGCATCTTGAGAAGTTAGATGTAAGGATGACCTTTCTCCATGGGGATTTGGAGGAAGAGATCTATATGCAACAACCACAAGGATATGAGGTCGAAGGGAAGGAGAAACTAGTGTGCATGTTGAAGAAGATCTTGTATGGGTTAAAACAAGCTCCAAGGTAGTGGTATAAAATTTTTTACAGGTTTATGTCCGGACAAGGTTATACTAGATGTCACTCTAATAATTGTGTTTATCTCCAAAGGAAAAATGATAACATCTATATTATATTGTTATTGTATGTAGATGACATGCTTGTTGCAAGGTCTAACATGTAGGAAATAAATGTGCTCAAAGGAAAATTGGCAAATTCATTTGCAATGAAGGATTTGGGTGTTGCAAAACAAATCCTTGGTATGAGAATAACTAGAGATGGGAAAATCACAAATTAACATTGTCTCAAAGTGATTACATACAACAAGTGTTGAAAAGATTTAGTATGTAGAATGCAAAACTAGTTACTACACCTTTGGCTAGCCATTTCAAACTAAGTAAGGAGATATGTCCCAAGACTCAAAAAAATATGGATTATATGTCTAAAGTTCCATATGCATCAACAATTGGAATCTTAATGTATGCAATGTTCTGTACAAGGCCTGATATTGCACATGTAGTGGGAGTTGTAAGTAGGTACATGAACAATCCAGGAAAAGAACATTGAATTGCAGTGAAGTGGATTCTCAGGTATTTGAGTGGTACCACAAATAAAAAATTATACTTTGGTGGTTCAAACATTTCTCTACAAGGATATGTTGATGCAGATATGGCAAGTGATAGAGATAACAGGAGGAGCACCACAAGCTATGGGTTTATTGTAGGTGGAACAATTATCAGTTGGGTTTCAAAATTGTAGAGTATTATTTCACTCTCAACTACAGAAGCAGAGTATGTTGCTACTACAGAGGTTAGTAAAGAAATGATTTGGTTAGAAAGGTTTTTGGATGAATTGGGTAAGAAGCAAGAGTTGGTTAGGTCAGAACTCAGTATTTCATTCTAAGACTAAACATATACAACTTAAGTACCATTTCATATGGTTAGTATTGGAAGCTCGACAGTTGAAGCTAGAAACAATACACACTAGACAAAATCTTATAGATGTGTTAACAAAAGTTGTAACCAGGGAGAAACTAAGATTCTGCTCAGTTTCAATTGGTCTTCAAGTATGATGATGAAGATGAGAAACAACCAGGTCCAAAGTGGAGTCATTGTCCAACAAATTAAGAAGCGGTGGAGTTGCTATCAACAGTCTCCAAGTGGGAGATTGTTGGGTGTGGAGCCTGATTATCTTCTTTATTCAGAGGTATCACCTTGTAAAATATTGTAATTTCGTAGTCAATTTGAACTGTTCATTAGGTGGATGATCTGATGGTAGAAGTTATGTTTTTTCCCTAAAAGGAAACCCCTCGCCATATATGAGGGAATTTTATTGTGGATGGATATATATGTGTGTATTTTGAGCAAGAAAGCGATAGAAGACTATGTGAGAGCGAAGAGGGAATTACATTGGATCTGTTGTAGGTTGTATCTCTTCATTTTGCTGGATAATATAAAGGAAGGACTGGTTGTTTCTCTCTGGATGTAGCGCAAATTGGGTGAACCACATATATTTGTGTCTCTCTTGTTTCATGTGTTTTTTATGTTTATATTTTTGCAATATTTTATGTGTTCCATTTCTCTGTAATATATTATTTTTTAACAATTTCTATACTTTGGAAACAATTTGGCACTCATGGTAGACCTTAACAGATTTATGCTCATTAGAAAATAGGATGGCCCAAAAACATCCAAACCATAATATTTTATGAACTATGACTTTAGCCACAAATTGGCCTCCAGAGAACCCTTGTTGTATTCCCTTGATAAGTATTTATATCTCTTCCAACATACATCTCAACATCATTCTATTTGGGTTTCTTTAATGCAATTGGGATTTAATTATACAATACCTAGTCACTCGAAGTCACAAATATCTCCTCTAGGATTTTTCCACTCTATGGTACAATGATAGTGTTAGTAGACATGATATGCCTTGATAAGATAGGAACTAACATGAAAACACAAAATTGAGAAACAATTTTAGCTTGTTTTTTACATAAAAATTGTGAATCTTTATGTTTTTCTAATTTCAACAGTTGTAAACTCAAATTTTCCGTGATAATTTTACTTTGCAGTAAAAACAAGCTTTCTAGAGAAATGTCTTGCCTTCGTACTCATATTTTTTCTTTTAAATTTTGGGGACATATAGCTGGAGAAATTTGGTGTTTACTAATTGCATATACTTCAAAATTTCAAGCATGTATAATGAGTGACTTAATGAACTACCATGGTTTTTAGAGACGGTGATTCATTTTTGGGAAAAAAAATATATCATCTCAATCTACACACATTACACTAGCACATGGACTATTTTTGGGGAATTTTTAGGTTCAGACACTATATTTTATCATTTAATGATTTTTATTGTTTTTCTATGGAAAATGAATATTATTGTTTTTTGCTATGGAAATAAATATTAAATTATTTTCTATAGAAAAGGATATTTAAATTTTTTTCCTAAAGCAGAAGATAATTTGAAATTTATCTTAGATTAAGTTATAAATCAACATTTTTTTTAATGAGGGATATGAGGAAAAAACAGATTTTTCAATTTGTGGAATTTGATTGTGGCATATATTAAAATTTGATTTTGGGATATTTGAATTTGTTTTAAGTCATTTTTAGTATTAAAAGCTTGAAGTCACTTGTGTTATTTTTGAACCAAGTTTGATATTTCTAAGTTTTTGACATGGGAAACCAAAGGAATTGTAAATGAAAGTATGATTGCACAAGAATTGATTTAAAAGAAAAAATGAGAAACAAGAAAACATGAGAGAATTAAGGGAAAATAGAGAGCCTAAAAGAAATGTAAAGGTACAAAATAGAGAGCTTGAAGGAGATGTGGAGGTACAAATAGAGAGCTTGAAAGAGATGTGGATGTACATGGAAATGATAAGGAAATGAAATATGTCAAGGAACTTGTCAATGAGAATATCAACCACACAAATGAAGAAGACAATATTGATATCACTAGTACTAGTGAGTCAATAATGCTTTAAATTTTGAATTTTGTAGTCTTTAGATTAAATTATTTCAAAATCGCCATTTTAAGTTTTTAAAAATGTTCAATGTACATGTCAAGTGCAAATTACAAATTTATAATTTTTTATTCAAGGAAAACATCTAACCTACAACAAGATCCACCACATTTAGAAAAACATATAGATTAATTAGTAGTTAAAAGAACATTGTCCTTGATGATAATTTTCTAGAGAATTTGGAGAGCTTGAAAGAGATGAGGATGTACATGGAAATTATAAGGAAATGAAATATGTCAAGGAACTTGTCAATGAGAATATCAAACACACAAATGAAGAAGAAAATATTGGTATCACTAGTACTAGTGAGTCAATAATGCTTTAAATTTTGAATTTTGTAGTCTTTAGATTAAATTATTTCAAAATCACCATTTTAAGTTTTTAAAAATGTTCAGTGTACATGTCAAGTGAGAATTAAAAATTTATAACTTTTTATTCAGGGAAAACATCTAACCTACAACAAGATCCACCACATTTAGAAAAACATATAGATTAATTAGTAGTTAAAAGAACATTGTCCTTGATGATAATTTTCTAGAGAATTTGGATTCAACTAAAATCAAATAAATGGGGCCACCAATGAATGAAAGGAAAAATTGAGATAGAGTAAATGTGGTGATCAAAATGAAATTTGAAGGTAAATTTGTCATAGGACAAGCTCAAATGCTATATACATTTTTAAAGAACAAGGGTCTAAGAAATGCAATTCAATTAATAGGCAATAGAAATTATAAAAAGGTGAAGGTAAATGAATTGGTATAAAAAAATACGACATTGGCACTTGGCACACTTGCAAAAAACCAATCTCAAGATAGAAGTGTTTGTATAGCATTTTTAACAAGTGTTGTTGGAAAAGGAACTACGCCAAATCGATTATGTCAATGGCAACAATAAAATACAAAACATCAAGAAAAATTCTATGCAGGTAAAATAATTTATGATTCAATTATATGAGAATGATGAAATTGTATGTTGGGATAATATATGTGGAAAATCCTATCAAGATAGAGTTCTGAATAAGGTGAGAGATAGGGTGAAAGAGTTTTGGCATGTTAATTCTTATGTGTCATCAAATGAAAAGGAAGTTGTGTGACATCATATATATGGAGGGGTTTATGAAACTCATGTAAAACATATAACATGGGTTAGTCAAGGTGAATTATTCCATAATTTTATGGAGAGTAACCTTATGTGAAGATTTCCCTTAGCACATTCTTGAAGCTTAAGACATGGTATGTGAGGCCTATCACTCCTCATGACACATGTTTCTTTGAATACCATGTATAATTCCAATTATATTATGAGACATTTCTAAAATTTGGCATACAATATTGGTCCAATGATCTCTCTTATTTAAGTGTGCATGAGGAAATAACCAATTATTTTATAAGAAAGAATGTGTTGGTGGAAGAAAATCCAATGAATTTTCTCATTTGGAACACTTTGATGTTAAGTATCCCATTGATCCTAATGATTCGTTATTTTCAAATCTCACTGTGATGTGGAAAATATATGAATATGTTTTGTACACTCTTGTTATAAATTCCACGACAACATCAAGAAGATTGATTTAATTGAAGGAAACATTTCCATGACATATTTTATGGAGAAGTTCATGGAACAATATTATCAGTGGTTTATTTTGCTGAGAATTACACATTTGCTCCACAGAAGGAAATACCAAATGATTATTATCATTCAGACCAGGTGTCTATACTTGTGCATATTTTTTATAGCCATGCAAATCTTGGTATTGATGGTTATGGTAGTCATGAAAATCATCATGAAAAGATTAAATAGTACAATTTCTACATTAGTGATGATTGTACACTTAATACATGGTTTATTCAACATTGTGTTACTATTATTTACAATGAATTATCATGATGAGAGACCACTTTTAAGAACATTGGTTATGGTCAGTCAGTTGCATTGGTCAGTTTAAATCAACACGATTATTCATGGTTGTCTCATCTTCATAAGAAAACTAATATTCATCATACATGGAATTTCTTTGAGAGATGGCATGGAAAAGGAGATCATGATGGTGATGGGGCATGTGTAAAACATGCACATAGGAACCATCAATGAATTACTCTGCTTACTGACTTATAGATTCATATGATGTTGTTAACTGGAGTAATTAAAATTTAATCCATGTATCGAATCCAAGGATGGTTTGTGTACCTAGGTAAGCATATAGATGTATATAAATATAAGTGTTTGTGTGTGTGGCGAGAGGGGGGTGGTGTGCTTTTATATAGAAAAAATTATATTTATTGCACGAAATTTGTCTTACATGATTTTTTTTCTCAAGTAAGTAGTTTTGGAATATTGTGATGGGTGAGGTTGATAGATCATTGCCACATAGTTGTGAAGAAATCCATGGAACAAGAGTTTTTCACTCCATTAGAAGTCAGAATATGACTAATATACACTCAATTCAGAAATGAAAGTACTCTTCCTTTTCTCCAACATGTTGGGGAAAGAATCATCTGTCCAACTTGTTAGGGAAAGAATCATTTCAATTTTCTATAATTATTGTATTCTATTTATAGATAAACATATGAAGATGATATTATAAGGCCTTTTTGAGACTTCATGATATGGAACTACTTTCATATTTTTAGAATTGGAAGTTTTGTTAATCACTTTTGGAGAAATCAATTTTGTTTGTGTGCTTGAATGTTTAGGATTTTCTTCCTTTCCTGCATATGGGAATTAAGTTATGAGATTCAATTAATATGTTGTATGTTTTTCTTTTTTTTTTTAAATAAATGTCAACAAAAATGGATATGAAGATTTTTTATTCTACTATTTCAATGCCAAGCTAACCTACATTAATGTTTTAAGTTACTTGGAATTTATAATTTTAATTTTATCAAGCAATTTCATGGTTACCACAATGTATATTTTGATCAATTTTATATCTATTTCTTTGTTCTTCAATATGGCTAGTGTTGTACCTATTTCCCATAGGCAGTCCTTGGCTACAAAAACTACACTAAGAAACCAAATTAACCAGCCTTTAGGTTCAAGCTGGCCCTTGAACCAGAGGGGGCTCTCACAGTTGTTACGAGACTTTGTTTAACGCTATTCACCTGTCACTGAAAAACATCCTTTGAAGCACAATGGCCAAATTTATGGTTTTAATTGGGGGTGGTTGGAAATTAATGACAATCCCTAATCATGTTTAAGGCTTCTCTCACAGGGTCCCTTCTGAAAGTGTCAAATTCCAACCTGACAGAATGACTTACGTTTTTCAAGAATTATGGTAGAAGAATGTAAGGGGATTCCTAATAATTGAGCATTCAGACTGACTACTTAACAACTAGGGAAATTTCGATGCATGTAGAAGATTTATATAGCCCAAAAAAACATATTCAGAGTATTGAAGAAGGCCAAACTGAAACCAATTCTAAGAGGAGCTATTTCAAATAGATAGTCCAATAAGCTAGTTTCTTTTAATGACTATCAGAAGGCATAAAGTAAAAACCAATCGAAGAAGAGTTATCTTGGACAAATAGTCCAATAAGATAATCTATTTCTAAAGGTTATGATTTTGCAGACCTTCCTATAAACACATTTATCATGTGTACAAATAAGATATGAAAAATTGGAAAAACACACTCGAAGCACAAAATTCTGTCAAAACTAGAGCCGTAAGGCTTTGATTATAAAATCTACAACAAAAGCTTTATTACAGAGTGAAGAGTCTTGGCATCAAAACCAATCCATATTACTTCAATTGATGAAGTATTTATACAATTTTCTCACAAAATATCTTGATAAAAGTATCAAGAGCTATTACAAATATCTAAAAACAGTATTACAAAAATAGAACACAAATAAATGTAACTAAAACTATTTGAAGAGTTCTTGTACTATCCTTGACGATTTCTATTGATAAGGAAGAGAAATTTGAATTTGATTACAACTCTCGGTTGATGAGGTGGCCTAACTGTCTTTGAGCATTTTCCTCCTGAAATCATGAAAAATAGGGTGTAGTCATGCCTTTGTATATCTCAATCCAAGATAGTTCTGTAAAAATTGAGAGAGGTTATTGTAGATGAATATGTTCTTAAGATAAAACTCTATCCATTTCCAAAAATTTGGCACCATCTGTTCACAATAATTTTTGCAAAAATATGCCAAAAAAGGAATTTACACAGTTCAAAAAATAGGCTATGAAGATGTACTTGTATCTCTAATTATGTAATAGCTGAGTAAAACATGAAGTGGGTTATTGTACTTGAGCATCTTAGGAACACAAACCTCCTTAAGTTTCTCAAGAATAATCTCTTATTATCCACAATAGTTTTTGCAAAAAGGTGGCTTAAATAGGATATTACACAGTCAGAAAAATAGGCTAAAAATGATGAGAGTGTATATACCAACCGTGAAACCTATGGGAAAAGTGAGATAGTTTCTTTTATTCTGGAATCTTGTGAACCAAAACCTCTTCCAGTTTCCAAATATTCATCTTTGTTTAGTCAAAATATCCTCTACAAAAAGGTGACTAAAACAAGAAATTTCTAGAAAACATCCCTTCAAAGATGCATTTGCCCTCCCAATCTGTAATAGCTATTACAAAACTGATTTTTTTTTAAACTAGGATTTCATAAACAAAAACCTCTCTCATTTTTTGAAAATTCATTCTCAGAGGTTTGTAAACCATGTTTGAATTTACTTTATTACATCATTTTAATCATGTTTAAATTGATTAACTAAATCAACTAGCTAATGAAACTTAAATTTACATTTTGAGGGCGCATTTACTCTTGCATACCCATTTATTATTTCTAAACTACTAAAACCTATTGTATCAACAAATTTAAATTATCAAAACTAATCATGTTACAACAGCTAGGAATCATGGATTATGATTGTATTTGTTTTAACACAATTACCAATCAAATGGAAACTTGACCAAACTCTCACTTTTTAGAGGTAGTAAAAAACCATATAATTTTGAAAAGTGTTGATTCGGAATACACCCTTTTTTTGGAACATATTTTTGATACTTTAATTATTAAATATGGACATTTTTTTTAAATGTTAGTGATTTTCATGCCAATTTTGAAAAGTGTTGATGCAGCATAACCCCTTATTTTGGGTTTATTTTTGACACTTTAATTTTTTTATATCTTAAGTATGCATTTTCTTTTTAATGTTAGTTATTTAACCATTTAAATTAAAAAAAAATAAAAATAAAAATATAAAAAATTAAAAAAAGAAAAAGAAAAAAGAAAAACATTATATATATATATATATATATATATATATATAAAAGATGAAATTCAAACATTAAAAAAAAAATTAAAGACAAAAGAAAAAAATAATATATATATATATATATATATATATATATATATATATATATATATATATATATATATATATACCGCCATTTCCCAACCGCTGAGGGGCCGTGCCTTAGGTAGGGGTGGTAGGTTGATTCACGAAATTGAACTACCACCCCCACCTAGCTACCAAGGGGCCATGGGCTAGGGCGGGCACCCCTGTCCAACCACCAAGGGGTCACATGTGAGGGTAGGTGCCTTGTCCCATGACCCCTTTACAGTTGGGCAGGTGCGGGAGAACGATTTCTAGAATTGACTTACCAAAACAACTCAACCATAAAGGGGCGATGGATTAAGGCAAGTCACCCACGACCCTTAGTTCCACTGGCATGTAGGGGTTCCATGCCCGCCCAGCCACAAAAGGGCTCCCTAACTTGCGAACCCTTCGTGGCTAGGCGAAGGTGCTAGGCCTATTTCAAGAATTGGTCCACCAGCCCCTCCTAACTGCTAAGGGATGGTGTGCCAAGGTGGTGGCAAGCCGATTCATATATAAATTATAAAAAATAAATCATATATCTATCTATCTATCTATCTATATATATATATATATATATATATATATATATATATATATATATATATATATATATATATATATATCTAAAATACAGAAAAACAAAAAAACACAGAAAAATATATATATAAACGTTTTTGTATTTTCTAATATTTTTTTTTTTTTTTTTTTTTTTTTTATGCTTTTTTTCTGTGTTTTTTTGTTTATCTGTATTTTAGATATATATATATATATATATATATATAATTTTAAGTTTTTTTTTCAAATTTTTCAATATTTTAATTTTTTTTTTTTTTGGGGGGGTTATGATTTAATTTTTTCCTTAATGTTTTTTGTTTTTTTGTTTATTTATTTATTTATTCCTGTAGCCATTGTGTCAATGTTCAACTAGCAACTTGACACCAATATGTGTCAATTTGAGAGTTGATTTTTTAGTTTTCATTACAACCAATCAAGTTCGCCTCCACTATGTGTCAATTTCATGGTTGATTTTTAAGTTTTCATTGCAATGGGTGAAGGTCTCCTATACTGCATGTCAATTTGATGGTTGATTTTAAAATTTTCGTTGCAATGTGTCAAGTTGTCTTAAGCTAAAATTTTAAAATAGCTATACTTTTAGCATTTAAAAAATAAATTATTGTTGATATAATGACTCTTTCATTCAACTGTTCATTTTTAAAAGAAAATTAGTCATATAATTATTCTATAATGCCATGGCTAAAATATGTGAAAAGATTAAGGTTTTTTATAGACGTGTTATTTGGCTTTAATTCCATGGTTGAAAATTTTTCAAAATTTTATGGTTTTTTCTGAGTCGTGATGTTTTATCTTTAATGTTTTGGTTGAAAACAATTATATGTATTTTATCTTTAACACCATGTCTATAAATTGTTGGAATTTTAATTCTTTTCAAACACTTGACATTTTATCTTTAATGCCATGCTTGGAAATTGTTGGAATTTCAAGGTTTTTCAGAGTCATGATATTTTATCTTTAATGTCATTGCTATAAAATGTTGAAAATTTCACCAAAAAAAGTCATTCCAACATCAACACTTTTCATTTTTAGAGTGTTTTTTATGCAAAAAAATTGGTTTTCATTGTCATTTAAAAAAAAATGTTTAAAATTTACCATGGAAAACAAAAATAAAAGAAAGAAAAAGTCATTCCAACATACACAGTTTTCATTTTCTAAGTTTTTTTGTTTCATGTTTTTTTGCTAGAGTTCTCGTTTTGAGGTCATAGTTCCCGTTTGATTGGAAACTTTGTTCTTTATTAAATTTGTTTATTTCATCAAATCAATAAAGGTAACATTCTCATATTGAAAACTTTGTTCTTTATTAAAGTTGTTTATTTCATCAAATCAATAAAGGTAACATTCTCATATTCTAATAAATTCCATTTTCCAAAAGAATTGAAATGTAATTGGGAATTATTTTGGGATGAGGAGAGTGATAGTGTTTATTGTGTTTATCCTTTCTAAATTAATCCTCACCCACTATACAACAACAACATGTCCCAATAATTTAATTTTTATTATCGCAAGGAAATATTATTAGGATGAAGGATATGCATTTTTTTCTACACCTTTCAAAATCCTACTTTTGATGTTAAATATGGTCATCAACTCTTTTTACAAAATAGTTGTCATGAAAATTTTATAAAATAGTTATCATGAAAATAAATCACAATAAACATATACTTGATATCAAAAAATACGTAACCCATGGCACTTTAAAAATTAGCCCCAACAATACCAACCTAAAAGGAATCCTTACATAGTGAAATATTCCTCACCTAGTGGTAGAAGTAATCTTTAGTACTTCTTCTAGGTCCATTTAGAGTTTATTATACCTAAAAATTCACCCAACATGGACCTCATTTCCAACCTTACCACTCCTTATAGCATTTGGTCCATCTTTATTATTTGGCTGGGGGTAGTTTTCCTTTATGGAATCTCTAGTCAAATGCTTGAAGTTTATAGAGAGCCTTATCTCACAATTTTTCTTTTAGATGGAAACCATGTTTTATACCCCTTTAAATATTTGACCAAAATAATGTTTTTGGTACCTTAAAGTTCTCCATCTCTATTTGTACTAAAGGGTACAACATGGGGCTAGGCTAGATATGTTTCTACATGAACATTTGGACATCTTCCTTCAAGAGAAATCAATATTAGAAAATGGTAGGGTCATAATTTTTAATATCTTCATACCTCCACGCAAATGCATGCTTGAGTTCTTTAGACACCTATTGCAGTAATATTTTTTTTTAAAGATAGGGTATTCGATAATTTGTTGACTTTGAGATCAATTTATATGCCTAGGTTGGAGTCCTTCACTTCTAATGTTTATGGTTTCATGGAGGATTCCATAGGTATTTAATTCGAGTTTAAAAACTTATCTAATGGAATTATCCGTCTTGCAATGAAATTTGTTTTCATTTGTATATCCTCTATTCTCCAAAAATCATAGGTTATGGTTGATTTGTAGAATGACCAATTTCTAGATTTGCCATATATTCATCTCCATCTATATATTAAAATTTAGATATACATATATTACAATAATGAATCTCCTAATATATTCTTCACTTTCAAAAACATATCATTAATATATGCTATTACGTTGGTAATTATGTGCATGACATGAATGGAATAAGAGGTATGACACAAACTATGTGGTGTTCTTTAGTAGTAAGTTGGAAAATGCATAGTAAAGAAAACAAAATTTACCTATATGTATTGCAAGAAAGTTATATTACAATCCACAATAGCCATAAAATAATTGGAATAACACAAAATGCTATACTTTTCTAGTGAGAGCACTGCTCACTTTCTTCATTAAGGGGAAAATATCCAAAATGAGAAAAGACATGATTGCAATATAATTCACAAGGAATTTCATTACAATGCTTTTACTTCTTGATATAGTTATAGCTACCTCATATGAGAATTTTAGAGAATGAATTTTCTAGTAGGTAGAACCTTCTAATAATCCTTCTTACAATTGTTACTTGCACACTATTACATGAGATTTATTTACTATACATTACCTAATAGATAACAACCTATCTAACCACTTTAAGGGTTAGGATAGAATGTTAGAAGATGTGTCCCTTAAAAATCAACATTATCCTCAAAGTTGGAGGGAATCATTGAAGCATCTTGATTGGTTTCCATGTGGTATGCTAAAACAATGTATTCTTCAACGATATAAGAACCTCCTAAATAGTGCATTGGCATGGATGACACTCTCTTTTATTAACAACATACTATAGCTACAACCAAATGTGACATTTTCCATCCATTTTTTGAATCATATTTTGAAAACAACAATTATATCCAATAAATTTCTCTAAGAAACACATGAAATATTAGAGATTATTTATAGCGGCAAAAATATTTCAATTTTCAAGCTAATGGAACAATATAGATGACGAACTTATAGGCCCATAAACCTCGAGAGCAAGATTATGGTGGAAATTATGTTTGAGGAAGGTATATTTATAAGGTTGTAAATCAAGTAACACCTAATTCCCTTCTTTAAAGTGGATTTTAGTTGAATTTATAATGATGTTGATCAACCTACTACTTTGTCCTATTCTAAGCCATGACTAAATTATGCTTAAGGGTGTAGAAAATGTTAGCCTAATGTGTAATGGTATTTTATACCTCCTGCACCTTAGAGAATCTAGGAAAGTGGGATAGTGATGATGGAGGCTATTGTCCATGAAAAAACTCAAAGGGATTCATTTGAGTGACACCATGATAAGTTGTACTATACCATCATTATGTTAGAATTAAATAATGAACCATTGGTGCACGGGTGACATGAAATTTTAAGATTCAATTGAGTGCCTTAGAATTGAAACAACTCTTGCTAGAAATTTATATTGAAAGTGGGGTCATCGTCTATCATTTGTGAAGTTTAAAGATATTATCCATAAATACTTGACTGACCATGGAAGATTTAAAGGGGTGTTGAATAGCATAAAAATGAGCTTAATTATAAATGAAGTCAACCACAACCATGATGTTATTTTATTTCCAAATTTGGGTAACCTCCTTATGAAGTCCATAGAAATGTCAATACTTATAGTTGGTAAAACATGTAAAGGTTGTGTCAAGTCCCACTAGCACAACTGGTGGAGGATGGGCCTCATCAGCAAGGCGACCTAGGATCAAACCTCAAGGGAGGAGATTGTGTCTTATGTTAGGGGCAGGTGACATGCAAAAACATATAGCTAGTTGAGGGATGGTGTGGCCGAGGGCAGGTGCGATCCACACGTGACTTTGAAGGCTTATATGACACTTGGTTGCGTCTCCTCAAGCCACAAGTTAAGCCTGAAGGATCACATAAAACTTAATAAACAAAAATTAAAATATGTAAAGGTAGGATTTCACTTGTATTTTTCACTATTTCTCCATTGTTTTATTCTACCACAAAGGTGTGGATTTCCTTCTTTATTCCTTCCCCACAAAATTAGCATTTTTACCCTTTCATATGTTTTATGAAATGTTGAATGAATTTCCATTGGAGAGGCATAGAGTTTAGATAACATTGTTGATTTAAATACCAAGCACTTAGTCAAATACATATTCTCTTTATAATCAATATCTTCATTTTTCCAAGTATAGTCCTTATATGCATGGAGTTTCATTTGAAGTTGTTTTTTGGGTCATTTGTCTTAGGTTCTGTTAACTATTCTTTATGGATGTCATTCAACTAGTTTATTATTATGAAGAAGAGTGAAAAGAGGGACCATCATATTCATACTTTTAAGAGATATAATATGCTACCACATTCTCTTTTCCTTTCTTATAAATTATCTCATCATAATGTCCCAACATTTTTATAACCAATTTTCATATCTCTAGGAATGAAACCCTTTGCTCCATGAAGTATTTTAGGTTCCAATGTTATATCGTAATCTATAAATGTTGACCAAGTAGGTTCAAACACCAAATATTTGTGACATGTAGTATATCCATCATTTATTTTCATTAGTTGGTTTCTCCAAGTTCCTCTCATAGCATTTTTGGTACTAAGAGATAATGGGTGTCGCTCTTGCATAAATATTGGATTTGTCACATTTAAAGATAATGGTCATTTGTGCCTCTTAAATACTAAAGCACCCATTTCACTGTTCAGCAATTTTCTTCACCTCAATTTGCCATGAACTCGCTGACAACTCCAACTGCATGTGAAATGTCAGGTTTATAGATACTATTTCATACATTAAGTTGCATACAAAATTTACATATGGTACATGAGACATATAATTTTTTTCTTCATCAGTTCTAGGACTCAAAACCGAAGAAAGTTTAAAATGGGAAGATAATGGAACATTAACATGTTTTGCACCGAACTTTTCGAGTACTCTTTCTACATACTTCTATTGTGATAACCAAAGTTTTCCATTTTTCCTATATCTGTGTATCTCCATTACCAAGATATGTTTTTCTGCTCCAAGATCCTTCATATCAAACATCCTAGAGGGTTGATCCTTTAACCTATTGACCTCTTCCATGCTTTTTCTTGCAATAAGAATATTGTCAACATACAAAACCAAGATAATGAATATGCCATTGAAGCTCTTGAAGTATACACAATGATCATACTCACTTCTAATAAAGTTTTGGCTCACCATGAAGAAGTAAAACTTATTGTGCCATTTCCTGGGCGACTGCCTCGAGCCATACAATAATTTAATGAGCTTGCAAAATAATATTTTGTTGTGACCTTGTATAAAACCTTCTGGTTGTTCCATATCAATATCTTCATCCAAATCACCATGTAAAAAAAGTGTTTTAACATGTAACTGTTCTAACTCAAGTTCAATTAATGTATTTAGTGCCAACATAGTACAAATAGAAACAAGTATTTCGACTGGTGAAAAAATCTCATGAAAGTTAATACCTTCAACCTGAGAATACCCTTTTGCAACTAGCCTCGTCTTATACCTCTCGATATTTACATCATCATTTCACTACAACTTGAAGATCCATTTGTATCCAACAACACTTCTCCCTTGAGGAAGTTCTACAAGATCACAAGATTTGTTCTTGGGTAAGGAATCCATTTCTTCATCCATATCCTCTTTCCAATTTTTTCTATCTGCATCATCCGCTGCTTCTTGATAACAAGAAGGTTCCCCATCTTCAGTAATCAATACAAAATATGAAGAGGAATCTTCATACATTTTGGGTTTTTTCTTCCCTTGTAGACCTTCTTAGAGTGACTGGTTGTTGAACTGGTTATAGAACATCAATAGTTTCCTTTGCATCTTCTTCACTTTTTTCTTTAGAAGTCTCTCATTCCTTTCGTCTTTCTGAAAAAGGTCTAGCCTCCAACTAAATTTTTTCATTTCGAGATACTTGTTCCTGTTCAAATTTTTCAACATCCTACTTTAGAAGAGAAGATTCATAAAATGTTACATCTCTACTAACGACTATGTTCTGTGAAGAAGGATCCCACAACCTTTATCCTTTCACCGCATGGTCATACCCAACAAAGACATAACATGTCGATTTTGGGTCTCATTTTGAGCGTTGATTTTTAGGGATAAGAGCATAGGCATCACAACCAAAAAACCTTAAATGTGAATAATCACAAGACTGACCTAACCAAACTTTTTCAGGAATTTTACAATTAATTTCAACTGAAGGTGATCTATTAACTAAATAACTAGCAATATATACTGCTTCTACCAACAACCCCTTTTGTAGGTTAGTATTAATGATCATGATTCTAGATATTTTCATATGAGTCTAATTCATACGTTCATCGACACCATTTTGTTGAGGAGTATAAACAACAATTTATGTCTAACAATCCTTTCATCCTTACAATATTTTGCAAATTCTATAGAAGTAAATTCATCGCCATTGTCAGTTCTCAAAAATTTAGTTGATTTGCCTATTTTCTTTTCCACCATTGCTTTAAATTATTTAAAAACATTAAATATATCATATTTTCTTTTTAACATATAAACCCAAACATTCTTGGAGAAATCATCAATAAATGTTAAGCAATATAATGCACCTCCATACGATATAGTAGGAGATGGTCCCTGCCTATCAGAATGAATATAATCGAAAATTTCTTTACTATTATTACTTCGAGTTTTAAATCTCTGTTTACCTTTCTTTCCATACACACAATGTTTAAAGAAATCCAACTTCAACGATTTCAAATCAGGAAAAAAGTTGTAGTTCATCAGTACCTGAAGACCTTTCTCGCTCATGTGGCCCAATCGGTGATGCCATAGGCGAGTAACTTCTTCTTCTTTCTTTGACACAGTCATTGCCTCACTGATCTGAGTACTTCCTTTGAGTCTGTAAAGATTTCCGAACTTTTTTGTCTTCGTAACAACTAGAGCACCTTTCGACACTTTCAACGTGCCATTATGACATGTAAACTTGTAACCAGTCGAGTCCAACACTCCCAAAGAAATCAAAATTTTACTTAATTTAGGGACATGTATAGCATTAGTTAATGTTCTAACTGTATTATCAAACATTTTAATTTTGATATTTTCCATCCCAACAGTGTGATAGGATAAATTATTACCCATAAACATAGAACTAACATTTGCAGCTTCATATGAAGTAAACCAATTTCTGTGCGGACTCATGTAATGAGAACCACAGAGTCTAATATCCCATTTTCAACATTTTGATAGACATTAAAAACATGTAAGGCTTCATCTACTATTCCTACTTCAGAAGATAAAACTTCATCAACCATACCTGAATCAACTTGATTTTCTTCCTTCTTCTGGTTTTCAAACCCTTTCCGTTTCCAACAAGAGGAGTCTAATTTTGTTGTAGTCCTATCATTTAGATTTACACTTCTTTCCCTTTAACTTCTATTTGGAAGAACACCTTTCTTTCTGCTCGCTTTCCTTCGAACAACCTCTGGCTATCAAGGCTTCTGGTGCAGATGTTTCAATACTATATTTCCTCAATACTTATTTAGAGAATAGAGCTCCAATAACTGATTCAAATTTAAAAGAATCAATAGTGCTCAAACTAATTGAAGTTATGAAGTGGTTCCATGACTCCGGCAGAGAACACAACAAGGTTATAGCTTTGTCTTCTTCATGAATTTTAACTTCCATATCTGATAATTAGCAAATAAGTGTCTTAAAAACATTTAAATGTTCTACAACTTTTGTACCCTCCTTCATCTGAAGACTATACAATTGTCTTTTCAAATAAAATTTTTTTGTTAACAATTTTGTCATATACAATATTTTGAGTTTTTCTCACAAACCTGTTGTTGAAGTTTCTTCAACAATATTGAAGAGAACTTCATCCACCAAGCATAACCTGTTGGTACTAAGAGCTCGAGCAATTGAAGTCCTCCTAGTCCAAATCTATCATTGTAGTAGGTTTCTTCTTCACCTTGTCTAATGCTTTGTGCAACCCTTGTTGCACAAGAAAATACCTAACTTTCAGTTTCCATAAAGAAAATTTGTTCTTGCCAGTGAATCTTTCCACCTCGAACTTTGCATTCGTCATTTTGGCCATTTCTTCCTACAAACCTTTCTACTATGGTTTCCTAGTTTCCCTTCTTTCTTCAATTTCCAGCTAGGCTTTTAAAAAAATTTATGATTTCCTTTCTTCAGCTATGGTTTCCTTTATAAAAAAATTTCTTCTGCTTTCAAATTCAAGAACTTGCCTTTAAACCCTATTCAATTTCCATAAATTTTCACTCGACAATTTTCACAAAAAAAAAACCCTCTTCAATGAATTTGTCTCTAAACCCTATTGAGATTTCGTAAGAATAAATCTGTTTCAATTTTTTTTTTGTAAATTTCTTGTTTCTGTTTAAAAGTAATTGTACATGAATTTCCTCATTTGGAATCCTTAAGGAATGTTTCTCTTCCACAAAACCCTCGTTCCTTTTTTTGATTGGGCTTCCTGTTCCAGGACTTCACATCCCTATAGTTCTTCTGCAACCAACAAACCAGTGAGGACCTTGGCATTAAAAAATTGGTGGCTGACCAATCTTCCTTTCTCAATGGCTACAATCTCTCTTTTCGGCTCTGAGAGATTCGGTTCAATTACTTTCTCCAGTGATGACGTTAGATTTCGAGACTTCTCTAATGGGTCTGTTCATTAGCATAATCCCTTTGCAAATCTACGACATCAAGCATGACATTCCCTTGATCCTCTGTGACACTTTGTATTTTTCCAGGTTGGCGGCAATCCCCTTGCTCCTATGTGATACTTCGTCATTTTCCAAACCCACTAAAAGAATAAATTTCTATTTTTCATCGGTGGTCGCTCCTTGACATCAATAACATCTCTCTCTAGCGGCTCTGATGTCGGGCTCTTTACTTGACAATGGAAACTCTTCAGCAATCGACAAAAAGTAATGATTCTTATGCTACATTTGACTGGACTCAAACTCGAGAGTGTAGTTCTCAAAAACAAATTTACTATGCTACCCTCATGACTCTGATCGTGATTTCTCCAACAGTTCTGGTGGCAGATTTCTCTCACCAAATTGCTCTGATACCACTTTTGGGGACTTCCAGAAATCAATAAGGTTGTAGGGTTTATAGAGTTATTCAATCATTCAATAACTGAACAAGAAAGGCATAAATGAAAACATAAATACACATATTAACACAATAAATCTACGTGGTAAAACCTTGGCAATGTGTCTAGGAAACCTCCACAGGTCAAGTGATTAAAAATATTTATTAATCAAAGATGATTCTCCATTATACAGCCTCTTGGTCATTCACCAATTTAATATGGGATTCTCCTTCGTTACATAACTCCTATTTGTTACAAAACTAACTAGCACCCATAATTACATCATTTGTTGTCACATTTCAATAAATGTAAATAAAATGGAAGGGACGATACTTTAAAAGGAAGAAAAAGGTTTGAATTATGAAATCGTACATTCCACAACAAACCTAACACAAAAATTTGTCAGTGTATGGAAAACGTGAGTTTAGGTCGCACTTTCATTCAACTAATTGCAAGTTGTTAACACATGAGTTGATTATCTAGGTACGCGTTGATTGCGAAGGTTGTTAAGAAAATCCAGAAGGACATGCATGAATACAATACCTTTACCTTTGAATGAAAAAGCAAAAGGAGCATGGATAATGGTAGAAGCAGAGTGGATATACATAACAAGTGTAAAGTTATTCATAACTCTTATGTTTCGACCACTCTAGCCTACCTGCTTTCTCTTCATTTTTTATTATTATCATATCCATCTTATTTTTCTGTCTATCCAAATCCATATTCCAATGGCACACCAAACAACTGACAACAATGACAATGATTATGTTGCTTCCTCCTCCTCCTCCATGGCCTCATGTTCTTCCTTGATTTCTTATAAAAGCTACGATGTTTTTATTAATCATCATGGTCTTGACGTAAAGACCACCTTCGCCCCCCGATCTATACTGTAGTATTAATTCCCATGGGCTACGAGTTTTTCTAGACAAACTGGAACTGGAAGTTGGGAAACATATTACTCCTCAAATACGACATGCCATCGAAACCTCCTTCATCGACATCGCCATTTTCTCATCAACTTATACGAAATCAAAATGGTTTCTAGATGAACTGTTAAACATGTTGAAGGCATTTTGGTAGAGGTCAGATGAGGTTACTATTATTCTTATCTTGTATGGTGTCAAGCCTTCGGAGCTCCGGTGGAACTGTAAAGGACCGTATGTTGAAGCTCTAAGCAAGAGAAGAAGCAGTGATTTGACTTCAATACGATTCAGAATTGGAGATGCGCTCTTTTTGAGGCTGCAGAAATAAGTGGTACTGATTTGGAGGCATTTAATGGGTGGGGACCTCCATTTGAACTTTCCGTCCCTCTTCCTTTCCCATTTACCTTTTTAATTTATTGGACTCTTACATTTATGTAGGCGCTTCTCACTTTTTTCTTTTATAACCTGATATTCAGAAACGTGGAGCAACTTTTGGATGATGTGTTGGGAATGCATGTCCAAAGTATGAGACAAACCTCCGTTGAAGTATGTTTTCGAACACGCAGCTGGGTTGAAAGAAAAAATAGAAGAATTATAAAGCACCGTGTTATGGCCAGAGAAAACCAAGGTTGTCGGGATTGTGGGTGCAGGTTGTGGTCGTAAGGCAACGCTCGCCACAAAATTCTTCAGCAAGAGGAGGTCAAATTAGAATAGATCACAGTTTTTGTACGATGTCTGAAAAAACACAACTAAAAGTTCTCTACCCTCTACCTTCTTTGCAGAGAAAATGTTATAGTTACCAAATTCGAATTTAATTTCAGATTTGACTTCTAATATAAATATTCGGATGAAAATTTTTCAATCACACAAACAAAATGGATATATATATATAGATTCCTACTTAAACAATATAAAAAATTTAAAACATAATTGGAAAAAAAATCCCACCACCAAAACCTCTTTTGGTTTCAAAACTTAATTCCCTTCTTAGTTTCAAAACACACCTAAAATATTTTCCTAATAAATACATATTTAAAGAATCTATGTTGTAAACTTATTTATCCAGATGCCTCTAAACTAGAAATATATTTAATTTTAACAAAATAAATATATACTTAAAAAAATTATTTTCAAAACTTATTTATTTCAATCCCTCCTTAGAAGAAAATCAATTCCTCTTATCAATTTTGCTCACTTTCAATGTTGATGTTCAGATTCTTTGTTGTTTTCTTGAATTTATAAAGCTTTCAAAGCGTGATAGAAATTTTAAAAAAATTATCAAATTAATAACTACCTTGGATTCCCTCGAGGAAAAAATTCTCCAAATTAATAACTACCTCTAAACTAAAAATATATTTAATTTTTTCAAAATAAATATATGCTTAAAAAAGTTATTTTCAAAACTTATTTATTTCAATCCCTCCTTAAAAGAAAATCAATTCCTCTTATCAATTTTGCTCACTTTCAATGTTGATGTTCAAATTCTCTGTTGTTTTCTTGAATTTATAAAGCATTCAAAGCATGATAGAAATTTAAAAAAAAATTATTAAATTAATAATTACCTTGCATTCCCTCGAGGAAAAAATTCTCCAAATTAATAACTGCCTCTAAACTAGAAATATATTTAATTTTTTCAAAATAAATATATACTTAAAAAAATTATTTTCAAAACGTATTTATTTCAATCCCTCCTTAAAAGAAAATCAATTCCTCTTATCAATTTTGCTCACTTTCAATGTCGATGTTCAAATTCTTTGTTGTTTTCTTGAATTTATAAAGCATTCAAAGCATGATAGAAATTTTAAAAAGAATTATCAAATTAATAATTACCTTGCATTCCCTCCAGGAAAATATTCTCCAAATTAATAACTACCTTCCATTCTTTCAAGAAAAAAAGTCCAAATTAATAATTACCTTCCATTCCTCGATCGGTGCTATGTGGCGATCCCGCTATATGTGCATTCAAGTACTTGAACCGATCGATTGACTTATTATTACTGTGAATCGAATCGAATTTCAACGAAGTATTCGGTATACAAATCAAACTGTCGAATTTTCGTATTTTTCGCCTCAATTCGCGCGAATTTGGTAACTATGCTCTTAATAATATTCATGCATATCCAAACAACAAAAATATCATCGCCCCATAAGTTTTTGATTTCTTAATTAGCTTCTCCCTTGATAATCAAATAAAAACCTTCCCAAACACCCATCCCTTCCCTTCTCTATCTGCAATGCCAATGCAAAGGGAGGATTGGAGCTTTTCCGCTCCTCTTTGCACTAATTTTGACGATACCTGAGGTTTCATAATTCACACTATTCACACATATATTTATACATGAACAAAAACCAAGTGGATATAATCGTAATCCATGGTGTTGAGCTAACTAGCTTAATTGCAATTGCAATATTTGTGGTAATTCAAGTTACTTAGGTTTGATTTAAATGGAGATTTCGCATACCTACAAGGCATAAGGACTATGCGATTCACCACGCCTACTAGGGGAATGTTTGTGCCTGTAATTATTACTAGGGATACGTTGACAGTTTCGATAAGGCGAGCTTTGGTTGCGATATGTTGCAGGATTATGCTGGCCAATGTAGCTTTCGAGAGATGGGGGACTTCTGCTATGCCTCCTTCTATAAATAATAATTCAACTTCTTCTTCTTATCATAGTCTCTCGTGGTGATCGAGCGACTGATAAGGATTCCACTTGCACACGTAGCAAGTAACTACCAACACTTGTGAGGAGAATGTGAATGGGAAGAATTGCAAGAGCATTTGAATCGAAGACATGCTGGCGTGGGGAGATGGGAGAACACATAATAAATAAAAATTATTAAACAGAACTATAATGCACAACATGTTCATATACAATAAATCACATCCCTCCATGTCGATATTGGATGAAGAATACATTAAATCTCAACCATTTCTTTATTTAAAAAAATAAATTTATCAACGCAAATTCCAATATAAACCATATCTATCCACCTAATAAATGTAACCGAATTATTATTTCAACAATATTAAATTCAAATTATATTAATAAACTAAATTTATTACTTAAAATATTCTTAAAATTTTAGAGAAATTATAACCGGATAATACATTTTTTCAAATTATATTTATTATTAAGTTAAACATTGTTTTCCTTAAAATATTTGATGATAAATTATAAACTCTTCTAATTTAATTTAATAACATTTTGTATTCATAAATATTTTCTAACTCACATTGATATATAATGTTAATTCAATTTAATAACATTTTGTTTTCCTAAATGGTTTTAATCTCACATTGATATAATGTTAATTCATGTGAATATAAATTGAATAACAATAATAAAAATATTGAAACATCGTGAATCGAAGGTAAAGGTCAAATTTCAAATCAATACTTATATGTGACGTGTTCAATTTCATAGAAGAAATTACACCCATTTTAATGTGGGTTACTAGTCTTCAATAATCCAATGGCACACTAAACTTGCATGAGCCCTCTTAACCCTTACACTGAGATATTTAAATGATATGACCCACTATGCAACCAAAAAATGTCCTAATAATATACTTTCTATTATCGCAAGGAAATATTTCTTGAGATGAGGGATCTACTAATTTATGTACTAGTTATTCTACACCTTAAAAAAAAACTCACTTTAGATGTTCAATATGATCATATTTAAGTCATGAAAATACATTACGATGAACACATTTTTGATATCAAGAAATATATAACCTATGTGTTTTTAAGAAGTAATGGTTGGAATTAATGCTTCCATGTGTTTTAGGTTGTTATACGTTGTCATTGTGAGTCTTTAAGTGTCAATCTAGAAGTAGTGAGTTTCCTATATGTGAGTTGTAATATTGATTTAGATCCATTATTCTAGAATTTAGAAGAGTTATATATATATATATATATACATATACATATACATATACATGTACATGTACATATACACATACATACATACATATATATATATATATATATATATATATATATATATATATATATATATATATATATCCATTGTGTTCAATAAAATATTGTTTGATTTATGTTGTGTAATTGCTCTCTTTGCTTCTAATATGGTATCAGAGCTGATCTAAGCTTGACTCCCTCACAAAAAGTTCAGGGAAATAGAATATATCTGAGATTTGTTCATCTGTACATAGATTAGTATAAGAGTGTGTGGATTTCGATATGGTATAAAATATTGTTGTGTTTTTTTTTTTTTTGTGTGTGTTTTTCATGCCATGTAAATCTAGATTAGAGTTGATCTAAGCTTGACTCTCTCACAAAAAGTTCAGGAAATAGAATATATCTGAGATGTGTTCATCTGTATATAGATTAGTATAAGAATGTGTGGATTTCGATATGGTCGAAAATATTCTTTTGTTTTTTGTTCCATGTAAATCTAGATGTGGTTGTGTATTGCTCTATTCACTCCCTTGTTGATGGATTCAATTGTAAATCTGGGTGTGGCTGTGGGGGGTTCCATTCACTCCCTCAATATTGGTGTTATCATTCCTGAGGGATCAATTATCTTGTTTGTTGGTCATCAATTAGTTGAAGGAGATGTCATTGTCTATGCTTCAGGGGACAACCACAAGTAGAACAATGAGAGTTCTATGTGGGTTTGATTGTCATTATCATCAATCACATAGCCATTTAACCCTTTAATATGTCGGTAGCATCCAACTAGATTTGAGTTAGTGAATGTTCTTTAGCAATATTACAAAGAATGAAACTCGATCTCTTCGGCTATGAGGTATTCTTGCAGCTGCGTAGATATGGAATGAGCATTGATCTGGCTTCATGTCCATTTACAACATCGATCAGTAACTCTACACATAGTTTTCGAGCGAAAGTGTGTATGCCAATGGAAAAGAACTTGCAGACTGCATCATTGTTGGAAGGGTAGAGGAGACAAAGCATGAATTCACACAAAAAAGAGATGCTGCTCTTCTATTGATCACACAAAACATGATTCTTACAATGAACCCGGTGAAGGGTATTTATCCTTTTCCAACTAGCTACTTACATAAAATATCTTGACATGCAACCATATGCAACCACACACTAAAATTCGTCTATCACACTTGAATTGAATCAACACTCAACCACTCAATCACTCAATCACTTAGTTAACTGATTCTCTACGTTTAGCCAACTCCACATGTGGGAGTAATTACAATATCTAACACTCCCCCTTAATTACGACCATATGACCCAACATGACTCAACATGACTAACTATCACACAAACATGCCTGTTTCTCTATGTCTCAGTTAGGCTTACATTGACTCAAGAATTTTACAATTTTGCATTTTCTTTTTTTGTGCTTCCAAATTCTATATCCTTGAAATTGCTTCATTCTCTATTAAAATTTCTTGTTGGAGGCTTTATTCACTTGCTGCTGCTACAATTTTTCTTTGACTTGTCTTGAACTTGTGCTAAAACACAATTTGATCTTGTCTACTACATATACCTCTTCAAATATTTGTTCAACCATGGACTGCTGCCATAACATTGCATCCTCAAATTGTCTTCTTTGCTTTGCTTCTTGCGCTTCATATTCTTGACTTTCTATCTGCCATATTTCTTCATAGAAGAATCTTATCTCTTCTTGATTTCGTTCATCTTTGTCTTTCATATCATTCTTTTCTCTTTCATCATCAGGTACTGCTTCTTTTATTCCAGCTGCTGCTTTAAGACTCGCATCAATTTGTTCTATTGGTTTCTGAATCCATTCTTCAATGAACTTCAAATCTGCATCAAATATATTAAAAACCTTATTTTCAAAATCTTCTCCCATGCTATTTTGAACATCTGCATATTCAAAAACAATATTAAAAACATCTTTATATGACTCTCTTCAGTGAGAGCTTCCTGCCCTACATCTGCCTTCTTTTCAACTGCATGGAGGTTGTCTTCCACTTTTATGTTGTTAGTGGATATTCTCATAAAAAACTCTTCAATTACCTTTATCTTGTTCTCGATAATCAACTTCTGCTAGATCACATAAGTCTCCATGAGCAGTTCCAATTGCTTCATATCATGCTCCTACAGTGGCAGCTTCAAACTTCAATGTTTCACCAAACATTTGGCTTACCATTTGGCACAATCAATCCCCGTTTCAAAAAAGAAACCACACATATCATCAATATAATGTCCATTCACACTATGTTGGGATATTTGAGCATGAATTTGCTCATTGTCAATTTCATTGACAATTTCAACTTCACCAAATCCATTAACTGCGGTTGGATTAACCAATTCACATATAACTTTACAATCATCATCCACATATGTCTCGTCACAGTGGGATTCACCATCATCTGTATCATCCATGTTACAATGGATTCCTTTAGCATTTATTTTCTCTTTCTCTGTTTCACAAATAGAGGCTTCAGATTCTCTCTCTACAATCTTTGTTACACATTTTTCATCCATATGCATGCTTGCATAATGGGTTTCAATTTTATGGTCTTGAAAAACCATCATCCACTTTTGAGTGGGGTTCTCCATGCTCTGTTTTTCTCTCAGAGTCTTGCTCATCTACTCTCAGATTTGTGGCTGACTTCTTTACTTGTGACATAACATGTTGTTGCATGTCACTCTCCTTTGTTCCAAACTCTGCTTCCAGGATCTTCCATGCTTCTAAGGAATTTCTATCTTTTGCTACCTTACACAAACAGTTCTCATCCAATGCATATTTTATAAAATTCAATGCTAAAACATCACATACCACATCATATGGGTTATTAGATTCATACTCAATTAACTCTTTAGCTCTAAGAAAAGTTAACATCTTGATAACCTAATGATCAAAGTATTCACCTGTAAACATATGAGGTGGTAGAAGATCAAAGCTACACCAATCACCCTCGATTTATCCTTTGTCTTCTGCTAGATTTTTTAGTTCCTCATCTACGGCCTGAACCTCTCTAACCATGGCAACAATCTTTGCCTCTTCTTTTTTATTCATTTTCTTAGTCTTCTTCAGTCGCGATTTTCTACCCATGACTATTGTCATTCCTTGTTTTATAACTCCTTTGCTGATTGCATGGGGCTGTCTTCCATATCGCCTCCGAAAAAATATTGTTTTCAATATGCGCCCCTGTAAGGCACAATATTCACCAAAAAAACTATCATGCTTGAAAAAACACAAAAAAAATTGCAAATAAATAGACTTTTGCAAAATCCTAAACTCACTTTCCAATTTTTTTTCTTTTTAATCCTCAAATAAAAAATCACTCTGTTATGCTCTTGACCTACGAGAATATGCTATAATATCAAATATACGAAGAAATACAACCCAGAACACAGAACAAAATGACAAAAACAACAAGTATTTTATTATTCAGAGATGAAAGCAATGTTCACTTTCCTCTTCGAGGGGCCAACCTCCAGCAGAGCAGATGATGCCAGGTAACTGAAATCCTGTACAAAATCCCATGTGGACCTATGTGTTATTCCCACATATATAATGGAAGCTTGTGCATTGGTCTATTTTAATAAAAAACTCGATCAATGCCCAACCGGCGGGATAACGCAAAACCCACCAACACATGTCGGTCCCACTCTGGATCCCGAAGGTCGGAAGCCAAATAGAATAAATCCCAGTTCAATTCCTATCGGGTCCACCTTTCCACAAATATTATCGTGATATATTCTCCGTCATTGATCTTACCCTTTCATCTGACAGTTGATGGTTCACCCAATCATCGCATGTCGCAAATTGCATTTTCATAAGGCGAGGTTCATTGCTCTTGGAATATTACGATGCAAAAACATATTGCGAAGTGAACCCAATTGTCGATCCTCCACTTTTCGATCAAAACATACTTGATCCAACGGTCAGCAGCGATATTACCCAGGGACCATGCGCGAAGTTTACCTACCATATCAGAGCCAGTAAGGAATATAAACTCAGCTTATAATTGTTTGGGTACGTTCTTGGAACTAAAGTCGGATCACTTATTGGCTTAATATCCGTTGGATATAAGAGGCTATCAGATCTACGGCCCATAGAACTCCAACTAGCACGCGGCAAATAAACAGCTCAACCCCCGCAGTTGACTATGGCGTAAGCATTGAAAATGGGAT
Source organism: Pinus tabuliformis (assembly GCA_031772625.1). Lineage (NCBI taxonomy): Eukaryota > Viridiplantae > Streptophyta > Pinopsida > Pinales > Pinaceae > Pinus > Pinus tabuliformis. Next base: position 640,261,768 of record CM062813.1, on the reverse strand, counting down.
TGATGGCTTGGATTTAATGCAGGGATTCAACCATGATCTAGACATCCGTACACTCCTACCTCCACGTAGTTGCTCATCACGGTTGGATCTACTAGCCAACTGATGGTCTTGATTTAACTTGATATTTTTTAACAAATTTAACAGATTCTGCCAATACTTAGTGCTTCCACCAAATTAGTCAGTCTCTAACTATATGCTTCACCGTTTCTTAAAGCATATCTAGGCTCATAACTATTCACTATAATTACATAGGATTCAACCTACGATTTATGAAACTAATCACATACAAAAGATCACGCAAAACAAGCTTTGTATGCAAATCCCTTTTACTCATAACAATATTTACATCATGTACAGAACATCTCATGCTTTGATTTGTTCTCTCTTCTAATTAGCTCTCTCTACACTATCTAACCTCTGTGTAAGACACTTTTCTTACCCTATTACACTCAATACTCAATTACACAAGGAAATACACAATCCACACTGTATTCATATTAATAACTATTTACAGAAGGAACAATTACACTCGACTGTTTCAATTCTCCCCTCACTCATTCATCTTATCTTTCCATCTGAATCTAACCTAACCTCTCACTCATTCTAAAAGATTACACTTTATACAAAATGTAGATTCATGAACTAATTTAGTTCAGATCCAAAAATCTCTTTAAAGAATATCTCCACTCCACTCTTTTCTCAAACAAATGCTAATTTAAGCTTTCAAATCCCTCATATCCTATTCAAACTAGATAATCTAGCTATTTGGCCTAACATCCATGCAGGGAGGATAAATCAGCCACTTATACCCTTTTATGCTCATATTTTGACAACAAATAAACACTCTCATACATTTAAATTAATAAAATTAATTAATCCCTTGTCTTTGAACCCTTTGTTAGCCACAACATGTGATCATACCATCACATTGCTGACTAGGTCTAAATGCCCCAGCATCCGACTCCCAAAGTTGAAAGCTTTCATGACCTCCTGGTCATGTGTTCTTCTATTGATCATCCATTATCCCAAAATTTACTTTGTAATTGGGCACCATTTTCATCATGCTACTAATTCAATTCTTCTTCACCTCTTTCATTTGCAAACTGTTGCTTGTACTCTACAACTTCCTTTTCATTATCATTAAAGATAATCTTTCCCTTTATCTTATCAGGTTCTTCCAGTAATATGAATCTTCCCTCATCTCCAATAAGCATATCATTTGCATATGACTCCTCTTTCCTATATAAAACCAATTTTCCTCCACAATTATCAAATTTAAAGTTATTATGGATTTTTGTCTCCATAGATAACTCTGCCATCAAGTCCTTATATTGATCCTCTGCAAAGTTTATAAAACTATCACTAAATTTCATTTGAGCACTTTCTTGTTTATTATAGAATATTCCCTGTTTTGACACAAAAATGTCATTCAACAATTCAAGAATTAAATTCTCCTGAAATATATCATTGTGAAGTATCCTTTCACCTTTTACACAACGAATTAATGTTGTTTCATCTTCAAATACAACATAAACAAAATTTTTGTTTTCTAAAGTTTCTTCATGGTTTACAAATTCATAAAAATAATCCACTTTAAAATCACAAAATTCATGAACTTCTGTATTTGTCAACATCATCATACATTCCTTCACATTTTCCACACTGTCTGGATTTTCTACTGAAGATACTTCATTCTGGTTATCATCACAAATTTCCATTTGTTTGTCTTCAACTTTCTTAATCATGACAATTTCCCTCTCAATATCATCATTCTCAAAAGTATTAAATACATGCTCAAAATATCCTTCTATTTCAACTATTTCCTCAAACAATTTTACTTCTTCATCAACATGCAAGAGCACATTGTCCAATTGCTGTTCATTCCGTGTCAAACATGAAAATATACACATCATGTCAGTCTCAAAAATACAAGGCTCTTTATCTAAACTCACATTGACCAAACCTTCATGCTCCTTTGAACTATTCAGATAGTTCACCAAGTTATTGAGAAATTCTTCCTCAACATCTCTGATTTCCTTTTCATCAAAGAAAACTTTTGGGACTGTAGCTTCTTGACTTTATTTGACAATTTCATCATAGGTTTGCATAAAATCCCTCTATCCTTCACAATTTTCTCCAGCACTCAGTTTATTTGAATAAGACAACAATGTCTCCTTTGCTTCTATGGTAAGACTTTGATCTTTTAAAGATTTCCTTGATTTAACTTCTTCAATTGAGTTCTCTGTGTCAGCTTCACTTCTCTTCACTTCACAACCATGCAATGCATTAGCTTCCCTTCTTCTATCCATTTTCCATTCTTTTTCTATCCATGTTAATATTCCTTCTAACATTATCCAATAAGTTTTTACTAAGAGAAGACACAACCATTTACTCATACCTTTTAATTTTCTACACCAATCAAAGTCTTGAAAGTCTTCCTGCACCTCCTTTTCTGTTCTTCTTATCTCTACCTCTTTCATAGAGTCAATTTCATTTGGTTTCATGCCTAAAACTTTACATTCACACAAATAATTAATCCCAAAATTATAAGATTCTCTTGCCTATGAAGATGCTACCAACACCTTTCTCTCATGCTGATCTATGTAGATCATCTCTTTGTCACTATCATCACTGTCATCATTGTCTCCTTCCCCAAGGAGAGATCCTTTCTCTAGTTCACAAATGTAGTCTACTCCTTCATCGTCAACTATTCGGAGTATTAATTTCTCGTCAAACAATTCTCTGAAAAGCCATTTAACTCTTTTCCCCGCATAAAATCCTTGTTTCAAATCTTCTATGATTCCTTTCTGTACTAGCGTCTTCAAATGACTAAGTTTTGCCTTCATCTCAGCCAACTCTATGTTCATTTCTTCTTTACTCATTCTTTTGATTCCAACTGCTTTGGCACTCTTTTTCCTCTGTCTGTGACATTCCTCTGTACCCCTATTATGACTATGAATAGTTAATTCCATTTCTTCCTCTCGTGAACTTTCCTTGTTCACTGGTGAGCTGCAACTAGCCCTTTCTTTCATCTGTAACAAGTCTCCTTCATGCTTCACCAAACTTTTATGAGTTTAGCCTTTTGGCATCCATTGGTTCTTTCCTCAAACCTTTCACTAACTAACAATTCTACCCAACACTCCTCTTGCTGGAATTTTTATCTTTAAGACAACTCTACCCACAATCACAATTGTGGAGCTGCTTCAACAACTTCTACCCAACCGAAGTTGGAAGTTGTTCTCAGTTTCTCTTTAGCACTCCTTACTCTAGGTTGTTGTCTCTTCAATTGCTCACTTCCTTCTTCCATTCAGTAATTTCATTTACTGTTTGGTACTGCCACCTTTACTCATCTGAGAGTTCTCCTTACTCCATCTTCTTTAACATAGCTCATGTGCTATGATGTTGTTACAATTCATTCTTCCTTCTAGTTGCTTCAATTGACTTGTACATTCTTATCTCAAGATACATCAAAGTACCTTTCAAACTTTCCAATTTTCCTTCAAAGATGTCTTAAAACTAATTCCAATTCCATTAGTTAAATCTTTAACAAGTGATTCATCTGTTCACTATTTCATTTAAAATTATCCCTTCAAAAGACTCCATACAGTCAGCAACTATTCTTCCTCTTACAATTAAGATTCAATTTGAAATTCACCTATATTTACAAACTCGTGACAAACTACAAATTCCTTCTGATAATCTGTTGTAAGCAAATCTTGTCTTGCTTCTACAAATTGCAAAATTCATTCATTGTACTAGTTCTTCTTTCAGTCCTATTAAACCCAATCTCTATTGTTTCAACCATCAATATCATTGTCTTCATCAATACTTTAAGAAATCCTTAATCATTAAAATTCTTCAAATCATTTAAATGATTTCAGTCATAGCAATCCACTCTTATATTTGACTTTAAATTCAAAACCTTCTACTTCAATTTGCCTTTCAAATCAAACCATTCATTCAATCAAATTACATGGAAACTTCATTATCCTGAAAGGAAAACATCTCCTCCTCTAAAATTTCACTCTCCTATTGTTCTTCAGATATTTAAAACAAATATCTGTAAAATCACAAAAAAAATCTTCTTACTATATCTGCAATATCTTGTAGTAATTCCTAGATTTCAGCAGTTCTGACAGAATATCAAACTACCTCTAATTAAAAATTATGACAGGTATCCCCAATATTCTTCTGATCATTCCAAGACTTTTCCTTATAGTCTCTCTGCTGAAATTGCTTCATTCACTTCTTTGTCATGGTTACTTGTTGAGAATAAAATTCAGCCCTTCAACCAAACTCCACAGAGCATTGGTCTAGCTCTAATACCAAAAATGATGCTAGGTAATTAACATCCTGTACAAAATCCCATGTGGACCTATGTGTTATGCCCACATATACAATGGAAGCCTGTGCATTGGTCTATTTTAATAAAAAAACTCGATTAATGCCCAACCAGTGGGATTACACAAAGCCCTCCAACACATGCCGGTCCCACTCTGGATGCTGAAGGCCGAAACCCAAATAAAATGACTCCTTGTTGAATTCCTATTGGGTCCACCTCTCCATTGATTTTATCGCGATATATTCTCCATCGTTGATCTTACCCTTTCATTTGACGGTTAATGGTTCACCCAATCATCGCACGTTGCAAATTTCATTTTCATAAGGCCAAGTTCATCACTTTTGGAATATTGTGATAAAAAAACATATTGTGACGTGAACCCAATCACCGATCCTCCACCGTTTGATCAAAACAGACTTGATCCAATGGTCAGCAGTGATATCACCCGGGCACCATGCACGACGTTTAACTGCCCTATCGGAGCCAATAAGGAATATAAAATCTCGACTTATAATTGTTTAGGTCCATTTTTGGAATTAAAGTCCGATCACTTATTGGCCCAATATCCATTGGATATAACAGGCCATCAGATCTACAGCGTGCGGAACTCCAACTAGCACGCGATACATAAACAGCTTAACCCCTACATTTGACTATGGCGTAAGCATTGAAAATGGGATCGATGACTTGGATTTAATGCAAGGCTTCGACCGCAATCTGGACATCTGTACACTCCTACCTCCGCGTAGCTGCTCATCACCGTCGGATCTACTAGCCAACGGATGGTCCTGATTTAACTTGGGATTTCTTCACAAATTTAACATATTCCACCAAGACTTAGCACTTCCGCCAAGTTAGTCAATCTCTAACTATCTGCTACACCATTTCTTAAAGAATATCTAGGCTCTTAACTGTTCATTGTAAGTACAGAGGATTCAACCTATGATTTATGAAACCAATCACGTACAAAAGATCATGCAAAACAATCTTTATATGCAAACCCATTTTATTCATAACAGTATTTACATCATGTACAAAGCATCTCATGCTCTGATCAGTTCTCTCTTCTACTTAGCTCTCTCTACACTATCTAACATATCTGTAACACACTCTGCCTACTATATTACTCTCAATACTCAATTACACAAGGAAATACACAATCCACATTGTATTCATATTAATAACTATTTACAGAAGGAATGGTCACACTCGACTGTTTCAATTCTCCCCTCACTCATTCATCCTATCTTTCCATCTGAATCTAACCTAACCTAACCTTTCACACATTCCAAAAGATTACAATTTATACAAAATGTAAATTCATGAACCCATTTAGTTCAGATCCAGAAATCTCTCTAAATGATCTCTTCACTCCACTCTTTTCTCAAACAAATGCTCATTTAAGCTTTCAAATCCCTCATATTGTACTCAAACTAGATAATCTAACCGCTTGGCCTGATCTCCATGCAAGGAGGATCAATCAGCCACTTATACCCTTTTCTGCTCAGATTTTGACAACAAATAAACACTCATACATCTAAATTAATAAAATTAGTTAATACCATGTCTTCAAGCCCTTTGTTAGTCACAACATGTGATCATACCATCACATTGTTGACTAGGTCTAAATGCTTCTACATCAGCAAATTTCAATTACAAAATAAGACATGATGCTCCTCAATGGGGAGTCTCTATCCTTTATATAGGATTCATACATGCAATACCATGGGTTAGTACCATGGTTCTCTCAATACCCTCTATCTAATACCATGGCCCATTTGCAACTAACTGTGGTCCCTTCTTAAATGTGGGTCATCCACTTACAATTATTAATACGAGCTTTATTGACTCTTTAACTAACTATAACTATGACTCGACCCTATTACATAAATAAAGGGGTTAGGGTTGGACCCTAACATGTCCTCCCCCATAAAAAAACATCCTTGTCTTCGAGGCTGAAGCTGCGGAAACTGTTGAAGAATAGTGGTTGGTTCCGAGGTCGCATCTTCTAGAGAGGTGTATTTCTACTTAACGAGGACTTCCTTGATCGTGCGACTGCATAAATGTTGTTCTCGCATGTCAAGGACCTGTTCAGGTTGGAGCCAGAGTGAACCTTCTTCATCGAATTCAGCTAGACAGGTTTGAATTCTGCAATTGTTCCCCACCACTTTCTTGAGGCATGATACATGGAAGACAGGATGGATTTTTGAAGTTGGTGGCAAGGCTAGCTTGTAGGCTACTGCTCCAATGCACTAAAGTATTTGATAAGGTTTGTAGAATTTTGGAGCTAATTTCTCATAGCCCTTGTCTTTGAGTGATTTTTGCTTGCATGGTTGCAGCCTCATGAATACCTGACCCCCTTCTTGAAATGTGCACTCTTAATGATGTTGATCTTCCTTTTGCTTCATGCAATTTTGAGCTTGATGGAGATTATCTGTGAGATGGGCTAGCATGGTTGCACAGTTCTATAGGAGTTGATCCACTGCTTGCACCTTAGAACGTCCAGGAATATAAGAAGTAGATGAAGGTGGGAGTTGACCATACACTGCTTCATATGGAGTCATCTTGGTGGCAGCGTGATAGTTTGTATTATACCACCATTCAGCTAGAGGTAACCACTGTACCTATTGATGTTGCTTTCATGAAATGAAGCACCACAGGTAGGTCTCCAAACATTTGTTGATTGCTTCAGATTGATCATCATTTTGGGGATGATAGGAAGTACTTAGATGGAGTTGTGTTCCTTGTAGCTTGAAAAGTTCTTGCCAAAAGTTACTAGTGAAGATTGGGTCACGATCAGACACAATGGAAGTGGGAATTCCACGTAGTTTGAAGATATGGTCCATGAAAGCTTGAGCCACCAAAGTGGGGGTAAATGGGTGGGGTAGGGCACAAAAATGAGCATATTTAGAAAGTCTGTCCACAACCACCATGATGACTGACTTGTTTCCTGACTTTGGAAGACCAATAATGAAGTCCATATAAGCATTCATCTAGATTGAGGGAGGAATGGGAAATGGCTGTAAGGTGCCCGGGGACTTGACTATTTCTACTTTGTAGCATTAACACACATCACATTCATCTACAAAAGGAAGAATGTCAGTTTTCATGCCTGTCCAAAAGAAAGAATGATGAGTGTGAGCATAAGTGTTCTGAAAGCCTGCATGGCCTGTAGTGGGAGATCAGCGCAACTCTACCAAAATGCACGTTCTGAGGGTGGACCTCAGTGATATCACTACTCTATCCTTGTAGCGAAGAATCTCATCCTTCCAAGAGTATCCCACTTTGGAATTAGGATCTACTCTCAAGTTATTAATGAGATGGGAGAGAGAGGGATGTGAAAACCATTCATTGTGGGCTTCTTCAATCCAATCTTGTATGGGAAGAGAGATTGATAGCAGGGTGCTTTCATCCTCAAATTGCCATGATAAAGCATCCACTACTACATTTTCATGACTTTTCTTGTAAATTATCTCATAATCATATCCCAACATTTTGGCCAGCCATTTATTTTGCTGGGGCGAGGATAGATGTTGCTCCAAAAAATATTTGAGGCTTTGATGGTCTGTGTAGATTTGGAAACACCACCCCAATAAGTATGCTCTCTAGGTATCTACTGCATGTAATATGGCCATCATCTCCTTCTCTTATGTAGATTGTCCCAGATGTTTCCCACTTAGTTGTTGGTTGGTGAAAGCCAAGGGTCGATCTTCCTGCATTAAGACAACACCAATACCAATACCTGAAGCATCACATTCAATCATAAAATATTTGGTGAAGTCGAGTAGTGCCAATACTAGAGTGGAACACATGGCTTGTTTGAGAGCCATAAATTCCTATTGTGCTTCATTAGTCCAGAGGAATGTATTTTACTTGATAAGGTTAGTGTGGGGTCTACCAATGCGACCATAATTGCAGACAAATTTGCGATAGTAGCCCGTGAGACCCAAGAATCCCCTCAAAATCTTCAAGCTTTTATGTTGGGGCCAATCCTGCATTGCTTGTATCTTTTTGGGGTCCACCCAAACACCTTCACGACCCATAATGTGGTCCAAATACTTGACTTCTACCATGCCAAAAGAGCACTTGGACATTTTGACAAATAATTTATGCTTCCGGAGTAGTTGCAAGAGCAGGTCTACATGCTGAAGATGTTTTTCCCAGGTGAGGTTATAGATGAGAATGTCATCAAAGAAAACAAGGACAAATTTTCTGAGATATGGTTTGATCAGGTCATTCACGAGGCTTTGAAAAGTAGATGGGGCATTACAGAGACCAAATGGCATGACCAAGAATTCATATTAGCCTTCATGAGTTCGAGAAGCCGTCTTGGGAATGTCTGCTTCTTTGATGCGTATTTGGTGATAGCCCAAGCAAAGATCTAGCTTAGTAAAGAATTCAGCACCATGTAGTTCATCCAACAAATCATTAACAATCAGGATAGGGAATTTTTCTTTGACTCTGAGCTTGTTGAGGCCCTTGAAGTCTGGACACATGCGCCATTCCCCATCTTTCTTGAGCACCATCACAACTAGTGATGAATAAAGACCGATGCTAAGACGAATGACACCGACTTTCGGGAGTTCCCTGATGATTTTTTAAATTTCATTCTTTTGGGCGAAAGGATGTCTATATGGGTGCACATTCGGCGGTTGTATCCCTGTGACCAAAGTGATGTTATGACCATGTTCCCCTCTAGAGGGTGGAAGCGCTTTAGGTTTGTCAAAGACCTGCTAGTGGCGGTTTAAGACCTATTACATCTCAAGATGAATATGAAGAGTAGTGGGCTCGACGGCCTATATGACATTAAATTGGTCAATAACTCCATGATGGCCCTTATTAAACAAATTTTCCATTTGATGCGATCTGATGATAGAAGGAGCACCTGCCTGGATTCCACGAAGGTTATGCACGTGGTCATTCTACTTCAAACTCATATATAACTCCTCGAAATCCATTATGACTGGGCCTAGTGTGCGAAGCCATTCAGCACCCAAGACAATGTCACAACCACCCATGTTGATTGAAAACATGTGGGTCTTTAGGTGGTAGTCTCCCATTTGAAGTTTGATATTTTCGAAGTGGCCTTCACATTTCATTGTCTCCCCATCGATAATCTGGACCTAGAAATTAGAGGCTACCCAGACAAAACATTGAACAAATTTGGCGACTCTTTGATGGATAAAGTTATGAGTGCTGCCACTATCAATCAATACTACAAGGCAGTGTTTAATAAAACCTTTGATTTTGAGAGTTTGGGGCGTAGATATGCCTTCCAAAGCATGTAGCGAGATAACTGGTTCTTCTAGCATAGCTTGGAGCTCATTGTCCTACTAGGCATCCTCAACATCCTCCTCTGGTCCCTCAAAGGGTGGAGCTTCCTCAAATGAGCTGTGATTAGTAACATCAATTTGATAGAATTTTGGTTCCTTGCATTTATATCCCAAAGAGTATTTGTCATCACAGTAGTAGGAAAACCCTTGTTTTCTTCTTTCAACCATTTCTGTTGGGGACACCTTTTCAACCTCAAGTGTTTGGGTAGTGCCTTGAGCCTAGGTGGGGCATCCATTGGCTATGAAATTTTGGCGAGGCAACTAGGAAGCTAAAGCACGTTCCACTTTGGTAGCCTTTGTGCAAGTATCCATACATGTAGATGGGTGGTGCATCCAGACATGGGCTTGGATGGCTTCTTTGAGACCACTTATAACATTCCAAGTAGAATTCATATCCCAGACCTTCTGTGCAGATGGCTAATGTCTCAGAGGCTGCAATGTATTCTTTTAATGTGCCTGTCTATCGTATCTTAGTAAGACGGCCCAAAAAATTAGATTCACAATCAAAGTGGCCACAAATGGATTTTGAGAACACCTCCCAAGTAATTTTCTTGGGATAGCATTTCTGATGGCACTGCCACCATTGCCATCTCTCTTGGTCCAAGTAAAGGGCTCCCACATGTAGCTTAGTTTCATAATCTAGGATATCATTCAAAATGAAATATTGGTTCATTTGTGCTACCCATACTACCGAATTAGAGCCATCAAATTTGTACATGTCCAGCTTGGGTGGTCGAGGGTAGGAACGTTGGTGATTTCAATGGAAGTGAGTATGATGGCTAGATTCTCCTTCAAGGTCTTCATTAATACCACGTGCCTCTAAATGCAACCCCGAAGTGATCCTTTTGAATGTGTCCATGAATTGTTGCATCTGGTCCGCTAGGTTATTGAAAGAAGCCAACTATTTTTCAAGGCTCTCAATCTTCTCATTGGCCATGGCTTGAGCTTTGGTTTCTACCATACACAGATCCTGGTCACTTGTCATCACTTTGAAAAAATTTGGGACTACGTGGAAATTCAAGCTGACAAGTGAATGGTACCACAATGATCAACTCATCGTCTTGATTCTTATGGGCTAAGTCTCTTATAAGCGTCCCAGGAAAGCCTTAGCCTTTCTTTCTTTTACTCCCCTCTTATCAATATTGTAGTGGCCAATTTCCAGAAAACTTAATCCTACCTAATGTCTTGCGAGAATTTCCCCGGGGTATAGGAGCCATAAGCCTCACTACACAAATGGTTAGATCTGCCTGTGAAACCCCCAACTGCTGAATGTAAGTTGGACTGCGGCGGCGACAGAACCTTAATTTCTATATCTGATTTAGCAAAGAAGATAACGGGCAATCTTTAAAGAGTCGAGGGAACTATGGTCTCAAGGAGTGTCAGTTGCTACAAATCCCAATATACATAAGGGTCCAACAATAGTACTCGACCCAATCTTTTAGGGCTCTAACTAAGGAGGATCAACTGTACCCTTAGTCGTACTACCCGACTACCCTATTGCATGCGTGAGAAATCTCCCCGAGTGATGTTCTTAGTGTACTGTAGTAGCAAGATGGCCCCGGTTTATCTAAGGTGAGGTTTCAAATGAGCCTAGGGGGCTTCCGATATACCCAGATCGTATGTGGAAGACAATTCGTCTGTGTTTGTGTCTAATGTGCTACTACTCGAAGGGGTACCCACAGGGGTTACAAGGGAGTCCAACAAGCGTGACCACCTATTGTATTTTGTACGTGCATGCCTTCCCAAATCCGCAGGTTTCCGCGCTCAACGACAGATCCCGTGGTTTAAAGACGTCGGAACACATCTCTAGCCTAAAAAAAATTCTTCCAAAAATGGAAATACAACCAGTCGTGGAAAGTGCTCTGATACCACTTGTTATGCTCTTGACCTATGAGAAGATGCTAGAATACAAAATACACGAAGAAATACAACCTAGAACACATAACAAAATGCGAAAAACAACAAGTATTTTATTATTCAGAGATGAAAGCAATGTTTACATGCCCCTTCGAGGGGGAAACCTCCAACAGAGCATAGCTTGATTACAAAATAGGACACAACGCTCCTCAATGGGGAGTCTCTATCCTTTATATAGGATTCATACATGCAATACCATGGGTCGGTACCATGGTTCTCTGAATACCCTCTATCTAATACCATGGCCCATTTTCAATTAACAGTGGTCCCTTTCTTAAATGTGGGTGAACCACTTACAATTATTAATATGGGCTTTATTGACTTTTTAACTAACTATAGCTATGAATCGACCCTATTACATAAATAAAGGGGTTAGGGTTGGATCATAGCACATTCTTTTCAAAACCTTTAATATCTTTTCAAATATGTTCCATGAAAAAAACTTACTTCATAATGTAGCTCCACAAATATATGTATATAACTTACGTTTTAACCCCGTGTTTTTGACTTGGCCTTTTGAAATGAAAAAACCACTTTGAAAATAAAACCCACTTTAAAAAAATATATTCTCTTTCAAAATAAAACAGTATTTTCCCACGTGGTCCTTGGCCCTTAAAAAAAAAACTTTTCAAATAATTTTTTCTTTTCAAACTTTTGAACTCGCCGATGAGACTTTAAAAAAAAATACACATCCACGCGCACTTTAAAGCTTTGGCCAAGTGTTGAGTAATTCTCTTCACATTGTCTGTGCACCGTTGACAACAATGATGATAGTCTATACATACAACGGGGATTCATGGTGGTGGCAGCAACAAAGGTTGTGGCTTATGTAGGAGGACGCTTGCGAATCTCTAGCACGCTCTTTTCTTTGATGATGTTGCGATGATGGTTGACGGTAGCTGGGGTTGCTCACGGATCCTACAACCAACAATAAATTTTTTTCTCTTCAGTGACTCCGCAATCTGGAGTTGTATCACACTAAGATATTATGGCTTTAACCTAGATCTGGTACCAATTTGTATGAATGGCAGAGGAGACAAAGCATGAATTCACACATAACATAAGTTGTTTCTCTTCTATTGATAACACAAAACATGATTCTTACAATGAACCTAGTGAAGGGTATTTATCCTTTTCCAACTAGCTACATGCCTAAAATATATTGACATGCAACCACACACTAAAAGTCATCTATCACACTTGACTTGACTCAACACTCAACCACTCAATCACTCAATCACTTAGTTAACTGACTCTCTATGTTTAGCCAACTCCACATGTGGGAGTAATTACAATTTCTAACAATCACTCTTAAAATGGAGTAATAGGGCTCACTAAAATCGACATGGCCGAGCTTGGAAAATATGGGTTCAGGAAATCATGTAAGACAATGTGTTGAACCATTCTAACGGTTGGTTATTTTTCGTTCCATGATGTCAGTCTAATGGATATGTAAAAAAAATCTACAAAGGAAAATAAAGTGTCGCCTTGGGTTTCCTCTGATTTTAAGATGATACTATCGAAACTTTTGGATCCCAATCTAAAGAAATGGATTAATATGTCCCGACTTATGGAAATTCCATGGCTCAAAATGGCTTTCAAACCCATCAACTTTTATACAGAACAATAAATGTTGCAAAGAAAATCAAGCAAGTTTAAAGAGGAAATTTGTAAAGAAAAGAGGCACTACCTCAAAGATACATCTTGGAGGGTATCTATGCTAGAGAAAATCTAGATTTGTACTTGAATTGATGTTAATGAGAAGATCCATTGTGAGCCTATAGTGGGTCAATGTTTTAGTGTTTATTTTGAATCTTTTTCTTAAGGTTTGAAATATAAATTTATCATGATTCTATTGTAATTATATGAAAGAGTAGTGAATGAACAGAAAAACATCTTTAAAGTTAATGTTTCTTGACATTCTTCAGTGCTGAGAAAACACATTATTGACTTGTTTATGTGACTCTATTATATGTTAGTGGGTCTTTTTGTGTGTCGTGCCTCAAGAGCATGAGTTATAAGCTATTTTTGTGACTATGGGAGTGTTTATGTGAAAAGGTCAGTGGTATGATGGACTGTTGGATAAACTCAACACATAGACAACTTACCTATATAACTAGAAGTATGTATTTCGATGTATACTACTAGGATGGGAGCATGTTGATAGAGATATTGAGTTTCTAGGATATTCTTCTGGGTAGTCAAGAAGCATCAATTGTCCACAGTTCGTTAATGATGGTAAGAGGTAATTATGTTTTAAATGGAGGTCAAGTAACAACTGGAAGAGGTGGTGGTGAAGAAAAAACAGTGTTTGTGAGATTCCATAGTGGATGTGAGTGGTGATCAACACTGTGAGAGAAAAATCAGTCTTATTATTGTAATGTGCATTTTCTATATTTGCTACATATAAGCATTAACGAAGGGTGTTGGAAGTAATGCTTCCATGTGTTTCAAGTAGTTGTGAGTTGTCATTGTGAGTGCCTAGGTGTCAATTTCTTATGTGTGAGTTGTATTAGTTATCTAGATCCACTATTCTGGGATCTAGAAAAGTTATGTATTCCTATATATATGTAACTATTGTGATCAATAAAATATAGTGTGTGATTTGTGTTGTGTAATTACTTTGTTTGCTCTCGATCTCAATTTCTAATAGTAACCCAACATTACCAAGCATCCTACCATCCTTACATAGTCGTATGTCTCACTTGGTGGACAACTCATGCAGCTTGAGGAAGTAAAATATGTCTCAGTTGGTGGATAACTCATGCATTTTAAGGAAGTAAAATATGTCTCACCTGTGTACAACTCATGCACTTTGAGGAAGGCAAATGTTTCACGCAAAAGTTTCAGAATATTGATAACCATGTCACGGTGTCTCAATGGGACAATTATATTTTAATAAATTAAAATGACTAGCAAACTTAAGAAATTCAATAAATTCACAAATTTTTCTTACTTTCCATTAAATTAAATCATATATAATATAAAAAAAATATTGTAAAATTATCAAATCTAGAACATTATTTTGAAACTCGTCAAATCTGTTGTGATCCACGTTAATGGAAATGTTGATCCAAAGCTCTCGTGTGTTTTGTGGCATGTGATTAAATCTAGAAATGTGTATGTTTACTAACACTTGCGGGTTTTGGTGTAACGACAATCGTGACTTCAACAACTGGTATGAGAGCTAGGGTCGAATATCAACTATGCAAGATGCTTAGTGCCATCGCCTTGCTTTGGTAGCTTTCGTTAAAACGTTGGTTGTTACCCCTGGAGCTGTTGAAGGATTTGTCCCTGGAACTAAAAGGTAGTTGTTGCAAGAAAAATAAGGTCGTGGATCTATGTTGAAATGTGTTGTTGGAGTTTGAAAATTGGAGATCCGTGGATATTGGAGTTGAAATGTGGTGTTCGAAAGTTTTTTTTACATCAAGCTTGCACGTATATGTCAAGTTTTTCTCAAACCAACATGTGTATGTGTGAAATGTGAAAAGGTTAAAACATTATATATGTTTTTATATTTATTATGAAAACATATAATTATATGTTGGAATTTTGAAAAGTATATTTTAAAAGGAGCAGGAATTTTGAAAAGGGTATTTTAAAAGGAGAAAGAGTAATAATTAAAGTTTTATTTTTAAGTGGAGTTTTTGTGTTTGGGGAATGAATTTGATTGAAAATGGAGACAACAGTTACAGATATGGAGAAGTTGAGTGGGGCTAATTTTTCCCTATGGAAATCACAAATGGAGGATATACTGATTTTAAAGGATCAGTATTTGTCGATTGAGGGCACAAAAAAGAAACCCTTATCGATGACAAATGACGAGTGGAATAAGCTAGATAGAAAGGCGATTGCAACAATCCTCCAATATTCAGCAAAGAATGTTTATTTAAATATGTTTGGAGAAAAGACGGCTAAAGGATTATGGAAGAAGCTCCATGATCTATCTGAGAAGAACACGTCATTAAACAAAGTTTTCTTGATGAAGAAGCTTTATAATATCAAAATGAAGGAGGGTGCTTCAGTTGCTCAGCACTTGAATGCATTTAATATTATTGCTAATCAGCTTGCCTTTGTTAAAATCATTTTAGATGATGAAATTAGAGTTATTTTGCTAATGTGTTCTATGCCAGAAAACTGCGAAAATTTAATTGTAGCTATGAGCACTTCAACAACTGCAGGGACCCTGAAGTTTGATGATGTCAGTAGAATTTTAATGAATGAGGAGTTGCGACACAAGTCAATTGCAGAAAACCAGGGAGGAGAGGCTCTAGCTCTACCTGATCATGGTAGGAGAATGGATCAAGGCCAGCAAGGGCGATCAATATCGAGAGGCCGATAAAAATCAAGGAGAGGCAGAATCATCTACTTTCATTGTGGCAAAATCGGGCACATGAAGAAAGAATGCCGATTCTAGAAGAAAGGACAAAAGGATCAGAGAGCATCTAGTACAAATCACAAGTCATCCGACACAAATGAAGGTGAGACTATTACCGTAGCCATAGATGGTGATGTGTTGTTTACTGTTTCAGTAGAGGATGCATGTGTATATACATCTAGCAACAGCTTTGATTGGATCCTTGATTCTGGGGCATCTCACCATGTAAACCCATGCAAAGATAGTTTTGTTTCATATAATCCTGGTGATTATGGTAGAGTGCATTTGGGGAATAATCATTTTTGCAGTATTGTTGGAGTGGGAGATGTCCAGATCAAGATGAAAGATGGACAAGATATATTGTTGAAATAGGTCAGGCATGTACCAGAAATGTGCATGAGTTTAATCTCTATGGGACGACTGGATGATGAAGGCTATTCGACAAGCTTTGGAAAATGAGGTTGGAAAATTAGCAAAGGTTCATTGGTCGTGTTTAAAGGACCCAAGATAGGAACATTATACACATTGAAGGCACTGATAGGAAAATCAGATTTGGCTGTTGTCACAAAAGAAGGAAATTCAGCAGATCTGTGGCATAAGCGTTTGGGTCACATGAGCAAGAAGGGCTTAAAAATCCTTGTTGGTAAAAATTTATTGCTAGGTTTGAAATCCTATAATCTTGATCTTTGTGAGCATTGTATATATGGTAGACAAAGAAGGGTTTCATTCCTTAGAGGTGGTCATGACAGAAAGAAAAATGTGTTAGAATTGGTACACTTAGATGTGTTTGGGCTTGTTAACATCAAATCATTAGGAGGAGCATCATATTTTGTAACATTTATAGATGATGCATCCAGGAAGGTTTGGGCATATCCTATGAAAAATAAAAGTGAAGTGTTTGGAATATTTCAAAAATTCCATGTTGTTGTTGAAAGAGAGACTAAAAAATTACCGAAGTGTTTAAGAACAGATAATGGTGGAGAATATTGCTCAAATGCATTTAAGGAATATTGTAACAGGTTTCACATAAAGCATGAGAAGATTGTGCATAGTACTCCTCAATAGAATGGTGTCGCAGAAAGGATGAATCGCACCATTATGGAAAAGGTGCGAAGTATGTTGTCCAATTCCGTTTTGGAGAAGAATTTTTGGGCTGAAGTAGTTAGGACTGCTTGATACATCATAAATAGATCTCCAACTACAGCCTTGGATGGCGGTATACCTGAAGAAGTTTGGACTGGTAAGAATTTGAATTATTCTCACTTGAGAATCTTTGGATGTGAAGAATTCGTACATATTCCCAAAGAAAATAGAACTAAATTAGATGATAAATCTGTGAAATGCATTTTTCTGGAATATGCGAATGAAGATTTTGGTTATCGTCTATGGGATCCAGCCAAACATAAAATTATTATAAGCAGGGATGTTATATTTAATGAGTCAGAAATGTTCAAGAGGACTGTAGGTGAGCTGGAGGTTAAGAAGGTTATTGACAGGTTTGAAGAGTAGCAGGAAAACATACCACCAATACAAGAAAATGAACAACAAATTCAGGAGCATGAAGAACAACAAGTGAAAAATGATGAACAACAAGAAGAAGAAATCTTGTAGGAACCTTTACAGGAGATTCAACCTGATAATGCACCACCATCGTTGGTTCGCAGATCTCCTAGGCCTTATAAGCCTTCACAAAGGCATCCTCCTTCAAACTATATTTTGTTGACTGATGAAGGTGAACCTAATTGTTTTCAAGAAGCTTGTAAAGTTGAGCACAGTAAATAATGGAAGAAAGCAATGGGAGAAGAAATGAGCTCTTTGCAGGAAAATAAAACTTGGGAATTGGTAAAATTCCCAAAAGGTAGAAAGGCTCTACAAAACAAATGGGTTTACAGGATTAAGCATGAAGGTGATGAAAAGAAAGAGAGGTATAAAGCAAGGCTGGTGGTGAAAGGTTTTGCCCAAAAATAAGGTATTGACTTCATTGAAATTTTCTCACTTGTTGTTAAAATATCATCCATTAGAGTCATTCTTAGTCTAGTTGCTGCTTTAGACTTAGAATGTGAACAGTTTGATGTATGCAATGGTATGCACACAACCAGACATTGCATATTCAGTGGGAGTAGTGACTAAGTTCCTTACCAATCCAGACAAACAACATTGGCAAGCATGAAAATGGATTTTGAGGTATCTCAAGGGTACTAGTCATTATTGTTTATGTTTTGGTCATGATGAGACTATGCTTGAAGGATTTACAGATGCAGATATGGCTGGAGATATGGATACCAAAAAGTCCACTACAGGTTATTTGTATACATTTGCAGGTGCAGCAGTATCTTGGGTGTCAAGGCTAAAAAGAATAGTAGCTCTCTCTACAACAGAAGCAGAGTACATAGCTGCAACAAAAGCTTGTAAAGAGATGTTGTGGATTCAACGATTCTTAAGAGCGATAGGAATAAAGTTGGACAAGTATGTGTTATATTGTGAGTCAAAGTGCCATTCACTTGGTGAAAACCCAGCATTTCATTCAAAAACCAAGCACATTGACTTAAGGTACCATTGGATTCGGCATGTGTTGGAAGAAGAACAGTTATCCTTGGAAAATATCCATAGAGATAGGAACCCTGCTCATATGCTCACTAAGATTCTACCACGAAATAAACATGAGTTATGTAGAGGCATGGTAGGACTCGATGTGACTTGATGACTCTTATTTGGCTTCAAGTCGGAGAATGTTAAGTGTGAAGCCAAATTCATGCAAGATTTTAGATCCTTCTACACCGCCAGTAGTTTCTAAAATCACATGCATGATTCTAGATATTTCTACACCACCATTAGTCTCTAGATCATTCCAGATCTCCATTTGAATCACATACAAGATTCTAGATCCTTTTTCTGTCTCTATAAATTTGTAATTTTTTTAGCCAAGGAAAGCAAGTAAGCCAAGGCCCAAGCCTGTTATGTAATGCAAAGTAATTTCTATTCTCCATTGTTTGTTTTATCTATTCCACTGTTTTTGACTAAGTAATCTTGTTGTTTCTCCATTTGTCTACTTCTGTGAATTATTCTCTGCTTTTCAATTATTGTAAAATTATCATATGTAAAACATTATTTGAAATTCGTCAAATCAATTTTAATATAAACCAAACATATGTACGTAATCAACCATTTCATTTATAAAAATGCAATGTTTACCAAAAATCATAAAATTACAAATTCCAATTTTTCCAATTAGGCACTTTGAGGAAGGCAAATGTTTCATGCAAAAGTTTCAGAATATTGATAACCATGTCACGGTGTCTAAATGGGACAATTATATTTTAATAAATTAAAATGACTGGCAAACTTAAGAAACTCAATAAATTCACAAATTTTTCTTACTTTCCATTAAATTAAATCATATACAAGATAAAAAAATATGGTAAAATTATCAAATCTGGAACATTATTTGAAATTCGTCAAATCAATTCTACTATAAACCAAACATATGTACGTAATCAACCATTTCATTTATAAAAATGCAATGTTTACCAAATATTATAAAATTACAAATTCCACTTTTTCAAATTAGAATATTCGTAATGCGCAATCCCATCAAATCCATGAAACGTCAGAACCGCTTGTCTCCCTGAAAGAGTCAATTGCCCAGTCAAATTAAATCAATGACGCCAGTAGCGAATAATTTCATCGTAATGCCCAATTCCATCAAATTCATGAAAGGTCAGAACCGCATGTGTCCCAAGAAAGAGTCAATTACCCAATCAAATTAAATCAATGACGCGAGTAGCGGATCATTGAAATTATTTTTGTTCATATTTCCTGTTTGCCGAATAAGATTAAGTCAATATGAAGTAACGGGACAAAATAGATTTCAAAATTCGATGAGCGTTGAATACAGTTGAGATAATTGCAATTCGCGAAGACTTCAGTCTACATACATCATGATAATCCCGGAGAGATTTTGAATGTTGAACTAAACCTGAGACTAGCACAGAAGACTGGCAGCTGTAGTAGCGTTACGTGTGGAGATCTGAATCATGAATGTGGTCAATTTGGACATTAAATGACCTACGTTTTTTTTTTAACTTTGAAAGGGCGTCTGTACCTCGGCAACATGATTTCGACTTCGCCGGGTGCAAGGAAGCAAAGTAAAAAGAAACTACATCGGGTTTGTTAGGAATCTTTCACCTCATGCGACACTTTAGTCAAAATCTACAATCTCTTATCATTCAACATACAGCTAACTCTCTATATTGTGTTGTTGACAGCTTTCGAGTTGATAGAGCTGTGCATAGTTGAAAAGTCAGTAGTCAAGGCTTTGTAACTATCAAAGTTCGAAGGAGTTTTATGGATGTGGCCTAGTGGTTAGGTGGAAAATATTAGTCTTAGTAAATTTTGTTGTCTAGAGGACTATATATACCTGAAAATAGCTTCAGCACAATTTATACTCATGTATAACTATCAAAGCTCGAAGGAAAACGGATATCTTATATAAACCAGACTCTCTTTTGCTTTATTTGTTGTTGTCTTTTAATTACGGCATTACTTTGCAGAGATGGCCGCTTCTTCCCAAGTTTCTCAGAATAAGCGAGGCAGAGATGAGTATCAGAATGGGGAATTGACTTTGCCCGATGCAAAGAGAAGCAATAGCATAAAGTTGATGCAAGATAGTTATCTCATGGGTTTGCTCGAGATGATCGATAATATGGATGCTATTAACAGTAATCCAGAAGAAATCCCTAGTACGATTCATCTTGAGGACGAGAGGCTGAACGGGCTCATGAAATCTCTGGAAGATGAAGTCGGATTGAAAGGGCAAGAAGATGGTGTTGATGCGAATGGTAGTATAATTAAACAGCTGACGGACTGGAATCCTGAAGCGGCCTCGGCTTCTGATACAGGAGACATGCATTCAGAAGGAAATTTGACGTATTACGACGATGTTCGTGCAGAGCTTAGTTTCTTTGTGGACCATACTGCTGTTGAACTTGGAATCATCATGAACCTTTTGGATGGAGATTCAATGGCCAACATGTATTCAGATGATGCCGTGTATGGTTATCCTGTGACTCCGGCGGTTTTTTATGAGTCCCTTTGGGAGGATGATATTTCGGAGGATGATTCAAAATGATTTTTTATCACAACCGCAAGCAAAAATAGAAATTACTGGAACGGAATTTCATGGTTGAATGCCACCGTCGAGGATGGTCAGTGATGTATATATGTGAAGAAAATTTCCCTTATTCTGTAGGCAAAGAAACCATAGCCTCACCTAGGAATGTTTTTTTTCAGAGTTATTTTCCCAAACAATCATAGCTGTGAAGACGAAATCATAACATGTCACACAAAATTTTATCTTATAAGACGATTGCCGAAGCGTGGTCTTCATTTTTCTTGAGTTTCTAATTTTGCATAGTTGAATCTTGCGTATAGCTTCACAAAAAGTCTCTTCGCCCACAGTCTTCATTTTGCTTAAGCTGAAGTTCTACTTTTGCGGCGTTATAGTTTCACAAAACTTTCAGAACTTTTATTTTGTATGTATTTTTGTTAAGATGTAATACATGAAATAATATTTCAGTTATTACTAAATTTTTTTGAGAATTCAGTTTTCTCTAGTGAGAAATAATCTGAATTTCATATCCCGCATCTATATTCACATCAAAATTTTTGATGTGCCAATCTTCTAACTAATAAGTACAATTAGGGTTCATCATTAACACAACAAATATATTTACTTAATTTTACTGATTAAGATTGTACTTCGTTTAACTTTTTAAGATTGTATATAGATTTAGCAGAGTGGAAATTGGATACAAAACCTTCATTACTTACATAATTTTATATACCAAAAGCTTTGAACTACCTTGGATACAAAACCTTCATTACCTACATAATTTTATATATCAAAAGCTTTGAACTACCCTAAGACCAACTGTTTAATTATTTATTCGTTTAACTTTTAAAGATTTTATATAGATTTAGCAGAGGGGAAATTGGATACAAAACCGTCATTACTTACATAATTTTATATATCAAAAGCTTTGAAGTACCTTGGATACAAAACCTTCATTACTTACATAATTTTATATATCAAAAGGTTTGAACTACCCTAAAACCAGCTGTTTAATTATTTATTATTCTTATTCTAATAGGTGAATTTTCACTTCAAAATTCAAAAACTTAATTTTTTTTTACTCATCTGTTTCATATAAATTAGATTCAATTTCTACTAGATCCAGTTTTCCATGAAACAATATTGGTTTTATCAACATCTTATAAGGCTCACAAATTTTTCCTCTCTTCTTCACAACTCAGATTTTGTTGCTGAGTTTTAGTACGAAAGTGACATATCATAGTGAAATCCAGGTAGCTAAATGTTCGAGATAGTACACATTTACGGTATCATTTCTCCGTGTTACATAGGAAGAGTCAAAATAAAATTACCAAAATCTACGAGTACCGTCCATATTCTGTTTAGTGTTACATGCAAAACTTTAATTTGAATACACTCCAAGCATCTCTACTTTAATCTGACGACACTAGTCAAATGAGGTATAAATACATTAAATTTTAATTTGATCTTAGGTAATTTGATTGCAAATTCCAAATGCCTAGTCCACGAATTTGACTTTTGTAATGAATTTGGTAACCGAAATCCATTATAAAACAAGCGTGCTAAGAGCCAAATTTGAAAAGATTTCAATTTTTTTTAATTGAAAGCGACGTTCCCGGATGCCACACATTGTATCACATGTCTCAAACACCTCTGGACACTTAGTATGCAATTCTATTGAATCGGTTTCATCATTCATACCACATAAAAACAAAATTGAAAATTTTGGAAATTTTATCAAACAAAATTGAAAATTTTGGAAATTTTATCAACGTGAATGAAACCATTTATTTCTCTTAGATTTTTAAAATATTCGGAAATTTACAGGAACCAAACCCACAGACATAGGGTGGGACTTCCTAGTCCACGAATTTGACTTTTGTGAAGAATTTAGTGACCGAAATCCATTATAAAACAAACACGCTAAGAGCCAAGTTTGAAAAGATGTCCAAAATTTTTATTGAAAAGGACGTTACGCTGATGCACACATTGTATTCGATAACTCAAAAATCTAAGAACACTTAGTAGGCAATTTTATTGAATCGATTTCATAATTCAAACCATATAAAAACAAAATTGATCAAATTCTAATAAACAAGGAAGCTGCTGGGCAGTAAGTCCCTACCACCAGATTTACATATCTCATTAGAAAGGCAGCATGCAGAAAAACTTGGGCATTTTGATATGATACAAAGATGTTGCCATTATCACAAATCACAAATACACGCCGTAATTAGTTTATGGTTCATTTGACTGCTCTCTGTCTCTAGTTTAATAACTACAATGGCGATCTTGAAGTTCCCTAGTGTTCCAAACCAAATGTGCGGGCTAGAAGTCGTGTAGCCAACCTCTTTAAGAGCCATGTGCTCCTCGGCGTTAAAGACATGCAATATCTCAGATCAAATTTGTGAGAAGATAGAACATGTAGATTTAAATGATACATTTAAGAATAAGCATAGATATTCAATGTCAATGCCACTCCGGTAATTTTCTTTGCCTAGATTTGGACAGTAATGACGCCGGATTCGACCATGTAAACGCCACAGGAGGAAGGATGCAAATACAGAGAAGACACACACATTAAAGAAAAATACAGACACATTCCATGTTATTAGGGAAACTGATTCCATGCTATTAGCGAAACTCATGATTGACATAAAATACCATACAAAAATTAACCAAGAATATACTATACACAAGTTAAGCAAGAATTGAAATGAAAGAAAAATTGAAGGAACATAGGCAAACAGGCTGCACTTGTCCCCATCATATTCTTTCTTTGATAACACTTCAAGAGCAATGGAATAGGGAGTTGGTGAGAAACCAACAACTAAGTGTGGTGCAGATGCTGGAACAAATGATCTGAAAACAATAGGGTGAGCAACATTTGAAGTGTTTTGAAATAGTTCAAATGTGGTACTTCCATTCAGGTATAAGTAATTGACTAAGAGCCCTAGAAATTTTTGTATGACGTAAGCTATTGTGAAAAGACAATTCAGATCAGTTATAAGTAATTAATTAAGAGCTCTAGAAATTTTTGTATGATGTAAGCTATTGTGAAAAGACGATTCAGAACAAGCGTATGAATAATGTTTTAATAGATTCAAGATATTTACATATTTATAATTTTTGCGAGTACAGGTTTATATTTTATGTTTTACTCTGTTGTTGATTCCAATTATGTTCCAAGTAAATAGAACTCCACAGGTCCTAAATTGATATGTTATGTATATAACTAGCACAACCACATTTACCAATGTGATTGATAAATACCGGTGTATAATATACAACCACATTGTCTGATGTGGTTGATATACGCCGATAAGGTTAATAATAATAATAATAATAAAGGTTACCAGGGGGAAATCTTAAAAATTGGAGGTCCTGTACTCATCCCCCACATCTACAAGCTTTTCAACCAAGCATTCAAGCAAGGGTTCCTTGGTTCCCTAAACCATGGACTGAGAGCCTCATTATCCCTATTTTTAAAAGTGGGAATACAAATAACCCCTCTAATTATAGGACAATTATGATCAGCCTTCTCTTAGCCAAGTTATATGGTAGTTTTTTGGAAAAGAAGTTGAGCATGTGGCTTGAAAGTGAAGGTAAGTGGGCTAAAGTCCAAGCAGGTTTCAGAAGGCATTATTCAACAATAGACCACCTTGTTACACTTAGGATCATTGTGGAGGAATGTCATAAATGATAAATCCAATCTCTTTTGTTGCTTTGTGGACTTTAGAAAGGCTTTCGATATGGTTCCTAGAAACAACCTTTGGAATAGATTAGAAGAGCTAAAGGTTCCTTTCGAGTTGAGAGCTGCCACTATAAGGTTATACGAGAATGTAATTGCCAATCTAAAGAGCAATGAGGGGTGGTTGAAAGATATTAAGTGTAATATTGGAGTTAAGCAAGGTTGTTGTTATGGAACCAGCTCACAAAAAGATAGAAAAGTTAGAACAACACCTTAGAATTCTGCCTCTTCAAGGGGGCAACCTCCTTTACATTACATAAATGAACAATTTTTTGATGATTTAAATGATAAAACCTCCTTTCTATATATAGGAGTCTAAGGAGTTAAAATATAACCCAACCAACCTAACAATAATAATATAATGCCACAAAAATAACAATAGAGGGATTCTATGGGGCACAGTAATAACAATATGGGGACAATAGGGGTACAACAATATTAATAAGGGATACAACTACAATAGTAATGGGGTAATCACTAGTATTATAAGGACCTATCATGCCCCTCTCCTTCAAAAAAGTGTTGTCCTCAACACTTGAGTAGCTCTGGATGTTTCTATGTAAAATTCTCATCCTCCCATGTGGAATCTTCAGCGGATAAGTTCTTCCACTTGATGAGATACTCTGAAATTGATCGATTTCGTAGCTGTCGAGTTCTTTTTTCTGTGATTGCATTCCGTTCCAATATAATTTTTCCTTCCTCATCAAGTTCTGGCAATATTGTTTGAACTGGGAGCTTGTCGCCTATAACCTTCTTTAAACATGAAACATGGAAAACTGGGTGCACTCGAGAAGCTGCCGGAAGCTCCAATTTGTATGCCATAGTACCAATGTTTTGCAACACCATGTACGGACCATAATACTTTGGTGATAATTTATTATCCTTCTTAGCATGCTTGAGGGACATTTGTTTATATGGTTGTAGCCGTAGGGATACCCAATCACCTACATCAAAACTTTTTTCGCTGCGATGTTGATCTGACTATTGTTTCATTCTATTATATGCCAACACGAGGTTATCCTTTAAGAGTTGGAGGACTCGTTGTTGATGTTCGATGTGATGTTCCACTGCTTGAACCTTAGAATTTTCTCTTAAATATGATGTGATGGATGGTGGCTGATATCCATAAAGTGCCACAAATGGGGTCATTTTTGTTGCTATATGGAAGGAAGTGTTATACCACCATTCAGTCAGAGGTAACAATTTGACCCATTGTGTCTTTTTATCAGATATAAAGCAACAAAGATATCCTTCCAAACATGTGTTTACTATATCAATTTTCCCATCATATTAAGGATGATAAGGTGAGCTATGAGCTAACCAAGTACCAAGACAATAAAATAATTCCGTCCAAAAATTTCCAGTGAAAATGGGATCTTTGTCGTTTACAATAATCTTTGGGTTCCATGTAGCTTTTGAATTGTTTCCATAAATCCAGTAGAAACTGTACTCGCTTTAAATGGATGTGATAATGAACAAAAGTGTGCATACTTGGTAAGTCTATCAACTACCACCATGATGACACTCTTTCCCTCAGACTTGGGTAAATCTGTGATAAAATCCATTGAAACCTCCTCCTAACATTGGCTTGGAATGGATAAAGGTTGTAATAGACCCGGGGTCTTAATTGTTTCAACTTTATTTTGTTGGCAAACCAAACATTCCGCCACAAACTTTTGAATATCTGATTTAAGGCCATCCCAAAAGAAATTCCTTCTTAACCCCGTGGTATGTTTTTAAAAATCCTGAGTGCCCTCCTAAGAGAGAAGTGTGCAATTCCATAAGAATCTTTTGTTTGAGTTGGGAATTCTTACAGAGATATAAGCGATCTTTGTACCATAATGAATCATTTTTCCAACTAAATGTATCAGATGTACTGGAATCTTGTTGTAACTTTCGAATAAGTGCCCACACTTCTTCATCATTCGTCAATTCCTCCCTTGTTTTGTTTATCCAATCTGGTTAGATAATAGAAATGGTGCACAACAATGCTTCCACAAACTCATCCTTTCTTGAGAGTACATCTGCCACCACATTTTGCTTCCCTTTTTTGTAGATGATTTCAAAGTCATAACCCAACATCTTTGTGACCCACATTTGTTGCTCTTGAGAGGATATTCTTTGTTCTAAGAAGTATTTAAGGCTATCATGATCCGTTTTTACCTTGAAGTGTCTTCCCATTAGGTAGGGCCGCCATTTCTTAAGTGCATGCAGTATTTTCAACATTTCCTTCTCATAAATATCTTTGTGTAAAAACTTTCCCTTGATTGGACAACTTTCAAAAGCAATGGGTCTTTTATCTTGCATTAAAACAACACCAATTCCATTTCCTAAAGCATCACATTCCACAATAAAGGCTGTTGTGAAGTTTGGTGTAGCTAAGACCAGTGCTTGGCACATTGCCTCTTTAAGATGTTGGAAGGCCTTTGTTGCTTCTGGAGTTCATGAAAATGCATCTTTCTTCAATAATGTTGTTAGAGGTACTGCTATTGTCCCATAATTCTTAACAAACTTGCGATAATACCATGTCAACCCGAGAAATCCTCGCAAATGCTTTATGGATGTGGGGATTTTCCATTCCTTAATGGCTTCAATTTTGCTAGGGTCTATCTTAACTCCTTCATGAGATACAATATGACCCAGTTATTCCACCTCTTATACTCCAAAGAAACATTTGGATCTTTTTGCATATAGTTGTTTCTCCTCCAATAGTTGTAGCACCCTGTCAACATGTTCAACATGATCCTTCCAAGTCTTGCTGTAGATTAGTATATCATCAAAAAATAATAACACAAATTTTCTAAGGGTTTGAAAATGAAATTCATCAAACCTTCAAATGTAGAAGGTGCATTGGTAAGGCCAAAAGGCATGACCAAAAATTCATAATGACCCTCATGAGTTCTAAATGCTATTTTTGGAATGTTTTCAGTCTTCATTCTGATTTGATGATATCCTGAACGAAGATCCAACTTGGTCAAGCAAATTGATCCATGCAATTCATCCAGTAATTCATCAATGACCAGAATGGGAAACTTATCTTTAATAGTGAGCTTGCTCAGCTCCCTATAATTCGGACACATGCGCCATGATCCATCCTTCTTGTGCACCAATACTACTGGAGCAGAGAAAAAACTTTGACTAGGTTGAGTTATACCAGCCTCTAACATTTTTGCAACCATATGTTCAATTTCACTCTTTTGGGCGTAGGGATATCTGTACGACCTGATGTTTGGAGGAACACTTCCTGGAATTAGATGAATAGCATGATGATAATCACAAATAGGTGGGAGACCTTTGGGAGTTTAAAATACCATGGAATGATTGTGCAAGACTTTTTGGAGATCTAGAGAAATAGATGATTCCGATGTGGAAACATCTAGCGAACATAATTGTTCAATTACACCTCTTTTTTCCTTTTTTAGAAGCTTTTTCATACTGTTAGAGCTGATTATCTTTCCTGGTTTCCCTGCAATACCCCTTAATTCAACTTCCTTTCCTTCTGCAGAAAATTTCATGAAAAGTTCTTGAAAATTAAAAGCTATTGTACCCAAGATTATAGCCATTGGACTCTTAGTACAACATCAGCACCTCCCATTGGAATCAAAAGCATTGGGCTAGTTAATACATATTCTCCCATGGATAGCTTGATATTATGGCACTTTCCAGAGCAATTTATCGTTCCTCCATTTGCAACCATCACTTCACAGTCTGGTGCTGGATATAGGAAGCAATTCAATTCTTTTACTATCTTACAATGAATAAAATTGTGTGTACTTCCTGAACCAATCAATACTAACACATATTTCTTCTTGATTTGTCCCTCTATCTTGATGCTTTGAGGAATAGTAATTCCAGCCAATGCATTACAAGATATGGTTGGATTCATTTATTCTTTATCTAGGCTTTTTTCCTGGAGTATATCCTCTTCTTTTGACCTTTCTTGCTCCTTTTCTCTTCCTCTTCACAGTCTGTGTAGAATAATTTCTTCTCAGCATACTTATGACCTTTAGTGTATTTGCTATCACAATTATAACAAAACCCGTTTGCTCCTTTTTATTCCAATTGTTGTGGTGTCAACCTTTATAGGTTTTGGAAGAGTAGGGGCAACAACACTTCCATATTTATAGTTGTGAGTGGTATGCCTCTTGGTTGCCATAATTTTGCTTTCCATTTTTCTTGCTAACCTAGATGCCTTCTCTAATGAATCAGGTTCCCAAAGGCGAACATCATGCTGGATATTATCGTTTAAAGTCCCTATGAACACATCAATCCTATGCTCCTCTGGAATATTTTTTACCCTTATGTTCAATTTTTGGAACTCCTCAATGTGCTCCATTATTGAACCCTTTTGTTTGAGACTTATCAATTGGCTAAAAAAAGTTTTGTTTTTTGTATCCTCATAATGTGTTGTCAATTGTTTTATAAAAATTGTCCAAGTGAGAATTTGTTTACGAGAGCAAAGCCATTGATACCATACAAACTGGTTTGGTTCCAAATATAAAGTTGTAATACGTACCTTTTGCGTGTTTTGCACATTATTGAGATTGAAAAATTGCTCCATTTGTAATATCCTTGTTGCGGGATCCTTGCCATCAAACTTTCTCATATCGATTTTTGGAATATGGTGGGGTCTTAGGTCCAACATTAGAGTCTATGAAATCATGATTAACATTTCTTTTGTTCTCGTCATGAGTTTCCTTTACTACCCTTTCACCATTAGTAAGCATTTATTGTAGAAAATTTTTCAAATCTGTCTTCAAATCTTCCATGCCTGTCTTCAAATCCGCCATGCCTATCTTCAAATCTGTCTCCAAATCTATCTTCAAATCGTCCATCTTAGCTTCCACATCATTCATCTTAGCTTCTACGCCTTTCTTTAAACAATACATCTTAGATTCTACGCCTTTCTTTAAACCATCCATCTTAGCTTCTACATCTTTATTTAAACCATCCATCTTAGATTCTGTTACTTTTTGTGCAAGTGACACTTGTTGCACTTAGTCTCGGAATTTTGATATATCAAGTTGCATTTCTTCCTCTTCTTCATGAGTCATGCTAGAGCTTTCAGGTTTCTTACTAGGTGCTTGCATTTTCATTCCTCGGGGAATTAATTACTGATAATAATGCTTTACTATGCCCTTTGAATTCCTTCAAACTAATTTTTCAAACCAAGCTTATGAAAAAATTAAAAAAAAAACTACACATCTTTTTTCACTTTGTAGGAGCTGATATTGAATCTGATGTATCTCCGTAATTTTGGATCATCCAGTTCAGAAATTGCGACCTGCAGTAGTCCTCTGCATCCTCTTTCCAATGCCACTAGTCTGATCCAAATTGGATTCTCCAGGGAACAGCTATGCCAGATCTCCCACAGTGACCTGATTATAGACTAGTTCAGTAGAGCGAACGTGTATGACGTGCCACGAGTCACTGTTTCGACCTTTGGCTCTAAAAAATATATACAAGAAACTACAATCCGTCCTCTTTTTGTACCTTTTGACGAAATTTCAATCCGATTCTCAGAGAGAAAGTTATGATGATTTTCCCCAGGTCACCTATTAGGAATGTAATTCAGGCGTCTGTAGAAGTACCAACTTCCTCAGACCATATCTCCACAAATATAGTGCAAAAAGCTCTAAAATTTGGACCCGAGTTTCAGTGAGATTTCTTCTCAAATGGATTTTTTTTTAGCTTCTGAAACGTCACAGAAAAAAAGTTATAGAAAAAATGCCACGATGACCTATTTGGAGCATCGAAACCCTAAAATCCAAAGCTCTGATACCAAATGTTATGGAACTAGCTCACAAAAAGTTAGAAAAGATAGATCAACGCCTTAGAATTCAGCCTCTTCGAGGGGGCAACCTCCTTTACATTACATAAATGAACAATTCTTTGATGATTCAAATGACAAAACCTCCTTTCTATATATAGGAGTCTAAGGAGTCACAATATAACCCAGCTAACCTAACAATAATAATATAAAGCCACAAAAATAACAATAGAGGGATTCTATAGGGCACAGTAGTAATAATATGGGGACAATAGGGGCACGACAATATTAATAAGGGATACAACTACAATAGTAATGGGGTAATCACTAGTATTATAGGGATCTAATAGTTGCCCCCTCTCCCCTACCCTATTTGGCATTTACATCGACAAGCTTGAAGGTTATTTAGAGGAAGCAGGATGTGCTGGCATGATCTTAGCTGGGATAGTCATCATCCTTCTTCTCTATGCTGACGATATTGTTCTTCTCGCAAGGTGACCATCTGATCTTCATAAGCAACTTAGGCTTCTTAAGGATTTCTGCTCTACTATGGGTATGACTGTTAACAGTAACAAAACAAAAGTTTTTATTATCAAATCCAAGAAGGACACTTACGCTAATTTTATGTATGACAATAACAAATTTGAGGAAGTGTATTCTTACAAGTACCTAGGAATTGATATTCATCAAAAGCTCAACTGGAACTATAGCATTGAGAAAAGGATTAATGGGGGGTGGAAAGCTTATTTTGGTCATGAAAATAATTGTAAAATGGCAAACCCCATAATGTGGGATAAAAAGAAGTTCTTATTTGAAACTTTAGTCACTCCTATTATCTTATATGGATGTGAGGTTTGGGGTTGCAGCATCTCTAGAGAATCCTAGAGAAAGATTGAGCAAATCGAGAAGCGTTTTATAACGTATAACTTGAAAATTAAAAGCAATACACCCTATCCTATTCTCCTTATAGAAGTAGGTCTTTCCCCTATCGAGAGCCTAGCTATGATTAGGATTCTGTTGTAAAAGCACAAACTCAATAACATACGAGATCATAGACTTCCTAAGCTAGCTTTAAATTCCAGCGAAAACTAGCTAAGACTCAAACGGGGGTAAAGACATGAGGGCTTGGTTAAACCATTGGGAGATCAATGAGAACGATGCATTGCAAAAACATTAATAACACTAAAAATATTGTTACTTCTAAGTTCAAAGAAAAAATGTGGTTTGAAAAAGATTTAGCAACTAAAAGAAAATTAAGTTATTATAAGAAGGTCATCAACCCTACCCTAGAAGATCAAAAGTATCTCTCTATTTTAACTAGCTCAAAGAAGAAAATTAATATAGCGAAGATTAGAACGAACTCTCATGAGCTCGATCGTGAAACAGGTTGTTGGGCAGTTCCTAAAACACCATGGATGGAAAAGATCTGCCATCTCTGCGAGAATAGGAAAATCGAGGATGAAAACCACTTTCTCTTAGAGTGCCCTGCGTACGACCACATTATATCTCAGTTTCATAATCTTTGTCACAATACTGACCTTCCTAGCCTTTTGCGGTGTCAAAATTATAGTGAGCTCGAGAGGCTTCTCTCCAAGCTTTTTGAGCATAGGAATAAAATCTTAAATCAAACTAAATAATTTGTTTTTTTAGGTCTGATAGACCAAAGTTTGTTCCGAGTGGACATTAACCATCATCATTATCATCAATAATAATAATAATAATAATAATAATAATAATAATAATAATAATTGATTATAATATTATAATAATATAATATTATTATTATATTATCATAATAATATACAAATATAATTATTATTATAATAATGATATAATCAATATTATTATAATATTATTAGGAGTTTATATTATTATTATAATATTAATATAATGATATATAGAAATAATCTGGTTGTTAATATTTATATAGTTATTAATAATATTTGATTATAATATTATAATAATATACAAATATAATTATTATAATAACAATAATAATATAATCAATATTATTATAATAAGAACAATAAAGACCAATTATTTATTATTTATGATAATTAATAACTATACAAATAATAGCAACTAACTCTTATATAATTATATATTTATGGTTATTGCATTAATATTATTATAATAACATAAACTACTACTACTATTATTATTGTTGTTATTATTATTATTAGGTTTTAGTATTTTTAATATTTATCTTGGGGTTTGTATACATAGCGTTAATTATTATCAGTATTTAAGATTATTAATAACTATATAAATATTATCAAACAGATTTAGGATAATTAATAACTATACAAATAATAACAACTATATTCTTATAGAATTATATATTTATGATTATTATATTACTATTATTATAATAATATAAGCTCATAATAATATTTTTTTTGGTAGGTAAGCACCCACAGGGGATTTCAACTAGTGACCTATCGCAAGGAGTGCCTTAACAGTGCACCCATTCACCATCAATCCAAAACCCTGTGAGCTAAACTCATATTATTATTATTATTATTATTATTATTATTATTATGCTTTAGTGTTTTTAATATTTATCTTATAGTTTATATACATAGGGTTAATTATTATCAGTATTTAGGATTATTAATAACTATATAGGATTATTAATAACTATATAAATATTAACAACCATATTATTTATATATATTAATTTATAAATATTATATTAACATTATAACAATTATATAAATTAATAATAAGAATAGCTCATAATAATATTAGATTATCATCATATTATTTAAATAATCTAATAATATAAAATTATAAAATAAATAATAACAATTATATTGTATTATAATTATAATAATAAAATGTAATAATAATATTAATATTAATAATAATAATATTTGATTATAATATTATAATAATATTATATTATTATAATAATATACAAATATAATTATTATTATTATAATAATATAATCAATATTATTATTGAATGTCGCATCGCAATCATCCAAAGGGAGGAATGAACCTTGCCCAAAAGAAAGAGCGATATGCGATTTCGTAGCCAGACTCGAAACCTTATCAAACGTAACCGATAATCTTATCTGGTTCGTAAGGTAATTGGGGATCGGTGCATTCAAGTGGAAGGTGTCAAGCCCCTACACCTGCGGTAGTCTTCCTACCGTTTATAGCGAGGTGCAGCACCACCGAACGCTTTCTTTTCACCAATACTAACATTCATGGACTACACCTAATTCACTTGTCCTTACTTAGTTTGTGTTTCGCAACCAAGTAAAATTATGTTTATCCTTTATACTAATGAACACCCATACTCATTCATTATCAACAACAATTATAACAAGAACAACAATTGCACAGTATAAAGGGAGGGGCAACTCCCTGAATAATGAGTCTGCCCGATAATATATAATAATCAATCTTCTTTTAATAATACAATCATCACAAGTAATGCTTGGCAAACTCCAAGCCAATACTTAGCTTCTTTTACAATATAGGCAAATCAGCCTTTTACAATAACCATGTGCATGCCTTGCACGAAGGGCGAGTGCTCACCCGAGCCACCAAGACACCCTTGTCAATCCCGACACAAATCTGCACTCAAGACAACCTTGGGCACACCTTGCCCAACCCTCGACCGGCTCTAAGTAACACCAAGACTGCGCCTTCAAGTAATGCGCATGAGCTATGCGCACTCCTTCCAAATCTGCGCACTTGTTTACCCTTGAACTCTATGCGAAGTTGCCTTGTTCGAATTGGTTTCAAATGAGGTCTCAACGCATACAATATATATGCGCACCAACATGGGTGGTGGCTCTCCAGCCGACCCCCAAAATAATATTAACACACCCTTTGCACGCGCCCAAGTATGTGTCGGCCTCGCCCATACTCTTCTCCACGCTTGTTGGGTATAAGTTCACCGTCGCACTTTTGCCTTAGCCATTTTTCATTGTCGCACTTCTTATGTCGCACTTCGTCGCATTGTCATGCAACGCGCGCCCGCCCGTGCACCCACGCCCATCGTACAACCCGACTCGCTGGTCGCCCACACCTGCACCCGTCATGCACGCCGCCTCACCCGACGCCCAACCGCACCCGTGCCCGAGGACCTTACAGAAGAGTTCTGGTTGAAGGAAGTGCCGATTGCCAATGGCTTGATACTCCGATGGCCGATATACAATATATCGATACGCTGATAGTGATCAGAGTGATCGTTAATTGGGGATCAGAGGTTTCAGAGGTCAGAGCGCTGTGGAAAAGTAAAAAGGGTGCAGACTCGGCGATTCATAGATCCAGGTTCATAATATTTAAGATTCGGCTTTATGTTCCGGTGAAGTTTTCCTTTGAATTTCTTGTATTTTTGTGTATTTTCGATATTTTGTTTCCTGGATAGTTTTTAAAGGAAAACCAAAAGATTAATTCTCCTGATAGTGTAAAAGGCTCTGATAGGGTTATATGGGCACGTTTGTGAAGTTCGACAGTTAATCGCATATTGGGTGTGGAGGAGGCTTAAAGTCCCGATAGGAGGTTTAAGCGAGGTGATTGAGTTCCGATATAAAGGAACTGATGAATAAGGCCTTAACCATTCGTGGTTGAAGATTTGACTCATTAGAGAGTTAAATTATTGGTAAAAAAAGGTGTCCATGCATTTTATATGCATACTGTGGGTGTAAGCGAGGGTAACCTTGCCATCAATACCCCAAGGGATTATGAACTAAAAAAAATAATGTTAAACAGAAGGGACTAATATTATAAACCCAACATTGGTAAACCCTAATATAAATATTAGAAAGACAAAAATAAACATGGTTTATTTTCATGGTGATAGAATCCTTGTCACAATGTCACATTCAACCATGGTTGGCCATGGTTGCCTATGATAGACAATGGTTGACCATGATCGATGTTATAAACCTAAGCGAATAATAAACCCAAGGCATTGATATTATAAACCCCAAGGAATAATAAAACTAAGGTATTAATATGAAAAATCGAAGTGATTATGAACCCAAGGGAATAATATTAAACCCATGGGACTAATATTATAAACCCAACATTGTTAAACACAAACATAAACAGTACAAAGACTAGAATAAACATGGTTTATTTTCATGGTGAGTCAATCTTTTTCAAAATGCGACATTCAACCAAGGGACTAATATTATAAAACCAACATTTCTAAACCCAAATATAAATACTACAAATACTAAAATAAACATGGTTTATTTTGATGCTGAAACAATTCTTGTCACAATGCGACATTCAACCATGGTTGACAATGTTTGGCTATGATTGACAATGGTTTACCATGATTTATATTATCAACCAAAGGGAATAATAAACCCAAGGGATTGATATTATAAACCCAAATGAATAATAAACCCAAGGGAAAAATGCTAAAACCCAAGGGATTATGAAGCCAAGGGAATAATATTAAACCCATTGGACTAATATTATAAACTTCACATCGAGTAAAGGGAAATATCAATACTACAAACACTAATTATAAACCCAAATGAATAATAAACCGAAGGAAGTAATACTAAAACCCCAAGGGAATATGAACCCAAGGGAACAATATTAAGCTCAAGGGACTAATATTATAAACCCAATATTCGTATTTAATATTTAAATTAAATATGAACCCAGTATTAAATATGAACCCAAGGGATTGCAGGACAAGATCCAAAAATGGACATGCATGTCTTTAAACTTGGTGGGGTGCCTTATGCTCATACAAGCTGTCCTACAAGCCATTCCTATATTTATGTTCTCAACTCTTCTTGCTCCTAAAGGAGTTAAGCAGTAGATTAGGAGCATACAAACACTTTCTATGGGGCAAAGGGGAAGAGAAAAAGAAATGGGCTTTAACAGCATGGGAAAAGATCTGCAAACTCAAGAGCCATGGTGGCTTGGGGTTGCATGATCCTGAAGCCATCAACAAGGTTTTGGGAGCTAAACTCTGGTGGAGATGGATCAAGGAATCAACAACTCCTTGGGCTAAGCTTTGGACACAAAAATATGCCAAGAATTGACAGGAGAAAGATCACATTAGAATGTCAGGGAACATTAAGGGCTCCCACATTTGGAACCTTGCCTGGGAAAATAAAATTATTGTTCAACAACATAGTTTCTTGGAAATTTGAGCTGGGAACCTAGCATGATTTTGGGAGGAAAATTGGCAATAGGAACCTAATTTGTATAAGGATGAATTAGCAACTGTCAAGAATGACACAATCAACAAAGGTATACTTATGGTAAAAGACTTCTGGGACCAGGAAAGGAACAATGGAAAATGGAGAACTTGGAAGGATCTAGGCCACAGTGAAGAGAGTCCTTTGAGGGCCCAGGCAGACTCTCTTACCTAGGATCTAGAGCATAGGAGGATTCTGGTATCATCCTTTCCTGACCAAGTAAGATGGGGAAAGAACACTAAAGGAAACTTTAACCTCAAAGAAGCTAAACAGGTAGTAACAGGATTTAACTATCTAAATCCTGATCAAGTTTGGGAGAATCTTTGGCAGAGCCCCCACTAGATGAAAATAAAGTTATTTATTTGGCTAGTTCATTAAAGGAAAATCTTAACTTGGGAGAATATTCTGAAAAAAGGCTTCACTGGATCATCCAAATGTTACCTTTGTGAATCTATTGAATAATATTTCAATAGATTCAAGATATTTATCATTTTTGCGAGTATAGATTCATATTTTATGTTTTACTGTGTTGTTGATTCCAATTATGTTCCAAGTAAATAGAACTCCACAAGTCCTAAATTGATATGTTATGTATATAAATATTTCAATTTTATTTTAATGAGATTGTCATATGTATTTTTGTTATACATATAGACTTAGAGATTGAATTGTTGCAATCACTCTTGAACGTGAATATTTTTCTAATCACAAGTCCCTTGGGCATTCAACCCCAGCCCTGTTCCTCCTCCTTCCGCGACTATACTTGTAAATCCCAATCTCATGTTAAGGATCTTGATGGCAGAGACCATGCATTGGATGGCATTCAATTTCCCTTTTCATATTCAATGGCGATACTAGAAACTCCCTTAGTGACAAAGAAAAATGAAAATAAGGATTCAAAAATTTAAAGGAAAATGTTGTAGACAAAGAGCTTAAAGAGGGTGAGCCCAAGACATAAATCGATTTGCAGCATTACACAATTTTTCGTTCTATTTTCAAGAGCTAAAGCCTTCAAGGATTTCATGAATTTTCTATTTCAAATTTTGTTCAATTCCTTAGGATCACCAGATAGCTCTAAAGCATGCACCTTTAACCCTTCAAAGAAAATTTCCTATACTTTGCATAATTGAAGCAGGAAGCCTGAGCTTGAAGTAAGTTATACTGAAGCCTCCATGAATGTTTGAAGGCTTGAGGTTTTTGTATAATTTTTTTATTATAAATAAATGGCTCAACCTCTAGAGCTTTAATAAAATATTTCATACACAGTTCATAAAAGTTAACACAATTTCTTAAATTTCCGAGAAGATGACATTGATTGACACATGTTTGTTCATTGAGATCAAAAAAAGTAAGTAAGATACGATAACGCTTACATTGCATGGTTGTCGGTCGCCACTTGTCGCTTTTTCTTCCCTTACCCCTAACATTCTAAGAGATACTTTCAACATGTGCTTATACAGTTTTCTTAACGAAAAATTAAGGATGAAAACGCCATGTTTCCTTTAGGCGAACTGTTAGCACTAAGGAAAAAGCCTCAACAACTCCCCTTGGTTCGGTTCCTACGAATTGTCTAATAAATGCAGTAGACATCTTTGGGGCACATCTGAGGCAACCAAAGTTTGTCTGCATAGGATCCATTGCCCAAGAATGCCTTTGGTGTTGCTGCATTTCAAAGGTTTCGATTGAGAAAGGGTGTCCCAGGGAAGAACGGGTAAGGCAAGAGATAGACTAGTTGTACCTGTACGAATGACTATCTGTATGAATGGGTAAGGCAAAGGTAAGGCATGAAGTTAGTACCAAGTTTTGATCTGGGTCAATGTTTTGGAGCTAGGTCAATGTTTTGGAGTATTATTGGAGAGCGATGAGCATGCTGACGTCAATTTTTAAGTTGATGGGCATATATTCAGGGCATATATATTTCGTGCACACAAATTGGTATTTGCAACTGGTTCACCTATCTTTAAAAATCGACCGTGGAATGTATGCAAGCAAGCATTGTGTTTCAAATCTACTATGTATGTTGTTTGTTCTGAGCTTCTATCACGAAGTGTTGTTTTTAAGTATATCTATATAAGCTAGTATGGTTATTCTATTACTATTTCCATTTGTAATGTTTGCATTGTTCATTTGCTTATCCTATATTCACATTGACCATCAAATACAACACTAAAGTATTCAATCTAAATTAGTGCTCAGCTTAGTAATACCTGAAACTAACTTA
The DNA here is from genome assembly GCA_031772625.1 of Pinus tabuliformis. Classification (NCBI taxonomy): domain Eukaryota; kingdom Viridiplantae; phylum Streptophyta; class Pinopsida; order Pinales; family Pinaceae; genus Pinus; species Pinus tabuliformis. Next base: position 640,222,758 of record CM062813.1, on the reverse strand, counting down.
GTGCTCAGTGAGTAAATTGGATAGTGAACATCCAATTAGTTGGTTGTGGGTTATCCCGGTCACATAATTAGGGAATAAATCACACCCATGCAATCCTAATAGGGAACTAACATATAGTTACTTGCAATCAGGTTCTTCCACTCATTTAATATCTATCAAATCTAAAATATGACTAACCAAGGTTTTCTTAACATTGGGTCCAAGATGATTCAGAACGACATCATATGGGCTTTTGGAATTGGTGATGGGAGATGTAGCGATCTGGATAGCCATTATTTGATAAGATAAATTCAAAGAGACTAATTGAGAAGGGAAATGGATTCCTTCTCTCCTCTGATGGAGGTTTGAGATATACACTATACCAAAGGGTTACCTCGCTAGTTACCTCGTTAGTGATAAAATTGGAAACCCTTATCCATTCCCTTTACTTGCGTATATGGCTTTTCGGACCCACTTATCTCATCATCTTTATCTCATAATATTTTTCAATGTTTATATAGATAGATTTTACAATGACATCTCTGTCACAGGAATTCTTTATTGTTGGAAAACTTTCATAGTAGAAAGCCTATGCATGAGTTTAATATCTATCCACTGTGGGATGGGCTATCTCCGCAATCGACTTTCATTTTTGTTCCCCGTCTCTGATGTTATAAGAATTTAAGTTGGTTGAGTGCTTCAAGATAGAAATAAGGTTGTTGGCATGAGGTCAAGTGCCCCTTTCATTCATTTCCGAATTAAGCATTAATAAATTGGAATGTGGCTTTTCCTTTATGCGTACATTGAAGCAACTTGATGCCTGGGTAAATGATGCCAATCCATCAACATTATCTCTTGCTCATAAGTATTGCATCTAATAAAATAAAATACAACAACTAGGTGAAAGTCATGATTATAAAGAAGGCCTCCAAAGTTTTCTGTGTCATGAAACATTCAAGCCACTACTTCTAAATTTGTTTACAAAGAAAATAAAAAATGAACAAAGATAACCAAAAGCAAAATTGATAGGTAGGTGGTGCATGTATTAAGATACCAGGCACCTTCCTCTATGTCCAATGTCTATGTACAGGTGAGCGTTGTTTTAGGTAAACAAATTCCAGTAGAGTTAGTATAGAAATAGGAAAAATTTCTAATTTTTTCTATCAAAAAGTTGAAGCCAAAGTTGTCAAAACCCAAAAACATTTAATTAGAGTAAGCCAAAGTTGAAGCCAAAGCTATCATAACCCTTTAGTTAGAGTAGAAGAATCAAAAGAATATGTCAAGATAATTTACCAAAAATCCAAGTTGAAGCCCAAGCTGTCAAAACCATTTAATTAGAGCAGAAGAAGTTGTTGTTACTAAACTATCATTCTTGCAATCATTCCTGTAAGCTCGTTAGAAGAATTTTTTGTTGCTAAACTATCATTTCTGCAATCTCTTAAGTGGTCGCCACCAGAAAACATTGAAGCAATTGCAGCTATTCCAGCCAAAATAATGGATAAACATAAGTGGTCGCAACCAAAAAACATTTAATAAATTGCGAATGTTCCATCCAAAATAGTGAATAAACAAGAGTTAATAAACATAAATATTGTGTAATAAACATTGACACAATTGCGAATGTTCCAGCCGAATCAGAAATATTGTTGTGTAGCAGTGCTCCCTGTTTGATCGAGTTCTCATGCAAACAAGGGTTCTCATGCAAACAATAATTGTTAAGTATGGTTCTCATGCAAGCTACAATTTTGACATGACATACATGGTCGGTCTCTATGATAGACATGGTCAGTCTCTAGACATGTCAAAAACACATATTTAAAAAAATATATTGCCTCAATCTTATTGAAACTCTAGAGATACATGTTACTAACATTAAACCAATAGTAATCCATATGAACATTTATATGACGTGTTCACTCATTAGTTTAAGTTTTAAAATGAAGAATGGTCCATTTAAATTGCTTTGGCCTCGATATGAGGCTAAATAAGATGATGATTCCCTTGATTGGTTAAAAATAAATATTTGATTTTGCTCATGTGTAAAAAATTAAAAACATTTCATTAATATAAAAATCTTTGGTTAAAAGGGAAAGAAAATCATTGGTTTGAGTGTCAGACTAATGCTTATCAGGAAACCGATTGCTATAGTCCCTGCCAAGCCCTTTGGACAGGGACTAAATAACGAGAATTACATGAACCTTAAGAAGGGAGGACTTGAAGTTGGGAATATATTTCATTATTCAAACAATATAAAAACAAAATTGACCAAATTCTAATAAAATAATGAGAATGACAAGAATGTAAGAAGGGAGGACTGGAATGTGAGAAATGACAGTGTCAAGTTTTGTTGGGAAATCTATGGTTTTTGGATTAGAAATAATCAAATCCCATTATCCTTTGTTATATTCATTGCGTAAAATCTTGTCCGACAACCAAATAGTATTATGTAATATTGTGTTGCACTAAAATATTACCTCTGAATTCAAATTTGTAGTTATCTTGTATATTAAATTTTATTATAAGAAAGAGTGCTTCACACTTTTCTCCAATCGACTTCATTGTAGCCATGAGTTTCCTCCGAAATAAACATGTTTTGCATTTTATTCTCATAATCCCTCTCCAAAGAGTTTAGATGTTACATGAAAGTAAACTAGTCTCTTGGAGTCATAAATTTTTTTAAATATGTGGCCATCCTTCCAGATAACATATCTCCAACTACTTTCCACCTATGATTTCACTCATTTATTGTATAACATGTTTATGTATTTTCCTTATTTTCACAAATTAAAAACTTGATCTACATACACATCCACCCAAGTTGTTGCTCATGGATTTCACACATTAGAATAACCCAAACACGGGTATATAAACAACAAATATTATAAATATGGAATCATACAAACACTAAATAGACTTGATTTCTCTCCAACTATCTGCTTCATGCTAAATTGACTATACTTGACTTAACTAAAACCTATAGTATACCTAGGGGGGATAATATGGAGGGAGGTACAGAAGGTAATAAAGTGATGTAAGGAAAAATCCACATTTAGTTTTATTTAAGTCACATTAGTTGATGTTGGAAAGGCATAAGAGGACAACATAAATTCCACACAGAGAAATGTTAGTTGCAACTCAATTACTCTATTAAAAAAAAAACTTGATCTACATACACATCCACCTAGGTTGTTGCTCTTGTCTTTCACACATTATATTAACCCAAACATGGGTATATAAACAACAAGTATTCTAAATATGGAATCATACAAACTCTAATAGACTTGACTTCTTTTTGGCTATCTGCTTCATGCAAAATCAACTACACTCGAGTTAACTAAAGCCTGTAGTATGCCTATTGGGGATAATATGCAGGGAGGTACCCAAGGTAATAATTTGATATAAGGATAATAAATAAATGGGCCATAACTAATAAATAAAGTGGCTAACCCACATAATGCAAGCGACCACAAGTAGTTAGAAAATAATATGATATGCCCATAGTATTGGATATATGGTACTGAGAGACCCATGATTATTACCCATGATATTGTATGTATGAAGCCCATATAAAAGCTAGAGACTCTCCATTGAGACATGTCAAGTATTGGTTTTTATTGACAAGTGATGACTTGTGGAGTGATCTCCTTCCTTAAGGAGTAGTTGTATGGTGACCTCAATGGTTTTAATTAATAATGATCTGAAGTTTGTATTTCTCTTGAGATTATTTTCATCCATTGGGAATATTTTCAATTTTAATATATTTTCAAGTTAGATCTAGTATAAGTGGTATCAAAGCACTTTCTTGGGCAAAGGGGAGAATTTTTTGTTTCCATTTTTTGCTTGGCGGCGAGTTTGTAGATCAGATCTGGAAATTTGAGTGTAAATTTCATGAAAACAAATTGTAGATATGAATTCCTTGCAAAAAAAAACCTAAATTCAAAAATAAATTGGTCGAATTAGAGTCTAGATGAGGGAGATATCATTTATTTAAAATAAACTATGTTGCAAAAAACTTCTGATGACAAGTCATGGATGATGACTCTCCTATAAGTTTTTGTATTTTTTGTACATAATTTAAGAAAAATTATTGTAGATCTAAGATTCTCTTGAGAATTCACCCAATTTTAAAAAAATTTAGTTGAATCAGAGTCCTGATGAGGGGAAAATCACTGATTTAATTATTTATTTATTTATTTCTCAGATTTTTTTATGGCGGCAAGGAAGTTGCAGTGCAAATCTGAGTTTCGAAAGTGCCCAGAGTGTGATTTCAATCACATGGGACGATGAATAATGGTTGTTCCATTTTTTAAAAACAGATTCTAATAAGGATTCTGAGTCATATTAACAGAGTTGTGGCCATTTTAAATTTTCCACATAAAGTAGGTAAAATTTTCAAAACCCTCATTCTACTTTATGGCTTTTACTGAGCTAATTTTTATAGGAAAATATGATGGTCCTACTATTGAAGAATTCTTAAAAATGATGAAGTCAAAATATATGATATTTTGGAAATCCTTATTATGACTTCATTTTAGAGATGAGACTATCATATGGTGGAACTCACTTGACACAGTGAAGTTGGCGAGCCTTCCCAATAGAGAATTTGAAAAAGTCCTTTCGGAAAAATGGTCTCATGCTAGAAAACATAATAATGAGAAACATAAGGGGTTATTTTGTGTTGGTATCTCCTTATTGCAGGTTCATGGATGTATTCAGAAGGATAAGATCATTGTGTGTATTAATCCCACGGGCGATCAATGAACCTTTGACCTATCATGTGCATTTGTGGCATATTAAATAATACCCCTAATTTGGCTCCATATTGGAGAATACCCCTAAAAATAACATTATTTAACCTGCTACCAATACGAACCCAATATACCTTCCCAATTTAAAAACCTCTACTTCCACTAGATATTGTAGGTATCCATTTTTTCATTAATATTTTTTATACCCCTTTATATTTATCATTAATTTTGGGCTGTATTTTTTATACTTGAAAATATAAAAACCATTTATCCCCTATATATCCCCCAATATATTATTCCATTTTTTCCTCAATATAAATCTGCAAATATGAACCCACGTGGTATAGTATTGCTTCCCCAGTGAATCGCCCGAGATTAATCCTAGTTTCCAACATAATATTATCAACGTTAATTTGGAAAGATAATTGCAAGTTCCAACGAATTATATTTTAAAAACACAGGTTGATAATGAAGATGTTCAAATTTATAAATATTTGAAGATTTCTATGAATAAGTATGTGTTTCATTCTGATTTTTATACTTCGTATATGGATAATGTAGATTTTTTTTGGGATGCCCTTGGATGGAGTCTGTGGGTATTGTCAATATTAATGTCCAAAAGAAATTCATGAAGCTTTGGTATAAAAAGAAGAAAATTATATTGCAGGATATTTCCATTAAGAACTGGACAGAGACTATGGAGGCAGAAGCACAATGATCTAACTACATTTACATGTCAGTTGATGAGCCTTTGATGGTCAACGACCAAACACAAACATCAAACCAAGTACTAGAAAAAGCACCAGGCACTGCTTAGGCACCAATAGTGCAGGGATTAACAAAAGATATTCCATTAGTTAAAGATTCAACATATCACCACCCACATCACCTAGCAAGACAACAACCAACAAGGTGGCAACGAATTAACAACAAGGAAAACAAACCTTGGATGACACATACGGAGGTGCAACAATCCACCCATAGCACATCAACACAGAGGAACTACCAGAACCAAATTCCATCTCAAGCAAGCAAGGCACTAACTAAATCGAGTGTTCACCTTTCTCTAGGATGGATAGATGCACTTGCGTGGTACTCGTGCACTACTCTTTTGAGTAAATCTTATTATTTCTTTTCTTCTCATGTTTCGGGGACATAACATGCTTAAGGAGGGTGGAATGTAATATACCTAAGGGGGGATAATTTGTAGGGAGGTAACCAAGGTAATAATGTGATATAAATATAATAAATAAATGGACCAAAGTTAATAAGTAAAGTGTTTAACCCCAATAATACAAGGGACCACAAATAACTAGGAAATAATGTGATATGTGCATAGTATTGGATATATGGTATTGAGAGACCCATAGTTATTTCCCATGGTATTGTATGTATGAAGCCTATATAGAGGCTATAGACTCTCCATTGAGACATGTGAAGTATTGGTTTGTATCTAGACAAACGATGATTTGTGGAGTGATCTCCTTCCTTAAATAGTTGTATGATGTTACCCTCTCTTAAGGGTTTTGATTAATAAATATCTGAAGATTCTGTATTTTGTTCTTGTATTTGTCTTGAGATTATTTGTAGTTATTGGGCATATATAAAATTTTAATATATTTTCAGGTTAGATCTATTACAAAACCTATAACTCAACTTGATTTTCTTAACTTAACTCACCTCTCAATTACAAGAGTAATTATTATTTCTAACACTCCCCCTTAATTACAACCATATGACTCAACCTTAGCTTAATAATGACTCATCATAACTTAAACATGCATATTGGTCTAATTCTTAGTTAGCTTACAATTAAATATTGACTCAAACAACTTTTTACAATGTTAGATTTTTAGTATAACTTTGTTTTGCTTCTTGTGTTTCATATTTTTGATCTTCTTTTTTCCACATTTATTTATAGAAGAATCTGTTCTCTTATTCACTCCATTGATGAAAGGTTATTTAAATTCTTTCTTCTTCGTCTTCATAAACTTCCATGTCCTTTGCTACACCTTTTTCTTCATATTCACCTTTAGTTGGATTGTAATCTTGTTTACCTACACACTGAAAATCAATGTTAAGGACCTCTTCATTATTCTCTCAATTAAGAGCTTTATCCTCTTCCTCTTGCTTCTTATCTATCTCTGTCTTCTCTTCATTTTCCACTTATTTACCAACATCTACTGCTGCAAAGAGGTTGTCTTCAACTTAGCTTGCAAATGAAAGTGTGATTTTCGCACCAAATAACAACATATCAATCAATTCTTTTTATTGCATCATGTGAAACCATTGATCACAAATTAATTGTTCTTCACTATAGTTAATATCAACAATTTCAATTGTTCGATCCACTAAACCACTTGTTTCTCCTTTAGTAGGTTTATCTATGCCCAACTTAATTGATTCTAGTTCACGCACTACTTCATGAGTAACTCCAACTTTTTCTTCATAACTTGCTACTACAATGGCAGTTTCAACATTCAATTCTTCATCAAACATGGTGGTTTCCATATTGCCACGATGAATCCATATTTCAAGAAAGAGACCACAAATGTCATTAGTGTGAGGACCCAACTATAGGTCCTTTAACAACTCCCACACTCATTCAAATAAATTTTGCTAATTTTGATAACAAGTAAAATTTCAGGTTTATAAAACATCATAACTATGAAAATAAATTAATTTAATCTACAAAATATATAACTTGTAACAATTTACGTAACTAAACTAAACGACGGATAATACCTGTTCCAATAGCTTAGTTGAGATGCTCCTCAGCTCCATGTTCCTCTTGACTACCTCGCTGGATTTGCCTCCCAACCTACTAGGAAGTAATTCCTAGCCCAGGAAACCTCCACAGGTTCCCTAGCCGTCCGAGCCCAAGTCCAACCAGATGTAGTGTGTCCAAGTTTAACAAACACTCTCCAGATCCAAGTTTGATATCCCTCCTCTTTCTCCACATCCCTCCAAAAAAAAATCCTCCCAACCATAACCAAACCAAAACCAAGACCAAGGATCCTCCCTGTCCTCTCATCATCCTTCCCATTTTATGCCTCTTCCTCCCATCCACCTCAACCACCTATCATTAATGTCAAAACTACCCACTCATCGATTCATTTGACTTTTCTTACCATATCTTCTCCCAAGTAAATTTGAGAGGACATTTTGGCGATAAGTTATGGATATTTAATTTGGTAATTAATTGGGGAGGACCATATCTTCTCCCAGGTAAATTTGAGAGGACATTTTGGAGATAAGATATGGATATTTAATTTGGTAATTAATTGGGGAGGGCCATATCTTCTCCCAAGTAAATTTGAGAGGAAATTTTGGGTATAAGATATAGATATTTAATTTGGTAATTAATTGGGGAGGGCCATATCTCCTCCCAAGGAGATTTTGGGAGGACATTTTGGGGATATGGATATTTAAATTGGAATAATGGAAGGAGACAATATCCTATCCAAGATTAAATTTGAGAAGACAAGTTGGGAATTGAATAATAACAATAATAGATTTTATATGAGTTAATAAAAATTAGAGTTTCCGAAATGAAGTTATTTACCAATATTTCTTGATAATTATAAATCAATATTTTCAGGTAATTTAAACACTAATAAAATTTGCATGATAAGATTAAGTACGGCATTACATACACCCCTCCTTCAGAAAACTTCATCCCAAAGTTAGAGTGAAAAGATACAAGGAGTTCGAAGGCATAACAAAATAGAGAGAAAGTTATAGTAGTAAAATTTAATAAGTTAGGCAATGATACCACTTCCATCAAGAGTCTCCAACTAATCTATATCCTCCTATCCTTCCTAATCTACTTCCATTCCCACCTTATCCATCCTCTGCTGTTATATACTACGGCATTGGCTATACCAATCTAACCCCTAATAAAACCATTATGGCAGAAGGGTCATCACACGTCTAGGGGAGCATGTCCATCACTGCCCTCCCACAATTCCAAGTTTGGAGGTTACACAGTGGGAAATACCTGCACCCCTCCTTACAACTAGGGTCAACACCAACTCGCAATCATGATCACACATCTAGGGGAGTGTGTCACTACCCTTCGATGATTACTGGTTTGGAGGTTACACGGTGGAAAATAACTCCATCCCTCCTTACAACTAGGGTCAACACCCTAATATGGACCACACTACAGCGCTGGTTGGATACTTATCATTGAATAATCTAGTTAGGTAGTCTTTTCACCTGCCATTTACATTTTACCCATGTCATAAGAGTGCATATCCAGTAGATACAAAATGTAATAGTACAATGTACATCATACCTTTCCTTAGTAGATTTTTCGACCTTCCCTAATGGAAGAGTAGACCTTGGTTATCATATAGTTCTTTCCAATCTATGGGTTAGTTCCCATTCATGCATATATATAACTACAAAATATATACAGATATGTGATCTTAAACATCATGTTATTAAGACTGGTATCCCCGTGTCAATTCTATAGTTCATACAGGAAATAAATCTTACACTAGATGAATCATAGTTTCACTAAGTCATTCATTAGATAAATCATATCCACTTAAGCCATATATGATACAACAATAACTCTGATAAGTTACGCACTAGACAAATCGTAACCAAGTAAGTCATGCATTTGGTCATACATCAAACATTTCCATCATCAATACCTAATCCCCCTATATAAGTAGTTTCACCTTTCCAACTAAATGCATCAATATTACATAGCATTCATAAATAAATAACATGGAACTACAAAATAGAGCCTTAGCATAGGTAGCTATCTAAGTCAAAATGGGCATCACAGATGTTCATGTGAAAACCTTGTGAAACCCCTCGACAACAATTAGAGTTGAAACAAGATTCAACTCTTCGCAATGGAAAATAGAATATGAACCCAAATATGCTACAAGATGGTACCAAAGTAAAAAAAGAAAGAAAAATAAAAGAAAAGAGACCAAAATATTGGCAAGCAATGGATTAGTGCACTATCAATTCCACTAGATAGTGCTAGTACAAGTTTCATGCATATAATTTCTTTAACACTTCAGTGAATATGATGAGCTCAATCTCAAGTCCATGGATGCTAGGAAATATCTTAACTCGATCACCTACTATTTTATTCCCTTCTTAATTTGATTGCTTCTAACTCTACGCAAACTAAATTTGCCACTAACTCTATATTTTTCTGGTGATTAAATATACTAAAATCTCTTGTTACCTTGGTCTTTGGACCCATTTTTGTTGGGTAATGGACATACAAAATAGCAGAATATTTGCAAAAAGAGAAGAGATAGAAGAAATGGAGATATTGCTTGTTATAACTTAATATGGAAATTGTCAAGACTAGATATATAAAGAGGAGCGAGACTACCCCATACAACCACCCTGTTTCATTAAGACATGACTAACCCGATTTAACTTAATATTATTTATAACATGTGACTTTATTAATTAAAGGCACTTATCCATAATCTCTCTAATATTTGTCTTTCTAATGTACCATCCAAAACTATTTTTGAATTAGATCCCACAGAAGTAAATTCACTCTGGAATTCAAGGAATCGAATTCAAAATGGATCAAATGGAACCAATTCTCTTTTGTGTTGGGTTTGCAATAATTGATTCAGTTATTGATCCTTTTAGTTAACGAACATTTTCCATGTTTTTTGCATCTTTGTCGGTGACATGCTTTAAGTATTGACTTCTTCTAGGACTTCTATTCAAGGCAAGTCATCAACTACCTTTCGCTGAAGATTCAAAATCTATTGACCTAGGACAAACGTCCTTGAAACAAACATGAAGCCCTCATGTTCCATTCAGCTTTAGCCCATTACAAAGCGCTTGAGATCAAGTCAAATCTATTCTCACATTGCCTTCAAGCATTCGATGCCAAACAAATTGATCAGATCCAAATCAAGGTCAAATTCTATCATTTAACAATCATCAATGGCTGAGATGTGTGGGAATAATATGCCAAAGATACCTGTTCCAAATTGCAGTCTAGCTATGGAAGCTGAGTTGTTATGTTCAGAGACTTCAACTGAAGTGAAGACCTGAAAATTATTGTGCACCAAAGGCAATTAAAAATATAGTGCCATTTTTCTCTTCTACAAATATAAAACAGGAAAATTTGTGGGTGGATTAAGTAAAATGGAAAATACTACAGGATGCCCATAATTAATAAAATTATGTCATGATAAGAAAATGTATCTTATGGAGGAAAACAATATACCAGAAATGTCCAAGCCAGGTGATGTTATTATGGGGGATGTTGGCATTGAACAGGAGCTTTACAAATCAGCCTTTGGTGAGATCAAAGATGATGTGAATGAAACTAATGGAGAGCTTCTCATGGTTGTTTCAAGTGCTAAAGAAAAGAATGAAGAGAGAGATCGATCTAGGATATCTCCTACCATTGATCTAATTGCAAAGTCAAAAGAGAAATTCTTTTCAAAAACAATAGAGAATGTAGCTGAGGGTTTGGAGGTGGATGTGCCTTTGGGATCTAGATGTCATGTTAACTCAAGTACTGACATGGATAAATTTCCTTTTTTTTTTTTTGATAAAGGATGATAAAAGGGGCTATGTGGGTAATTCCAAGCAAGACTCTGTGGTCCTAGACTATGTTGTTGTAGATTGTTTTGAGGAAGACCAGTGTTCCAATGATGTTGTTCAAAAGCATTCATCTCATCTTAGTGCATTAGGGAGCTGGAAAATCCCCATCTATGAAGTACAACCTTTGTATGAGACAGATCCTCCCTGTGCTACAAATGCTGAGGTAGATCTATAAACTCTGGTCAAATATTCCATAAGTTTAAAAGAGGTATAATTATGTCTACTACTTATGATATTGTGGTTAGTGGAGACGTAGTAAACTCTATTACAACCTTTCCTTGAGAAGTGGGACTGTGTTCTTTCAACATGTTTGTTATATATGGGAAATGGAAACAATGAACTGGATCTATTTTTGTTTTTGGTTTTGGTTTTTTTTTTTTTTTTTTACAATATGCAAAAAAAAGTGGCTTATTACATAAATGGAATTGTAGTTTGTTATGATAAAATTCTAGGCATTCTAGCTTTTAGAATGAGTCTTCTCACATGTTTCAATAGTTAATTAATTGCAACGATTCTTGATTATAGAAAAATATCTAAGAAGAAAGAGCAGTTTAGATTCAGAGATATATGATGTCAAAAAGAAATCCCACATTGGTGCATCCTTCAGACTGCAAGGGCATATAACTATTAACAACATTGGAACTTGGTTGTCTCAAGTTTGTGAAGTGCACCATCAAAATTAACAGAAAACTCATTGTACCAGAGAAAGACCTTGAGCCTCTGGTCATGACCTTAGTAGTATTCTGTGTGATGTAATATGTACATGAACAAGAAATATCCCTTGGGGGGAGTTTCTAGACAGAAACTGAAACATAAACACCCAAGTTCTCCTGCACCTATGGGCGTTTAAACTTTAAAGTCTAAAGTGGTGTATGCCAAAGTACCTTATCAGGATATGGTTCTTCATGTTACTGAGAGCATTGAATGATTATTTGGATCACCATAAATCATTGATCTAGTGACATTATCTCATGGTAGACATTCTGGAATATTTGCTTGGTGACCAATAGTTGTACTCATCTTACTTTAAACATTCGATTGATCTTGTGGTTTGTTCATTTGTCATCACACACCAAAAGGGCAGAAATGCACAATAGAAAAGAACAAGACCACTACTCGATGCCAATGCCTGCAATGAATGTGGATATAGAAAGTTTTGAATCTTGTAAAATTGTTTACTCAACCCCACTATTCTAATTAGTATCTAATGGCACTAATCGTAACCATCGTTGTAATGTTTTTATTTTAATTATTTCCTTTCTCATTGTTAGATATCTAGGAACTTGTAGGACCAAGTCTAAGCTTTACTTCATTGGGTTTATGAGCTTTTACTTATTTTTCTCCTGTCAACATCATTCTGGCCCCTTCTTTTTTTTCTGTTACATAAATTAAACTTTTGATAAAAATGATGAACTAATTCCTGAGGAGTTTATCGAATGAACTCATCTCCAATGTTATATTGGCACATCAAAGCATACTTAATATTCCTAAACCTAGATTGAAGGCTTTTCTTATGAGAAACATGCAAAAAAATGGTTTCCTTTGTCTCGTTCATCCTCTTCAACAAAGCAAAATAAATGGAGCCCCTGAAACTTTGTTGATGACTTGAATGGGATGTTAATGGAATTTGAATCATGTGACAGCAAATGGCAGTCGTTCAATGCCTATGGACAAAGAGAAGGTTTGATGTGAAATGAGGTGAAATACCTTCACTGTAAGTGTCACTTATTAAAATACAACATTGTTAAGTCAATTAATTAATGAAAGTGAGTGCTTTGCATTCGTTCAGTTTTCTTGCTGCATGTAAAGGATTGTGTGGTAGATGATGAGGGATTATTCAAGGATTCTAGACTCTAGTTTCACTATTGGTAAAACATCAAGAAGATTTTACTATTTGGCAACTTCATAGAAAGTCAAGGCAAGTTCATTATGCCTAGTTTACGTGACTTCTAGTTAACAGTTTTGAAGTTAGAATCTCCACTAGAGGAATTTCTATCATATCCATTTTGCTATTTCTGGATGCAAAAAATATATGAAAGGAAATAGTTAGAAAACCTATGTGCTAAGTAGTTACTTTTTTTTTCCATTGGTTCATCTTGAGTTTGATGTACTTGAAATTATGGTCCAATAGACATTGTTTGTTTTGCAGCGCCTCATGCTTCTCATCTATTTTAAGAAAAGGTCAAAATTGGTATTACAAGACCAACTTCTTCACGTTCTTTTGTTGCATGAATTTTCTTTAATAAGCACTGTAGCATCTTTTTCCACAACATTGATCATTGTAAAGTGAGTCACTTTTTTCAACCTCATAAACTAGCTCTTGATGTCTTCTTTAAGCATTCTTTGCAGGGAAACATGCAACTGCAGCTTCAACTTAATACATTGTTGATGATATTTTTTTTTTATTATAATGTCATGACAGGTTTTTCCAAAAGTTCCCTTAGCTATGGATGATGCTATAAGAAGGGGTAGAGAGATTTTGGCAAATCTAGCTATGTGCACACCTTGGAAAACAATAGCAAAAGATGTTGGTATATCAATAGGCATAGATACAAGAGCATGGAGCCTTCGTGAACAAATAATTCAAGACATAGACAAGTTGGTAGATGAAATTATAATTTGGGTGATTTCTTCTCCTAAGATGTTGCCCTAAGGTTGCAAGAGGGATCCTACCATGCCAACCCTTAAGGTGATGAAAGTTCTGCTTCCCCATTGTTGAGAACATCCAAATTAGTAATGACCTAGTGGGGCCAAGGATGGCAGAATGACAACACACACTTTAATCTCAAATAGATAAGAAGAAAGCATTCCTACAACAACACCCATTTAGATGTAATAATTTCCATGAATAAACCAAATTCAACAACTACACAAATGTTGGCTCCTCTGATATCAAAAAAAGAGGATGAATTTCAAATGGTAACCAAAAGCCCAAATAAAATATGGCAATGCTCAGCTACATCTCAACCCAAAAATGAGCCAAAACTAGGTCCAAGCTAGAATCAATTGACAACTTCCAACACTGTTCAAAATGAGTAAGCCCACATAAAATTCCCTCCCTTGACTGGAGAGGAAACTCAAGTATAAAATGAACATCTAGTGAATTCAGTGGAAATTGAAATAGCCTAACAACCACAATCTGTCACTCCAAGAAAAGCATCTCAGAGGCACCCATTAGAGGTGTTGGAATGAAAATCCATTTAAACATTGAAAGAGGTTCAACAGATTTCTCCCTCCATCGATAACATGGTTGTAAAAGGACGAGATGAATAGTTCCTATTAGAGATTATATACACTTCTTGACCTTGCCCAATGGCTTGCCATGACATACCATCTGAGACTACAGATGGGATTTAGGAGAAACCCTCCAACACACAATTTTCTAATATCCATATATAGGACCTTGACTTTTTCATATAGCAAGGACAACCTTTTGAGTTTATTACTGAAGGTCAAGATCAAAAGTTCCATCAAGTTGGCTTAAAATGGCAGTCCAATGAAGGTTTCCAAGAGCATGTCTTGGACCAGAGATCATTATTTTCCACACACTTCTAATTTGGAGACAAGACAATCACATGGAAACTCTCTTCATCAAAGGGAGTGTATTTCGGGTTATTTGATTTCAAGTTAGGTATTCAAAAATAGTATAAATAAATATTTGACTGTGAATGGTGTTAGATCGACTTATATGGTGCATAAGTTAGCATCTGAGATAAAAGTAGACTAGTAGTATACATTCAGGAACAATTATTGAGGTGCTATGTTACTCCTAAAAAACTATGAGCTGCAACTGCCTTTGCAAGACTCTGATTCAGTTGTGCAATTCTCATAAGATGACATCGAAAGTTTGGAATTCAAAGAAGCCAAGAAAAATAAACAATGGAGTTCTAAAGGTAGAGGGGTAGTTAAAGTCACCATTGTTTCCCTTCAGGTGCATCTTCAGGAAATTCCGAATTGAGTCAAACTTGATAGACATTGAAGCATAGAAGTTCCAAGGTGCAAGAGTTGTCATCATGGAGTACAACTCTTAATTGAGGGGTATCAATACATGTAGCAGATGTGAATAATCAGTCAAACAGATTGCTTTTATTATTGGGATATCAAGAGCAGGAAAGAATTATATTCAATGGTGCCAAATATTCAGAGGAAAAGTTGCAAAATATTAAGCTGACGATACAAAGCAACCTGTACCTATACCTTAGTATCATGTCTGGGACTCATAAGTGTTTTGAGGAGGATATTTTCACAAGAAGAGATCACCCTTCACAGGATCGACCTACCTCATCAAGGTAGAGTGAACAAGAAGCTCTTGTTCAAAGTATTTCTTCCATCAACCTGATATTGAAGGTTTTTTTTTGCTGGATTCTGAAAATTATGGTGATGGTATCAGACATGGGCAAAGTATATCCCAATCCATGTAAAACATGGGGTAGATCATTTACTTCCCAAATATTTCCTCAAAATTTATGCATACCAGGAGGTAAACATGCTCTGAAAAGCCTTGGATGTGAAAATAAGGCATCGACTGGATGCTCGTATGCAACCATTTCTTTCCATGCTAGCTTCCACCCTTCATATTCAGGGCAAAAATAATCAATGTCTTCTAGTTTTTGCCTTTCTTTTGGCTAGAAATCTTCAGCATTTGATTCCATCCCAATGCTTCAAAAAGGACACGGTAGATTTCTTCCATGCCAAAACATAGGTAAATTTCTCCCATAAGTGCCTGGAATACTTGCTTGATAGAAGTTTCACGCTCATGCAACTTCAACCTGGTAATATCATTGTAGGGGAATATCATATTGTCCAAGTTGGCAACTTTGATCCAATAGGGCAACACCCTCTTGTTGGTCATTCCAAAATCCTTCTCTCTAGGACAAGCAGGTCCCTCCTTTGGGTACCTCTGTAAAAAGAACTTTACCAATGCAAGGCTTTACACAATCTAACCCAGAAATGAAAGCCTAGAGTGCCCAATTCCCACGTACCTGGACTTCTTGGCCCTCTCACTTTCCTCGTGCTGGAATTCAAGGTAGAGCAATGTATCAAAATGAGCCACAGGACTATCCTCGTCAAAGTTGCTTAAAGTCTCTAGAGGATAACCCAATGCTTGTTTGGCCTTCAACAGATTGTCTTCCATCCAGGCCTTGTCTATATCACTAAGGGGTGATTCAGATATATTCATTAAGGATTGACTTGAGGACAATTTTGGTTGATTCAGTTCTAATATTCTAGAGAATGGCATATACGATGTGTAGCTTGATATTTGAATGGACATGGTGGGACTGAGCTTGGGACACCTCGTGAAATCTCTAGTAGTCAATCGAGAGAAATAGTGACTGGATGTTCCAGAAGATAGGGGGATTCTTGAAGTGGTCAGGCCTATGATTCTTACCCAAATGACAAGAGTAATTATTTGGGAGAGACAAGTGGAGCCATGGATGGTCGTAACCCTTCTGATATTGCTAGCCAGATTGGGCAAACAACTATAATGGATCTAGAAGCATCCAATTCTCACCTTATGCAGTCAAGTAATATCCAAGGTGAATCTTCTTTTTGTACTGAGGAAATGAGGCAACTTAGTACATTTAATAATGAATTTCAATAATGTCCACCTTTAGAGGGAGGAGGATCATTCACAGTCCCTTGTGATTTTGGTGAGAAATCTGAGGGCTCTATTATAAATCTCCATTATGTGGTTCCAGATTCTACATGATCTGAAGGTCAGTTAACAGGTCAAGAATTTGTTTCTCAAGATTTATCAGGGACTAATCCTGAGCCAAGGGAGTCAAAGAGCAGAAGTATGCTTCAAGTAGAGGTGGTAAGCCTCTCATCGAATGAATCATCTAGTTCAACATTGGTTGGCATGGTTAAATAAATTCATTGGTTGGTTGGGAGGTCAGGGGTTCCAACCCTTCTAACCCCATATTTTAAAAAAAATGTGAGGAGGAAATTGAACAATGGAAAACAGAGAGCCAGCATAGAAACCTGGTCACCAGGGATAACAACAAAAATGCAGAAATGGCATATGCAGGTCTCAAACCTACAACCAACTGATCTGATATTATATTGATAAGTATTTCGTCGATAGACAATGCCATTTTTATCACAAAGAATCTGCAAACCAGAATCTATGTGTGCTGATGGAATCGTATTTCTTCCAGTGGAGATTAGTTGTGATACAGTTCCATTAAAGGTGAAAAATAAAATCTTTATTTCAAAGGAAATTTGTACAATTGTAGGTGTTATGGAATTTGTACATGGTGTTAATTTCTCAGGTTCTGGTTGCGGATATAAATATTGGTTATCAGGATATTGTAAATATACAGGTCTTGGCTTCTAATGGAGTGCAAGTAAAAAATATCAGGCATCTTGTAGACATGGTGGAAAACTATGAGGATGAATTTATGAGATTTGACCTGGAGTATCAACAAATTGTTGTTTTGGCAACAAAAAAAAATCGAAGGAAGCAACTCCTGATATTCTTGCAACACATTGCATACCTTCAGCTATATCTAATGATTTGAAAACATGAATCAGAGGTGACATTCCTTACATTTTGATCTGATTATTCGGATGAATATTGTTTACTACTTCCACAACATGATAGGAAGGATGCTAGGTTGGGAATATCAAGATGGTACTACTCTCTTTGGTTTTGGCTATGAATTTCGACAAAATAACAGGCTTCAAGGTCCATATCTTGAACCTAATATATGATACCATGTGTGAGGACCCAACTATAGGTCCTCTAACAACTACTACACTCATTCAAATAAATTTCGCTAATTTTCATAACAAGTAAAATTTCATGTTTATAAAACATCATAAGCATGAACATAAATTAATTTAATCTACAACATGTATAACTTGTAACAATTTATGTAACAAAAATAAATGATGGATAATACCTATTCCAATAGCTTAGTTGTTGATGCTCCTTAGCTCCATGCTCCTCTTGACTACTTGACTAGATTTACCTGCCAGCCAACTAGGAAGTAATTCCTAGCCTAGGAAGCCTCCACAGGTTCACTATCCTCTGAGCCCAATTCCAACCAGATGTAGTGTGTACAAGTTTAACAAACACTCTCCAGATCCATGCTTGATCTCCCTCCTCTTTCTCCACATCCCTCCTCCAAAACAAAATCCTCCCAAACAAAACCAAACCAAAACCAAGACCAAGGATCCCCCCTCTCCTCTCATCATCCTTCCCGTTTTATGCCTCTTCCTCCCATCCACCTCAACCAGCTATAATTAATGTCATAACTATCCCCTCATCCTTTAATTTGACTTTTCTTACCATATATTCTCCCAAGTAAATTTGAGAGGACATTTTTGGGATAAGATATGGATATTTATTTTGGTAATTAATTAGGGAGGAACATATCTTTTCCCAAGTAAATTTGAGAGGACATTTTGGGGATAAGATAAGGATATTTAATTTGGTGATTAATTGGGGAGGACTATATCTTCTCCCAAGTAAATTTGAGAGGACATTTTGGGGATAAGATATGGATATTTATTTTGGTAATTAATTTGGGAGGACCATATCTTCTCCCAAGGAGATTTTGAGAGGACATTTTGGGAATATGGATATTTAAATTCAAATAATGGAAGGAGAACATATCCTTTCTAAGATTAAATTTGAGAAGACAAGTTGGGAATTGAATAATGACAATAATAAATTTTATATCAGTAAATAAAAATTAGAGTTTCCCAAATGAAGGTATTTACCAATATTTCCTGATAATTATAAGTCAATATTTTTAGGTAATTTAAACACTAATAAAATTTGCATGATAAGATTAATTGGGGAATTAAAGTTAGCATAATTTTCATCTACTCTATAGTGGGATATTTTAACATGCATGTGCTCATTAACAATTTTAACTTCACCAAATTCATCAACTATTGTTGAATTCACTAATTCACGTCTCACTTTGCAGTCATCATCCACAGGTGTCTCGTCATAGTGGGATTAACCATCATCTTCACCATCCATGTTACATTGGACTTTTTGAGCATAAATATTCTCTTACTTTGCTTCTCACAAAAAGGATTAAACTTCTCCCTCTATAATATTTTATGCATCTTCTTCATCCACATGCACGTTTGCATAATGGGTTTCACTTTTACAGTGTTCATGACATCCTCCTCATTTGAGTGGGATTCTCCAAGATCTATTGTCCTCTTGGAGTCTTGATCATTTTCTCCCAACCCCATGGCTGACTTCTGTATTGACTCTTCAATAGACTGTGACACAACTTACTCCTGCATATCACTTTCCTTTGTACCAAGTTTTGCGTCTAGGATATTATATGCTTCCTGAAAAGATGTAGCTTTTTTTACCTTGCACAAAAATTTCTCATTGAATATCTGTTTTATAAGATCAAATACTAAAGCATCACATACTTCATCATATGGGTTATTAAACCTCTACTCAATTAACTCTTTACACTGAATAAAATTTTTCATTTTGACAACCCAAAAATTAAAATAAAAATACTTGTAAAATTTGATAGTGTTACCAGATCCATCTTGATCCATCCATCCTCTACTTGTTCTGCTTCATCTACTTGTCTTTTAGATTCCTCGGCTACAATGAGAACCTCTATTAGCTCTTTGAAATACTCGGAATATTACTTTTGATTCATTTCCTTAATTTACTTCAGTCTCGCTTTGTGACCCATGATTCCCGTCTTTATTTCTTTCTTCTCGCTTCTTTTCTTATTGCATTAGTCTGTGTTTCATATCGCCACTAGAAAAAAAATATGGTTTTTAATATACACCCCCGTAAGGAAAAATATTCACCAAATTCATGTATCCATATCATAGAGAGATATTTTTATGAACCCAAAATAATTTCATGTTTGACAAAATAGAAAAATTTTATAGACTGACACACGCTATATTTTCAATATCACGGTGGCACTCCAAACCACCGACAATCGTTGGTGAATATTTCCAGAAATAACACTCCTGTTATAGATCACAACATTCTAAAATTAACCCCTTTTGTAAATAAATAACTAAGATAAATCCTTTCAAACAAAACCCTAAATAAAATCCATTTTATTGGCTCAAATAAAACCCTTTATACCCTGCACTTTTTTTCATTAAAAAAAAACATTTATCTACAAACATTTTAAATAAGTCTCCTAACCTTTAAACGAAAGCTCTTATAAACCTTTATAATCTCGAATATTTAAAAAAAAGTTTAATAGTCCTTAATAAACTTTTATAAACCTTCTTTTATAAACCTTTCCTTTTTAAATAAGGCCTTTGAAAAACTTAGCATCACACTTCGCATTTAAAAATTACCCATTGCAAAAATTACATAATCCTTTTCAACACATGGTATTTTTTTATAAAATACCATGACAAAGATTGGACTTTTGTGGACTTCTACGCATAAGTACCTTTTATATTAGACTTTTGAAACAAGTTTATGCCTCTTTTTTTATTTACGTTGAACACACCTTTTACTGGTGCTTTTTATATTGGGAATGTTATGGGCCACATCATTCATGGTTAATGCCTCATGTATGTTGTGCAACTTTTCATCAGACTTCTGGATCTTGGGGAAATCTCTCCTCAAGTGGTTTTCCCCACATTCCCAACACTTATAACCTTCTTTCATCTTCTCATTCCTTGATTTTCAGGGCTCATTTCTATGTCAGAAATTAATTAACAGAGTAATGAAATATACAAATAATACAGAAACATAAATACATAAACAGATAAAACAAGAGAGACACAAATATATGTGGTTCACCCAATTTGGGTCACGTCCACAAAGAAACATCCAGTCCTTCCTTTTATATTATCCAACAAAATGAAGATATACAACCTACAACAGATCCACTGTAATTTCCTCTTCACTCCCACACAAACTCCTCTCTCTCTCTCTCGCCCAGAATAATAATGCATAACCGCAATGCAATTCCCTCATATAAACTGAGTATTATTTTCTAGGGAAAAAAACCATAAATTAACATAACTTATACCATCAGATCATCCGCCTAGTGAACAACCCATATTGACTATGAAATTACAATATTTTACAAGGTAATTCTTCATTTTTAGCTTCAAGGGCGCTTCTCCTGAACCCATTGCAAAGGGAGGCTCATAAAATCAACATCCCCCACCTAGAGCCCCCTAATGGTGATTAAATGGTTGGAATTTCCACCCCATTAGGAACAATGATCTAATGCAGCTGAAACAAAAACCTCTAAACAATCAGGAAGATAATCAGGCTCCACACCCAACATTTTGCTAAATTTTTTTATTAATTCTTACTTTTGGTGAAGTTATTAAAGGTTCCACCTTTTCCTCTCATTACCGTCTTCTTCCATTGTTCTCATACTTTAGTCTTATGCTTATACTATTCATTGTCGCGCTTAGTCTTCTGGATGACCTTCTCCAAAGTCTTAGGATCATTGAATTCTATTTAATCCTAGTATGTTTGTGGTAATCTGCTGACATACCTCTGGATATTAGTCTTCTCATCCTTGATGTAAGGTACACATATTAGTATCTCTAAGAATTTTCTGGTATATTCTTAAGGTGTCATATACCCCAGTTTGTGCTCATATAACTCCTTGGATCTAGTGTCATAATATTTCTCAGATAGGTACTTTTCCTAGAAGTACTTTTCAAGGACCCTTAAGGTCAACTCCTTTTCTCCAATTCCTTTGATATTCTTGAGATCTTCCCACCATATATCAATTTTTCCCTTTAAGTTGAAGACATCTACCTGAACCTTCACGTTCTCGGTATAGTCATGCAAGTTGAAGTACTCTGTATTCCCAAAAGACAAGCTTCTACATCCTCTACTTTCTTCACCTCTCCATTAAAGGTTGGGGTTTTGATTTCTTGAATTATTCTTGCATGAGGGTCTTTCTACTCTTTCTTTGATGATTATATCTAGTAGTTGCATTGTTTGATAATCGACTAGTACTTCTCAATTCTCTTTTTAGATTGTTGAGAAATTGTATTCCTCCTTCTGCATGTCTTCTCTTCTTTCTTGAGTGGTCGCATTCTGATTTCTTATCATTTTGTTTGTGGTTGTAGATTTTTGATGGGATATCCTTGGGCTTGTTCATGTCCTTATAGCTAGCACTAATTTCATGTTATCTTTTTCTCTGTAATTCTTATATTCTTTGCAATACTATGGAATTTACTTTTTCTTGTTTTTAGAGAATATATTCATTTTTTTCCTCACAACTTCTTATTTCAGCTCTTAGAATTCTAAGAGTGTCTATTAGTTTAGGGTTTTCCTCCCTTTTCATATTCCAAACTGATTCCTATTTAGGTCCTTGTTGGGTTTTGTTCATACCATGTTTTTCAACTTTGTTGTTAATCCTTTCTTTTCTTTATTGTACCAAGATACCCATCAATCTGCTTTTACATACATACCAAAGTTAGCCAACAAAATAAAACATGCATATGACAAAGATACTACTCAGTCTACATTAATCATTAAATGTCACATATCAATCAACATATAATCATGATCACTTAGTAAGCCTATAAACCCATGAATTACAACATTATGAAATTATCATAAAATAAAACTAATAGATCAATCATATCTAGGATACCAATCAATCATCTGGCATATGCATGGGAGCATCTTCAAGTCTAGTGTTTAAACTGATGTTATGATACCACTTTGTAACATACCCCCTTACCATCCCTAGCTCCTACTAAGGAATAAAGGGGGTAGTTACCATACAAACCCAAGTTCTAAGGTAAAGTTATGGAAATGGGGTGTAAGAAATTGAGGTTTCTCAAATTCCTTAAAACTTCAATGGATGACCTCATTATCCTTGTCTCATCATGATGATTTTGATGATATAAATTTTTATCCGATCTAGTCTTTGGATCAAAAGTTATGATCATTTAGAGTTTAGTGTTATGTCATCAATTTTCCATGTGGCATCCATGTGATGCCCATGTGGTTGTCCAGACAACCTCCTCACTACCACTTGGTATTTGTGAATCAAATGTTGACTCATTCACACATACCACTTAATAACTAACCTTGGAGGGAAATTCCATCTCATAATGAACTCTCTGGGAGAAAACTCTTCGAGAGAAACTTCAAGAAACCAAGTCCTTAATCGTCAAAATCTAGCGTCCAACAGACAAAGGTTCCTCTTATAACTTAATAGCCATAGGCTTTGCCACCATTCTCTGTCTCAAAATGAAGGATTCATGGGCACCACATAAAAAAATGGTCTTGACATTTTCGATACTCGACAACATAGTAATATATTTGAAGTTATTTTTTAACTAAGTGGCCCCACTAAGCCATGTCACCCTGGGGGTGTCCATATTATGAGAAATTTACAATCATGAGAGGAGTGCTCAAGCATTATTCTCATAAAAAATTATCATCGTTGAAAACCATTTACCAACGAGGATCATTTCCTCCAAGAAACATTACTTCTGAGAAACTCCTAGCTCCCCCTCAGTGAAAAATATGTTGGAAAAGTGTTTTCATTGATGGAAAAAGTGACGAGGATGAAGGAAGAAGAAAAAATCATTGGAATAAGAATGAATATCAACTCAAGGTATGTCAAAGGGAAAGGTAGAGATGGTGCGAGGACATTGAAGCCATTTCCAGTTAATAAGAGTCGTTCAATTTCTATTAGGACCCACATAGATAGATAAAGCTCTGAAAGAGATTTCCAATGGTATATAGAAGTCTGCAAAAGGCCTCTTAGATCCCAAGTTATTGTTAGTCAAAGTAAAATACCCCTAAGAGTAAAAGTTGCAGAGTTAAATTGGAGAAAGACCCTTTGAGGCAAGTTAAGTTTGGTGGGGTTTCCAAACATAACATAATTTCATAGCAGAGTGACTAGGTATGCGCTAGATGTATATGGTGCAAAAGAATCACATCGAAGAAAGTTCTTATTAACTAAAGGTGGAGCCCCCATGACATATCATTATGGCAGGAGTGTCCCCAAATGATCCAAATATTGAGCATAAAGTGAAGCTCATGAAGAAATTACTCCAATGAGAAGAGTACAGTCCACATAGTAAACAAATAGAAGTGGTAGGCATATTTCATTAACAGAGAGTTCACAGTGGGTGTCCACACGTGACAAGTCACAGTAGGGGTAATTCCCTTGAAGAAACTAAGGAAAGTGTAGAGGGAGGAAGCTCGGGATGAAGTATGGATGGGAAACATGGAAGTAGATGCAACAAAGATAGAGGCTTAAAACCATTTAAATCTTTATTAAGGAAATCAATGGGAAAACACAAGTCCTGAACCCGTTTCTCTGTCCTCACTAGTATACACATGGTTTTATTTTACTAGCTTAGTAGAGTGTGAGCATGAAATAAGCACAGGGACACGTGGGATACATTTTTAGAGTTTTTGGGTGGCATAGTGAGCTATATCTAAGTGACATGTGTCACCACTCAGATGGCTTCACACGACATTGGTGACATAATCATGACATCACCCTAGTTTATTAACCCTTGATGGATTTAAGCGAGCACACGGTGTTTTCCCGAGGCTGTTTTGATTCAGGAATATGTGGAGGTTGCCAAAAAAAAGAACATTGGTCTAAGTGCGTGAAAATGGTACCCACCAGGACACTTTATCTCGGTCCCTAAACCCCAAAAAAAATCACGTGAGTGCATGGTAAGGACCTTCGCGCTGACATGCTCTCGGAAACAACAATGTACATTGTAGAGTTGAGGCTTCTGTGATCCATAACAAGTTTATGATAGATTTTTCGGTGAAAATCACATGAGAAACCATTTGTCGACGCGTTTCGAACCAACCAGTGTGGTTCATCGTCAGGACAAGTTGAAGAACAGATCCAGATCCAACAATGTACATGGTCGAGTGTAGGGACCAATGAGGGTAGATCACACATGAAGGATGGAAGACTCAATTAACATGTCACCTTGGACTAGCATCGCTAGAGGTGTTTATGAAATTTCACTGAAGAAATAAAGTTGGGGGCTAAATATTAAGGTGAGGACATGGTTTCGTACGGTCTAATGACAAAAGGCATGGATGTGTTTGTTGTATAAATAAAGCCCTTGGCACCTAGAGTGCATGGGGCCAATGGAAGGTCATATGTGTGAGTTTTTATATAAAAGTGTCTAGGCCTAGTGGATCTATATTTTCTAGTGCATTCGTATAAAAGTTCTTAGCCCTATACTAAAGGATTAACACTATCGGTTAAGGCCTTTGGGATTATGGATGAGTCGAAAAATCTAAAGCCCTTTGGGGATAAAAACAAAGAGATTGTTGTCCAGATTTGAAAATTTTTGCATTAGAACGTTTTGACAGTGAATGTTGGTCTCTTGCCAAATAAAATGTGCAACACTAAAATTTAATAAAACAATCATGAACTAGTTGACAGACTTGATGGTGAGATGGGTAATTTTGGAGGAAAATTTGGTCGAATCGCTAAATTTGGATAAGTGCCAAATTTATAAAGCCTGAGCTAAATCTTGTAAAAATTCCTGAACATCAAGTTGAAGAAATTAAACACAAAAAAATTTGTAGTGATAGGTAAGGAGAGTTGCTACACTTGGAGAGTAGATATAGATGAGTTGATAGAAACAAGCCAAATGAAAAAATAAAATATTCATGCAAGCATTAAAGTGGGAGATAAATAAAGTTTTAATTCCAAAAATATCATTCCAAATACCTTTAAGAGGATATTCAAATTTGCAATATATGTGTAATTGTGTTTGTGTGTTGGTTATGGATTGATGTCTTTGGTAGATGGTGGTGGATTGATCAATTGTCAAAGCTTGTTGAAAGAGGTCTTATGGTGATTTTGGTGATTGTTTGAAGAAATACACTATATTTTTTATAAAAGGACATGGTCCTCATGATTTTAGTATGAAAAAAGTATGAAGGATGAATCATTGATGTCAGGAAAGTTGTAGCATGAAAGGTAGGTGTTGTTGTTGAGAAATGGCAACAAAAAATTCTAGTTTAATTTTTCCTTGAATTAAACTATGAATTAAATTCGAATTCTATTCTCATAACAACTTAAAATAGTTAAATTAAGTTTATTAAACATACTTAACTTAGGAAATTCGAGTTGGAAGTGCTTCTATCATCATGTGTATGTTCTCCCTACTTTGTAGGAGTTCGGTATGAGCTAATTGCAAGTTTTAAAATAGAAGACTTAGTTTCATGAGTCGGTTTAGTTAAATTAGTTCTCAAACTGATTGAGAGAACTAATAGTGATTTAATAGTCAGTGGTGTCACTAATGAACTCCACCAGTGCTACTCTGGTTAACTGAATATTTACTCATCAGAAACTCATGAATGTCAATTTTGAGAAAGACCTAGTTGAGACTAGAGTGAAGGGACAGTGTACTATTTGTTTTATATTTTTTCTGAGTTGCATTAGTAGTGCATGCATTCAGGAATTGACCCTTCAGGGATTGATTTGTTTTTAGAGGCTTTATTTCCCTTTAAATACAAGCTATCCTCCTTAGGAATTATGCATTGGAATAGACACTTGGAGAGCTTGTCAATAGGCTAAGCTTTGGACTTGAGCTTACTTATAAGTTGGAGATTAAATTTGCTGAGTACTGGCACTGTTCTAGAGAGAACAATCATTTCAATTTCATCTTGATTTTCCGGATTAATACAAAACATATAGTGGGGTTTTGAGTTGTGGCTTTCCCTGGATATTTATTTTGTTATGTGCCTTTGATTATCTTCCTCTATTCATTATTGTTTGCTCGATGTTTATGGGATTTTGTTGTAAAGAGTAGAAGTAGATTCTTGTCTCTTACTTTAGCAAATTGCATTAGCTTGTGAATCTACAAGATTTTCTACATGCTATCGGAGTTTGGAATAATATACTAGAAGAGATTTCGAAACTTTGAGTTTTTGGGTTTCAGGTGAAAGTCGAATTTGTGATACATACTTCAATATCGAAACATGGAATTCCATGGGTTGAGGCTTAAGTATTCCTTGGTAGGTAGCTCGAATTTCATAACCTGGAGGGGATAGGATGGAGGTTATGCTAGAGGATAATGGCTCGAAGAAATTTATTGAACAAGAAAATCCTAAGCCAGTAGCTACTGATGCATAGAACTTGGCCGAGTGGAAGAAGTGTGTGGCAAAGGAAAGGTGAATAATCATTGACGAAGTTTGAGATCATATTGTCTTGAGTTGCCATGGAAAGGAAACCCCGCATGCTATATGGAAAAAATTGAAGGACTTGTATCAGAATAGCAGTGATCAAAGGAAGTTGGAATTGTAGGATAAACTTCGTAATATCAAGACGGAGAAAGGTGAGATGATTCTGAAATACTTGACCAAATTCACTCAATGTCAGGATGGACTTAGAAGTGTTGGAATCATGGTTCCCAGGGAGGATATGGTGAGCCTTGCTATTATTGGGCTCCCAAAGAGTTTGCATAGTTATTAGGACTCTCACAATGGTCAGGAGAAGATGCCAGATTGGAAACAACTATGGTCAGATTTGATGCAGGATGAGATCAGGATGAATACCAAGGATGGCTCTTTATCAAAGACTAATGATGAAGAGAATTGTGCCTTAGAGATTAAGGCAATTAAGGGGAAGGGTAAAATTTCCCATTCCAAATCAGATTCTTATCATGGAAGTAAGAAGAAGGACATGACGAAAGTTAAATGCTTTCATTGTCACAAGATGGGACACTTTTCTATAAATTTTCAATTGAAAATGTCCAAGGAGAAGTCCTCAAGAGGAGCAGTAGGTGAGGCTTTGGCCTCCCAATTAAAATTGGAATTTTCCCTCATTGCATGCATGGTATATTCAATAATGGGAAGTGTCTCATACTTAAAGAGTGGAGCTTAATTCCACATGACTAGCGATAAAGAGTTATTTAGTGAACTGGAGGAGAAGGATCTTAAGATGCATATCGAGATAGGTGATGATGGTAAGTATAATGTTACTGGTGTGGGAGCTATTACTTTTTAGAGGGAGCATATGACTCCACTCACCTTGAATAATGTTATGCATGTACCCATACTGAAGAACAACTTGGTATCTATTGCCATGCTTGAGGATAGAGGCTATTATGTGATCTTTTTCAAAAGGAATGGTGTTCCTTCGACACATAGCCACGGGTCAAGTAAAGAAGATAGGGGTTTGAGTTCAGAATCTCTATAAGATAGAGGTAGAGGATTGTGCTGCTTTGAGTTCAAAAGTGGAAAAGATGTTGAGCCAAGATGTTTATGAGTTGTGGCACAGGTGATTGGGCCACTTGCATCATGAAGCTTTGAAGATATGTAGTAAATCTCTACTGGTTTGGCCAAAGGTACACTTGAACAAGTTGATACATGCAAGGGTTGTACTTTGGGAAAATACACCAAGTATTCCTTTGGATATAGAGATAGTTGAGTAGAGTCCATTATGGAGGGAGTCCATTCAGATGTGTGTGGAATATTCTTGATAGCATCCATGACCAAACATAGGCATTATTTTATGTTTGTTGATGACTATTCTCATAAATGTTGGGTATTTTTTTTATGTAGAAAAAGGATCAAACTTTCACAAAGTTTTGTGATTTCAAAGAACTGGTAGAGAACGATTCTGGAAAGAAGGTTAAATCTCTATGGAGTGATAATGGTGGTGAGTATGTCTCCAATGCATTTGATAATTTCTGTGCAGTGGAAGGAATTAAACAAGAGTTGACGAAACCCCATAAACCTCAATAGAATGGGGTTGCCAAGAGGAAGAACATGAGCATAGTAGGGGCAACAAAGGTGATGTGGCATGATCAAGGCCTACTAATACACTTGTGGGCTGAGGCATGCAACACAACGGTTTATGTTCAGAACTATATCCCACATCGAATACTTGAGATGAAGACACTACAGGAGGCTTATTCTGATAACAAGCTAGATGTTGGTCACTTCAAGATTATTGGTTCATTGTTTTATTGCCATGTGACCAAAGATGCACAGAAGAAGATTGAGCCAACAACAAATTTGGGGATATTTGTGGGGTACACTAATACACCCCACAACTATCGGGGGTACATGCTGACCAGTTGGATGACAGTGGTTCGTAGGTATATTCGGTTCGATGAGGAGAAGGACGTGCGAGTATCCATTGAGATGGAGCTTGATCTACATGCGGATGAGAAGCTTTTATCTCCTAAGGTTGACGGACCTTAGATTGATGTGGAGCAACCACATGTAGAGGTTTAGAGAGTGGAGACATCCACTCAGATAGAGTCTTCCACAGAGGGTAGAAAGCACACTAGAGAGGCTAACAGATTGTTGGATGATGCAAGGAATAATGTGGGAGCACCTTCTTCTCAGCGCAAACAGAGGAGGTCACTAGAGAGGTGCACTAGATACATGGCACTTATGGGTGCATATGTTGTGATAGGCCATCTTCCTTTTGGGAAGCAGTGCAACAATTAGTTTGGGTGAATGTGATGGTGGAGGCGTATGACTCCATAGTTCGAAATAGTGTTTGGGATGTGGTCCCGAAACTAGAGGAAAGTCAGTTGTGAGCTCCCGTTGGATTTACAAGGTAAGGCAAGCTATAGATGGTGGTGTGGAGAAGCATAAGGCCAGATTTGTCGCCCATGGCTTTTCACAAGTAGAATGGATTGAATTTGATGAGACCTTTGCTCCTATTGCAAGGTACTCATCAATCAGATCAATTCTTGCACTATCAACATAGATGGGTTGGAAGATCCATCATATGGATGTGAAGTCTATGTTCCTCAATTGCATGACTAAGGAAGAGGTGTACATAGAGCAGCTCATAGGTTTTGAATCCTTGGATCATGAGTCGCATGCATGTAAAATCAAGAGAGCATAGTATGGTTTGACACAAGCACCCCATGCTTGGTACACCAGGATAGATAGCTACTTCTCTAGGTTGGGCTTCACGAAGAGTGAATCAGATGCAAACCTATATCACATAGTGGTGGAAGGTAAGTTGTTGATCATTGTACTTTATGTAGATGATCTTATATTGAGAGGTGATGAGAAGCTCATCAAATATTGCAAGGAGGACCATGCAAGAGAGTTTGAGATGAAGGACATGGGGCCCATGCATTACTTTCTTGGCATGGAGGTATGCAAGGGAGATGGGTTGTTGTTTGTATCTAAGGGAAAGTATGCCAACGATATACTCAGGAGATTCCTCATGGAGAGAAATAAAGCCATGGAGACTCCTCTAGCTGGTAACTGGAGGAAGGAGGATGCTACTTCGTGGGAAGTAGTGTAAGCTACTGTTTACAGGAAGCTTGTGGGTTCACTCATTTACTTGGTGAATACATGACCAAATATGTACTACGCAGTTAACTAGATTATTAAAGTGATGGCTAGGCCTACCAAGCCATATTGGAAGGTGACAAAGAATGTATTGAGATACCTCACAGGCACTACTCAATTTGGGTTATGGTACACACGAAAAGAGGGAGTGAAGCTTCAAGTCTTCACCGATGCAGATTGGGTAAGGATTCCATCCAAAAGGAAGAGCACATCAGGAGGGATCTTCAGTATTGGGTGAGCAATAGTTTCTTGGTATAACAATAAACATAGATCGGTTGCACTCAATTCGGTACAGGAAGAGTACATGGCTGGAAGTTAGGAAACATGTGAGGCTATTTGGATGAGGAAGATCTTGGTTGGTTTGTTTGGCTAGTAGATGGATCCAATGGTGATTTATTGTGATAATCAAAGTTGTATCAAACTCTCTGAAAATCCAGTATTTCATGATCAATCCAACCATATCGATATCTTGTATCACCATCTCATAGATTTTTTATTGAGGCAGATCATGTTGTTAGATTACATTCCCACAGAGGAGCAAGATGCTGACATCTTGACAAAGGCATTTCAATATGTAAATTCGAGTTTCACAGAGACAAGATCGAGGTAGTTGATAATCCCTTTCTTGTTCAAAGGGAGTGTTGAGAAATGGAAACAAGAAATTCCAGTTTAATTTGTCCTTGAATTAAACTATGAATTAAATTCGAATTCTATTCTCATAGCAACTTAAAATAGTTAAATTAAGTTTATTAAACTTACTTAACTTAGGGAATTTGAGTTGAAAGTATTTGTGTCATCATGTGTATGTTCTCCCTACTTTGTAGGAGTCTGGCATGAGTTAATTGTGAGTTGTAAAATAGAAGACTCAGTTTCATGAGTCAGTTTAGTAAAATTAGTTCTCAAACTGGTTGAGATAACTAATAGTGAGTTAACAGTGATTGGTGTCACTAATGAACTCCACCAGTGATACTTTAGTTAGCTGAATATTTACTCATTAGATACTCATCCATGCTGATTTTGAGAAAGAACTAGTTGAGACTAGATTTCAGGGATAATGTACTATTTCTTTCATATTTTTTTGAGTTGCACTAACAATGCATGCATTTAGGAAATAACCCTTGAGGGATTGCATAGTTTTCAGAATCTATCCTACATAGGAATTATGTGTTGGAATAGATACTTGGAGAGCTTTTGAAGAGGCTAATATTTGGCCTTCAGCTTCCTTATGAGTTGGATATTGAATTTGCTGAGCGTTGGGATTGTTCTAGAGAGAACAAGCATTGTAATTTCATCTTGATTTTCTAGATTAATACAAAATAGATAGTGGGGTTTTAAGCTATGGATTCCCCCAGATTTTATTTTGTTATGTCCCTTTGATTCTCTTCCTCTATTTATTACTGTTTTCTCTATGTTTATGGGCTTCCGTTGTAAAGGGTAGAAGTAGATTCTTGTCTCTTGCTTTAGCAAATTAAATTAGCTTGTGAATCTACAACATTTTCTATAGTTGTAGGTCCTTCCAGTAGTTTCTAGTAAAAGTTAGGGATTCAACCTCATTTCAGTGGAAGCTAATAAACTTAGAGGTTGCAACTCCTTCCAATTGTAGTTGTTAAATCAGGGAGTGGATTCTTTCTTCTGGTTATATGCAGACAACATTTTAACAACATGTGGTAGGTTTCCTTCCGAAGTAAATTGAAAAAAGGCTTAAATAATTTGTGTGTTCTCATTTTATTACTCATGTTATTTCTTGCCATGCTCCTTTTAATTAATTGTTGGAAATTTTATTGGTGTCCTAACATCATTGTAACTAAAGGAAATTTTAATAATTCCTACAATATTGATTCAACCCCCTCTTAGTGTTGTCCTAGTTTCTAAAACTTGGTATTAGAGCTACCGAGTTACATCAGATGAATTTAACAGCTATAAAAAGATCAACTACCATGGAAAACCATAAAGGAGGATCCACGAATAGGGAACCTATGTTCAATGGAATAAACTATGTGTTTTGGAAAATAAGGATAAACACCTATATTGAATCACTTGGAGCTGATATATGGGATGTCGTAGAATAATAGTATCAAAACACTATCATGGTGATTACTGAAGATCAGAAGATGAAGTTTACGTGCAATGATAAATCTATGAATTTACTTCTTGTTGGCCTACCTAAATCTAAACTAGTAAAAGTCATGGATTGCACAACTACAAAATCTATTTGGGACAAGATGAGCAACTGTTATAAATGTGACAACAAGGTAAATCAAGTGAAACTTCAAGGTTTTAGAATTTAATTTGAGTCCTTAAGTATGCATGATGATGAAGATATTGGAAAGTACTTCCTAAGAGTTGATGAGGTTTTGAAGACTATAAGAAGCATTGATGAGAAATCAGAATAACATGTAGTAGTTCAAAAGGTGTTGAGATCCCTCCTAGAAAGATTTAATACAAAGGTTTCAACCATTGAGGAGATGACCAATCTAATCTCTCTCACTTTGGATCCGCTATTTGGTACACTAACCGCTTATGAGATCATAATTTCTAATGGAAGGCTTGCAACAAAGGAGTCATCCTTCAAGGTAGATAAGAAGTCCAAGGGAGAGCATGATGGTTCATGTTGTGAATCGGATGAAGAGGAAGACAAGTCTGTGAGGAACCTCAAAAGAGGCTTAGGCAAGTACAAAGGTGAACTACCTTTTAAATGCTCTAGTTTTGGTAAATTTGGTCATTATGCTTCCAGTGTGTTGAGAAGAAGAAGAAGAAGGAATATGATCTAAGAGAGAAGTTTAGAAAAGTGCATGATTCAGGATCTTTTTACTTCGTTCATGTATTCATAATTACATATAAAAGAGCATGATAACCATACACACATACACATCAAAGAAGAGGAAAAACATACCAAACCATAGAAACAAGAGAACAAAAGACCCAAAAAAGAAGCTCTTCCAATGTGGACTATGCTTAGGCACCCTACTCAAAATGGGGAGACCTCCTGAATTAATCTCAAAAAATAAAAATGCATACATGGAGAAATTACACCTTATACCTTTGATTCTAGGGATGACCTGAAAATGCACTTCTTAGCTCAGAATAGACTGCATAGTTGAATTCCCGGTGAAAATTCATGAAATTTGAGTATAAACATGACCCCTTTCTGACATTTGCACTTCTGGACTCCGAGGGAATATTTCATATTCCCTCAGCATCAAAAAGATACCTTGTGTCAAGAATCTGCACTTCACTATTCAATACACACTATTATCTCATAGATTTCTACTGTCAGCCTTGCCACTCTCTCTCCCACCACAAGAAAAAACATAACTTAAATAAGGTACGCTTGAAAAAGTTAACAATGGGTGCCCACTTGGCACCATCGCTGGTAGGTGGTTGTGAAGACTTTGCAAGTTCCATTTTGGTGTATGTGCCATTAAATATTTATTAACCATACACCATATATGGTTCCAAACTATTAATCTGTTTTTGTTTTGTGGATTGATCACTCCGTGTGTTGGTTGGACTATATGTCATATGGTTTTTGTTTTAAAGCCTGGTTCCATCGCTTATGTAGAATAGTTTGACCATTTGCCACTCGCCGTTACAATATGGCCTGCCATATGTTATACATGGTTATAACATTTTCCATAGTGTTATATGTGTGGAAACATATGCCATTTTTAATATGTATTTGACCCATTCGTTATGGTTTCCATATATGAATTAATATGGATATAATATTATCATTGATTTTATATAGGCACGAACTTTATGTTATGAATATTTATATGGTTATTTTTATAGCCATAATAGTAGCACCTTTTATTATTATATATATATATATATATATATATATATATATATATATATTTTATATTATTTTCTTTGACTTTTGATGTTTTTTCTCTTTCTTTTGTGCATGGCTAGGAGGCCAATGTGGGTGTTCCATGTGTCAATGGCTCATTAGTCATTTTGTTTCTGCAAAAGCAAAGTAGGACCCACATTCCCTTATGACTAGCAAACCTATGATGATTCTAATATGGTCATATAGACTTTAATTGAGGTGTTGTTGGCACCATTGGGTTCATAATGATGGGAACAACAACTTGGTACCATTATTATTGAGATGTAGATATTTAAAAAAGTTAGCATTTAATGATCCTCTTGGATAATTCCTCCCCACTAAGGAGCTTTTGGTCCTCTGAAAGTTTAAACATGAATTCATTTTGTTTTACTCCCTTATCTGCACAATAAGTGCCCAAACATGCCACACTTCCTTCCTCTTCACCTTTGTACTTTAGAGCCATAAGTGATCAACTAAAACCTGTGTTATACACAAACTTGTAGTACAACTTGCGAAATACATGTTATTTAAAAGACCAAAAATGACCAAAGAAAACACCATACTTTCCATGAATTTATATCATACTAAAGGATAATTTTAATTCAGATTCAATACAAAAAACCATATCCTAACCTCTCAACTAAAAAGCCAAAAATATCATCATGTTGCATTCATAAATGATGGCAAAAATTTCACCACTTTTACAAAAAATTTCGCAACATGTGATATAAAAATGTTGCCATGCTCAACTACTTAAAAATTCTACCCATTTCTTACTAAGCTAGGTTAATGTGCTCTCTTCCTGTAGACGGATTTCATTTTTATCAGCTTCATTGACTGGTTCCTTCATAGGTTCTTTTTGATCCTCCTTCAGTTATTATTCTAGATGGATCTCCCAACATGTGGTTATATGATGTCCACCCTTGCTGCAATGACTGTAATGGTTCTTCCTCTCTAGACTTTCTTGACCTTGTTTGAGTGAATATTTATGGTATGTCTTTGAAAAGGAGAAATTTCCTTGGATCTCCCTATGGAACTCTCACTATCATGGGAATTTTGTGTTGTGCTCTCAACATTTGTCTTTAATTGGTCATTGGTTGTCTTGGATCATTCTCCAACATACTTTCTAACATAACCAAGTCTTGCATAACAAAGAAATTCCTCCACTTTGATCAGATTCACAATGCCCTTGACATTAATGTCAAGGCCTTTTCCTGGATACCCCATTTTATTCACCACTTTTGAACCAATTCCTATAGTTTGTTTCTCAAAAGAAGTGAAGCAATCATCATTAAGAGACCATGAAACTGAAAACTCGCTTTTTACTTTAGGCATTGAATTTGAAGTGGGTGATGATGTCTTGTCAAGTAGTAACATTTCCAAGGCCTCCTCCTTTTCTTGTAACTGATGTTACAACCTTTATTTCTCCTCCTCTTCTTCGTGTATGAGTCTCTTTAGTTCAACATTATTTGCTTGAATGTTTTTGTTGATCTCCTCTAACTCTTGGGCCATGAATTATATAGTTCTCTTCTCATACTTGGTACAACACCTGCTACAATATTTGTCTCCTCACCTGAATTATAACCCAAGTCAATAGGTCCATCATCTACAATCCCAAGATCTTTGATCTTCATCTCATCGCCTGAGTCTGAACTCAAGTCAATTGGTCCGACCCCTACAAATCAAGCATCTACAACCTTCACCTCAAAATTTGAATCAAATTCATGGTACTGTTGTATAATGGCTACTGTATTCTACTTCTATTTTCTACCATTCCTCTTTGGATTCAATTTTGGATGCATCTTCCACCAATTTTCCTCACCATTCCCTTCCTTCTCGTAGTGAGTACAGGAGGAATTTTCTTCCGTTTCCCTCATTGTCTCTACCTTCTTTGCATAGCTTCCCTATTTAGAATTTCCCCTGCTTTCAAGGTGAATGAAGGTGAATGGATTTCACACTAGCCAATTCAAGAGTAGTGGGCTCAAATAATAACAAAGAATGTTAGAGATAATCATGTAGCGAACCAATATACTTCATTAAAGTATTAGGTGAATATAAAGAAATGCACAATGTTAAACCTTGTTTTCAAAATTGTTTTGCGAAGCTTTGAACATCTTAACCTTCACCTTGTTTCAAATTTTTCCATTCTATCATGGCTTTATGCCAATATGCTAATGGATAAAGTTGTCCTTTTAATGCAAAAACCAATTCAGACCAGGAAGAAAGAAGTTTACCCACTTTCTTACTACCTTTTTTAACTTTTCTCTCTTACCATATGAGAGAGGTGGCTCCTAGTCGAAGAGACGTTAATTAGACCTTGGCCTCATATTCTTGAATTTTCCATATCCAAAAATACACTTCAATCTATCTGATCCAATTACTCATATTTTCTGTATTGGATTCTTTGTTAAACACGGGGAAATAAAACTTTACATCCAACTTGAAAAAGTATTTTTACGAATTTTTCTACAGTTAGAATGACGAGAAGATGAAGAACTGGAGCATTCAATAGTAGAGGGAGATGGACATCTAGGAGGCTCTCCTCCTTCTACTTGATTTACTGAAGAATGATATTTTTTTGCTTCTTTCTTCTTCTCCTTCTTTACCATTTCCTTCTCGCATCCTACAAACAAATTTTCCACTTTCTTGGCCATGGTGTAAAATGCTTTGCTAAAAGCTTGTTCTTCCTCAGCATCATTACCATGATCTTCCATTTTTCTTCTTCATGTTGCATGCCCTAATTTTAGATAAAATGACTTAAGTTTACATTCTCCTTGCTTGATGTTTTCCCAGGTTGTCATACACACTTGCAATTCACATCAACAAAAACCCTGCTTTGATACCAAACTTGATCTGGGATATTTTTACTTCATCAATGTATTCAAGATTTCATATAAAAAAGCATGATAACCGTAAGTGCATACACATCAAATAAGAGGATGAAAATATGAAAGCATAGAAATAAGCGCATGCATAATGTAATAACAAATTTTGTCCAATGTGGACTACATCTGCGGGCCCTACTCAAATTGAGGTGGACTCTTGCATTAATCTCAACAAAATCAAAATGCATGCATGGAAACACTACACCTTATACCTCTGATTTTGGGGATGAATTGGAAACACACTATTAACCTCAGAATATATATTGCAAGGTTTATTGGTAGCGAAAAATTATGAAGTTTGAGTATAAAAAAAAACCATTTCTAACACTGGCACTTCTATATTCCTATGGAATATTTTAGATTCTCTCAACATCAAAATGATACCCTGCATCAAGTTTCTCCACTTCATTGTTCCATTCTCATTCTTCCACTGTAGAGTGTTGTTTTTGGCCTCCTAAGTCTCTCTCCCACCATGAAAATGAATATAATTTAAATAAAATACATTTTACGGAGTTAACAAAGGGTTCCCCTTGGCACCATGCATGGCGGGTGGTTGTGAAGACTTTCCAGGTGGTTAGGTTGTGAGTTCAAACCTGTGGAATCATGTCGTTTTGGTGTATATTCCATTACATATTTGTTAGCCTTAAAAAATATATGGTTCCAAATTGTTAATATTTCATGATGACCTCAATTTTTCTTGGATTGATCACTCTGTGTCTTTGTTGGACCATATGTCATATGGTTTTTGTTTTAATGTTCGCTACCATTGGCTTCGCGGAGTAGTTTGACCACTTGCCACCCATCGTTACACTATGGTATACCATATGTTATATATGGTTATGAGGTTCACCACCATGTTATGTTTGTGGAACCATACACCATTTTTAATATGGCTTTAACCCATCCGTTTTAGTTTCCATATATGAATTAATATGACTCCAATATTCTCATTGATTTTAAATAGGCCTGATTTCTATGTTATGGATATTTATATGGTTATTTTTATAACCATAATAATAGCCCCTTTTTGTTATTGTATATATATTTTTTCTAATTTATATTATTTCCTTTGAATTTTTAATTTTGTTTCCTGTCTTTTGTGTCAGGCTAGGAGGCCAATGTTGGTGTGCCATATGTTAATGGCTCATTGGTCATTTTGTTGCCACATAAGAAAAATGGGTCCCATATTCCCTTACGACTTTCAAACTTCTAACAATCATAAAATGACCATACAAACTTCAATTGAGGTGTCATTCATTCCACTGGGTTCATAATGATGGGCGCTACATCCTGATACCATTATTGCTGAGATCTAGATATTTTGAAAATTGAGCATTTAAGGATCATCTTAGATCAGTGAAAAAGGAATGGAAGAGGGATAAAAATAAAATATTCTACATCCAAGATTCTAGCTCCTATGAAGGCAGAGGCAACCAATCCTCTAATGGGGATGGATATGATGAAAGTACAAAAATATTCATGCTTATGGTTGTAGACAATCTAGAAGTTGAATCCATCAATTCTGATGGAGAAGATGTTGTTGTTGATTTAGAAGGAGAGTTGGTAAATACACTTGAAGAGATTGAAAGGCTAAGAAATAAAAACAAAACCTAGAAGGGGTTTCATATCAAAGACAAAGTTCAGGTTATAGAACCTTTTCTCCTATAGATTAAAGAAGGTAAGAAGATTTAGGAGAGTTTAAATAAGTAACTCAGTGAGAAGAATCAAGCACGTGAAAGGCTTAAGAGAGAATTTATTTTTATAAATAAAGAATTAGAGAAGGAAAAGAGTCAACTGGGCTTTAATCAGAAGTTTGAAAAGGGGAATAAAAATTGAAATGAACTTCTAGAAATGAAAAGAGTCCCCAATGATCACCTTGGTCCTAGATTTGAGCCAAGAAAGTTTATTATCAGAGTTAAAAGGTAAGAATTTGATTACCTTTGTACACGTATCCAAAAATGGTGAGAACAAAACAACAAAATAAGGGTCAACGTAGCCACAAGGTGATGTAAGTAGCTCACATCCCAATAGCCACAAAGAGTCAAATTAGCAGCAACACAATAAGAGGAGGAATTTTGCTTAGCAAAAGATAAACAAATATGGAGGAGAAAATAGATATACATAGAGGGAATCCCAACAAAGCAACAAAAAATGATTTTCTCTCACAAATGTATACATATTTCCAGGCGATTACTTTACATGCACCAATTATGGACACAAGGCAACAAATTGCAAAGTGAGTATATCTTTTAGACAACTCATGCCAAGAAGAAGAAATTATCAACAAATTAATCAGTCATTTCGACTGTGGATGAGCAAACCCAAGCACAACAATCCATTTAATCCTTTGAATAATTTTATGAAATGCTTTAAATATCAAATTTTTTTTCATTTAGTAGTTGATTGTATATTTAAGAATAAAATCCATGATTCAGTTACTAATAAAACACTCGAGGAGGCCAAGGTATAGAAAGGTAAGGATAATTCAAAGAAATGTAATATTGTTTTATATGCTCAAAATGAAGCTAATCATTGGTATGTTGATACTGGTTGTTCTGGGAACAAGCTAAGAGACACAAGTAATTTTTTGACATGGAAACTAGTTGAGAAAGTTAATGTGACCTTCGACAATAAAGAACCTGGTAAGATTGTTGGTAAAGGAGTTGTCATTCTAGCCAATGGAAGAGGTAAGGGTAAGAATGTATTATATATTTATGGGTTGAAGCATAATCTACTTATTGTGTCTCAGATGCGTGACAAAGGCTATGATGTGATTTTCAAAACTAAAAATTGTCAGATCAAGTCTAGAGGCACTAAAGAAGTTGTAGATGGAGTTGTGAAAACATACAACAATGTATATGTTTTGAAATAGAAGGTAGAGATGTTCTTCTTGTCGAAGATTGATGAGAGTTGGGTATGGCGTAGGAGACTTGGAAATATGAATTTTGATCAGGTAGTCATATTGGGAAAGAAGAATGTTATTAAAGATATGACAAAGCTTTCAAAGTCTAAGAACGCTATTTGCAAGTCTTGTCAGTTGGGAAAACAAGTTCGAGTACCTTTGAAGGAAAAGGAGAATTTGTCAACTAAACCATTACAACTAGTTCATATGGACTTATGGGGACCATCAAGAATGCAGTCTCCCAGAGGTAAATTGTGTTTCATGCTAATGATGATTTCATCATGATGCTGTGGGTTTCATTCCTTAGAGAAAAATCATAAGTGTTTGAGAAGTTTGAAGATATTAAACCCATGGATAAGAATGAGACAAATTATTTCATAATGGAGGTGATTTTATTTCGAAAGAATTTTATGACTTTTGCAAGAAACATGGAATCAAAAGGAAGTCCACTATACTAGAGACTCCATAGTAGAATGGTGTAGGAGAGAGACCCAATATATCAATTTAGTTGTTATCTATATCCATGATGAGATAAAGAAATCTCCAAAAAATATTTTGTGTTGAAACCATTCACATAGTAGTGGTTATTTTACAAAGCTCACCTCATACCAAATAATGATGAGACTCCCTATGAACTTTGGTATGATAGACCTGCAACGATCTAGAATTTTAGAAAGTAAGTGCTATTCCAAGAGGAACGATAAAAATATTGTTAATTTTTATGCAAGGGATGATGAAGATAGTTTTTTGGGTATTTTCATAATAACAAGGGTTATAGATGCTACAAAAAGAATACAAAGAGGATTGTTGAATCTATTGATGCTAAAGTTGATGAGTATGTCGAATATGAAGTCAATCAACCAATAAATACCAAATCCATTGATACAATCAATTATTGTGAGAGTTTTAGTGAGCCACTTTCAGATGAAGACAATTAAGATCCCCCTAATCCTCAAGCTAAAGTTCCTTCAAGGTATGTGCAATAAAAACACCTAATTGGTCAAATTATTGGTGATTTAAACACAAGTGTAAAAAAAATAAGGAAGTTTCTAAATCCCCCTACTCAAGTGCATCTAGCTATGTTATCCATATAGGAACCAAAGGATGTTGCATAGGCCATTCATAATGATAATTGATTAAAATATATGCCTAAATAGATTGATCAGATTGAGGAAATTCAGACATTGGAGCTTGTTTCTAGACCAGTAAATAAGAATGTAATTGGTACGAAGTGGGTCTTTAGGAACAAACTCAATGAACATGGTGAAGTGGTAAGAAACAAGGCAATATTAGAGTGAAAATGCTATGCACAAATTAAAGGTCTGGACCTTGATGAAATTTTTTCTCATGTTTCTTGGTTATAGATAATCATAGTGTTTTTGGAATTTTATTGTTTCAAGAAATTCAAGATATATGAATTGGATGTCAAATCTTCCTTTCTAAATGGAGAGTTGCAAGAACAAGTTTACATAGATAATCCATATGATTTTGAACTATCATATCAACCTTATTATGTTTGCAACCTAAAGAAGGCCTTATATGGCCTCAAAAAAACCCTATGGACTTGGTATTCCAAGTTGGATAGATACTTGCTCAAGTGTGGTTTCAAATGAGGTGCATGTGATAGTAATTTGTATGTTAAAGCTAATGATGGAAAATTAATAGTGGAGGTTGTCAATTTTGATGATATCATATTTTCCAGTGATTTAGATCAAACAACATGCGAGTTTGCAACGGATATGAAGGTAGATTTTGAGATGTTTATGCCTGCAAAGCTTTCTTATTTCCTTGGTTTACAAATTGCACAAAATTCCAAAGGGATTTTTTTCTCACAAATCAAGTATCTCAAGAAAGTATTGAATAAATTTGGCATGGAGGAGCATTATTTGGTGAGCACACCATTGGTTATAGTTCCAATCTTAGAAATATTTATGGATCACCAGAAGTGGACCAAACTTTATAAAAATATATTATTGGTAGCCTCTTATATCTGATAGCCTCAAGACCAGACATTATGCAAGAATTTGGTATTGTTGGAATATTTCAAGCTCCTGCCAAACATAGCCATCTTCTAGTAGCCAAGAGGGTTCTCGAATATCTTAGAGCCACAATGGACTATGGAATTTCGTACCCAAGAGGTAGATATTTTTCACCAACTATTTATACTGATGTTGATTGGGTAGGTAATGTAGATGATTGAAAGATCACTAATGGTAGTATTTTCTTTGTTGGACAATGTCTAGTTTCATGGTTGAGCAAGAATCAAGCTTCAATCTGTCTTTCTAATGCTAAAGAAGAATATATAGTAGCAGCTTCTTGTTGCACTCAACTCTTATGGATGAAAAAGAATTTGTAATATGTACAAGTGTTCCATGATCAGCCCATTCCTATTATCTATGACAATACAAGTGCCATAAGCATGTCAACGAATCTTGTTTTTCACTCAAACACTAAACATGTTCCAGTCAAGTATCATTTATCCTAGAGAGAAATTTGCAAATAATATTGTCAAGATGGAGTATGTATCTACAAAAAACATGTAGCTGATGTATTCACCAAACCTCTCACATGAGATTAGTTTGAGTATATGGGGCAGATATTGGGAGTAGTTCCTCTTGCCTCCCTCCACTAGATGTTCCTTACAGAGTAAGAAAGGAAGCCATCACACATTCAACATATAAAGATGAAGCTTCTAGGTCCACAGTATCCACATGACATGGGGATATTTTTTATTAGTGGATGCATGTTGGTTTATTTTCCATTGATTTCAAAGGTGGAGAAGCATTGGTGATAAAACAAAAAATGGAGAAGATGAAGGAGAAATAATAAGAACACTTTGTTTTCTTATGATGTTAGTTTTTTTTTTTAGCATGGTGTTGCCTTCACTGCAAAAAGGGTAAAATGTTGGAAATGTGTTGTCATTGATGGAAAAAGTGACAAGGATGAAGACAAAAGAAAATATTATTGCAAGAAGAATTAAGATCAACTAAAGTTATGTAATAGGAGAAGGTGGATATGGTGTAGAGACATTGAATCCATTTTTGGTTAATAAGATCACAATAACTTCTCTTGGGATCCACTCAGAAGGATAGAGCTTTGAAAAATATTTCTAGTGGTATATAGAAGTCTGCAAAAGTCGTCATGGATCCAAATTTATTGTCGTTCAAGGTAAAATATGCCTAAAATTCAAAGTTTCAAAGTTAAATTGGAGAAGGACCCTTTGAAACAAGTTAAGTTTGG
The DNA here is from genome assembly GCA_031772625.1 of Pinus tabuliformis. Classification (NCBI taxonomy): domain Eukaryota; kingdom Viridiplantae; phylum Streptophyta; class Pinopsida; order Pinales; family Pinaceae; genus Pinus; species Pinus tabuliformis. Next base: position 640,179,284 of record CM062813.1, on the reverse strand, counting down.
TAGGGCTTCCAAGCATAGCATAATTTCTTAGTGAAGAGACTAAGTGATGAGCTTGGAGGACATGGTGCGAAAGAATAACATTGGAGCAAGATCCTATTGGCCATAGGTGGAGCCCCCATAATACATCATCTCAGTGGGAGTGTTCCTTGGATGATCTAAATATTGAGTGCAAAGAAAGGCCTAATAAGACATAGGTCTTGGTGGAGGTGGACAGTACAAATAGTAGAGAAGAGTAGGTAACAAGCATTTTCATTGGTGGAGAATTCACATTAGGGGACCCCATGGATAACTCAACCTGGGGGGACTTCCCTAGAAGAAGCTAGTTCACACACAGAGGGAGCAAGCTCAAGATGAAGTATGGAAAGGTTACATGGTGGTAGACACAATGAAGACAAAGGTTGAGAACCATTGATTTTCTATTGAGGAAATAAATGAATAAACATAAGTCTCAAAACCCTTTCTCTCTCCTCACTGGCATATGTGTGGCATAATTTTATTGGCTTGACGTAATGTTGGCATAGGGAAACATGACATACATTTTCAATTTTTTTTCATGGCCTGGTGGGCCAAATCTAAGTGACATGCGTCACCACTTAGATGGAACGATGTGGCATTGGTTACATAATAATGACATCACCCGAGTTCCAAAACCTTCGAAGGATTTCAGTGAGCACGTGGTGTTTTCTTTAGGATGACTCAGCACTAAGAAGATCTGGTAATTGTCAACAACAAGAGCATTTGTTAAAGTGTGTGGTAGTGGTACCCACCAACACACATCATTTTAGTCCCTAGACCGTGGAAGAAATTAAGTGATCACACATTTTGGAGCTTTGTGTTGACATGATCTAAGATGCGAAAATGTACATGACTGAGCATAGGGACACATTATATCAGCTACAACCACCATCCAAAATTTTGCCTTAACCTTGTTTTGGAGCCTCCCTACCAACTTTTCGAAACAGCTTGTCTTACTTCGTCAAGTTCACAAGCTTTAGTGTTTTTCTCGCACAAGGGCAACCTATCGATCATAGCTCAATGCATTCCCTTGATAAGTTGATCTCTCAGACTTGGGTTAGCTTTAGGCTGAGAAAATCCCCCAAGAAATTATGCAATTTTGGAGGGCAACCTGCCGTCCCTCCGTAAATTGCACAATCCTAACTGGTACCCTGCTTGGCTCCAGAATTGCGTAATTCTGGGAGGAAACACTCATATTGAAAATTGCGCAATTTTCTCCAGCAAGGCTGCTCAGCCTAGAACTTGTGTAAATATGGGCAGCAAACAGCTTCTCTGCCTAGAAATTGCTCAAACCTCATAGGCAACCAGCCTAGCTCCTAGCCAAAAAAGTGCATTTTCTCCCAACAGTCGAACAACCTTTTGCATGTGTAACTGAGTTGACCGGTTCCCTTTGGCACATAGCAAAACTAACTTGCATGCATGGGCTACTTATCCCAAGGCAACATGCAAAGATATCCCTTGTTTCAGGGATCTATTTTTAGCAGTTGGAGGTTACATGCAAGGATTAGTTCAGAAACCTCCCACTAAGTGTCTCTTCCCTAGATTTGTGGCATGTGCATCACAACATCGATGTTATAAAAAGTCATCAACCTAACGCTGTAGAGCTTATTCCTCCCACCAACCTTGCAGATCTGACATCCCATATCGCTTCTAGAAGCTGTCGGCACATTCAACTTAGTTGTTCTGGGGTAAGCCCGTTTTCCATGACTTGTGTTGCATTTCTGTCGCTTTTTGTGTTTTCGCTTTTATGCGTACTTTTTTCTTGTTTTATTTGAACTCTTACTGTCGTTTACATGTATATTAGCTTGTCCTAGCACTGTTTCAGTTTTTGTTGCTATCTCACTACTCTCGCATGCATGAAACTGTTTTTCATGAACGGTTGCCAATTCGATGACTCGCCTCACCCACATGCATGTTTTTCCATTTTCTAAATCTTCCATTCAATGTTTGCATGCATGATCTCCCACTTATGCTTTCACTCAGTATCACCATGAATTTGCATTCACATTTTTGTTCAGTTGCCTGCCGGCAAGTCTAGCCAACCTTGGCCTAGACTCTGCCTCACCAGACAATATTATGCAATCCTAAGAGCGAAGGCCCTGCCTTCCTCTCCAGAAATGGGCATTTCTACCTAGTAGCTATTCCCTAAGCCTTCTTTGCATAATCCTGAGGGAGACTAATTGTTGGCCAAGAAAATTTCTCAATGTGGTCACTAAGACTGCAGGTATTTCCAATTGAGATTGCGCATTATGCAATTCCAGCAGTCAGCTGCTAGAATGGAATCTACATTGCGCAGTTCCAACAGTCATTCAATCTCCTAGCAGCCTAGACTGTGCCTTATGCAGTCTTAGTAATCAGTCTCCTATCCTCCTGGCCGAAATTGTACAACCTTCATGATCAGTCAAACAGGTATGTTGCATGTTAGTTCTCAAGTTCATTTTGGTTTTCCACTGATAGATTTCCTGCCATTAGTGTTGCCATGTCTCTAGGTATCATAGGGGTTCATCTGCCTCTCAATAGTGCAGGTACAATGGTTTCCAAGAGGGAAGAGTCAAAGACACTATTCAGAGCACATGTGGAGATGGAGTCGATAAAATGTCTATGAGCTTGCCTACTCACGAAGATATCAAGTTGTTCGTAGAAAATAAAATCAAGATATCATAGCGAGAAACATCATGAACAGTAGCGAAGGTAGCATACCGAACATAATGAATCCAGTGAACACAATGAATGCAGCAAATACAATGAATGTAGTGAATGAAACAAACGTAGCGAATGTAACAAACACAATGAATGTAGTGAATGCAACAAATGTAGTGAACAAAATGAATGTAGCTAACGAAGAGAATTTAACAAATGTAGCGAATGCAATGAATACAAGAGGAAGGTTATTAAAAACACAGAGGTAGAACAAAGTTGCAAGATCAAGCAGATCCACTAATGATGATAGCAACTTTTGAGACTCAGGCTATGAGGTGACGACATGAAATGAAGATCGCGTGAAGACAGAGAATGGAACAAAGAACAAGTCACATGTGCTAAAGCAACAACTCAAGGAAGAACATGAAGCTGCACACATAGACGAATGAGTTGCAACAGGAATGGGAACATCAGTGGGTGCAACATGCACTCACGGATGAAACTGCACCCATATAAGTTAAACATCCATCCCAGCAAGTGGCACGAAGCAAACATGGTGAGTAGTGTTGTTGCTCACATGCAAGGGATTAAGGAGCATGGATGTCATTGTGTGCACACATGAAATCCAACCCATTCAACACACTAACCAAGGCACAGACAAGAAGCAAGTGCTATTGGAGCTGAACATGTACTTCGGTAAGTTGATGCACATGAACACTAGCACACATTTGAAGATCAACATGGACACTATGCATCAGTGTGTGGTTGTTTCAACTACAGTCAAGAAGACCATGCGCATGTTAGCAGATGATTTGGATGAAGGAGTTGAACTAATGCACCAGTTGCAACAGAAGCAAGAGGTCACTTCAACAAGATGTCACCATGAGGTGCCTGCACACCATCACGGATGACCAAGATTGGCATCAACCCACCACCTTCACCATCACAGGCATGCCAAAGAGTTGGTCAACGGACCAAGCTTCAGTGATGTCTTGCATTTCTCAAGCCATGTTCTCTGACATGAGTACATGTGCATTGTAATCTAACATCATGTCAAGTGTAAGTCAAGTGTCAATAGTTGGATGTAACAGTCTTAGAGTAGACGAAGAGTCGTGACGGTAGATAAACTATCATAAAGAGGAATGTCAAGGGTCACCCCACCCTTTTCTATAAATAGTTCCTCATAACTCATTGGATATGATTTTTGTCAGCCAAGCTTCCAATAAGATTATCTTGGAGAGAGCTTGAATAGTATTGTAACGCCCCTTGGCTTCGCCACTACACAGAACTAGTTCATCTCTTTGGAGGAGTAGGAGGATGTGGCTGTAACATTCCACTATTGGGGCTAGTAGGTTTACATGGATGTATCGTATAATTGGAACTCACACTTATTTATATAATAAGAGCGAGAATGTGTTCATCCGTATGTTGTTATTGTAGTTGGACTGTTTCAGTTGCTGTAGCAATGTATCTTGTTTAACTTATGTAGTTTTGTATGAAATGGTTTGTATGAAATTATATGAATCTTGTTGTGGATGTGTTGTTTGTTCAACCATCACTTTGGGTTGCCATCTGATTTACTTTCTAGCTTGTAATTCATCTTCACTCGTGAGTTCCCTTCCCAGCTGATTACTGTTACAGGCTGTCAAGGGGTGCACTCATCTCAACCCACTTGTGTTAGAACCTCTCATCCACCATCCTTGACTCACTGCATCGGTCACACCCTTGCTACTGGCAGAGTTATCTTACTTGCCTCTGTGTGAAATCGCTGTCAAGGCATTACCATACGACGCATTGTTGGGACTCCTACACCAAATAGTCTAAGGTCTAATTGGGAATTCTTATCAGGGAGATCCCCTTGACATGTTGGGGTTCCAGCATCGTCAACAGGACCTAGTTCATCACTTTGGAGGAGCAGGTGGATGCGGCTATAACATTCCACTATTGGGGCTAGCGATTTATATGGATGTATTGTATGATTGGAACTTACACTTCTTTATATAATAAGAGCCAACATGTTTTTATGTATATGTTTTTATTGTAATTGGACTGTTCCGGTTGCTATAGCAACGTATGTTGTTTAAATTACGTAGTTGTGTATGAACTATTTTGTATTCAATTATATGAATCTTGTTTCATATGTGTTGTTGGTTTAACCATCACTTTGGATTTCCAGCTGACTTTCTTTCCAGCCTGTGATGCATCTTCACTCATATGTTCCCTTCCCAACTCAGTACTATTACATACTGCCAAGGGGTGCACTCATCTCAACCCACCTGTGTTAGAACCTCTCATCCACCTACCTTGACTCACTGCAATGGTCACACCCTTGCTACTAACAAAGTTATCTTACTTTCCTTTGTACAAAATAATGGTTAAGGAATTACCATATGAACCACTGTTGGGACTCCTAAACCAAATGATATGAGATCTAATTGAGACTTCCTACCGGGGAGATGCCCTTGACATGTTGGAAGGTCCAACACCGTCAAAATTTCTGGTGCTAGGAGGACCAGATGACAAGCTCTGTCCTCTCATCCAGTTTTGAACCTCTACATACCTTTCATGGATTCTTGCATCTTCTCCCTCCATGATGTTTCTTGAATTGTGAAGATGTCTCCAACACAGGGGTGTTTTTCGATCTCTTGTCCACTTAAATGTATGACGGTGAAGGCAACGTGGCCTGGCCTGAGTAATTACATGAGTTTCTTTCCATGATTCATGAGGAAGATGGGTGTTCTGACGAACATGCCATCTTGTTGCTTGCACACACACTTCACGAATCTCCACATCGTTGGCTACTCAGCCTACCAGCTGACATCGTGCACTCAGTTGATCACTTCTATGATCTCATTGAAGACACATTCTATCATTTTTATCCACACCATCTTGACAGAAAACTGTTACAACAACAGAAGGTTCTGCATGGATCAATTATTGATTTTTGTCATTGCTTTCGCGACTTACAGTTTCAATCTCTAAGGAACCAGATGAAATTTTCCTTTGTTTGGGACCAGTTCGAGTATTGCATTAGGAAATCTGCCCGCCCCAAGAAGAAGCTTGAGATAAAGCCTCACTCAACCTTCTTCACTGATGGAGTTGTGCAATCTCATGTGGATGTGGTTACTCTCTTGACAGACTATCTGCCTTCCTCTCATTCAATATCTCCACCACTGCTAAGTGATGTTGAGGATCATGCTCACATACTTGTTCAGTTTTCACACCCTCCCAACATTGCTTCACTTAATTTCCGAGCATATTTGTTGTGATTCCTTCGGGTTATCATATGAATTTTGTTCTACAACCTCTTTCTTCGCACTCAGGTGTTCCTCCAGATGATATTGTCCTGTGTTCATCCATTCTGGACTGTTCACTTGTTGTGAACAAGGAACAACCCATCAACGGAGTTGGTGTTGCACAACCAACATGTGTTTTCATTCATGAAGACTATGAGTGGGAGCTTAAGCATCAACTCTTGGTGAAGGAGGACTCCCTTCTGTTTGAGCCCCCTCTGTTCTTTCCTAATATCTTTGGTGAACCTACCATCCATGATTTCTCATGTAAATCTTCGTCCATGGATGCACCCATTGTTGATCACTCGGAGGACTCATCAGATGTTGGTCCATCATTCGAAAATGGAGAGGATAAGTTATTTGTTGAAAATCCACTTGATGTTTCATCTGTATTTTCTGGAAACAAAGAGTATGAGTTTGTTCGATTTTCATCTGCCCCTCTGTTTGATTCATCTCATCATGAGGATGTTGATGAAATCATTGATTTTTCTAATCGTGGCAGTCATGATCCATTTGTTTCCATATTTTTTCACGATCATGACTCTATCACAGTAGATCTTTCGAAGCCACCAGTCTATGATGATCTATCTAATGATGAAGTTGAAACACTCAAGACTACCAAGGCACTTCAGCCCAAGCTGATGGTTATGTCAAGCCCTCACTCCCTTGGGGTTAGTCTCATTTCCGATCATGAAATTGTTCAATCACACAAGGCTCCTCATCAATCATATGTATGCATTGAAGATCTGTTATGAAACCAGCTCAAGAAAAGATAGAAAAGATAAATCCACGCCTTAGAATTCAGCCTCTTCGAGGGGGCAACCTCCTTTACATTACATATATGAACAATTCTTGGATGATACAAATGAAAATACCTCCTTTCTATATATAGGAGTCTAAGGGGTTATAACATAATCAAAGCCGACATAACAATAATAATGTAAGGGCACAATAATAACAATAGTGGGCTTCTATGGGGCACAATAGTAACAATATGGGCACTACATGGGTACATCAATATAATAAGTGGGTTATACTAATAACAATAAGGGGTTACACTAGTAGTATAGGGGCCTAACATGCCCCTCTCCTTCAAAAAGCGTTGTCCTCAACGCTTGAGTAGTTCTTGATGCTTTTGCATAAAATTCTTGTCCTCCCATGTGGAATATTCAGCGGGTAAGTTCTTCCACTTGATGAGATACTCTAAAATTGATCGATTTCGTAGCTGTCGGGTTCTTGTTTCTGTGACTTCTCCAGGTTCCAATATGATTTTTCCTTCCTCTCCAATTTTTGGCAATATTGCTTGAATTGGGATCTTTTGCAAATTTTGAATAAGTGGCCATACTTCTTCGTCCTTCTTCCATTCATCCCTTGCTTCGTTTATCCAATCTGGTTGGATAATATAAATAGCACAAAACAATGCTTCCACATCCACATCCTTGAAGAGTCTTCCCATTCGGTAAGGTCGCCATTTTTTAAGTGCATGTAATATTGCCAACATTTCCTTCTCATAAATAGCTTGCTTGAGATGTAGCAGTAAAAATACCCAATCACCTACATCAAAACATTTTTCACTACGATGTTGATCTACCTGTTGTTTTGTTTGATTTTGCACCGAAGTGATGTTATCCTTTAAAAGTTGGATAACTTGCTGTTGATGCTCGATGTGATCTTTCTCTGCTTGAACCTTTTTCTTCTTGATATGTCCTTCTATCTTTTGAGGAGTGGTAATTTCTTCCAGTCCTTTACAAGATATGGTCAGATTCATTTCTTGATGCTCGATGTGATCTTTCACTTCTTGAACATTTTTCTTCTTGATGTGTCCTTCTATCTTGATAGTTTGAGGAGTGGTAATTTCTTCCATTGAATTACAAGATATGGTTGGATTCATTTCTTCTTTCTCGATGTGATCTTTCACTTCTTGCACCTTTTTCTTCTTTATATGTCCTTCTATCTTGAGAGTTTGAGGAGTGGTAATTCTTGCCAATGCTTTACAAGATATGGTCTGATTCATTTCTTCTTTCTCTGGGGTGGTGTCCTGGCGTATATCCTCTTCTTTTGATGTTTCTTGATCCTTTTCTTCCTCCTCTTCATATTCTATGTAAAATAATTTCTTCCCAGCACACCTATGACCTTTAGTGCATTTGCTATCACAATTGTAACAAAGCCATTTTTCTCTTTTTTCTTCCAATTGTTGTGGTGTAACCCTTGTAGGTTGTGGAAGGCTGGGAGAAACAACACTTCCATCTTTATAGTTGTGACGGGTATGCTTCCTGGTTTCCATAATTTTGCTTTCCATTATTTCACAAAGCCCTTTTACTCTTCCCAATTGTTGTGGTGTTGCTCTAAAGAAGGTGTTGCTCTTTGTATCCTCATAATGTGCTATCATTTCCTCCGTGAAAATTGACCACGTAACAAGTTTTTTACGAGAAAAAAGCCCTTCATACCATAAAACTTGATCTGGTTCTAAATATGAAGATGCAATACGTACCTTTTGTAACAGTTGTACACCATGTAGATCAAAATATTGCTCCATCTGAAGTATCCAATTTACCGGATCCTTGCCATCAAACTTCCTCATCTTGTTTTTTTCTTGATTTTAGGAGCTCGACCTTGAAACGACTGTAACTCTGTACTTTCAGATCTTTAAGTTCTGAAATTGTGAACTGTAGTAGCCCTCTGTGTCCTCTTTCCAATGCCACCAGTCTGATCCAAATTGGATTCTCTAAGAAAGAGTTATGCACAATCTCCCAAGATGACCTGATTATAGACCTTTCCAGAAGAGCGAACTTGTATGAAGTGCCACGTGTCACTATTTCGGTCTTTGGATCTAAAAAATATATACAAAAAAACTACAGTCTGTCCTCTTTCTTTACCTTCTTACAAAATTTCAATCTGATCCCTAGAGAGAAAGTTATGACGATTTTCCCTAGGTCACATGTTTTGAATGTAATTCAGGAGTCTGCAAAAAGACCAACTTCCTCAGATCACATCTCCGAAAATATCACGTGAAAAGCTCTGAAATTTGGACCCAAGGTTCAGCGCGATTTATTCTCAAATGGGTTTTTTTTGCGACTTCTGAAACGTCACAGAATAAAAGTTATAGCGAAAATGCCACGATGACCTGTTTGGAGCAGCGAAACCCTAGAATCCAAAGCTTTGATACCAAATGTTATGAAACCAGCTCAAGAAAAGATAGAAAAGATAAATCCACGCCTTAGAATTCAGCCTCTTCGAGGGGGAAACCTCCTTTACATTACATAAATGAACAATTCTTGGATGATACAAATGAAAAGACCTCCTTTCTATATATAGGAGTCTAAGGGGTTATAACATAATCAAAGCCGACATAACAATAATAATGTAAGGGCACAATAATAACAATAGTGGGCTTCTATGGGGCACAATAGTAACAATATGGGCACTACATGGGTACATCAATATAATAAGTGGGTTATACTAATAACAATAAGGGGTTACACTAGTAGTATAGGGGCCTAACAAGATCAATCTCACACACAGATCATACTTCCTCGACTCGCACTGCACGACCCCATCGCTTATGCATTGGAGGAATCATACATTGCAAGCACTCGTGTGTGACACAAGTTATCTTTGTTTCTTTCATTTGCTTGCATGTCATAGTTAAGAGTGTTCCTATGCTTGAAATTTGCACATAGTGTCACACATCACCATGATAAGTCCACAGACTGCTCGTCATGCATGTGCACTCACTTATGTCCTGTGGGCACTGTCAAACATGCAGTGTGGTTGTCTTCATTGTTATATCTTTCTTCCTTACTAGTTCGCACAACTGGGTTGCTCGTGGACCAAGCCTTCACCAACATGGGTCAACCAATTCCCTGGTGGTTGCATTGGAAATATCACTTCACGTGATCAGGCCCATGCACCGTTAGTGTAGGAGTAGGAGTAGTGTTTTCTTCCGGTCAATTTTCTTGCATGCTTGTTTTCTTACTTGCTTTGTTTGTTTATTTGTCTACTTGTTGGTTTGCTTACTTTTTTTGCTTTCACTTTTGCTTTTGGTCTTGATTTTCTTTGTTTTTTGTTGGTTCGCTTGTTTCGTTCGTAGGCTAGTTTTTCATGAAACCATGTATGACTCTTGAAATGAGATGGGTGAAGTACAAGAGGGCGTGTACAACTATCACTACTTGGTTATCTATCATCTTGCCTATTTATGAAGAGCTTGTTACTTTTAGTCCATGATACATCAAAGGAAAATATGTACTATTCAAAGTGAACCTTGGTGAAAACACAATGCTTGCGCACTAACTAGTGTCAGCTTCTCTAGTCGGTTGTTTTTGGGTTAGCCCTTGTTAGCTCAGTCGAGTAGAGTAAGGTGAGGGGGAAAACCGTAACAGGCATGTCAGAGATACAATAAACTACTTCTCTGCTGGAACAACCTTTTCTACTCTCAAAAATTTAGGATCCCTCTTCTGCCTCTGAAATGAATAAGTGCTATGAACAGTTGAAAAAATGAAAAATGAAAAAAAATGAAAAGTGAAAAGATTCAAAATGAAAAATGAAAAATGAATAAGGAGAAAGAAGAGAAAGACTTCTTGCACAGGGAGGTGATGCAAGTAACTCTACCGCAGTACTGACCAGGCTCGCTGACAGCGGAGCCGTGCTTGTGTTCCTATGTGACCATGTCAGGGTACTATCCAGGCCTGCTAGTAGTGAAGCAACACTAGAGAGAAACTAAGACTCTGACGACTACACTGCTTGTGCACCTATATACCCCTCAACCCAAATTGAAACAACTGTGTTGCCTTGGCTTGGAATGTGTGTCAATTGACCAAGATTTTGGTAGATGCTACATATTACAATCAAGTTGGTGTGAAGCCAAGATGAGATGAGAGCTGAACAATACTTTCGGAGGTGTTAGACATTCTTTTCATGAACAATGTCCATTCAGAGAGCTAGAGTTCTACTAGTGTGTAGCCAAGTGTTGTAGCGACTACAAACACCCTCCAAAATTTTTCCTTAGCCTTGTTTTGGAACGTCCCTATAAACCTTTCACAACAGCTTATCTTGCTTCATCAAGTTCACAAGCTTCAGTGTTTTTCTTGCACAAAGGTAGCCTAAGGTAGCCTATCGATCAAATATCGATGCATTCCCCTCAAAAGCTGATCAATGGACTTGGTCCAGCTATAGGCTGAGCAGCTCCCTTAAGAAATTTCATGATTTTTGAGGGAAACTAGCCTTCCCTCCAAAAATTTCGTAATATTGACTAGCACCCTGCTGGGCTCCAGAATTGCACAATTCTGGTTGTCAACACTCACAGTGAAAATTACGCAATTTTCCCTAGCAAGGTTGCTCAACCCATAATTTGCACAAATCTAGGCAGGAGTCAGCTGCTTTGCCCAGAAATTGTGCAAATCCCCTGGGAAGCCAACCTAGCTCTGAGATAGAAATGTGCATTTTCTCCCAGCAGTCGAACAACCTCTTTCATGTGAAGCTGAGTTGATCAGTTCCCTCCAAGACTAAGAGAAGCTAACTTGAATGCATGTACTGCTTCTCCCAAGGTAGCATGCAAAGACATCCCTTGTTTCAAGGATCTATTTTTAGCAATTGGAGGTTACACGAAAGGATCATTTCAGAAACCTCCCACCAAGCGTCACTTTCCGTAGATTTGTTGCATGCAAGTCACAACCTCGATGTTATCAAAACTCATCAACTAGACGCTACAAAGCTCATTCTTCACATCAACCTTTTAGCTCTAACATCCCACATCAAATGTAGGAGTTGTTAGCACATTCAGCTCAAATTTTTTGGGGTTAGCCTGCTTTCCATGACATGTGTTGCAATTTTGTCTCTTTTCATGTTTTCACATGTATGAGTACTATTTTCTTGTTTTCTTTGAATGCTTGTTATCATTTACATGTATATTATCTTTTCCTAACACTGTTTCAGTCTTCGTTGCTATCTCACTACTGTCACATGCATGAAACTATTTTTCAAAAAAAATTGACAATTCGGCGACTCGCCTCACCCATATGCATGTTGTTCCATTTTCTAAATCTATCATTCACCATTTGCATGCATGATCTTTCACTTATGCTTACACTCAATATCATCATGCATTCACATTCACATTCATGTTCAGTTTCTTGTCGGCATGTCTGGCCAACCTTGGCCCGGACTCTGCCTCACCAGACAACATTACGTAATCCTGAGAGGGAAGGCTTTGTCTTCGTCTCCATAAATGAGCATTTCTACCCAATATCTCTTCCCCAGGCTTGCTTTGCAAAATCCTGAGGGATAGTGACTGATGGCTAAGAAAATTGCGCAATGCAGTCCATGAGCTTGCAACCATTGTTAGCTGATATTGCACATTTCGCAATTCCAACAGTCAGCAGCCAGACTGGACTGTTCATTGCACAATTCCAGTGCTGAGTCAGTCTCCTAGCAGCCTAAACTATGCCTTGTGCAGTCTTGGTAGTCATTCTCCCAACCTCCCGACCGAAATTGCACAACCTTCATGATCAGTCACACAGGTATGTTACAAGTCAGTTCTCAAGTTCATTTTGGTTTTCCACTGACAGATTGCTTGCCATGAGTGTTGCCATGTCCTTAGGTATTGCAGGTGTTCATCCGCCTCTCAACAGTGCAAGTATAATGGTTTCCAAGAGGGTAGAGTCAAAGGCACTGTTCAGAGCACACTTAGAGATGTAGTCAATCAAATGTCTATGAGCTTGCCTACTCATGAAGATATCAAGTTGTTCATAGAAAAGAACATCAAGATATCACAGCGGGCAACATCATGAAAAGCAGCTAAAGGCAGCATATTGAACACAACGAATGTAGTGAACACAACGAATGCATCGAATTCAAGGAACACAACGAATTCAACAAATACAACGAATGCAACCAATGCAGTTGTTAGTGCTGGTGTCTTCATCCCTTCATCATAGATCTAACTCTCTTGTTGCATTGCATATTATGTTATGAAACCAGCTCAATAAAAGATAGAAAAGAGAGATCAGCGCCTTAGAATTCAGCCTCTTCGAGGCGGCAACCTCTTTTACATTACATAAATGAACAATTCTTGGATGATACAAATGACAAAACCTCCTTTCTATATATAGGAGTCTAAGGAGTCACAATATAATCCATCCGACCTAACAATAATAATATAAAGCAACAAAAATAATAATAGAGGGATTCTATGGGGCACATAAATAACAATATGGGGGTAATAGGGGGACAACAATATAAATAAGGGGTATAACTACAATAGTAATGGGGTAATCACTAGTATTATAGGGACCCAACATGCCCCTCTCCTTCAAAAAAGTGTTGTCCTCAACGCTTGAGCAGTTCTGGATACTTCTGCATAAAATTCTCATCCTCCCATGTGGAATCTTCAGCGGATAAGTTCTTCCACTTGATAAGATACTCTGAAATTGATCGATTTCGTAGCTGTCGAGTTCTTGTTTCTGTGACTGCTTCCGGTTCCAATATAATTTTTCCTTCCTCGTCAAGTTCTGGCAATATTGTTTGAACTGGGAGCTTGTCGCCTATAACCTTCTTTAAACATGAAACATGGAAAACTGGGTGCAATCGAGAAGCTGCAGGAAGCTCCAATTTGTATGCCATAGTACCAATCTTTTCCAACACCTTGTACGGACCATAATACTTTGGTGATAATTTATTATCCTTCTTAGCTTGCTTTAGGGACATTTGCTTATATGGTTGTAGCCGTAGGAATACCCAATCACCTACATCAAAACTTCTTTCACTGCGATGTTGATCTGCCTGTTGTTTCATTCTATTTTGTGCCAACACGAGGTTATCCTTTAAGAGTTGGAGGACTTGTTGTTGATGTTCGATGTGATGTTCCACTGCCTGAACCTTAGAATTTTCTCTTAAATATGATGTGATTGATGGTGGTTGATACCCATAAAGTGCCATAAATGGGGTCATTTTTGTTGCTGTATGGAAGGAAGTGTTATACCACCATTCAGCCAGAGGCAACCATTTGACCCATTGTGTCTGTTTATCAGATACAAAGCAACGAAGATATCCTTCCAAACATTTGTTTACTATCTCAGTTTGCCCATCAGATTGAGGATGATAAGATGAGCTATGAGCTAACTGAGTACCAAGACAAGAAAATAATTCTGTCCAAAAATTTCCAGTGAAAATGGGATCTCTGTCACTTACAATAATCTTTGGGTTTCCATGTAGCTTTTGAACTGTTTCCATAAATGCAGTAGAAACTGTACTGGCTTTAAATGGATGTGATAATGCACAAAAGTGTGCATACTTGGTAAGTCTGTCAACTACCACCATGATGACACTCTTTCCCTCAGACTTGGGTAAACCTGTGATAAAATCCATTGAAACCTCCTCCCAACGTTGGCTTGGAATGGATAAAGGTTGTAATAGACCCGGTGTCTTAATTGTTTCAACTTTATTTTGTTGGCAAACCAAACATTCCGCCACAAACTTTTGAATATCTGATTTAAGGCCATCCCAAAAAAATTCCTTCTTAACCCTGTGGTAAGTTTTTAAAAATCCTGAGTGCCCTCCTAAGGGAGAAGTGTGCAATTCCATAAGAATCTTTTGTTTTAGCTGGGAATTCTTACAGAGGTATAAGCGATCTTTGTACCATAACGAATCATTTTTCCAGCTAAATGTATCAGAAGTACTGGAATCTTGTTGTAGCTTTCGAATAAGTGCCCACACTTCTTCGTCATTCTTCCATTCCTCCTTTGCTTCGTTTATCCAATCTGGTTGGATAATAGAAATGGCACACAACAATGCTTCCACATCCTCATCCTTTCTTGAGAGTGCATCTGCCACCACATTTTGCTTCCCTTTTTTGTAGATGATTTCAAAGTCATAACCCAACATCTTTGTGACCCACTTTTGTTGCTCTTCAGAGGATAATCTTTGTTCTAAAAAGTATTTAAGGCTATCATGATCCGTTTTTACCTTGAAGTGTCTTCCCATTAGGTAGGGTCGCCATTTCTTAAGTGCATGGAGTATTGCCAACATTTCCTTCTCATAAATAGCTTTGCTTAAAAACTTTCCCTTGATTGGACGACTTTCAAAAGCAATGGGTCTTTCATCTTGCATTAGAACAGCACCAATTCCATTTCCTGAAGCATCACATTCCACAATAAAGGTTTTTGTGAAGTCCGGTGTAGCTAAGACCGGTGCTTGGCACATTGCCTCTTTAAGATGTTTAAAGGCCTTTGTTGCTTCCGGAGTCCATGAAAATGAATCTTTCTTCAATAATGTTGTTAGAGGTGCTGCTATTCTCCCATAATTCTTAACAAACTTGCGATAATACCCTGTCAACCCAAGAAATCCTCGCAGATGCTTTATGGATGTGGGGATTTTCCATTCCTTAATGGCTTTAATTTTGCTAGGGTCTACCTTAACTCCTTCATGAGATACAATATGACCCAAATATTCCACCTCCTGGACTCCAAAGAAACATTTGGATCTTTTTGCATATAATTGTTTCTCCTCCAATAGTTGTAGCACCTTGTCAACATGTTCAACATGATCCTTCCAAGACTTGTTGTAGATTAGTATATCATCAAAAAATACTAACACAAATTTTCTAAGGAATGGTTTGAAAATTGAATTCATCAAACCTTGAAATGTTGAAGGTGCATTGGTAAGGCCAAAAGGCATGACCAAAAATTCATAATGACCCTCATGAGTTCTAAATGCCGTTTTCGGAATGTCTTCAATCTTCATTCTGATTTGATGATATCCCGAACGAAGATCCAACTTGGTGAAGTAAATTGATCCATGCAATTCATCCAGTAATTCATCAATGACAGGAATGGGGAACTTATCTTTAATAGTGAGCTTGTTGAGCTCCCTATAATCTGGACACATGCGCCATGATCCATCCTTCTTGTGCACCAATACTACTGGAGCTGAGAAAGAACTTTGACTCGGTTGAATTATACCAGCCTCTAGCATTTCTGCAACCATACGTTCAATTTCACTTTTTTGGACATATGGATATCTGTACGGCCTGATGTTTGGAGGAACACTTCCTGGAATCAGATGAATAGCATGATCATGATCACGCATAGGTGGGAGACCTTTGGGAGTCTCAAATACCTTGGAATGATTGTCCAGGACTTTTTGGAGATCTGGAGAAATAGATGATTCCAATGTGGAAACATCTAGCGAACATAATTGTGCAATTACACCTCTTTGCTCCTTTTTTAGAAGCTTTGTCATGCCATTAGAGCTGATTATCTTTCCTGGTTTCCCTGCAATACCCCTTAATTCAACTTCCTTTCCTTCCACAGAAAATTTCATGAAAAGTTCTTGAAAATTAAAAGCTATTGTACCCAAGGATTGTAGCCATTGGACTCCTAGTACAACATCAGCACCTCCCATTGGAATGGAAAGCATTGGGCTAGTCAATACATATTCTCCCATGGATAGCTTGATATTATGGCACTTTCCAGAACAATTTATTGTTCCTCCATTTGCAATCATCACTTGACACTCTGGTGCTGGATATAGGAAGCAATTCAATTCTTTTGCTACCCTACAATGAATAAAATTGTGGGTGCTTCCTGAATCAATCAACACTATTACCTTTTTCTTCTTGATTTGTCCTTCTATCTTGATGGTTTGAGGAGTGGTAATTCCCGCCAATGCATTACAAGATATGGTCGGATTTATTTGTTCTTCATCTAGGCTTTGTTCCTGGAATATATCCTCTTCTTTTGACCTTTCTTGCTCCTTTTCTTCTTCCTCTTCACAATCTATGTAGAATAATTTCTTCTCAGCACACTTATGACCCTTTGTGTATTTGCTATCACAATTGTAACAAAGCCCTTTTGCTCTTTTTTCTTCCAATTGTTGTGGTGTCAACCTTGTAGGTTGTGGAAGACTATGGGCAACAACACTTCCGTCTTTATAGTTGTGAATGGTATGCTTCCTAGTTGCCATAATTTTGCTTTCCATTTTTCTTGCTAACCTGAATGCCTTCTCTAATGAATCAGGTTCCCAAAGGCGCACATCATGTTGGATATTATCCTTTAAAGACCCTATGAACACATCAATCCTATGCTCCTCTGGAATATCTTTTACCCTTATGTTCAATTTTTGGAACTCCTCAATGTGCTCCATTATTGAACCCTTTTGTTTGAGACTTATCAATTGGCTAAAAAAAGTGTTGCTTTTTGTATCCTCATAATGTGCTATCAATTCTTCCGTAAAAATTGCCCAAGTGATAAATTGTTTACGAGAACAAAGCCATTGATACCATACAAACTGATTTGGTTCCAAATATAAAGTTGCCATACGTACCTTTTGTGTGTTTTGCACATTATTGAGATCGAAGAATTGCTCCATCTGTAATATCCATGTGGCGGGATCCTTGCCATCAAACTTCCTCATATCGATTTTTGGAACATGGTGAGTCTTCGATCCAACATTAGAGTCTATGGAATCATGATTAACATTTCTTTTGTTCTCATCATGAGTTTCCTTTAGTACTCTTTCACCTTTAGTGACCATTTCTTGTAGCAACTTATTCATATTTATCTTCAATTCTTCCATCTTATCATCCATGCCATCAATTTTAGCGTCCATGCCATTCACCTGAGCTTCCATGCCCTTTATCTTAGATTCCACGCCATTTATCTTAGCATCTGTTAGATTTTGTGAGCGTGACATTTGTTGCACTTGTTCTTGTAATTTTGATATATCATGTAGCATTTCTTCCTCTTCTTCATGAGTCATGCTAGAGCTTTCAGGTTCCTTACTAGGTGTTTGCATTTTCTTTCCTCGGGGCATCAGTTACCGATAATAATTCTTTACTATGCCCTTTGAATTCCTTCAAACCAAGCTTATGCAAAAATTAAAAAAAAACCTACACACCTTTTTTTTTACTTTGTAGAAGCCTGATATTGAATCTGATGTATCTCTGTAATTTCGAATCATCCAGTTCTGAAATTGTGATCTATAGTAGCCTTCTATGTCCTCTTTCCAATGCCACTAGTCTGATCCAAATTGGATTCTCCAAGAAAGAGTTATGCACAATCTCCCGCAGTGACCTTCTTACGAAATTTCAATCTGATGCTCAGAAAGAAAGTTATGACGATTTTCCCCAGGTCACCTGTTTTGAGTGTAATTCAAGAGTCTGCAAAAAGACCAACTTTCTCAGATCATATCTCCAAAAATATTGCGCAAAAAGATCTGAAATTCGGACCCAAGGTTCAGCGCGATTTCTTCTCAAATGGGTGTTTTTTTGCAACTTCTGAAACGTCACAGAAAAAAAGTTATAGCGAAAATGCCACGATGACCTGTTTGGAGCAGCGAAACCCTAGAATCCAAAGCTCTGATACCAAATGTTATGAAACCAGCTCAATAAAAGATAGAAAAGAGAGATCAACGCCTTAGAATTCAGCCTCTTCGAGGGGGCAACCTCCTTTACATTACATAAATGAACAATTCTTGGATGATACAAATGACAAAACCTCCTTTCTATATATAGGAGTCTAAGGAGTCACAATATAATCTAGCCGACCTAACAATAATAATATAAAGCCACAAAAATAATAATAGAGGGATTCTATGGGGCACATAAATAACAATATGGGGGTAATAGGGGCACAACAATATAAATAAGGGGTATAACTACAATAGTAATGGGGTAATTACTAGTATTATAGGGACCCAACATATTAGGTGTCTTTCTCAGTCAGCTGCATTCCATTAGGAGCATGGATCATCTGATGGTAGTGGCTTCTTGTACATTTTCCCTCATGTCCTTTACCTGCTAGCCCATTTCCATTCATCAAGATCATCTGCAGTCACTTTTTGTCTTTAAATTTGCAAGAGTCATTTCTAGGCTTTCAGTTTCATTAGGTCTAGGGTTTCATTAAAAAGTTCTTCAAAATATCCAATAACATTCAGCAGGCGCATGAGGAGGTTGAATAAAGTTCCAATATCAATAAATTTCACTCAGAAATGTATTTTTCGAAAAACAGAGTATTTTAGGTTTTATTTGTATAAATTCATGTATTTTCAGTTCTTTGATATGTACTTCACTTCAGTGACAACCCTGGTCACATTGCCAAGCTTTAGTAGCTCCATCCCCTGCAAGGCAAACAAAAATCAAATCATTCAGTTCATCAAAAGGCTCAAATAAAGAAAACTGCTAAAAAAAACAGAGGTGAAAAACAAAGTCACATTGCAAACATTATAAAAGTGGGCTTTTATGAATCAAAAATTAAAAAGCTCCTTGTATATAAATCATTTTCTCAATTCAAAAGCTCATTTTCATTCAAAGAAAAATTGAGCAAAGTGAAGGTCGTGTTGAGCAAAGGGAGCGAACTTGGAGAAAAACTGTGTAAAATTGGAGTGGCGTGGCGCATATAATAGGCGCGACGCATAGAGTCGCTTTCCTCAGTGTTAATTTGTACTGGCGTGGCACACACAGAAGGCGCAACTCGTTGGGTTTGAGGCACAGTGCATAGAGCTACCAAGCCCGATTCTCTAAAAAACTCCCTCAAATTTCCAAAATCGCTCAACTCTTCGAGTGTGCAAGTAAGTCAAGATCTTTTCCTTGCTAGTGAAGGAGTTTTTCTAAAGTTTATGGTGGTTGTGTAAAAGAAAATTCAAACCCTAATACCTTGCAATTTCTCAAAAGCCATTGCCTAGGGTTTGTACTTGTCATTTTGCTGCCAAGTTTATTCTTCCACTCCTTCATTTTTTTCACTTCTCCACTCATTTTCTCAGCTTATCCACCCATTCCCTGACTCCCATATTCAGTCATCCCTATCCCCAATTCCCATTTTCCCAAATCCTAACTATAAATCCCCAAACCCTAATTGTTGTCCCTAAAGCTTACATATCACTCCCTAATCCCTTGTTTCCCAAAAAAAACCTTGTGCTAACAGTCCCAAAATCCCTCATACTCTCTCCCTCCACAGTCCTTGATATACCTTTCCCTTGGTGGCAGAAAATTAAAAACACCATAAATCTCCTACTACTCATCAAGAAAACACACCCACTAGCAAAAATGGAGTTTGATCCTTCATATGACCGTGAGGAAGAGACACACAGTGACTCTCCAACAGAAATACATGCACCAAGGAGACCACATAATGGTGGCAAACATATACGAGAGGAACCTACCACACTTGCTGCGCTGTAGGCCTGCCCTCTCGCTATCACATGCTTCCAACACCAATCCTGCTATGAGCTCTCTGAGAGGTTGCTAGAGTCCAGTATCATCATGAGTTGGTCCGGTTGTTTGTGCTTCATCTATGTAATGGCCAAACCACTCTAGCTAGTGTTACATTCACTTTAACACCAGAGTCTATTTCTCTAGCAACTGACATTCCTAATATTGGAGAGCAATGGAATAAGAGGTAGCAAATTGACAGGGAACATTATGAACCATACATCAAGCCCGATTATTTGAGACAACTCAGTAGAGTTTTTCCCTTTCGGTACCTGAAAGATTCATATGCTCCTTTAATGAAATTGATAATGAAGTATTTCAGCTGCGAGGGCCGGTTTTCTCGCCTATATGCCTATCATATCAGGTTGTTGATGCACTTTACCAGGGTGAGGATGATGAATCTCCCCTACTTCATGTGCTGAAACATTGAAAAGATGACCACCCTAGTACAACAAAAGACTCCTCAGCAGCAATTCAACAGTATATATCATTTTTCTCTCATTAAGATTGTGGTCATGCATCAGCTTGGTTTGTAGGGCATCACATGGGAAGATTTCATTTCTCGTGAGTTCTTCACAGCTCCTCAGGTACCTCCAGAGACTTTCCATGAGATAGGTAGACCTTGTCATTAGCAGGAAGGTCATGAGATAGAGACTGCTAGTGTGTCTATGTTTGTCACCTATCAAAAGGGCACTAGACGGTTATTTGCAGCAGCAAAGCAATTATTATCTCCACCGGGGGTGGAAGGGGTTTCGCTTCCTTCATCAACACAATAGGTTTAGGACAAGGGAAAGAGGCCATTACATGAAGAGGGGCCTTCAGGTGAACAGGAGACCGATTTCATTCTCATTCAGGACGATGACATGGATTTGGGCCCACAAAGCTCAAAGCTCAAGGAGGTCGTCCAAGAGAAAAAAGTGGACACCAATGCTTTTTCCCTCAACTTGGAAAGAACCGAGTTGATAATAAAGTACCTGGAGCAAAGAAACAAGTAGTTTGAGGATCAGCAAGCGAATATGGAGTTGCAAAACATATGAGAAAACCGCCAAGCTGCCAATAGAAGGAAGGTGAATCTCACATCACTTGAGCAAGAAATCAATGTCGATCGAGAATCATGGCTTGAAAGAGCTAATATCTACTTAGAGATAAGGTTGGAGAAAGCCATCAATGAGAAGAATATGTTAAGAAACATGGCATATCATTATTTCTTAAGGAATATGGTGTGCCAAGCTAGAATCAGGAGCTTGAAGGCAAAATTGAAGAAGAGACCAAGGAGGCAAAAAGCGCAAGATAAATTTCAGATCTTGGCTGAGACCTCCTTGGCCAAACATAGCACTTTATGGAGAGAACTCAGCCCAAATTTCAAAAAATTTGGGACAGTTTTTGCATTTTTGAAATTTTTGGGCTAAAACATAGAAATTTCTGCCCAATGCGCCGCGCCACCTGGTGCTCGCTTTTTATAGAGGCCTACAAATGACAAAAACTCAATATTTTTGGATTTTGCATGGAAAAATATGCTTGCCTACCAATGGCCAAGAAATTTTGACAGGTTTTGAGCCCTCAAAAAGGTCAAAAACACTCAAAAAATGACCTTATTGCCTCTATTTTGACACACAGGAAGCAGTGCTGGGAGAACTCAATTTTTGAGGGTAAAATGGAGGACAGATTCAAAAATTCCACGTGGGTTGGAATGTAGACAGGTAGACCTTTCCAAAAAGCACACTTAGGGTGAATTTGGACACCAGGAAGGCCTCCAAAAGTGGTTGCAAACAGGCACTATGCATAGAGAAATCAGCACGGCGCATAGGGGAAATTTTGCTCAGTTTGACCAAGTATACTCTGTTTTTCACTTAGTTCCTTGACAGTTTGACTTTTCTCTTTCTTAATGTCAAAATCATGATGTAATTTAATGTAAATTGATGGATCTTGATGTAATTATGTTGAATTTTTACTCATAGAGGTAGATTCATCCATAAAAAGGTAGTTTGCAACTGAATGAATCAATTCCCTAGTTTTTAGAGGCATGCTGTTCCACTGCCTACTTTTTAGTTCTCAGTTTAGAATTTGTTGGAACAGCTCCTAAACTCATGAAATCAACCCCTAGAGGCTAGGATGAGTTTTTTTTTGCCTATATCTTATGTTTTCTTAGTCATTAGCATGGTTGGAATTTTGAGAAAGCTTGGAGCTTCATTGTATACATTTTCTCAGCAGTTTTGGCTAAGGAATAGACTAGGGTTTGCAGCACTCTATGGGATTCATGTGGCATGTTGCTTTGATATTGTGTTTCCTTCTATAAATGTAATTTTATATGTGTTTTATGTATTCCATTATTTCTCTTGCTTCTTCTTAACTAAAATAAGCAAGGATAAAGGTAGAATCCATTGAAATTGCAGTGCTCTACCTAGGGTTTACTTAGTTATTGATGTTTTCAGCTATTTGAAGAGGATCCTTGAGGTTTTCTTGCCCTATTAAACTCCTCAACTTTCTAAATCTCTCCATTTCATTCAATTTGAAGTATCAAATCACTTTCCTACCTTGCCCCATTGATACCTCTGCAAAACTGACCCTCATTCCCCAGGCCCCAAATCTGCCTTTCCATTTGAGCCAACAAAACATCATCAAATTCAATCAAACACCTCTATACACATACCAAGCCTAAAATCAGTCATTAGATTAGTGATCTTAAGCTTAATAGGCCATCCTTTCTGAGATTGACAAGGAGAGAGCCCTCTCCCGACTTGGTAGGGCTAGCTACGAGGTTAAGCGTGGTTTGATGTTACCCTAGATCCTACCTTTCATAGCCTGAGGTAGATTTAGGCTCTATCAGCAGTGAACACAAGGAATATAGTGAATGTAGTGAATGCAACAAATGCAACAAATTCATCGAATGAATCAAATGAAACGAATGCAATGAATACAGTAAATGCAACAAATGCAATGAATGCAAGAGGAAGGTTATTGAAAACACAGAGGTAGAACAAAGTTGCAAGATCAATCAGATTCGCTGATGATGATAGTAGCTTTGGACACTCAGGCTCTGAGGTGACAGCACAACATGAAGATCGTGTGAAGACAGAGAATGGAACAAAGAAGGAGTCGCATGTGTTGAAGTAACAAATCAAGGAAGAACATGAAGCTGCAAAGATAGAAGAATGAGTTGTAGTATGAATATGAACAAGAGTGGACGCAATGTGCACTCACGAATGAAACTGCACCCATACAAGTTAAAGATCCATCCCCGCAACTGGAACGAAGCAGACAAGGTGAGCAGTGATTTTGATTACATGCAAGGGATTCAACAACATGCATGTCATTGTGCGCACGCATGCAATCCAACCCATTCAGAACACTCACCAAGGCAAAGATAAGAAGCAAGTCCAACTGGAGTTGAACATGTAGTTCAGCAGGTTGATGCACATGACCACCAGCACGCACTTGAAGATAAACATAGACACTATGCATTAGTGTGCTGTTGGTTGAACCGCACCTAAGAAGACCATGCACATGTTAGTAGATGAGTTGGATGAAGGAGCCAAAACCAATGCACCAGTTGCAACGGAGGTAAGAGTTTGCTTCAACAATATGTCACCATGAGCTACACGCACACCATCATAGATGACAAATCTTGGCATCAACTCACCACCTTCCCCATCACAAGCATGCCAAAGTGTTCATCTCATCACATTGGACCAAGTGTCAATGATGTCTTGCATGGCTTGCTCAAGCAGTGTTTCCTCACATGAGTACATGTGCATTGTAATGTAACATCATGTCAAGTGTAAGTAGAGTGTCAATAGTTGGATGTAACAGACATAGAGTAGATGTAGAGTCATGAGGGTAGATGAACTATCACAAAGGCGAATGTCAAGGGTCACCCCACCCTTAGTAATAAATAGTCCCTCATAACTCATTAGATAGGCTTTCGGTCAGCCAAGCTTCAGATAAGACTATCTTGGAGAGAGCTTAGACAGTATTGTAACGACCTTGGCTTCTCCACTACAGGGAGCTAGTTCATGTCTTTGGAGGAGAAAGAGGATGTGGCTATAACATTCGACTGTTGGGGCTAGCAGGTTTACATGGATGTATTGTATGATTGGAACTTTCACTTCTTTATATAATAAGAGCCAACACATTTTCATGCATATGTTGTTCTTGTAGTTGGAATGTTTCGGTTGCTGTAGAAATGTATGTTTTTTAACTTATGTAGTTGTGTATGAACTAGTTTGTATGAAATTATATGAATCTTGTTGCAGATGTGCTATTGGTTTAACCATCACTTTGGATTTCCATTTGACTTGCTTTCCAGCTTGTAATGCATCTTTGCTCATGTTTTACCTTCCCATCTGATTATTGTTACAGGCTGCCAACGGGTGCACTCATCTCAACCCACCTATGTTAGAACCTCTCATCCACCTTCCTTGACTCACTGCAGCAGTCACATCATTTCTATTGACAGAGTCATCTTACTTGCCTCTGTTTAAAATCACGGTCAAGGCATTACCATACGACCCACTTCTGGGACACCTACACCAAACAGTTTGAGGTCTAATTGGGAATTCTTACCGGGGAGATCCCCTTGACATGTTGGTGGGTCTAGCACCGTCAATAGGACCAATGAGGGCAAAGCGCACGTGAATGAAGGCAGACCTAGACTAGCGCCCCCATAGTTGTTTATGAAATCGCACTAGGGAAATAATGCTAGGGGAAAAAGCTTAAGGCTAGGACATGATTTTGTGTGACGTAATTACCAAATGTGTGGGGGTTTTCGTTGCATAGAATAAATCCCTTGGCACCTAAAGCACATGGGACCAACAAAAGCTTATATGTGTGACTTTTTCTATAAAGTGCTTGGGCCCAATTGAGTTATATCTCGTAGTGAAATTGTATGAGAGAAATTAGGCCTATATTGAAGGCTTAAAGTTGCTAATTAAGGACTTCATATTTATTGATGAGTTGGTAGCTCTAAAGTCCTTTGGGGCTAGAAACAAAGTGATTGCGGGCCAGATTTCATATGTTTTGTATTAGAACAGATCAACAACTAATTTTGTGGTTTGTGAAAAATAAAAGTACAAACATAAAATTTAATAAAATATGCATGAATAATTTGGAAGCT
The DNA here is from genome assembly GCA_031772625.1 of Pinus tabuliformis. Lineage (NCBI taxonomy): Eukaryota > Viridiplantae > Streptophyta > Pinopsida > Pinales > Pinaceae > Pinus > Pinus tabuliformis. Next base: position 640,154,023 of record CM062813.1, on the reverse strand, counting down.
CTGATGGTGGAATGGGTAATTTTGGAGGCAAATTTGGCTGAAATGCTAAATTTGGAGAAGCACCAAATTTAGAGAGTCCCAGCTAAATCCTATAAAAATTCTAGAACAAGAAATTTATGTAGTTAAACTAAAAGTTTCTTATAGTGACAAGTAAGGAGAGTTTGAAGACTTGGAGATTATATATAGATGACTTGATAGAAGAAAGAAAAGGAAAAAATAAAAGATTCATGCAAGCCTTAAAATTCAAGATAAATGAAGTTTTAATTCCAAAAATATCAATCCAAAGTCCTTTAAAAGCATAATCAATTCGCAAGGTATATGCAATTGCGTTGGTGCATTGGTTAAGGAGTGATGATGTTGGTGGATGATGGTGGATTGTTAAGTGATCATAGATTGTTGAAGAAGGCCTTATGGTGGTTTTGGTGTGTGTTTGAAGGAAGAAACTTATACGTTTTGTAAAAGGGAATGGCGTTCATGATTTGAGTATGAAAATGGTATGAAAGATGAGTGAATGAGGTCAGGTAAGTTGTAGCTTGCAAAGAAGGTGTTGTAGATCCTTACAATAGTTGCTGGTAAAATTTATTGGTTGGATCTCATTTTAGTAGTAATTGATAAACTTAGGGGTCGTAGCTCATTTTAGTTGTCACTGATAAATTAGGGAGTGGCCGCTTCCTTGTGGTTGTAGCCACAAAACTTTGTAACATCAAGTAGTATCTTTCCTTTTGATGTAAATTGAAGAAAAAATAAAGAATTTGTGTCTTCTCATTATGTTACTCATGTTATTTCTCTCCATGCTCATATGAATTGATTTTTGGTAAGTTTATTAGTGTCCTAACCTCATTGAAAGTAAAGGAAATTGTGAAAAATCCTACAATATTTATTCACCCTCCCTCTCAGTACTGTCCTGGTTTCTAACAAAATCACCTCGTTGAACATTCTTCTCATCAAAAACTACATTATGGAAGAAATGCATGCTCAATCCCATTCCTACCACGTCATCTTATAACCTTTAATCTCGGGATTCCCTGTTGAAGCCTCGAAGATTCCATTGCAAAATTATAAGAAGAATTATCCAAGGAGTTTACATCAGAGACCATCCTATGGTGGAGGGGCTTCCTTCGAGATTCCTACAACAACAAAGGGGTTTTCTGAGATTCATCACATGGCAGAGGGGTTTGCTCTTAGATTCATCTAACAGCAGAGGGATTTCCTTCTAGATTCATCCTACGATAGAGGGGTTTCTTATGGACTTGGGTTTCTCGAGACTTCCAAATGAAAAAGTAAAAAGGGTTGTGTCCAACCTCTTGGGGCTATAAAAATTACAAATGGGATGGTTGGTTGGGTGTGTTATTCCTATTTATATTTATACCACCTCCTCCTATTATAATCGATAAGTTATATATATATATATATATATATATATATATATATATATATATATATATATATATATATATATATATATATATATACGTATATATATATAAAGGAACATGACCTATCCCTCCTAAGATTTCAGCAATCTCAACCCTCCTTGGCCTATACCACTTTGCAATTTTATTTCAATAAAAGAGTGATGTAACAACTCGTGCTTGATTTTATATGTAAATAAAATAGGAACAAGGTCATGGATGAATGTTGGGAAAACACTTTAGCTGGCATAAATTGTGATTAATTAATGACTATGGAAATTGGAAAAGGCATTGGAAAAGGCAAAGAGGAAATAATTGGAATTTATTTATGAAAATAAAGGAAAATATGAGAAAAGGAAGGTGACAAGAGAGATTTACATGCAAAAGAAATTAGAGGAAAGATGAAGGAAAATGAAGAAAATAGATGCTGCAATGATAAAAATACATCAGAGAATTAGTTGCTAGACTTTTGCCAGTTTTGAGTTTAACTCTCTTTCATTCTCTCATTCTCTCATACTCTTACACACATTGAGAAATATTGGAGCTCTTGAGCATTCACTTGGATTTGGAGAAAGAAGGAAAAGGAAAGTAGAGAGGTGCAAGGAAACAGTGGGATCTGTTATGCTCCTATACCAATAGGTGTCATATTTCATGATTGACTTGATGAGCTAAGAATATATTCATACCTTTCCTTGTTGTAAAGGTTTTCCATATTGTCAGAAAATAAAAAAAATTAAAAAAATGTAAAGAGGGTATACCCTAAAAGCAAAATCAAAGGGTGAAAAAAAAATGGTCAGAAAATGAGAAGAAATGAACCCCAAACAAAGATAGACTAGGAAAGTGTGCAAGTCTAAATGCCACTACTATTTCATTTTCTATAGTAAGAAATTGTGTGTAGCTTGTTAAACTTATGCCACAATTTATGGAGAGTCAAACTGTTTAAACTAGACTTATTCATTTTTCAATTTCATGTTGTAGAGATAGAGAATAAAATCTGACCAAAGTGTTTCATCTTGGCAGATAAGTAGATAGGTAGAGTGAATAAAAAGAGCTCAACAGTTTAATCTAAGCCCTTGGATGTAATAAGGTTAGACTTAGATATATTTCTATATGTAAAAGAAAAGTGTGATAAGGGTTTGCCAGTCTAAATGCACCCTAATAAAGAAGAAAAAATGTCAGGCTAAAGTAGGTAGGGTAGGTAGATGATGTGGTAGAATTACTTGTGATGGATAATGTCTCTAAAATGTGTCATTTTTCACTTTTATCACAAGTACAAGGTAGACATTTCACTTGGTACAGTTCAAGCAAAACAAGGTCAAATAACTAACTTCCATTCACATTTTTCCCTAAAGATTTCACTAATTCTCCCTAAAGTATTAAGGTCTTTGAAAATTAAAGGGGCTTAGAGAATTTTTCTGACTTTTGGAGGGACTGGACCCTCAGCCCAATAATCTAAAAAGCCTAAAGTACTTAAAAACCATCATTCATTCATTCTCACAAGTTTTTTCCTAAGTAAAATCTCAGTTTACTTAGAAAAATTACACAATACTACATAAACCCCCTTTCACTTTAGCCTAAGTTAAATATACTCTTTAAATGTTTTACTTGGCGCTTTTACACTTCATATGTCATATTAACCTTTTAACCTATATTATATAAATCCTGAAAAAACATTCCCCTTCCCGTATTATTTAATTATATATAAATCCCCGACATTTTATATACCCCGCCCCGGTTGAATACAACCATAGTCATCGCTCAAAAGGGATTAATGAATTTATTTGAAATTCATTAACAGCCTAACTACCCCTCAACCAATCGCCTTGGCCTCGATATGATTAAAATATTATTAAATACATCGGGCCCACCGCAAATAAAGTTCCGCCAATCTCCACTCCCGTCCGCCATCCGATCGCTCCCCTTTCATCCAACGGTCGATGCTAATATCATGCCCCCCCTAGTGACTGCACTTTAACGTGCAATCACCAGATGGTTTTTCACCTGTACCCCCACCACACGTCATGCAGCATATATGCTCACTTGCCCTTGGTCCAAAACTGCCCAGCCCCAAAAGCGGTGCGAGCACATACCGCTTACTGCCGCTCCATAAAATGACAAAACCTCACATCTTTTCTTGCGTCATCTTCCCGATAAATCCAAAAAATCCGCCAACCTCAGTTTTTTTAGATAAACGAACAAAATGTCATTTTCACAGTCATATGTTGTGACCAGTGCTCCCATGCAAAACAACGTCCAAGTCAACTGTTCCAGTTTCCCAACCGCCACCCGACCAAAAAATCTACAGCGACGCACTTCGCAGCATGTTATCCAACCTACTGTTGTACTGATTACCTCCTTGATATAGGTATTTATCTGGCCTACCCTGAAACCCTATAATTTCAGTTTTCTATAGAAAATTCTACAAGAAAGGGCCCAATTCAGTTCTAGGACAATCTGCGGTTTCCATAAGAAGTTCCCAGAACTGTTGTTTGATCTATTTTATCATAGAAAGTCTAAATTCCATTTTGAATCCATAAGAACCAAATATGGAAACCCATATAGCCCTGAATGTCACACCCATGAACGCTCCTCACAAAGACTTAGATTATCTACCTCTAGCTGATAAAGATTTTCAGATAAAAGACTTATCTGGTGATAGTAACCATCTTAAAGTCTTTTGCCATGCCATAGATAGTTATCTGAATAAATTTGACATTTTTGGACTGTGGGAATCTAACCTTCCCATTTATTTCCTCCCCTTAGTCCATGTTTTCCCAGAAATAATTTATCATTACTGTGCTAATTATGATCCCAACCATAGAGTTGTTATCTCCCCAAGCCAGACAGTCATTTTTCCCATAACTACTAAATCCATCAATGAAATGCTGCAATTCCACTCCAGTTAGCTCCTCACTCCTATTTCCATGGGATATTTATTTGAAAAAGCATCTCAGTTGTCCAAATCAGAAGTGACTCGTATTTCTCAAACCTTCATGTTGCCAAAGCACTAGCCCAAAGGTCCACCTTCTTATCTGTAGACTTTCTTCACTGAAACTGGAAGACTCATTGTTGATATGATAGCCCTAATTATGTGGTTTAATTCTAGTGAATATGCGGATGATATCACCCTAGTCTTATTATCAATCTTTACTCCAGGATAGCCCCCTGCTGTTAGATATGACTATGCCACCTTTATTGCCAACAAGATTCATGAATAGTTCATGAATTTAGAAAGGGAAGGAGTTTTCAAATACACCTCTTTCAAATACCATCTTATGTTATATTATGAATCAGATAACTTTCCTTTCCCTATCAAGAAATTGGACACCAAAGGAAATCCTAGATCTGTTATCTTTTGGAGTTCAATATTTCATAATACCAGTGAGTCCCCTTATACTTATAATGAGTTCATTGACTTATTTTTACATCCAGCAACCACTCTGTTGGTAGGAGTTTCCCCTCCTAGGATTAATGGTGACATGAAGAAAATTCTCCAGCTCTCTAAGCAATACAAGACAGGTGACTGGTACCTATATGAAGATCACACATAAATTAGGATGTATGGATGTGAACTATGCCATTTTAAGTTGCCCAAGTATGTTCCCATGATATTATTTGCATTGGAATATTTAAGGCATATCATAAATGCAGATTTAGTCCATTTTTGTGGTGCCAAGAAGAAAGCTCAACTCAGAATTAAGAACCAACTATGCCCTTTTGTCATCAACAATAGGGATGCATGGAAAGATGCTGAAAAAATATTAGAAGACCACCTTAGATTACAAAAGAGTTTTAGGTGGGTGCCATATGACCCCTGTAGTTTTATATGTGATAGAAGGATGAAGAATAGGTTATCCCCTTATATACATCATAGGATCCCAGAAATTGAACAGTTTGCAAACCTGGATGAATGGATAGAGGGGACCCTAGTAGAAGAGGTTAATGAGAAAGTCAATATGGAAAATGTTATGAGAGATCTTGAGAAAACCCTTGACTTAGATTCTCTTGGGCAGGTACCATTCAAGTTCTCTCGAAAATCAACAATTAGTACATCCACTGCTGGAACTTCTCAACAGCCTCCATAGGAAGTCAACATACCAGCTATAGGAACATCCAAAGGGAGAGAAATAGAGACCACAGAATAGCCTACAATGTTAGATCAGCCTAGAATTTCCAAAGAACAGGGTCAAGTACCAACTCCTCCAACTCAAACTAAAGTAGTAGAAAATCCAATTTTCTAGACTCTTGTAAATGAGGAAAGGAATAAAAAGAGGGACAGGGAAACCACTACCACCACCAATGGACCCACAAGAAAGCCTGGGGTAAAGAGACAAACACTGAATCCTCTTTCAGAAGAGGAAATTATTGAAGAAAGTACAGATAGTCAAAGAATAGAAAGGGTAGTTAGCCAGCAAACTTCTCCATTGGGAGGAACATCCACTAGCTCACAGAGGTAGGAGCTAGAAAGACAACATAGTGCAAAAGTGTCATCCACCAAGCCACAAAGTAAAGAGGCCATAGATAACAAGAAGACATTCACAGAAATAAAAGCCAAAAATGATCCAGTAAGACTTCAAATTTACAATCAGTATTTGAAAATGGCCCCCACAAACCAGTAGAGATTGATGTCAGCCTATGACATTCAAGAGGGCAAGATGATAATGAGCTACTTCAAGCCAAAGGTTCAGCAACCTCAAACAGTAGCAGATTATGTTAGGAAAAATCTGGAAGTCTTGGCTAAGGATATTAATCCTTTGGATCAGATTGAACTTCACAAGAAAACGAGAGAAATGATCTATTCAACCTTAACAAGTAAAGCATTGATGGCTCACAGGCTACAAAATGCTTTGGATACAACTGCCCAGCTGAACTTAGAAAAAGCCTCCTCCCTGGCTGAGGATAACAGACTAAAATCATTAGAAGAAATCATCATTGGATTAGGACATGATCCCAAAGATATAAAAGGTGTAGAGGCTCTAATCAAGAAGAAAGAAGAAGACATCATTGCCTTAAGGAAGCAGCTAAAGCTGCCTCCTTCAAGGCATCCACACACTGCTAAGGTTATAAAGCAGAAATATGAAGAAGAGATGATGGATCTCATCTTGAAACTCAATGAAAGGTTGAATGACATAGATTAGGCATTAGAAAAAGCACTGAAGGACAAGTAGGGAGAGTCGACCTCTCAGCCTCCTAATATAATCCCCATAGTCTCAACAGCAGTCCCTTCTACACTTGGAACAACATTAGCTCCAAACATCCGAGCAGCCACAGCAGAGGTGGTCATAGGTACAACAATAGCAAGAACAGGACAGGGTAGCAATGCTAATATGAGCACTGAAGAGTTGATAAAGGCCATGGAAGAAATGAGACTACAAGTTTCAGAATTAAAACAGGTAAAAGAGTAGTTGGCTAAGGTAGAAAAAAATTATTATATCTCCAAAATAAATATTGTGGAAAAAACAAGGGAGATCAAAGCATTAGAAAATAAAGTGAAAACATTAGAAAACGATCACTTTTGACAAGCCTCTTGTAGAGATCAAGAACATTCTTGGGGCCAACATCACCCAGTCCATAAATGATGTTTGGTCATCAATCCAACCGATCTATGAACAGGTTGATCTAGTGAAAGTAGCACAGGGAGAAATTCAAAAGACAAAAGCTCTGTTAGGACAAATGTCTGATCAAGCCAACCGGCTCATACATCTTTTGAATAACAAAAATAAGGAACAACTGGAAGAACTTTGGATCGCAGACAGGACAGACACTATTTTGGAAATCAAAAGGGTGCTAACCAAGAAAACTTTGATGCAGAATTTGGAGAGAAGATGTCAAGATATGCAGGTGGAAATTAATTCTTTTATGGATAAGTTCACTATTTTGCTGAATAAAGGGCTACCAAGTCCTTTGGTGATTAATGATAGATTAATGAAGCATATAGATTATGTAAAAAAATTGAATAAGTTTGCCAGCAATCAAGCTAGTTCATCAACAAGTGCATCAGGAATAAAAGCACTCCCCAAAAACCAAGTTCTCTATGACAGCTTAGAGAACTTATTCTATGTTGAGCATGAGATTAAACACTTATTCCCAATCCAGCCTACCTTTTTCTGATATACAGAAACTGATGAAACTCTGAGGAAACTTTAGAAACACAAATTTCCAGAGCAAAAATGGTGGGAAGACATGTTGGAATTTTTGTAAATTATCTCTGGTAAAATGTAAATTTCGAGCTATTTACTATGGTAAAATGAATAAAGGTGAACAGAGATGAACAAAGGTCAAACAGGTTAAAGTGTATCAGAACAGGTAAGAGTATCAGTCAAAACAGGGCAACCAACACAGGGTTACTAAAGAAGACAACAACAAGCCAAATCATAGGGCCTACCTCCAGCACACTCAACAAGAAAAGGAACAGCACAACATCAGTTTACCTTTCTCGTATCTTCGAGACTAGTTGTCTCTATTTTCTTGTAACCTACTCTTAGTCACCCTAGAATATATCTCACTCTGTTATGAGATATTTTTTGTAAAGATTTTTTGTATAAATACCCCCTCAGTTGGAGTATTGAATGTGGATTCTTAGACATTACTGTAGTACTGATTATTTTGGAACAAAGTGCTGATTGGACCAAATTTTGTATGGCTTGCTAGATAAAGAGTTGAAGCAAAGGACTTTTCACAGATTTCTTGAAGCAAACACTGGATCAATAAGTCCTGTATACCTTATGTTTTAAAGTTTTCCTTGTTTATTATATCATCCATGTTTCACATCTGAATGATAAACGAGAAAGATTAATTCAGAATATTTTTGATTGCACTCTGTTTTCAATCGTTATTGTTCTCCATGTTTTCTTCTAAATTAGTATAAACAATGAAATCTTAATTGCTCCTATTTTCTAATTCGTTAATTTTAATTATTTATTAAAGAATACTTAACTACTCTTTAGTAGTAATCATTCAAGTTCCCTCTTTAAATATGTTGAAGGATTCTTAACTGCCCTTCACCCATTTTAAACCCATTCCATTTATCCCAAGTCTTTATTTGTTCCCTGTTTGACCATCTTGCCCTGTGAAGCCATCTTTTGTTAAGAAACCAAGTCCAGTTAATCCATCTTCTTTGACTCCATTAACCCAATGGACTAAGCTACGCAGTTTTACCACTTTTCTATTGAATGTCACCACCCAAACTCAAACAAAACCCCTTAACTTCACAACTAGCCTAATATCTTTGAAAAACAAGCTAAATCATAAAGAGAGAGCCCTCTCTGAGTACAGATTGGCTAGCTTCTGTACTTAAATGTTGGTTTGTGGTTACCTCGAACCCCTTTCCTCTTCTAACAACTTCAATGAAAATCCGAGTGATAACATAGTGGCGACTCCAGTGGGGATCGGAATAATTTGTTTGTTACTATTGTTTATTTTATAAGATAAATACGGAGCTTCAAATTAGCCAGGTAGCCTTTGAAATGCTCTTGCTTTGTAATTGTAGAAGTAAATGAATGATGCTTCAGTCTATCTCCAGTCTAGTTTATGGATTGAACATCTGGTTTCAAATTCTGGATCAGTCCCTCTTACCAAATAAGTCTTTAAGAAAGTTCAAATCCCATACCTTAAGCCTCTTAAAGAAACTGTAAGAAGTTGTATTATCCAACCCATTGAGAGAAAAAACCAAAACATACCTAGAAACCTGGCTTCAGAAAGGACTTGTTACACTAGAGCTAATCCTGATCCAAATCCACCACCTGTGTTTGAGAACCCCAATCTGATCCCTAGGATTCTTAGGAGACAAGAAAGCCAAGAGAGTTCTGCTAGTTCTCGGCCTTTATACAGATCAAGGTCCTGTCTGGTTAAGTGGATTTACCTTGAGGAAAAACCTTATGATGAGACTTTTGAGACCTCCTTATTTGTAACTTTTTCTGAATCTGGGTTAGCCCACACAGTTCATGATCCATTATTTATCAAAGATTTACAACTTGATATTTTCACTTCACATCTTGACAGAAATTTGCAGACTTCTATTCAATCTGAACTTACCTCTGTAGTGTTGAGGGCCCTGAAATCGGGTCAACAACAAGGGGGATACCCACCCGGTCGGGAACCTGGTTGGCGGCTCCGTGCCCGTTTGGTGTAGCGGGTCCGACTGGGGATAACGGGACCAACTTCCCAATCTAAGGGGTGTGTGTGTGTGTAGAGTTTGGTGATGTGTGTGTGTGTAGAATATGATAATGAAAATCTGGAATTATTTCTAAGATAATTTAATTCTAAACTCTGAGACTGAATTTTATACTACTTTAATCTATCAAGAACAACACATCTAATCTACGCTAACCCAGGATAGAACTTTTTCCATTATGCGATCTAGAAAGATTTCACACAATAACTGGTAATGAAGATTATTCAGCTATTATGAGAATATAAATCAATTAATATGAACCATCCTGCATAAAAGGTTAAGCAAAACAGTTGTGAACAGCATATCGCATAATCAGTTATTCATGTATTAAGCACAAATCAATGACTCCACCGTACAAAAGTGCCAAATGGTAGTCCACTCATTCATACATTAACATATAAATAACATCAGCTGTATATTACTCTAAGAATGCAAGAAGAAATTCGTCAAGAGATAAAAGTACCATTTATGACTGATTTTATACTCACAGACCTTGAGCAATAACGATCTATTTCTACTTACTTCTAATGCCTACTAAGAGTACAGAAGTGCAACATCAGTAGCAGGTATTAAAATGCAAACATAAATAAATCTCGATTCGTCCATTCATCAAAAACCCCCTCCGAGGGTGCAAAAGTGCATGTTCTGAGGACAAGTTTTTTGACAAATTTCCGGACCCTTCTCCAATGCAACGAGAAGGGTTAAATACTACTAACCGGCTAATTTTAATTACACAAATTTAGGGAACGGCTTCAAATGACCGCCCTTTTACTAAAACAAATTTATTTCTAAAAACTGAATCTAATTTCTAACCATTTCTGTATCTGCTCCTTAGTACTGTAAGCGATGCGCTGTTCGCCGTGAAAGAGTCGGCTGCTTGTCCTTTCCTTTTGTTCAAGCTTGAAAATTAGAAATAACAAGAGCTGGCACCTCTTTCTGACAAACTAGAAGATATTTTTGAAAGTTTTCTTCTGGAGGAGTGCCTTCACGGCGTGTATACTTAGTACAACTCATATTTCTTTCAAACTGATTGTGCTGTTGCTATTTCGGTTTCCGGCAGTGCGAATGACTCAATGAGCTGGGGATTTTGTCGCCTGAACGATTTTCTCAATTGAAACTTGTTTCCATTCTTTGTTCCAGGCTTTTTTGAGACGTCTTTCCCCTTAAGCGTTTTTCTTTTTGCTTTACCCAATTTGGGACTCAGGATCTTTCATAAACACTTTGCTTTTGTGCACCTTTGACTTTGAGTCCTGGATAGCCTATTTCCATCAGCATTTGTTGAGTGATACTCTGGAATCCGTGGCCCTGTTGTATGCGGTATCCATCTGCAAATTCATCTCCTCTCTGTTCTCCTAGCTCTGGCGCTTTTCCTTAGATGTTTCCTGCATATAGATTTATATCAGTTGCTGACTTATAGTTCACGTAAATGAAAAGAGACAGAAGAAAAGATTGACATGAAAGCAATTAAGTTCTAATGAATGCATAATCATGTCATCCATTATGACTTGACTCTTCGAAAAACGCAACATAATCATCTTTGGATACACAGGCGTACAATCATTAATTTCCCGTAAGGTGCGCGCCTAATTTTGGGCTCACAGATCATGCCGAGGAATGCCTGCGACGAATGGCTTCTGCGATTTGCATCGCAGCGTCGAAGATTGCGATGTAAATAAGTGGTATCGCAGCAATTGATGGTCTCATTCGTCGCAAACCATAGATCGCAGGTCGCAGCTTTTCATGGTCGCAAATCGCATATCGCAAGATCGCAAGGTCGCAAGGTTTTCGCTTTGTCACTTTGTGCTGCTTATGCAACATTGTGACGTGCGACGTGCGACGTCGCATATCGGCCGTCGGCGGTTCTTTAGGTTTTCCCTTTTTGAGCGCTTTTAATGCATGCGGTGCGATGAGTTCTCGCGTCGCTCCCTTTCAGTGTATTTATGCGCTTTGGGAGAGCGCTTCTTTTTTCCTTTGCGACGCGATATAGCTCTTAGGGAGTTAATACAAAAGATTTTTGAAACAAAAATATTTTTTGGATTTTTGGTTAAGGGTCCCCCTTTGCTTGATGTTATTACTAATATTAAACAAAGAGGGGGGTTGTTGGTGACCACAACAATGGCGATTCACTGTGAAGAACCAGTTATCTCTGCATTTCTATTGACCGTTTACTTCCGAAACAGAAAATTTTTTATATGTCTAAATTTTGTTATGGACAGATAGAGTAGATTACCCCTCACCTTGTCAACGATATTTTGTCTCAACCCTTTTTATATCCCAATTTCTTGTTTCCTTAGGTTTTTTCTTGCATTCGCATCAGACATTACTTGGTCTTGATTAAAGATAAAATAAGGTCTTCTTTGCGTACTGGCTTAAAAATATGCTCATTTGTCGTAGGTAGAGCCTCTACTGCCCGCAGGCGTCCATAGCCTCGATAGGGTTACCATGTTATCCAGCAATGATCCTTTTTCCTGTTTGAGGTTACTCGCAACATTCCAGAGAAAAATCCTTTTTGACACACTTTTCCTTTTTTAATTCTCTAAAGAACAATGTCTTGGTTTGGTGGCCAAAATTATGACACAATCATTCACTTGATTTACACTTTTGCTGAACAAGCCGGCTCGTGATGAGACCTCTTGTCTTTTGATTGCAACAATCTTAAGTCGTTGCCCTGTTTTGATAGACAGTATTGGCAAAGTCAGCAAGTTATAATATCTGTGATCATGATAAGCCGGCTTGTGATGAGACCTCTTATTCTTTGAGATATAGTGTTTTCCTTGGATTGTTTCTCTGAATGCTGTAATTTCCTTTTAGCAGGGAGGAAGTCATTGTTTTTCCTTAAGAAAGCTCTGGACGACAATAATAGAGTTTTTGAAAACAACAGTTTTGCAGAGAATGCTTATTTTATTATTGATGATACCTTTCATGGTGCCGATATAAAACAATTCTTTTACCAAAGGTTGCTTTTGTCAAATTTTTTTAGAGGTTGAAACGAGTATCGTAATCAAAGTGAAGTTAACTCTATTTGTCAATAATAAAATTCAGATTTTCAAAAAAATTTGCTATTTGTACAAGCGAAATCAAAATCTGATAGAGAATTGGCGTGCTCTTTCATGAATCCCTTTTAAATGATCATTTACAACGGGTTTTATTCATAAAAAGAGAAAAACAAAACAAAATAAAAACTAAAAACTAAGTCTATCCTACAAAAATTAGAAGAATTCTCTTCTATGGAAAGTATAATTTAAGAATCAGTCCATTGACAGGTAAAGAATCTCTCCTACCTGCCAGATCCTGCAACACGAATGTAGACGGGCCTATGACTTCTACAATCTGAAAAGGGCCAAGCCACAGCTTTTGAAATTTCGTATGTTTACCCTTTTCTTCATGAGCCTTATCCCATTTCAAAACTAAATCACCCATCTGAAAGTTTTTTCTTGTTATGATGCTCGAGTCAAACGAAGATTTTATTAGTGCTTGGTGATGAGCATGGGTTTTCCTAGCTTGTTCTCTTTGTTCTTCTAGTTTGATTATTTCCATTTGTCTTAATTGTAAAGAGGAAGTAGATATTTCATCGATATATTGCACTAAAGACAAAGAGGGAATGACTAGGTGAGTCGGAAGAACCACTTCTCTCCCATAAACTAAATTAAAGGGAGAAGTGCCGATTGAAGCTTTCTTTGTGATTCTATCAGCCCATAAGGCATTTACCAGTGCTTTGTGCCAATTCTTTTGGTTTTGGTCGATTGTTCTTTTGATAATTCTGATTAGGTTATTGTTTGTTGATTCAGCCAATCCATTACCTTGCGGATAGTAGTTGGTAGAATATTTCAGTTTGAACCCTCTTTTAAGCGCAAACTCAGTCATAGTATTTCCAGAAAAATATGAAGTGTTATCAAACATTAATGCTGTTGGCAATCCAAACCTAGTGATGATAAATTGATCTATGAATTCAATAATATTTTCAGAATGAACTGTCTTGAGAGGAACTGCTTCTACCCATTTGGTAAAATAATCAGTTGCCGTAAGGATATACTTATGCTGCTTAGAAGAGTGAGGAATGATCTCACCTATTATGTCCAAGCCCCATTGACTGAATGATTGGTCGATGTTGACTGGTTGTAGCAGCATGGACGGTTTCCTTTGTTTTCCTGCAGCAGTCTGGCAGACTTGGCATTTCCTTATGTGATTGTATGAGTCTTTGAACAACGTGGGCCAATAATATCCTGCACGCAAGATTTTATGTGCAGTCGCATCTCCGGCATAGTGTCCACCCGCTGGTCCATCGTGGAGTTCCTGCAAAACCTTTTCGGCTTCAGTTTTCTCAAGACACCTAAGAAGCACAGAATCGTAATTCCTTTTAAACAAGACATCATTTATGAGCTGGTATTGTTTAGCTTTTAATCTCAGAGCTCTTTTCTTGGTATGATCCAGACGTGATGGAGCATACCCGTTCTTAAGAAAATAAATGGTGTCAGCATATGATGATTCTGCATCGTTTAGGCTTACCTCATACGCTTGTACCACTTCAGATGAGTTCTCTGGGATTTGCGATGCTCCGGCTAACATCTTGCAGAAGCCTTGACCTCTTACGATGTTTGCTGGTTTGATCTCAAGATCATATTCCTGTAAAGCGGTAATCCAATTAGCTCTCTTTTCGCCCGCGTCTTTCTGCACCAAAAGGTTTCTTACCGACGGAAACGGTACTATGACTTTAGTGTGGGATTTAAGCAAGAAAGGTCTGAAATATTTGATCGCTTTGAAAACAGCATATGCTTGTTTCTCTACGTCTGAGTAATTAATTTCAGCACCTTGTAAGTTCGAGCTAAAGAATGCGATTGGAGCTTCCGCTTTCTCTTGATTTGCTTGGGTCAAAATTGCGGCATAGGATTTCTCTGAGGCAAAAGTGTACAAGATAAAAGATTCCGAAAAATTTGGGGTGGCCAAAGATGGAGCATTGATGATAGCTTGTTTGATTAAGTTGAACACTTCGTGCTCATCTAGACCCCATTTGAAATTTGAATTCTTTTTTATCATATTTTGTAAGGGAGAAATAATACGTGAAAAATCCGGGACAAATCTTTTGACAAAATTGATCTGTCCAAGGAAGGATTGCATGGCTTTCTTGTTATGGGGTATGGATATTTCGGAAATTTCCTTGATTATGTCGAGTTCTATGTGAATACCAGATTTCGACACTATGAATCTGAGCAATTTCCCTTCGCTTAATGCAAAGAAAGATTTCTTTGGGTTGAGCGAAATCCCATACCTCAAGCATCTTTGAAAGATTTGCTTCAAATCTTTGAGATGGTTGCTTCATTTTTTGGAGTACACTGTTATATCATCCAGGTAAATCACTACTGATTTATTGACTAGCCCTTTAAACGCAATGTCCATGGCTCTCTGAAAGGTAGCTCCAGCATTGATCAGACCAAATGGCATCTTCCAATATGCATAAGTGCCCCATTTGGTTCGGAACGTAGTCTTTAACTGATCATTGGGATGCACCAGTACTTGATTGTATCCTGAAAATCCATCCAGGAATGACATTAATTCTGAGCCTGCTACTACCTGTAATATTTGCTCCATAGGTGGGAGGGGAAAGTTATCTTTCTGACAGGCTTTGTTGAGATTTCGGAAATCGATACAGATTCTAATGTCTCCGTTTTTCTTCGTAACGGGCACCATATTGGATACCCATTTAGAATGCCTTACGGGGAAGATTATTCTGGCTCTCAACAACTTATTAAGCTCAGTTTTTATCTGATTTTCTAGGTTAGGGTGTATTTTTCTAAGCTTCTGCTGGACAGGTTTTTCATTGTCAATCATAGGGATAACATGTTGAATGATAGAAGTGTTGTATGTCTTTAGCTCATCGTAATTCCAGGCAAAAACGTTTTTGTATTGTCTCAGAAGACGGATATATGCTGATTTCTCTTCAGGGGCTAGGCCGTGACCTAGGTTAACGTTTTGTGGCTTCTGATCGGTCCCTAGGTTTACTAATTCATAGTTCAGGGTAGAACTGCAAAGTTTAGCATTGGCGGACTTTTTAAACTGACTTTTCAAATCATACAGATCTTCTAACTTGACCACTGATTTCGGTATAGCATTGTCAGAGCCATTTTGTCGTATTTGGTGATCATGATGGTCTTCGTCGATTATCTGATTTGAGTAGGATCCTTCGGAAGTAAGGAAATTTACGATGTCAGGATCGTCGTTGAACACTCTCCAATTGGTGATATTGTCAGGGATGGATGGTCTAAAGATTAATTCTATTGAAAACCTATCAGGACTAAAATCTTCGGAAGGGATAAGTCTAGAGGCTACGTTAGCTAACAGGTCTGCGCTCGCGTTTTGAATTCTTGGAATTGACGAGATGTTAAATGCTACGAAATGTGCAGTGAGATCTTGAACTAATGATTGATAATGCTTTAAATGACTTGACAGGCAATGTATGGTGTTACGTACCTGTTTTACGACGATCTCCGAATCTCCAAAGACTTGAAGATACTTAACGTTTAATCCAATTGCTTTGTATAGGCCTTGAACCAAGGCTTCGTACTCCGCTGTGTTGTTCGTGCAATCGAACTCAAGTCTGCATGTGAGCATAATCTTGTTCCCGTCTGGGTTAATCAGAATGCATCCTGCTCCTGCTCCCTCATTGGATTTAGATCCGTCAAAATATAATTTCCAAAATAAAGAGGTATTTACAGAATTATCTAAAAAACTAAAACATTTTGAGTCATCAGTTTGGGAGAAATTTTTAACTTGGGATAAAACTGAATTCTCTAAGTATGGTGAAATATGAGCATTGAAATTACCTAGGAAAGAATCTATTGCGTAATTGCCTACAATGCTGCTATTGTATGTTATGGCTTCATTTTCTCCTTCCAGTTCTGTCACTATGTATTTTTGGTGCAACTCTCGTTCAACCTTTATCTGATTTGGTTTACCATTGTATGGTAACCACATGTGCGACCAGTCGGTTGAGAAATATCCGTGGAGTTTCTCTGACCAATCCCTGCTAAGAATCAAACCATAGAACTCAGGGATATCAGCTACTAGAATGTCGATAACCTGACACACTTTTGGGTTAGATGACAATCTTATGGTCACCTGATTAAGTTCACCAATCACTTCGACTTGAGATCGATCAAGTTGAACTATACGTACTGCGGATTTTTGAGGTTGCACATTCAATTTGGCACATATTGACCTGGGTAAAATATTCGTTGAAGCATCAGAATCGACCAAGCAATTGTGCACGTTTTTATTGAAGATTTCATATGTGAGAAGAAAAGGAGGAGTATGAGATCTTGATCTTCCTCCAATCAAGGCGATGTCGTTTGGATCAATTTTATTGATCGTGTTAGTTGGAGGCCTTCCCAGATTTTGGGAAGCTACAGCTGTAGGTAAAGATGTAGTAGGCACAGCCTGTAATTCTTTCATCATTATTTTCTGCTGGTGTTTCAATTTACTCAATTCATACAGAGTGATATTAGCTCTAGTCTTCTTCATGTCATCAATGATGTTATATTCCATTTCATCCGACACTATTAGTGTTCTTGATGGAGGCGTTTGATCAGATTGGACTGGGCTAACCTGGGTCGCTTTAGCAGTTGTCTTTTTTGTTGCGACCTTTTCTTTTGTTGCAGGGTTTGCGCCCTTTTGTTTTGGGGTAGTTTGGGGAGGATCAAGTTGATTTTTGCTTCTCGTGCTAACAGGAAATGCTTCTTGATCCTCTTCTTGTGGGAGGATGAAGTCCCACATTCCTTGTAGTTCTATGACCTCTTCCTCGTCGGTCTGCCCTTCAGTGGTATTCTCTTCTTCTTCGTCTTCTTCAGATTCAACGTTTGAGACAACACTAGGTGGTTTTACCTCCATGGGAGGATTTCTTTTAAAAGTCCTAAAGGGATTTTTCGAAGAAGTCTCTGCTACTTGTTTCTTAATATCAATCATATCATTGGACATGGCTTTCAACACTTTTTGTAATCCTTCTAAATCGAAAGGGTCTTTCGTTTGCTTCTTCTTGGTGTCTTCTTTGAAAGAGATCTTCTTAGATTTGCGTTCTTCTATAGCAGATCCCTTTTCTAGGGCTACCACGCGTTTTTCCACTGCTAACGCTTCTGTCAAGTTGTCAACTAAGGTGGTCTTGTTTTCCCTATCTACGAAGATAGCCAAGTTTGGAGGTAAAGCCGTGATGTACCATTCACATCTTACTTCATCGCTGGGTTGTGAAGTAGCGGGGATTTTGTTGAGGATCTTATTGAACCATAAGTTAAAATCTTTAATGGGTTCTCTAGCCTCAGCCTTAAGATTAGATAGGTCATTGATCAATGTCGTCGTGGATCTGTCATCACCAAACTTGGTGAGGAACTGACTTTGAAAAATATCCCAGCTTGTGATGGATCCGGAAGGTAACGAAAAGTACCATGACCCGGCTGTTCCTTGCATTGTATAAGGGAAAAGCCTGACAACAGTGTCTTCGTTAGTGACTCCGTTGAGATTAACAGAAAGCATGAAATTATTGATATGTTCCTCGGCTAGCATGCCTCCTTCCGGATTGAATTTAGGCAGCCATTTCTCAGGATGGGCCGGTATAGGGCTCAGGGGTGGAGGCATTAAAACCGCCCCAGGATTGTTCCATGGAGACTGGGCCATTATTGAGCTGCTAGTTAATGGAAGTGCAGAAGATGATCCCTGATGCTGAGAAGATGAAGATATTAAGATATTTGATGTTTGAAGAGGAAGGTTTGTAGAAGATGGGTGAGTGAGTTGGAATGAAAGAGTGGGTGGTTGACTTCGCGGTGAGGGAGTTGATATGGACGAAGTGGATGAAGGAGTCTTACTGTCAGACTCTGGTGGTGTTTTTCTTGCTCTTTTCCTGGTAGGAAGAGGGAGTTCACTTGGTTGTATGCCAAATTTTTCACTCTTTAATCTGGTAAGGGGATGAGCAGGGTTGTACTGCGAAGTCACGCTACTTTTAGATTTATCAGACTTCTGGTTAAAAATAGCGAATCCCTGGAGTTTACGAATCAAAGTTTGAATTTCAGGGGGTTCAATGATAGATTGGTCTGATATATTCGAATATGTAGCAGTGGTAGATACTCGAGCGACTTCAAATTCCGGGTTTAACCGTGTTGGAGAAGTCGAGGGAGTTGATGAGGGTGTATTACTCTCAGAATGGTATTTAGATATTGCTTTAGGTGCCATTCATAGTTCGTGTCCTCCTTCTAGCGCCAAATATGTTGAGGGCCCTGAAATCGGGTCAACAACAAGGGGGATACCCACCCGGTCGGGAACCTGGTTGGCAGCTCCGTGCCCGTTTGGTGTAGCGGGTCCGACTGGGGATAACGGGACCAGCTTCCCGATCTAAGGGGTGTGTGTGTGTGTAGAGTTTGGTGATGTGTGTGTGTGTAGAATATGATAATGAAAATCTGGAATTATTTCTAAGCTAATTTAATTCTAAACTTTGAGACTGAATTTTATACTACTTTAATCTATCAAGAACAACACATCTAATCTACGCTAACCCGGGATAGAACTTTTTCCATTATGCGATCTAGAAAGATTTCACACAATAACTGGTAATGAAGATTATTCAGCTATTATGAGAATATAAATCAATTAAGATGAACCATCCTGCATAAAAAGTTAAGCAAAATGGTTGTGAACAACATATCGCATAATCAGTTATTCATGTATTAAGCACAAATCAATGACTCCACCGTACAAAAGTGCCAAATGGTAGTCCACTCATTCATACATTAACATATAAACAACATCAACTGTATATTACTCTAAGAATGCAAGCAGATATTCATCAAGAGATAAAAGTACCATTTATGACTGATTTTATACTCACAGACCTTGAGCAATAACGATCTATTTCTACTTACTTCTAATGCCTACTAAGAGTACAGAAGTGCAACATCAGTAGCAGGTATTAAAATGCAAACATAAATAAATCTCGATCCGTCCATTCATCAAAAACCCCCTCCGAGGGTGCAAAAGTGCATGTTCTGAGGACAAGTTTTTTGACAAATTTCCGGACCCTTCTCCAATGCAACGAGAAGGGTTAAATACTACTAGCCGGCTAATTTTAATTACACAAATTTAGGGAACAGCTTCAAATGACCGCCCTTTTACTAAAACAAATTTATTTCAAAAAACTGAATCTAATTTCTAACCATTTATGTATCTGCTCCTTAGTGCTATAAGCGATGCGCTGTTCACCGTGAAAGAGTCAGCTGCTTGTCCTTTCCTTTTGTTCAAGCTTGAAAATTAGAAATAACAAGAGCTGGCACCTCTTTCTGACAAATTAGAAGATATTTTTGAAAGTGTTCTTCTGGAGGAGTGTCTTCACGGCGTGTATACTTAGTACAACTCATATTTCTTTCAAACTGATTGTGCTGTTGCTATTTCAGTTTCCGGCCGTGCGAATGACTCAATGAGCTGGGGATTTTGTTGCCTGAACGATTTTCTCAATTGAAACTTGTTTCCATTCTTTGTTCGAGGATTTTCTAAGACGTCTTTCCCCTTAAGCGTTTTTCTTTTTGCTTTACCTAATTTGGGACTCAGGATCTTTCATAAACACTTTGCTTTTGTGCGCCTTTGACTCTGAGTCCTGGATAGCCTATTCCATCAGCATTTGTTGAGTGATACTCTGGAATCCGTGGCCCTGCTGTATGCGGTATCCATATGCGAAGTCATCTCCTCTCTGTTCTTCTAGCTCTGGCGCTTTTCCTTAGATGTTTCCTGCATATAGATTTATATCAGTTGCTGACTTATAGTTCACGTAAATGAAAAGAGATAGAAGAAAAGATTGACATGAAAGCAATTAAGTTCTAATGAATGCATAATCATGTCATCCATTATGACTTGACTCTTCGAAAAACGCAACATAATCATCTTTGGATACACAGGCGTACAATCATTAATTTCCCGTAAGGTGGGCGCCTAATTTTGGGCTCACAGATCATGCCGAGGAATGCCTGCGACGAATGGCTTCTGCGATTTGCATCGCAGCGTCGAAGATTGCGATGTAAATAAGTGGTATCGCAGCAATTGATGGTCTCATTCGTCGCAAACCATAGATCACAGGTCGCAGCTTTGCATGGCCGCAAATCGCATATCGCAAGATCGCAAGGTCGCAAGGTTTTTGCTTTGTCACTTTGTGTTGCTTATGCGACATTGTGACGTGCGACGTCGCATATCGGTCGTCGGCGGTTCTTTAGGTTTTCCCTTTTTGAGCACTTTTAATGCATGCGGTGCGATGAGTTCTCGCGTCGCTCCCTTTCAGTGTATTTATGCCCTTTGGGAGAGCGCTTCTTTTTTCCTTTGCGATGCGATATAGCTCTTAGGGAGTTAATACAAAAGATTTTTGAAACAAAAGTATTTTTTGGATTTTTGGTTAAGGGTCCCCCTTTGCTTGATGTTATTACTATTATTAAACAAAGAGGGGGGTTTTTGGTGACCACAACATGTAGGAACAACAATTCTTTCTGTAACCACTTCAGCCTCTCCAAGTTCATCAACAGCACCCCAGACATCTCAACCCCAAACTACCCCTTCCACCTCTCCATCCACGAATCCAAGAACAACCTCAATTGTTGTTTCAACCTATCCTACTGCAATGGAAAATAGGTATACTCCCCTCAATTTACCTGCCAATCCAGGGCCTATGCCCTAAGACTATCAAAGTAAAATCACTACTTTCGATGGCTTTGGTACTTACACTACACAACAGCATACTAAAAAGATGACAGACTACTTTGAGATATATGAGGTTGATGCCGATGATGTTAAAATGACGGTATTTGTTCAAAGTCTAACTGGTGATGTTAGAACATGGTTTAGAGCCCTCCTTGCAAACAATATCAATGACCTACAAGCCCTTTATACAACATTCTTGAACAGATGGGAAAAGAAAAAAGATCCTCTCCATATTTTGTCAGAATATGAAAACTTGAAGAGGGGAACACAAGAAACTGTACAACATTATTGTACTAGGTTCAATAATGTTTACAATGCTATCCCTCAAAACCTTAGACCTCCACAAGATTTGGCATTAATCAAATTCCCCAATGGATTTGATTCTGATATGGCATACCAACTTAGGGAAAGAGCTCCTCGAACCTTAGAAGAGATGCAAAGTATAGTTGTCAGCGTTGAAGCCAACCTAATATCCAAACGAGCTAGAGCCAGAGCTGAAAGGAGGATACCTTTGAAAGAAGAACCCTCAACCTTTGAAAAAAAACTGGATGCTATTATTAAAGGTATGGATAGGTTAAGAGATAGAGTAGAAACAATTGAAAGGAAATCCCCTTGGGATGGTCAACCAAGAAACACGGGGAGAAATCCAAATTTCAGAAAAAACCAGAACTAGAACACTTGAAAGACCGGCCCTGATCAAAACCTTAGGCCCTCATTCCAGGAAAATTATGCTGAAGTCTCAACCTCTGATGAACCAACAGAAGATACCCAAATCAATTTGATGGGACTCAACAATGAGCAACAAGTTTTCTTGACCCAAGAGGATCAAGAAGCTCACATTCTGAAACAATTCCAAACTCAGTCAGGTGAATCATTTGACTTTAGGGAGGGATATGATACAACCATTTTTGAAGTCCACAAACAATATAACCTGAGGAACAGAAGAATAGATATTCTTGAAACCAATAAACAGAAAGCTACAAAGCAGCCTAACAAAGGTAAGACCAATACCACCCCTATACATATTCTTTCCAGAACAGACCCTAACCTTGCTAACCCAATTATTGAAGATTTATCTGATAATCAACCCAATAACAGAAAAATTTCCACTTCTATTCCTTCCAAAGGAAACGTGGAAGAACCTTGAGAAGTTGATTTGGAAACAACTTCAAATCATTACCCAACTCCTAAAAAGGAGAGAAACACAGAGAATAGAGAAGAAAAAGAGAATCCAACTGTCCGAAATGAAAGAAATCATACTGAAAAGCATTTTAATCTGGAAGCTAAAGTAGGAAAATTAAAAATGGTTGTTCCATTTTCTGAAATAGCTAAACATGATGTCTACAGAAGCCAAATCAACAAGTCACTCAAAATCTTGGTTAATGAAGATTCAATAAATATTTTTGATGATCAGCCTGAATTAATTTTTGGCCCTGAAGTGAATGGGAAATCAGTAGATGGAGGAATCCCTCATTTCTATGTAAGTTTGAACATACATGATAAAATACTTCATAATGCCATGTTTGATTCTGGTGCATCTCATAACTTAATGCTTAAATCTGTAATGGAGAAATTGGAGCTAGACATCACTAAGATGTATAAGGACCTCTTTTCCTTTGATTCAAGTCAAGTCAGATGTTTAGGATTAATCAAAGACTTATGTGTATCACTAGTTCAATATCCTACCAAAACAATCTTAGTGGACATAGTAGTAGTTGATATCCGACCAAAGTATGGGATGTTGCTGTCCAGGTCTTGGGGTGCAAAACTTCAAGGATCTGTATAATTGGACATGTCTTATGCTACTATTTCACTGTTTGGTCAACCTAAGAAACTATACAGAGAGACCTTAATGAAATATGTTGTAAGTAGCCAGGAGAAACCTTGAAATTTCCCTATCTACTATGTACACTCTGATATGGATTCTTTCATTCTTTACAATGCTGAAAGTGATTCCTCAAATGAATTGGAAGTTTTAGCAGCAGAACCAAAAGAAATTACAAATGAAAAATCTAGTGTTCAAATACAAGAAATGTCTAAGAACAATGACACATCAAACACCCAAGAGGAACCAGAAGAAACTAAAAAACTAGATCTCCCGATTAAACAGATTCCTGAGACTCCTGACACCAATTATGAACATGAAATTCTATGGCACTTAGATTTGTTGGTTCAATTAACAAATTAGGAGTAGGAGCAGGAGTCTGGGTGCATAATCTTGAAAATGACCATGCTGAAGGCCATGCCTACAAATTAAACTTTAGATGCACCAACAATATGACATAATATGAGGCTCTTTTGCTAGGTCTTAAATTGATTAAAAAATTAGGAGCAATTAGGGTTTCTGTCTTAGGAGATTCTGATTTAATAGTTCAACAGATTAAAGGATAGTATTCAAAAAATGATCCAAGATTAAAGTATTATAGAGATACAATGATAGAGATTCTCAACACATTTCTGGAAACTAAGCTTGCCAAAATCCCAAGAAAACATAACTTGCAAGCTCATAGTCTGGCAATGTTTGCCAGCTCCTACAAATTACCATTCGAACCTAATCATCAATTCACAACTGAGATTAGACATAGGCCAGCTATACTTGACAATTTGAAGAATTGGCAAGTGTTTGACAGTGATAAGCAGATTAACAATTTCTTGACCTTAGATGAAGAATTTTGTAACACTAACATAAATGTAGATACAGTTAATGAGCTTGATCAAACATATAAGATGGAAACAAACATTGCAGCAGAAAGTGCAACTCAAAGGCTTCATCCAACAAAATTTACCAACAAAGAAATGCAGGGTCTTAAAGAAATGGATATTGATGAAATTATTGAATGAGAATCGAAAGTAATCAATTTAAAAGACAATCATTTGCCTCAGGGATTAACTCCTTTGGAAGATCTCTTTGATTTCAATGATATTCCAAAGAAGCCTAAGATGGAACCCTTAAGAGAAGATATTGAGGACTATAATTTGGGAACCAAGGATGATCCTAAAATGGTAAAGTTATCTAAATCTTTGCCCCCTGACCAAAAACTCAAATATGTTGAATTGATGAGAGAATTCCAAGATGTCTTTGCCTGGAGTTATGAAGACCTGAAATCTTATGACACCTCCATAATTCAGCATACAATACCTTTGAAGGAAAATAATAAGCCATTCAAGAAAAAACTCAGAATATTTAACTCTATATTACTTCCCTTAATTGAAAAAGAAATCAAACGAATGTATGAAGCAGGGATAATTGCTCCTATCAAGTTTTCAGAGTGGGTATCTAATTTAGTACCTATTAGGAAGAAAATTGGAGAAATCATATTATGTGTTGATTTAAGGAATGTTAATAAGGTTTCTCTGAAGGACAATTACCCCTTACCCAAGATGGATCACATTTTACAGAGGGTGGTAGTGCTTCTAGGATTTCACTCTTGGACGGGTTCTCAGGCTATAACTAGATTCTGGTTCATCTTGATAACTAGGAAAAGACTGCTTTTACAACACCATGGGGCACATTCAAATATGTTAAAATTCCATTTGGACTTAAAAATGCAAGGGAAACCTTCTAAAGAGCCATGGACATAGCATTTGCCAAATAAATTCATGATTTTCTCGTTATTTATCTAGATGACTTGACTGTTTTTTCTCAATTAGATCAGCAACATTTGGATCATCTGAGACAAGTATTCTTGAAATGTAGAAAATATGATATTTCTTTAAATCCTAAAAAGTTCTTATTTGTTCTAGAGGAAGGCAAAATTTTAGGCCACATTATCTCCAAAGATGGATTGATTCTGCTAGAATAGAAGCCATTCTGCAAATACCCCACCCTAGAAATGTCAAAGAACTTCAAGCTTTCCCAGGAAAGATCAATTTTTTGAGAAGATTTATCTCTAATTTAGCTGAATTAATTAGATTGCTTAATAATATGTTGATAAAGGATTCTAGTATTAGATAGACAGTTGAAGCCAAGCAAGCCTTTGAAGAAATTAAAATGGCTTTGACCAGAACACCAATTCTTACAAGTCCCAAGTTTGATAGAGACTTTATAATATTTTCATTTGCATCAGAACATACCATAGTGGCTGTTTTACTACAGAAAGAGGATCAAATATGTGAAAAACCTATAGCCTTTCTTAGTAAAGCACTAAGAGATGCACCTCTAAAATACAAAATCATGGAAAAGCAAGCTTTTGCACTGGTAAAAGCTATTAAAGACTTTAGAGTCTACATATTGTATTCCCATGTAATAGCCTATGTACCAAATGTTGTTGTCAAAGACATCTTAACTTAGGATGGAATTGAGAGCAAAAGAGGTAATGGATCGCTACCATATTGGAGTATGATATTGAAATAAAACCCAAAAAACTTATAAAATGAGAGGGATTGGCCAAACTCAGGACTGAAACAAATTGTCAAGCCCTAGACATTAATGAACTGGATAATGAACAGGAGATGGTGACTCCACAAATTAGTCAGGCCTTCTTAGATTCACCTTGGTATGCTGATATAACTTATGTATTATTAAACCTACAGGCTCCTCCAGGGTTATCCAGAACAAAGAAAAGGTTTTTAAAGATGAAATCTTCAAAATTTTGTATCTTAGATAATTCTCTCTTTTGGAAAAATCATGAAAGTATTCTATTGAATTGTTTATTAAAAGAAGAAGCTGACAAGGTTCTCAAAGAATTTCATGCAGGAGACTGTGGTGGACACCTTTACTGGAAGGCAACTGTAGACAAGATCTTGAGGGCTGGATTTTATTGGCCAACCTTGTTCACTGATGTAAATAAATTTGTTACTGCTTGCCATAAATGACAAATTTTTGAAGGTAAGAGAAAACTATTACCATTACCCTTGAGACCAATTTCCACCGAAAAACCCTTCCAACAATGGGGCCTGGACTTCATTGGAGAAATCCATCCTCCCTCTTTTGGCCAACATAAATGGATTCTCACTGCCACAGATTATTTCACCAAATGGATAGAATCCATTCCTTCTAGACAAGCCAATGACATAGTGATTATAGGATTCTTAGAACCCAGCATATTGTCTAGATTTGGCTGTCCCAAAAAAATCATAGCTGATAATGCTGCTGCCTTTAAATCCATGAAAATGATAAGTTTCTGTAATAAATACCATATCACTTTAGGCAATTCTATAGCCTATTACCCACAAGGTAATGGTCTAGCTGAGTCTTCCAAAAAAAGCCTAACTAATATTATTAAGAAATTATTGGAAGAAAACAAGAAAAATTGGCACAAGAAACTTACCAATGCACTATGGGCAGACAGACTCACTACAAAGAAATCTATTGGAACTAGTCCTTACGAATTAGTCTATGGCATGGAGGTTATATTTCCCTCATCTTTAGGTGTCCCTGTAATGAAATTACTTCAAGAAGCTCAAGTGGAACCCAATGATATCCATAGGAGAATAAATCAGACCATCCATCTGCAAGAAACCAAAGAGGAAGTATATCAGAGATCCCAAGTGGTACAAGAGAAACTTAAGAAAATATTTGATAAAGGAACCAAGGCAGAAGACTTCTACATTGGAGACAAATTTTTAAGATGGGATTCTAGGAGAGAGGATAAGGGAAAACATGGAAAGTTTGACTTCCTATGGAAAGGACCTTTTGTTTTGCATGCTTTATAAGGGAAAAATACTTACTATTTCAAAAACTTAGATGACACAGAAATAGAAGAAGGGCCGATTAATGGTCGGATGCTGAAGCATTACTATGATCCCACTTTTTACTGTATTCTGATTTTGACATGTAAATACTATATCCTTGGTAATGTCATAGTTTGGATTGGATAGTAACTTGCTGGAGTTGAAGCCCGAAGAGAAGGCCCTAAGCTTCAGAAGGATTATTGTCATACATACAATAAAGCAACCAGCAGAAGGAGATTTCAGAGCATAGTCAAATTCATTCAGAAGGCCATCTGACCTGCTATTCTTGACTTTCCACCAGGAAAAGCCATCCCCAAGTGGAGCCAGTGTTATGCTCCTATACCAATAGGTGTCATATTTCATGATTGACTTGATGAGCTATGAATATGTTCATACCTTTCCTTGTTGCAAAGGTTTCCCATATTGTCAAAAAATCAAGAAATTTAAAAAAATGTAAAGAGGGTATAGCCTAAAAGAAAAATCAAAGAGTGAAAAGAATAAAATGGTCAAAAAATGAGAAAAAATGAACCCCAAGCAAAGATAGACTAGGAAAGTGTCCAAGTCTAAATGACACTACTATTTCATTTTCTATAATAAACAATTATGTGCATCTTGTTAAACTTATGCCACAATTTATGAAGAGTCAAACTGTTTAAACTGGCTTTATTCATTTTTCAATTTCATGCTGTAGAGATAGAGAATAAAATCTAACCAAATTGTTCAATATTAGAAGATAAGTAGATAGGTAGAGTGAATAAAAGGAGCTCAATAGTTTAATCTGAGCCCTTGGATGTAATAAGGTCAAACTTAGATAGATTTATATATGTAAAAGAAAAGTGTGATAAGGGTTTTCCAGTCTAAATGCACCCTAATAAAGAAGAAAAAATGTCAGGCTAAAGTAGGTAGGGTAGGTAGATGATGTGGCATCATTACTTGTGATGGATAATGTCTTTGAAATGTGTCATTTTTCACTTTTATCACAAGTACAAGGCAGACATTTCACTTGGTATAGTTCAAGAAAAACAAGGTCAAATAACTAACTTCCATTCACATTTTTCCTTAAAGATTTCACTAATTCTCCCTAAAGAATTAAGGTATTTGAAAATTAAAGGGGCTCAAAGCATTTCTCTAACTTTTGGAGGGATCAGACGCCCAATAATCTAAAAAACCTAAATTACTTAAAAACCATCATTCATTCATTCTCACAAGTTTTTTCCTAAGTAAAATCTCAGTTTACTTAGAAAAAATACACAATACTAAATAAACCCCCTTTCACTTTAGCCTAAGTTAAATATACTCTTTAAATGTTTTACTTGGCGCTTTTACACGTCATATGTCATATTAACCTTTTAACCTATATTATATAAATCCCGAAAAAACATTCACCTTCTCGTATTATTTAATTATATATAAATCCTCGACATTTTATATACCCCGCCCTGGTTGAATACAACCATAGTCATCGCTCAAAAGGGATTAATGAATTTATTTTAAATTCATTAACAGCCTAACTACCCCTCGACCAATCACCTTGGCCCCGATACGATTAAAATATTATTAAATACATCGGGCCCACCGCAAATAAAGTTCTGCCAATCTCCACTCCTGTCCGCCGTCCGATCGCTCCCCTTTCATCTGACGGTCGACGCTAATATCATGGCCCCCCTGGTGATCATGCTTTAATGCACGATCACCAGGAAGTTTTCTGCTCGTACCCCTGCCACGCATCATGTAGCGTATATGCTCGCTCACCCTCGGTCCAAAACTGCCCAGCCCCAAAAGCAGTGCGAGCACATACCGCTTACCGCCCCTCCATAAAATGACAAAAAATCCCATCTCCACTTGCGTCATCCGCCCGATAAATCCAAAAAACCCCGCCAACCTCAGTTTTGTTAAATAAATGAACAAAATGTCATTTTCGCAGTCATACGCTAGGACGAGTGCTCCCATGCAAAACAATGTCCAAGTCAACTGTTCTAGTTTCCCAACCTGACCAGAAAATCTACAGTGACGCACTTCGTAGCCTGTCATCCATCTTGTTGTTGTACTGATTACCTCCTTGATACAGGTATTTATCCGGCCTACCCTGAAACCCTGTAATTTTAGTTTTCTACTGAAAATTCTATAAGAAAGGGCCAAATTTAGTTCTAGGATAGTCTCTGGTTGCCATAAGAAGTTCCCAAACCTTCTGTTTGATCTATTTTCTCACAAAAAGTCTAAATTCCATTTTGAATCCACAAGAACTAAATATGGAAACCCCTATAGCCTTGAATTTCGCACCCATGAATGCTCCTCACAAAGACTTAGATTATCTACCTCTAGCTGATAAAGATTTTTAGATAAAAGACTTACCTGGTGATAGTAACCATCTTAAAGTCTTCTGCCATGCCAGAGATAGTTATCTGAATAAATCTGACATTTTTGGGCTATGGGAATCTAAACTTCCTATGTATTTCCTCCCCTCAGTCCATGTTTTTCCAGAAATAATTCATCATTGCTATGCTAATTATGATCCCAACCATAGAGCTATTATGTCCCTAAGCCAGACAGTCCTTTTTCCCATAACTGCTAAATCCATCAATGAAATGCTGCAATTCCACTCCAGTCAGCCCCTCACTCCTATTTCCATGGGATATTTACTTGAAAAAGCATCTCAATTGTCCAAATCAGAAGTGACTCGTATTGCTCAAACCTTCATGTTGCCAAAGCACCAGCCCAAAGGTCCACCTCCTTATCTGCAGAATTTCTTCACTGAAACTGGAAGACTCATTGTTGATATGATAGCCCTAATTATAGGGTTTAATTCTAGTGAATATGTGGATGATATCACCCTAGTCTTATTATCAATCTTTACTCTAGGACAGCTCCCTGCCGTCAGATATGACTACACCTCCTTTATTGCAAACAAGATCCATGATCAATTCCTGAATTTGGAAATGGAAGAAGTTTTCAAATACACCTCTTTCATATACCATCTTATGTTATATTATAAATCAGATAACTTTCCTTTCCCTATTAAGAAATTGGACACCTAAGGAAATCCTAAATCTGTTAGCTTTTGGAGTTCCATCTTTCATAATACCAGTGAGTCCCCTTATACTTATAATGATTTCATTGACTTATTTGTACATCTAGCAACCAATCTACTGATAGGAGTTTCCCCTCCTAGGTTTAATGGTGACATGAAGAAAATTCTCCAACTCTCTAAGCAGTACAAGACAGGAGACTGGTACCTATATGAAAATCACATAGAAATCAGGATGTATGGTTGTGAACTGTGCCCTTTTAAGCTGCCCAAGTATGTTCCCATGAGATTATTTGCATTGGAATATTTTAGGCAGATCATAAATGCAGATTTAGTCCATTTTTGTGGTGCCAAGAAGAAAGCTCAGCTCAGAATTAAGAACCATCTAGGCCCTTTTGTCATCAACAATAGGGATGCATGGAAAGAATTTGAAAAAATATTAGAAGACCACCTTCGATTACAAAAGAGTTTTAGGTGGGTGCCATATGACCCCTGCATTTTTATATGTGATAGAACGATGAAGAACAGGTTATCCCCTTATATACATCATAGGATCCCATAAATTGAATAGTTTTCAAACCTGGATGAATCGATAGAGGGGACCCTAGTAGAAGAGGTTAATGAGCAAGTCAATATGGAAAATGTTATGAGAGATCTTGAGAAAACCCTTGAATTAGATTCTCTTGGGCAAGTACCATTCAAGTTGTCTCGAAAATCAGAAATTAGTACATCCACTGTTGGAACTTCTCAACATCCTCCACATGAAGTCAACATACCAGCTACAGGAACATCCAAAGGAAAGGAAATAGAGACCACAAAATAGCCTACAATGTCAGATCAACCTCGAATTTGCAAAGAACAGGGTCAAGTAGCAAATCCTCCAACTCAAACTAAAGTAGCAGGAAGTCCAATTTTGCAGACTCCTCTAAATGAGGAAAGGAATAAAAAGATGGACAAGGAAACCACTACCCCCACCAGTGGACCCACTGGACAACCTGGGATAAAGAGACAAAGACTAAATCCTCTTTCAGAAGAGGAAATTATTGAAGAAACTATAGATAGTCAAAGAATAGAAAGGGTAGTTAGCCAACAAACTTCCCCATTGGGAGGAACATCCACTAGCTCACAGAGGCAAGAGCTAGAAAGACAACACAGTGCAGAAGTGTCATCCACCAGGCCACAAAGTAAAGAGGTCGTAGATATCAAGAAGACATTCACAGAAATAAAAGCCAAAAATGATCCAGTAAGACTTCAAATTTATAATCAGTGTTTGAAAATGGCCCCCACAAAGCAGCAGAGGTTGATGTCAGCCTATGACATTCAAGAGGGCAAGATGATAATGAGCTACTTCAAGCCAAAGGTTCAACAACCTCAAATAGCAGCAAATTATATCAGGACAAATCTGGAAGTCTTGGCTAAGGATATTAATCTTTTGGATCAGATTGAACATCACAAGCAAACGGAAGAAATGGTCTATTCAACCTTAACCAGTAAAGAATTGATGACTCACAAGCTACAAAATTCTTTGGATAATACAACGGCCCAGCTGAACTTAGAAAAAGCCTCCTCCCTGGCTAAGGATAACAGAATAAAATCATTAGAAGAAATCATCATTGGATTGGGACATGATCCCAAAGATGTAAAAGGTGTAGAAGCTCTAATCAAGAAGAAAGAAGAAGACATCGCTACCTTGAGGAAGCAGCTAAAGCTGCCTCCTTCAAGGCATCCACAAACTATTGAGGTTATAAAGAGGAAATCTAAAGAAGAGATGATGGTTCTCCTCTTGAAACTCAATGAAAGGTTGAATGACACGGAGCAGGCATTAGAAAAAGCACTGAAGGACAGGCAGGGAGAGTTGAGCTATCAGCCTCCTGATGTAATCCCCATAGTCTCAACAGCAGTCCCTTCTACACTTGGAACAACATTAGCTCTAGACATCCCAGCAGCCACAGTAGAGGTGGTCACAGGTACAGTAACAACAAGAACAAGGCAGTGTAGCAACGCTAATATGAGCACTGAAGAGTTGATAAAGGCCATGGAAGAAATGAGACTACAAGTTTCAGAATTAAAATGGGTAAAAGAGCAGTTGCCTAAGGTAGAAGGAAATTATGATATCTCCAAAATAAATATTGTGGAAAAAACAAGGGAGATCAAAGAATTAGAAAATAAAGTGAAAACATTAGAAAAAGATCTCACTTTTGACAAGCTTCTTGCAGAGATCAAGAACATTCTTTGAGCCAACATCACCCAGTCCATAAATGATGTTTGGACATCCATCCAAGTGATCTATGAATAGATTGATCTAGTGAAAGTAGCACAGGGAGAAGTTCAAAAGACAAAAGCTCGGTTAGGACAAATGCTTGATCAAGCCAACCGGCTCATACATCTTTTTAATAATAGAAATAAATAACAACTGGAAGAACTTGGCATCACAGACAGGACAGACACTATTTTGGAAATAAAAAGGGTGCTAACTAAGAAAACTTTGATGCAGAATTTGGAGAGAAGATGTCAAGATATGCAGGTGGAAATTAATTCTTTTATGGAGAAGTTTACTATTTTGCAGAATACAGGGCTACCAAGTCCTTTTGTGATTAATGATAGATTAATGAAGCATATAGATTATGTAAACAAATTGAATAAGTTTGTTGGCAACCAAGCTAGTTCATCAACAAGTGCATCAGGAATAAAAGCACTCCCGACAGGCCGAGTTCTCTATGACGGCTTAGAGAACTTATTCTATGTTGAGAATGAGATTAAACACTTATTCCCAATCCAACCTACCTTTTTCAGATATACAGAAACTGATGAAACTCCGAGGGAACTTCAGAAACACAAATTGCCAGAGCAAAAATGGTGGGAAGACATGTTGTAAATTTATCTCTGGTAAAATGTAAATTTCGGGCTATTTACTATGGTAAAATGAACAAAGGTGTATAGAGATGAACAAAGGTCAAACAGGTCGAAGTGTATTAGAACAGGTAAAGAGTATCAATCAAAACAGGGCAGCTAGCACAGAGTTACTAAAGAAGACAGCAGCAAGCCAAATCATAGGGCCTGCCTCCAGCACACTCAGCAAGAAAAGGAACAACACAACATCAGTTTACCTTTCTCCTATCTTCGAGACTAGTTGTCTCTATTTTCTCATAACCTATTCTTAGTCATCCTAGAATATATCTCACTCTATTGTGAGATATTTTTTGTAAATATTTTTTGTATAAATACCCCCTCAATTGGAGTATTGTGTGTGGATTCTTAGACATTGCTGTAATATTGATTATTTTGTAATAAGGTGCTGATTGGACCAAATTTTGTATGGCTTGCTTGATAAAGAATTGAAGAAAAGTACTTTTCACAGATTTCTTGAAGCAAACACCGGATCAATAAGTCCTTTATACCTTATTTTTTAAGTTTTCCTTGTTTGTTATATCATCCACGTTTCACATCTGAATGATAAACAAAAAATATTAATACAGAATATGCTTGATTGCACTCTATTTTCAATCATTATTGTTCTCCATGTTTTCTTCTGGATTAGTATAAACAGTGAAATCTTAATTTCTCCTGTTTTCTAATTCGTTCATTTTTATTATTTATTAAATAATACTTAACTGCTCTTTAGTAGTAATCATTCAAGTTCCCTCTTTAAATATGTTGAAGGATTCTTAACTGCCCTTCACCCATTTTAAACTCATTCCATTTATCCCAAGTCTTTATTTGTTCCCTGTTTTACCATCTTGCCCTGTGAAACCATCTTTTGTTAAGAAACCAAGTCCATTTAAGCCATCTTTTTTGACTCCATTAGCCCAATGGACTAAGCTACATAGTTTTACCGCTTTGCTATTGAATCTCACCACCCAAACTCAAACAAAACTCCTAAACTTCACAACTAGCCTAATATCTTTCGAAACCAAGCTAAATCATAAAGAGAGAGCCCTCTCTTAGTATAGATTGGCTAGATTCTGTACTTAAAAGTTTGTTTGTGGTTACCGCAAAACCCTTTCCTCTTCTAATAACTTCAAGGAAAATCTAAGTGATAAAAGGATCAACATCTACAGTTGGATTACTTTGTAGATAATAGGTAATATGTTATTTCCTTGCTAATTTATGGATGAATCCTATATGCATGTGAGTCTTTGTTTATGTGTTTTAATTGGCATGGAGATTTTCGTATATTGGCAGTAATTTTTTGCCTTGTTTTACTATTCCCTGGAAAACTATGGTGTTTCGGGTTTGTTCCACTTGTTTTCTTAGTAGTTAATTTTTTGCCTTGTTTTACTATTCCCTGGAAAACTATGGTGTTTCGGGTTTGTTCCACTTGTTTTCTTAGTTAATTCTTAGGTTCCTTATGGTTGTGGGTTGGAACAAATGCTATGAAAGCCCTGGAATAACTTGGGTTGAGTTACTAGTTCTTGGAGCTGTAGGTTGGACAAATGATCTAAAGCCCTTAGTGGGTTGAGTTACTAGTCATTAAAGCTATAGTTGGAACAAACACTTTGGAGCCTTGGAAGACTATGGGTAGAGCTACTAGTTCTTGGAGTCCTGGAAAGCTTGGTTAGAGACCAATCTAGTTGATGTTAGTTAATTCTATACTATAGAGGGGTAATCATTGTGGTTCAGGTTGGAGGTTGTTTGACATCCAGAAGCCTTGTTTTGGTTTATTCCATGAGATCCCACATTCATGCATAGAATATGGTGCGAGGGTGATTCACTAAAGGAGAGATTCGGTTCATTCCAATATATGGTCGAGTCATACATGAAAGTCCCTGACCTCATTGGCATATTCATATGTTAATAAGAGCTATTTTCCTATTGTGATTTATGAGAATTTGTATTGGCTATCATCTTTACATTATGGCTGACTTTCCATGGTCTCTATGTTGGTTATTTGTTGGTTATATGATGGATTTTATCTGTGTATCTTGACATGTTTTGATAAGCTATGGAATGGTTCATGAATTCATGGAATAACTATTGGGTTGGGTTATATTCTCTCCACCACTAACCCACGCACATGGGGCGTCATGGGGGGGAGGTAGCCCCCACTATCCATTGTGTCGAGCACTGCCGGGAGACCACAGGGGGGACGGCTACCCCCCTGCATAGGGTCTAGGGTAGTGACCTGGGAATTTTTTTTGGACCCAATATTAGGTGGGTGGACCTACCTATG
The DNA here is from genome assembly GCA_031772625.1 of Pinus tabuliformis. Lineage (NCBI taxonomy): Eukaryota > Viridiplantae > Streptophyta > Pinopsida > Pinales > Pinaceae > Pinus > Pinus tabuliformis. The sequence continues at coordinate 640,118,858 of CM062813.1, read as the reverse complement.
GTTTTGTGCATGGATTTCACACATGGTTTTGGGCATGATAGTTTTTTGTCCATGGTATTTTGTAGATCTGGTCAAGGGAACTACTGTTATGTTCTAATCCAGGGTTAATGGATTGTGGTTAATGGATGCTTCAGCATGTATATATATGTATTGCAACATTGAAAGGAAAATAACGGAAAATCAATATGGTAGTCTCGGTTTTGGGATCTAGGGGGAAATATCTATGTATATATATATTTTTTTTATGTTTTATGCTCTCACTATTGTCTATTTTTTGTTTTAAGAATTTGTATTTAGGTAATTTATGTACAGCGTTAAAACTTATATTTGGTATTAATGTTGTTTTGGCTTCAAGGGGATGCCTTTGTTGCTGAGAGGTTTTTCTCAGGCCTGGTGGTACACCCTATTCAATGGGAGATCTGCGAGATCGATTCTTGTGGTGAAAGAAGATCATGAGTAGTTGAGCAATAGATATAGAGAAATTTAATGGTCAGAGTTTTGAGTTGTGGAAACTCAAGATGGAGGATATGTTGGTGGATAAATATCAGTGGATCACTATAGATCCAGGTACTAAATCAACAAGCATGTTAGCTAAAGACTAGACGAAGTTGGATCAAAAGGAAAAGAGCACAATACGATTGTGTGTCTCAAATTTAGTATTGTTGAATGTAACAAGGGAAGCTTTGACGAAGGCTTTGTGGGACAAGTTAAGGACTTTGTACCAATCCAAGTCTCTGGTGAATAAATTGTTCCTATGGTAAAAGATGTATAACCTAAGGAGGAAATATGGAGACTTGGTGACAGAGCATCTGAACACATTTAATATTGTGGTAAGCTAGTTATTATCTATTGATAATAAAATTTCATATGAAGATAATTTCATTAGTTTATTGTGTTCTCTACTAGATTTGTGGAATAGTCTAGTTGTTGCAATAAGTAGCGATGAAAATGCCTTGCACTTTGATGAAGTAATCCCATCCTTGCTATTGGAGGAGATGAGATGAAAAAATATGGAGGGCCAGAATGGTGATGCCTTTTCTATACGTGGATAGTCCTAGAACAGAAGGAAAAATAATTCCTTGAGCAGGAGATCTAAATCTAGAGGGAGATTTAAATCTCTAGGAAAGCCTATAAATTTGTGTTGGAAATGTGGAAAGGAAGGGCACTTCAAAATGGACTGTAAATCTAAAGATCCTAAGGAAGGAAAGCAATTTGATGATTCTCCTTTTGTAGAGGTGAAAACTACCTCAAATGAAGGTGTGGATGTGTACTTGGCATCTTCCTCAAGTACACTAGATCATGAGGCATGGTTGATTAAATAAGGTGCATCCTTTCACTTCACTCCCCATAGAGAGTGGTTCTGTGAGTATGAGAAATATGATCGTGGTGATGTCTTCTTAGGGGATGACAGGAAAGCTAGAATCTTTGGTCATGGAAAAGTCAAGCTGAAGTTGCAAGGTGGAAGGATTAGAACACTTCCAAAAGTTTTGCATATTCCTGCATTGGCCAGAGATATGATTTTTGTAAGCAAGATGGATGATGTAGGTGTAAATACAATGTTCGATAAAGATACCTTCAAGATGGTTCCAGGAGAATTGGTATTAATGAAGGGAGTTTGGATTGGAACTCTGTACAAGCTTTAAGGTAGCACAATTATTAACAAGTGCAATAATTCTATGGTTCCTAAAAATGGAGTAGAAAATCTAGTGGTATATGGAGAAAAGACCATTCTATGGCATCAAATGCTTCAACATATTGGAGAGAAGGGCCTTCGAATACTTCATGGTAATGGTATGATAGAAGGTATGTATAATTTCTCTCTGGATTTATATTTCTGTGAAAGTTGTGTATATGGGAAGCAGAATCAGGTGAGTTTCCCCTCTAGTGCTAAGAGGGTGAAAAAATATTAGAGCTTTTTCACAGTCATGTGTTTGGACATGTGTCAGTTCCATACTGGGTAAGTGTTGGGTAGCGGAGGGCCCGGGTAATGGTTTTGGGGCTCAAAGCCCACAATTTTGGGTAAAAGTATGGTAAAATCTTCGTGAGGTGCATGGAGCGCAAATTGCAATGAGTCAAGTCAAAGGGTTGTTCACCTGAAAATAATGTAAGAAAATAGAAAGTGAGTCGGCTCACCCATAGTCCATAGACCATGGAAATGTATAAATAGAGCAAGGCTCTATGGTTATGTTATCACTCAGATTTTCCTTGAAGTTGTTGGAAGAGGAAAGGGGTCTGAGGTAACCACAAACCAACTTTTAATTACAGAATCTAGCCAATCTGTACTTAGAGAGGGCTCTCTGTTTATGATTTAGCTTGGTTTTAAAAAATATTAGGCTAGTTGTGAAGTTTAGGAGTTTTGTTTGAGTTTGGGTGGTGAGATTCAATAGCAGAGGGGTAAAACTGAGTGGCTTAGGTCATTGGGCTAATGGAGTCAAAGAAGATGGCTTAACTGGACTTGGTTTCTTAACAAAATATGGTTTCACAGGGCAAGATGGTCAAACAAGGAACAAATAAAGTATTGGGATAAATGGAATGGGTTTAAAATGGCTGAAGGTCAGTTAAGAATCCTTCAGCATATTTAAAGAGGGAACTTGAATGATTACTACTAAAGAGCAGGTAAGAATTCTTTAATAAATAATCAAAACGAACAAACTAGAAAACAAGAGCAATTAAGATTTCATTGTTTATCCTAATTCAGAAGAAAACATGGAGAATAATAACGATTGAAAATAGAGTGCAATCAAGCATATTCTGAATTAATATTTTTTGTTTATCATTCAGATGTGAAACTTGGATGATATAATAGACAAGGAAAACTTTAAAACATAAGGTATAGAGGAATTATTGATCTGGTGTTTGATTCAAGAAATCTGTGAAAAGTCCTTTTCTTCAATTATTTATTCAACAAGCCATACAAAAGTTGGTGCAACAACACTTTATTCCAAAATAATCAATATTACAGCAATGTCTAAGAGTCCACCCTCAATACTCCAATTGAGGGGGTATTTATACAAAACGTTTTACAATGAAATATCTCATAACAAAATGAGATATAAATTGGGTTGACTAATCATATCCTTCAAGAAAATAGGGCTAGAAGACCTCGTAGATGACAGATAAGGCAACCAAATGGTTTGCTGTCCCTATTTCTGAGAATGTGCTGGAGTTAGACCCTATGATTTGGCCTCTTATTGTTCTTGGTGTAATTATGTGTTGGCTGCTCTATTTTGACCTTCCTACTGATACAATTTACCTGCACCTGATACTCTTTATCTGTTGAGCTCTTTTCATCCTCTTTATCTTCATTGACTGTAGTAAAAATCAAAATTTACGTTTTAACTAGAATAAATTACAAAATTTCAAGCATTTCTTCCCACCATTTTGGCTGTGGTATTCTAGTTTTCTGAAGCTTTCTGAGGGTTTCATCTGTTTCTGTATACTTGAAAAATGTAGGCTGAATTGGAAACAATTGTTTCAGTTTATGCTCGACATAAAATAAGTTCTCTTGGTTGTCGTGGAGCACCCTGCCTGTAGGCAATGCTTTTATCCTTGATGCACTTGTTAATGAACTTGCATGGTTGCCTACATAATTATTCAATTTCTCCACATAATATTTATGCCTCATTAACCTATCATTGATCACTAAAGGATTAGGTAGCCCTTTATTCTGCAAAATATCAAACTTCTCCATAAAAGCATTAATTTCTACCCTTATGTCATGACATCTTCTTTCTAAATTCTGCATTAAAGTTTTCTTGGTTAATACCCTTTTGATTTCCAAAATGGTTTCTGTCTAGTCATTAATGCCTATTTCTTCCAGCTATTCTTTATTTCTTGTATTCAAAAATATGTATAACCCTGTTGGCTTCATCAGGCATTTTTCCTAATTCCACTCTTGTTCTTTGGATTTTTTCTTGGCCTGCCTTCACAAGATCAATTTGCTCAAAAATTACTTGGATAGAAAGCCAAACATCATTTATGGATTGAGTGATGTTGGCCCAAAGAATTCTCTTGATCTCTATTAGAGGCTTGTCAAATGTAAGATCCTTCTCCAATGATTTTACTTTGTTTTCTAACATTTTAATCTCTCTTGTTTTTTCTGCAACATTTACCTTTGAGAGATCATAGCTTCATTCCATTTTGGAATATTGCTCCTTTAGATTATTTATTTTTGAAACTTATAGTTTCAGGTCTTCCAATGATTTTATTAGCTCTTCTGTGCTCAAATTAGCAGTACTGCCCTGTGCTACACCTGCTGTTCCTGTTCTTGTTGTACCTGTAACTACCTCTGTTGTGACTGCTGGAATATTTGGAGCCAATGCTGCTCCAAGAATTGATGGACTACTATTGATACTACTGTTATTACATTGGGAGGCTGGGAGGTTGACTCTCCTTGCTTGTCCTTCAATGCCTTTTCAATTGCTTGTTCAGTATCATTCAGTCTTTCACTAAGATTTAAGAGAAAATCCATCATTTCTTCTTTAGATTTTTGCTTTATAACCTCATCAGTCTATGGGTGCCTTGAAGGAGGCAATTTTAGTTGTTTCCTGAGGGAAGCAATATCTTCATCTTTCTTTTTGATTAGTGCTTCTACACCTTTAACATCTTTGGGATCATGTCCCAATCTAATAATTATTTCTTCGAGAGACTTTATTCTATTATCTTTGGCCTGAGAGGAGGTCCTTTCCAAGTGTAGTTGAGCAATAGTATTGTCCAAAGAATTTTGTAACATGTGGGCCATCACTGCCTTGCCAGTCAAGGTTGAGTAAATCATTTCTCCTGTTTTTTTATGCAACTCAATTTGATCCAAAGGATGAATATCCTTTGCCATGACTTCAAATTTTTTTCTGAAATAATCTACTACTGATGCAGGCTGCTGCACCTTGGGCTTGAAATAGCTTATTATCATCTTGCCTTCTTTGATTTCATAGGCTAACATCAATATCTATTGATTTATAGGATCCATCTTCAAATATCTGTTATAAACCTGCAGTCTCAATGGATCATTCCTGGCTTTTATTTCTGTGAATGTTTTCTTGATGTTTGAGGCATCAGTCCCTGGTGGCTTGGAAGAATATATCTCTACGCTTTTCTATCTTTCAAGCTCCTGCCTCTGAGAGCTATTGGGTGTTCCTCCTGTTGGGAAAGTTTGTTGGCTTTCCAATCTTTCTTCCCTCTGACCATCTGTATTTTCTTCTACAAATTCCTCCTCTGAAAGGGGATTTAATCTCTACCTCTTTGTTCCAGGCAGTCCTGATGGTTCAATGGCAGGGGTAGTTTTTTCCCTGTCTCTCTTTTTGTTTCTTTCCTCATTTAGAGGAGTTTGCACAATTGGAGGTTCTCTTATATTGAATTGAGTGGGAGGAGTCTGTATTTGAGCTTGTTCTCTGGAATTTTCAGGCTGCTTGGACATTGTAGGCTATTGAGTGTGTTGAAAGCTACTCTCAAATTCCTTGCCCTTTGATCACCTTGTAGCTGGTATACTTGTTTCCTATGAAGGTTTCTTTGAGGTTCCAGCACTGGAGGCACCAACTCCTAACCTTTGAGATAACTTAAATGATACCTACCTACAAGAATCCAAGTCAAGTGCTTTCTCAAGATCTCTCATAACTTTCTCAAAATTGACCTATTCACTATCATGCTCTACTAGGGTACCTTCCCTCCATTCATCCATATTTGCATATTTTTCAATTTTTGGAATTCTATGGTGAATATATGGGGACAACCTGTTCTTCATTCTCCTATCACATATAAAACTGTTAGAATCATATGGTTTTGACTCAAAACTCTTTTGTAACTTAAGTTGCTCTTCTAAAAAATTTTCTACTTCTTTCCATGCTTCCTTAGTGTTGCAGACAAAAGGGCCTAGCTAGTTCTTGATTCTAAGCTGAGCTTTCTTCTTGGCATTACAAAAATGGACTAGGTCTGCATTTATCATTTGTTTGAAATATTCCAATTCAAAGAGTCTCATTGCAACATGCTTTGGCAGCTTAAAAGGGCAGAGTTCACATCCATAAATCGTGATTTTTGTGTGATTATTATATAGGTACAAGTCACCTATCTTGTACTGCTTGGAGAGCTGGAGGATTTTCTTCATATCACAATTTGTCCTAGGAGGAGAAACTCCTATCAATAAAGTGGTTGCTGTATAGACAAATAGGTCAATGAACTCATTGAAGGTGTAAGGGGTCTCAAGGGATTTATGGAAAATGGGACTCCAAAAAATGACCGACCTTGGATTGCCTCTAGTATCAAGTTTCTTGACAGTGAAAGGGAAGCTATCTGACTGATAATACAACAGAAGATGATAGATGAAAGTAGTTTATTTGAAGACTCCTTCATTGTCTAGTCTTATGAATTGGTCATGAATTTTGTTGGTAATATAAGAGGCATAATTATATTTAATAGTAGGGGCTGTCCAGGAGTAAAAATAAACAATAATACCAAGGTTATCTCATCAACATACTCTCCGAAGTTGAATCCCATGATTGAGGCTATCATATCAATAATAATTCTTTATGTATTTGTAAAGAGAACCTGTAGATAAGGAGGTGGGCTTTAGGTTGTTGTTTAGTGTCCATCAATATATGAAAAATGTGAGTATTTTCTGCTTGAGACAATTGCGGAGCTCTTTCAAGTAAGTATCCCATAGAAAGGGGAGTGAGAGCGTGACTGGAATGGAATTGCAGCATTTCATTGATGGACTGAGCAGTTATGGGAAAAAGGACTTCTTGACTTGGGGACATGACTGCTCTTTGATTAGGATCATAATTGGCACAGCAGTGATGAATGATATCTAGGAAAACATGGACTGAGGGGAGGAAGTACATGGGAAGGTTGGATTCCCACAGTCCTAAGATGTCAGAGCCATTAAGATAGCTGTCTCTAGCTTGGCAAAAGATCTTAAGGTGGTTTTCATTACCTGATAAGTCTTTTATCTGAAAATATTTATCGGCCAGGGGCAGATAATCTAAATCTTTGTGAGGGGCATTCATAGGTACAACATTCAGAGCTATAGGAGTTTCCATCACTGGTTCTTGTGGATTCAGGAATGGAACTTGGGTTTTCTGTGAAAAATAGTGAAAACAGTAGGTTTGGGAACCTATATAGTGAACAACGACTTGAATGTATAGCAAAATTGGTCCTTTCTGTGGAATATTCAACATAAAACCAAAACTTGCAGGGTTTCGGTGGAAATGGATAAATACCTCTAATAAAAAAATGAACAGTATAATGGCTGGTTGGATAACTGGTCCCGGGCTGAGTTGCTGCACGTTTTTTGATCAAGTGGTGTTTGGAAAGCTTTTGGCAGTTGACGGGGACGTCGCTTTGCATGGGAAAATAGTCGCAACATATAACAATGAAAATGACATTAGATTGGTTTTATTCGCAAAATCTAGGTTGACGGGTTTTTTTTTTTTGGATTATCTGGCGGGTGACGTATGCAAGGAGATGACATTTTGTCATTTTATGGAGGGGTTGTAAGGGGTATGTGCTCGCACCGCTTTTGGAGGTGGGCAGTTTTAGGCTAGGGTACCGCGATTCCATGGATTGCCTAATGCGTGGCGGGCTATGCTTTTGAAAACCGCCTGGTGAATGCGCGTTAAAGTGTGGTCACCAGGGGAGGTGCGATATCACTAATGATCATAAGATGCGAGGAGCATGATTGGATGGTGGATGGGCGAGGGATATGGCAAGGCTTTACTGCGGCGGGCCCAGTATAATTAAAAAGTTAATTAACTATATCGGGGTGATCGTGAATGGTTATGAAGGTTGTTAATTAACCCAGAGGATTAATTAATCCCTTGTAATAAAGCAGAAAGTCAAGGTTCTTAATGCGTTACGTACTAACTCATTAATCATCTTTTAAACGTTGATTATGGTTGTATTCAACTGGGGGCGAGATATTTAACAATTTGGGGTTTTTCGTATATATTTAATAATACGGAATAGGGTGAATTTCTTCGGGAGTTATATAATATAAGTCAGAGATTAATGTGATAAATGAGATGAAAGCGCTAAGTTAAAACATTTTGGGTATACATTTAAACTTAGGCTTAGAGTGGAAAAAGGGGTTTTTTAGGTGATATTGTGTATTTTCCTAAGTAAAAGTAGGATTTTTACTTAGGAAATGAGTTTATGAAATCAAATGATTGGTTTATGGATAATTTTAAGTACTTAGGCTTTTTAAATCATTGGGCCGAGGGTCCATCCCTCCATAAGTCAGAGAAATGCTCTCAACCCTTTTAATTTTCAAAGACCTTAGTCCTTAAGGGAAATTAGTAAATAATTAGGGAACATTGAGAAGGGGAGTTAATCATTGTGACTTTTCTTTGCTTAAACTGCATCGTATATAATGTCTGCCTTGCACTTATGATAAAAATGAAAATTAACACATTTAGAGACATCATCCACCACAAGTAATTTTGCAACACCATCTACCTACCCTACGTACTTTAGCCTGACATTTTTTCTTCTTTATTAGGGTGCACTTGGACTAGAAAACGCTTATCCCACTTTTCTTTTACATATAGAAATCTATCTAAGTCTAACCTAATTACATCCAAGGGCTTAGACTAAACTGTAGAGCTCCTTTTATTCACTCTACCTATCTACTTATCTGCCAAGATTAAATAGTTTGGTCAAATTTTATTCTCTACTTCTAAAACATGAAATTCAAATATGAACTAGCTAAGATTAAGTTGTTTGACTATTCATCAATTGTGGCATAAGTTAACAAGCTGCACACAATTGTTTATTACATAAGAGTAAAAGGTAGTGGAATTTAGACTTGCACACTTTCCTTGGTATTTCTTTTGGTGGGGTTCATTTTTCTTCACTTTTTTGACCATTTTATTTCTTTTCACCCTTTGATTTTTCTTTTAGGGTATGCCCTCTTTACATTTTTTAAATTCTTTTGATTTTTTTGACAATATGGAAAACCTTTGCAACAAGGAAAGGTATGAACATATTCATAGCTCATCAAGTCAATCATGAAATAAGACACCTATTGGTATAGGAGCATAATACTGGCTCCACTTGGGTATGGATTTTCCTAGTGGAAAGTCAAGAATAGTAGGTTAGATGGCCTCTTAATGACTTTGACTATGCTGTGAAATCTTCTTCTGCCTGTTTCTTTATTGTATGTATGACAGTAACACTTCTGAAGCTTAGGGCCTTCTCTTTGGGTTTCAACTCTAGCATGTTACTATCCAATCCAAATTGTGACATTACCAAGGATATAATATTTACATGTTAAAATCAGAATACATTAAAAAGTAGAATCATTGTAATGTTTCAGCATCCGACCATTAACTAGCCCTTCTTCTGTTTTTGTGCCATCCAAGTTTTTGAGATAGTAAGTATTGTTCCCTTGTAAAGAATGGATAACAAAAGGTCCTTTCCATAGGAAGTCAAACTTCCCATGTTTTTCCTTATCCTCTCTCCTGGAATCCCATCTTAAAAATTTGTCTCCAAGGTAGAAGTCTTATTCCTTGGTTCTTTTATCAAATATTTTCTTAAGTTTCTCTTGTAACACTTGGGATCTCTGTTATACTTCCTCTCTGGTCTGCTGCAGATGGATGGTATGGTTTATCCTCCTTTGAATATCATTGGGTTCTACTTGAGCTTCTTGAAGTAATTTCATTACAGGAACTCTTAAAGATGATGGAAATACAGCTTCCATGCCATAGACTAATTCATAAGGACTAGCTCCAATAGATTTCTTGGTTGCAAGTCTGTCTGCCCATAGTGCATTAGTAAGTTTCTTGTGCCAATTTTTCTTGTTCTCTTCCAATAATTTCTTAATAATATTAATTAGGATTTTGTTGGAAGACTCAGCTAAACCATTAACTTGAGGGTAATAGGCTGTGGAATGGCCTAAGGTGATATGGTACTTATTACAGAAACCTATCATTTTTTGGATTTGAAGGCAGCAACATTATCAGTCATAATCTTCTTAGGACAACCAAATCTAGACAATATGTTGGCTTCTAAAAATCCTATAATCATTGTGTCATTGGCTTGTCTAGAAGGAATGGCTTCTATTCATTTGGTGAAATAATTTGTGGTGGTGAGAATCTATTTATGTTGGCCAAAAGAGGGAGGATGAATTTCTCCAATAAAGTCCAGGCCCCATTGTTAGAAGGGTTTTTCAATGGAAATTGGTCTCAGGGGTAAAGGTAATAGTTTTCTCTTGCCTTAAAAAATTTGACATTTATGGCAAGCAGTGAAAAATTTCTTTACATCAATGAACAAGGTTGGCCAATAAAATACAGCCTTCAGGATCTTGTCTGCAGTTGCTTTCCAGTAAAGGCGTCACCACAATCTCCTTCATGAAATTCTTTGAAAACCTTGTCAGCTTCTTCTTTTAATAAATAATTCAATAGAATACCTTCATGATTTTTCCAAAAAAGAGCATTGTCTAAAATACAAAACTTTGAAGCTGTTATCTTTAAAAACCTTTTCTTTGTTCTGGATAACCCTAGAGAAGCCTGCAGGTTTAATAATATATAAGTTATATCAGCATACCAAGGTGAATCTAAGAAGGCCTAGCTGATTTGTGGAGTCGCCATCTCCTGTTCAATATCTAGTTCATTAATGTCTAGGGCTTGACAATTTGTTTCAGTCATGAGTTTGGCCAATCCCTGTCTTTTTATAAGCTTTGTATGTTTTATTTCGATATCATCATATAGTAGCAATCCATTTACCTCGTTTTCTCTCAATTCCATCTTGAATTAGGATGTCTTTGACAACAACATTTGGTACATAGGCTATTACATGGGAGTACAATATGTAGACTCTAAAGTCTTTAATCGCTTTTACAAGTGCAAAAGCTTGTTTTTCCATGATTTTGTATTTTAGTGGTGCATCCCTAAGTGCTTTACTAAAAAAGGCTATAGTTTTTTCACATCCTTGATCATCATTTTGTAGTCAAACAGCAGCTATGGTGTGTTCTAATGCAAATGAAAATATTATGAAGTCTCTATCAAACTTTGGACTTGTAAGGACCAGTGTTCTGGTAAAAGCCACTTTAATTTCTTCAAAGGCTTGTTTGGATTCAACTGTCCATTTAATACTTGAATCCTTTTTCAACATATTATTAAGCAATCTAATTAATTCAGCTAAATTAGATATGAATCTTCTCAAAAAGTTAATCTTTCTTAGGAAATCTTGAATTTCTTTGACATTTCTAGGGTGGGGTATTTGCAGAATAGCTTCTATTATAGCAAGATCAATTCTGATGCCCTCTTTGGAGATAATATGGCCTAAAATTTTTCCTTCCTCTAGACCAAATAAGGACTTCTTAGGATTTAAAGAAATACCATATTTTCTACATTTCAAGAATACTTGTCTCAGATGATCCAAATGTTGCTGATCTGATTTAGAATAAACAGTCAGGTCATCTAGATAAATAACTAGAAAATCATGAATTTATTTTGCAAATGCTATGTCCATTGCTCTTTGGAAGGTCGCCCCTGCATTTTTAAGTCCAAATGACATTTTTACATATTTGAATGTGCCCCATGGTGTTGTAAAAGCAGTCTTTTCCTGGTCATCTGGATGAACCAAAATCTGGTTATAGCTTGAGAACCCATCCAAGAGTGAAATCCTAGAAGCACCTACCATCCTCTGTAAAATGTGATCCATCATGGGTAAAGTGTAATTGTCCTTTAGAGAAACCTTATTAACATTCCTTAAATCAACACAGAATCTCATTTCTCTAGTTTTCTTCCTAGTAGGTACTAAGTTAGACACCCACTCTGAAAACCTGATAGGAGCAATTATCCCTGCTTCATAATTCGTTTGATTTCTTTTTCAAAAAAGGGAAGCAGTACAGGGTTAATTCTTCTGAGCTTTTTCTTGAATGGTTTCTGATTTTTCTTTAGACGTATTGTATGCTGAATTATGGAGATGTCATAAGATTTCAGGTCTTCATAACTCCAGGCAAAGACATCCTAGAATTCTCTCATTAGTTCAACATATTCGAGTTTTTGGTCAAGGGGCAAAGATTTAGATAACTTTACCATTTTAGGATCTTTCTGAGTTCCCAAATTATAGTCCTCAATATCTGCTTTTAAGGGTTCCACCTTAGGTTTCATTGGAATATCATTGAAATGAAAGAGATCTTCCAAAGGAGTTAATCCCTGAGGAAAATGATTGTCTTTTAAATTGATTACTTCAGATTCTCCTTCAATAATTTCATCAATATCCATTTCTTTAAGATCCTCCATTTTTTTGTTGGTAAATTTTGTTGGGTGAAGCATTTGAGTTGTACTTTCTGCTGAAATGTCTGTTTCTATATTATTTGTTTGATCAAACTCACTAATTGTATCTACATCTATGTTAATGTTATAAAATTCTTCATCTAAGGTCAAGAAATTGTTAATCTTCTTATCACTATCAAACACTTGCCAGTTCTTCAAATTGTCAGGTATAGCTAGCCTATGTCTAATTGTAGCTGTGAACTGATGATTAGCTTCGAATGGTAATTTGCAGGTGCTGGCAAACGTTGCGGGGCTATGATCTTGCAAGTTATGTTTTCTTGGGATTTTGGCAAGCTTAGTTTCTAGAAATGTATTGAGAATCTCTATCACTGTATCTCTGTAATACTTCAGTCTAGGATCATTTGTTGAACACTATCCTTTAATCTGTTGAACTACTAACTCAGAATCTCCTAAGACAGACACCCTAATTGCTCCTAATTTATTAGTCAATTTAAGACCTAGCAACAGAGCTTCATACTCTGCCATATTATTGGTGCATCTAAAGTTTAATCTTTATGCATGGCCTTCAGCATGATTGTTTTCAAGATTGTGCACCCAAACTCATGCTCTTGCTCCTAATTTGTTAACTGAACCATCAAATTCTAAGTGCCAGAGAATTTCATGTTCATAATTGGTGTCAGGAGTCTGGGGAATCTATTTAATAGGGAGATCTGGTTTTTTGCTTTCTTCTGTTTTCTCTTGGGTGTCTGATATTTCATTGTTCTCATAAACTTCTTGTATTTGAACACTAGATTTTTCATTTGTAATTTCTTTTGGTTCTCTTGCTAAAACTTCCAATTCATTTGAGGAATCACTTTCAGCATTGTAAAGAATGAAAGAATCCATATCAGAGTGTACTGAGTAGATAGGGAAATTTTGGGGTTTTTCCTAACTACTTACAACATATTTCATTAAGGTTTCTCTGTATAGTTTCTTGGGTTGATCGAACACTAAAATAGTAGCATAAGACATGTCCAATTGTAGAGATCCTTGAATTTTTGCACCCCAATACCTGGAAAATAACATGCCATACTTCGGTGGAATATCAACTATTATTATGTCCATTAATATTGTTTTGGCAGGATATTGAACCAGTGATACACACAAGTATTTGATTAATCCTAAACATCTGACCTGACTTGAATCAAAAGAAAAGAGGTCCTTATATGGCCTAGTGATGTCTAGGTCTAATTTCTCCATTACAGATTTAGGCATTAAGTTATGAGATGCACCAGAATCAAACATGGAATTATGAATTATTTTATCATGTATGTTCAAACTTACATAGAAAGGAGGGATTCCTCCATCTACTATTTTTCCATTCACTTCAGGGCCAAAAATCAATTTAGGCTAGTCAACAAAAACATTTACTGAATCTTCATTAACAAAGATTTTGAGTGACTTGTTGATTTGGCTTCTGTAGACATCATGTTTAGCTAATTTAGACAATGGAACAACTATTTTTAATTTGCATACTTCAGCATATGGATTAAAAGGTTTTTTAGTCTGAGTTCTTGTATTTCGGACAGTTGGATTCTCTTTATCTTCTATATTTTCTGTGTTTTTCTCCTTTTCAGGAGTGGGGTTATTAGTTGAAGTTGTTTCCAAATCAACTTCTAGAGGTTCTTCCACGTTTCCTTTGAAAGGAATAGAAGTGGAAGGTTGTTTGTTATTTGGTTGATTATTGATACATCCTCAATAGTTGGTTTAGCAGGGTTAGGGTCTATTCTAGAAAGAATATGTACAGGAGTGGTATTGGTCTTACCTTTGTTAGGCTGCTTTGTGGCTTTCTATTTATTGGTTTAAGGGAGATCTATTCTTCTGCTCCTCAGATTATATTGTTTGTGGACTTCATAAATGGTTGTATCATATCTGTCCCTAAAGTCAAATGATTCACCTGACTGAGTCTGGAATTGTTTAAGAATGTGAGCTTCTTGATCCTCTTGGGTCAAGAAAACTTATTGTTCATTGTTGAGTCCCATCAAATTGACTTGGGTGTCTTCTGTTGGTTCATCAGAAGTTGAGGCTTTAGCATAATTTTCCTGGAATGAGGGCCTAAGGTTTTGATCAGGGCTAGTCTTTCCAGTGTTCTAGTTTTGGTTCTTCCTGAAATTTGGATTTATTCCAGCATTACTTGGTTGACTATCCCAAGGGGATTTTCTTTCAGTCGTTTCTACTCTATCTCCTCGCCTATCCATTCCTTTAATAATAACATCTAGTTTTTGTTCAAAAGATGAGGGTTTTTCTTTCAAAGGTATCCTCCTTTCACTTCTGGCTTTAGCTCGTTTGGATATCAGGTTGGCTTCAACACTGATAGCTATACTTTGCATATCTTCTAAAGTTCGAGGAGCTCTTTCCCTAATTTGGTATGCCATATCATAATCAAATCCATCAGGGAATTTGATCAATGCCAAATCTAGAGGAGGTTTGAGGTTTTGAGGGATAGCATTGTAAACATTATTGAACCCAGTACAATAATGTTGTACAGTTTCTTGTGTTCCTCTCTTCAAGTTTTCATATTCTGATAATATCTGGGGAGGATCTTTCTTCTTTTCCCATTTGTTAAGAATGTTGTATAAAGAGCTTGTAGGTCATTGATATTGTTTGTAGGGAGGGCTCTAAACCATGTTCTAACATCTCCAGTCAGACTTTGAACGAAGATTGTCATTCTGACATCAACTGTATCAATTTCATATAGCTCAAAGTAATCTGTCATATTTTTGGTATGTTGTTGTGTAGTGTAAGTGATAGAACCATCGAAAGGGGTGATTTTACTTTGATACTCTTGGGGAATAGCCCTTGGATTGGCTGGTAAATTGAGGGGGGTATACCTATTTTCCATTACAGTAGATAGGGTTGAAACAACAGCTGGGGTTGGTCTTGGAGTGGTGGGTGGAAGAGTGGAAGGTGTGGTTTGAGGTTGAGATGTCGAAGGTGTTGTTGATGAACTAGGAGAGGCTGAAGTGATTATAGAAAGGCATGGTGTTTCTACAGAGGTAAGCTCAGATTGAATGGAATTCTGTAGATATTTGTCAAGATGTGAAGTGACAATCTCAAGTTGTAAATCTTTGATAAATATTGGGTCATGAACTGTATGGGCTAACCTAGACTCAGAAAAGGTTACAAATAAATAGGTCTCAAAATACTCATCAAAGGGTTCGTCCTCAAGGTAAATCCACTTCATAGGACAGGGTTTTGATTTGTATAAAGGCCGAGAACTAGCAGAACTCTCTTGGCTTTCTTGTCTCCTAAGAATCCTAGGGATCAGATTAGGGTTCTCAAACACAGGTGGTGGATTTGGATCAGGGTTAGCTCTGGCGTAATGCGTCCTTTCTGAAGCTAGGTTTCTAGATATGTTTTGCTTTTTTATCTAAATGGGCTGAACAATACAACTTCTTACAGTTTCTTTAAGAGGCTTTAGGTATGGAATTTGAACTTTCTTAAAGACTTTATTTGATAAGAGGGACTGATCAAGAATTGGAAACCAGAAGTTCAATCCATAAACTAGATCGGAGATAGATTGAAGCAGCATTCATTTACTTATGCAACTTCAAAGCAAGAGCAGTTCAAAGGATACCTAGCTGACTTCGGGCACCGTCTGTAGCTTATAAAGTAAACAATAGTAACAAACAAATTATTCAGGTCCCCAGTCCAGTCCCCACTATGTTATCACTCAGATTTTCCTTGAAGTTGTTGGAAGAGGAAAGGGGTCCAAGGTAGCCACAAACCAACTTTTAAGTAGAGAATATAGCCAATCTGTACTTAGAGAGGGCTCTCTCTTTATGATTTAGCTTGGTTTTGAAAGATGTTAGGCTAGTTGTGAAGTTTAGGAGTTTTGTTTGAGTTTGGGTGGTGATATTCAATAGCAGAGGGGTAAAACTGAGTAGCTTAGGCCATTGGGCTAATGGAGTCAAAGAAGATGGCTTAATTGGACTTGGTTTCTTAACAAAAGATGGTTTCACAGGGCAAGGTGGTCAAACATGGAACAAATAATGACTTGGGATAAATGGAATGGGTCTAAAATGGGTGAAGGGCAGTTAAGAATACTTCAGCATATTTAAAGAGGGAACTTGAATGATTACTATTAAAGAGAAGTTAAGAATTCTTTAATACATAATCAAAATGAAAAAACTGGAAAACATGAGAAATTAAGATTTCACTGTTTATACTAATTCATAAGAAAAAATGGAGAATAATAATGATTGAAGACAGAGTGCAATCAAGCATACTCTGAATTAATCTTTTTCGTTTATCATTCAGATGTGAAACTTGGCTGAATACTTTGATCGAACTAAAGGATGGAATAAGCCTTGACCCACATAAGGTATAGAGGACTTATTGATCCAGTGTTTGATTCAAGAAATCTGTGAAAAGTTCTTTGCTTCAATTCTTTATCCAGCAAGCCATACAAAAGTTGGTCCAACAACACTTTATTCCAAAATAATCAATATTACAGCAATGTCTAAGAATCCACCCTCAATACTCCAATTGAGGTAGTATTTATACAAAACTTTTTACAATGAAATATCTCATAACAAAGTGAGATATAAATTTGGGTGACTAATCATATCCTTCAAGAAAATAGGGCTAGAAGACCTTGTAGATGATAGATAAGGCAACCGAATGGTTTGTTGTCCCTATTTCTGAGAATGTACTGGAGTTAGGCCCTATGATTTGGCCTCTTGTTGTTCTTGGTGTAATTATGTGTTGGCTACTCTATTTTGACCTTCCTACCCATACACTTTACCTACACCTGACACTCTTTATCTATTGATCTCTTTTCATCCTCTTTATCTTCATTGATTGTAGTAAAAATCAAAATTTATGTTTTACCTAGAATAAATTACAAAATTTCAAGCATTTCCTCCCACGATTTTGGCTGTGGTATTCTGGTTTTCTGAAGCTTTCTGAGGGTTTCATTTGTTTCTATAAATCCTGGAAAATGTAGGCTGAATTGGAAACAAGTGTTTCAGTTCATGCTCGACATAAAATAAGTTCTCTAGGTTGTTGTAGAGCACCCTGCTTGTAGGCAATGCTTTATCCATGATGCACTTGTTGATGAACCTGCTTGGTTACCTACATCATTATTCAATTTCTCCACATAATCTTTATGCCTCATTAACCTATCATTGATCACTAAAGGAATGGGTAGCCCTTTATTCTGCAAAATATCAAACTTCTCCATAAAAGCATTAATTTCTGCCCTCATGTCACAACATCTTCTTTCTAAATTCTGCGTTAAAGTTTTCTTGGTTAATACCCTTTTGATTTCCAAAATTGTTTCTGTCCTATCATTAATGCCTATTTCTTCCATCTGTTCTTTATTTCTTGTATTCGAAAAATGTATAAGCCTGTTGGCTTCCTCAGGCATTTTTCCTAATTCTCCTCTTGTTCTTTGGATTTCTTCTTGGGCTGCCTTCACAAGATCAATCTGCTCAAAAATTACTTGGATAGAATTCCAAACATCATTTATGGATTGAATGATGCTGGCCCAAAGAATTCTCTTGATCTCTATTAGATCCCTGTCAAATGTAAGATCCTTCTCCAATGATTTTACTCCATTTTCTAACAATCTAATATCTCTTGTTTTTTCTACAACATTTACCTTTGAGAGATCATAGCTTCGTTCCATTTTGGCATATTGCTCCTTTAGATTATTTAGTTCTAAAACTTGTAGTTTCAGGTCTTCCATTGATTTTATTAGCTCTTTTGTGCTCAAATTAGCAGTACTGCCCTATGCTACACCTGCTGTTCCTGTTGTTGCTATACTTGTAACTGCCTCTGCTATGACTGCTCGAATATTTGGAGCCAATGCTGCTCCAAGAGTTGATGGGACTGCTGTTGATACTACTAGTATTACATTGGCAGGCTAGGAGGTTGACTCTCGTTACTTGTCCTTCAATGCCTTTTCAAGTGCTTGTTCAGTATCATTCAATCTTTCATTAAGATTTAAGAGAAAATCCATCATTTCTTCTTTATATTTTTGCTTTATAACCTCATCAGTCTGTGGGTGCCTTGAAGGAGGCAGTTTTAGTTGTTTCCTGAGGGCAGCAATATCTTCATCTTTCTTTTTGATTAGTGCTTCTACACCTTTCACATCTTTGGGATCATGTCCCAATCCAATAATTATTTCTTCCAAAGACTTTATTTTGTTATATTTCACCTGAGAGGAGGCCTTTTCCAAGTGTAGTTGAGCAGTAGTATTGTCCAAAGAATTTTGTAACCTGTGGGCCATCATTGCCTTGCCAGTCAAGGTTGAGTAAATCATTTCTCCCATTTTCTTATGCAACTCAATTTGATCCAAAGGATGAATATCCTTTGCCATGACTTCAAAGTTTGTTATGAGATAATCTGTTGCTGATATAGGCTGCTGCACCTTGGGTTTGAAATAGCTCATTTTCATCCTGGCTTCTTTGATGTCATAGGCTGACATCAATCTCTATTTGTAGGAGCCATCTTCAAATATCTATTATAAACCTGCAGTCTCAATGGATCATTCCTGGCTTTTATTTCTGTGAATGTTTTCTTGATGTCTGAGGCATCAGTCCCTGGTGGCTTGGAAGAAGATATCTCTACGCTTTTCTACCTTTCTAGCTCCTGCCTCTGAGAGCTAGTGGATGTTCCTCCTATTGGGAAAGTTTGTTGGCTTTCCACTCTTTCTTCCCTTTGACTATCTGTATTTTCTTTTGAAAATTCCTCCTATGAAATGGGATTTAATCTCTGTCTCTTTGTTCTAGGCTATCCAGATGGTTCACTGGCAGGGGTAGTTTTTTCCTGTCTCTCTTTTTGTTTCTTTCCTCATTTAAAGGAGTTTGCAGAATTGGAGGTTCTCCTATATTGAACTGAGTGGGAGAAGTCTGTATTTGAGCCTGTTTTATGGAATGTTCAGGATGCTTTGACATTGTAGGCTGTTGAGTGTGTTGAAAGCTAGTCTCTAATTCCTTTCCCTTTGATGACCCTGTCGCTGGTATACTTGTTTCCTGTGAAGGTTAATGTGAGGTTCCAGCACTGGACGCAGCAAATCCTGACTTTTGAGATAACTTAAATGATACTTGCCCAAAAGAATCAAAGTCAAGTGTTTTCTCAACATCTCTCATAACTTTCTCAAAATTGACCTGTTCACTATCATGCTCTACTAGGGTACCTTCCTTCCATTCATCCATATTTTGCATATTTTTCAATTTCTGGAATTCTATGATGAATATATGGGGACACCCTATTCTTCATTATCCTATCACATATAAAACTGTTAGGAACATATGGCTTCCACTCAAAACTCTTTTGTAACTTAATTTCCTCTTCTAAAATTTTTTCTTCTTCTTTCCATGCTTCCCTAGTGTTGCATACAAAAGGTCCTAGCTAGTTCTTGATTCTAAGCTGAGATTTCTTCTTGGCATTACAAAAATGGACTAGGTCTATATTTATCATTTGTCTGAAATATTCCAATGCAAAGAATCTCATTGGAACATACTTTGGTAGCTTAAAAGGGCAGAGTTCACATCCATAAATCATGATTTATGTGTGATTCTTATATAGGTACCAGTCACCTATCCTGTACTGCTTGGAGAGCTGGAGGATTTTATTTGTATCACCATTTATCCTAGGAGGAGAAACTCATGTCAATAAAGTGGTTGATGGATGGAAAAATAGGTCAATGAACTCATTGTAGGTGTAAGGGGTCTCAAGGGATTTAGGGAAATTGGGACTCCAAAAAATGACAGACCTGGGATTGCCTCTAGTATCAAGTTTCTTGTTGGGGAAAGGGAAGCTATCTGACTGATAATACAATAGAAGATGATAGATGAAAGTAGTGTATTTGAAGACTCCTTCATTGTCCAGTCTTATGAATTGGTCATGAATTTTGTTGGCAATATAAGAGGCATAATCATATTTAATAGCAGGGGGCTGTCCAGGAGTAAAAATAGACAATAATACCAAGGTTATCTCATCAACATACTCTCCGGAGTTGAATCCCATGATTGAGGCTATCATATCAATAATAATTCTTCCTGTATTTGTAAAGAGAACCTATAGATAAGGAGGTGGGCCTTTAGGCCAATGTTTAGTGTCGATGAATATCTGACAGATGCGAGTAAGTTCTGCTTGAGACAATTGCGGAGCTCTTTCAAGTAAGTATCCCATAGAAAGGGGAGTGAGAGCGTGACGAGAATGGAATTACAAAATTTCATTGATGGACTGAGCAATTATGGGAAAAAGGACTTCTTGACTTGGGGACATGACTTCTCTTTGATTAGGATCATAATTGGCACAACAGTGATGAATGATATTTGGGAAAACATGGACTGAGGGGAGGAAGTACATGGGAAGGTTGGATTCCCACAGTCCTAAGATGTCAGAGCCATTAAGATAGTTGTCTCTGGCTTGGCAAAAGATCTTAAGGTGGTTTTCATTACCTGATAAGTCTTTTATCTGAAAATATTTATCGGCCAGGGGCAGATAATCTAAATCTTTGTGAGGGGTGTTCATAGGTACAACATTCAGAGCTATAGGAGTTTCCATCACTGGTTCTTGTGGATTCAGGAATGGAACTTGGGTTTTCTATGAAAAATAGTGAAAACAACAGGTTTGGGAACCTATATAGTGAACAACGACTTGAATGTATAGCGAAATTGGTCCTTTCTGTGGAATATTCAGCATAAAACCAAAACTTGCAGGGTTTCGGTGGAAATGGATAAATACCTGTAATGGGAAAGTGAACAGTATAATGGCTGGTTGGATAACCGGTCCCGGGCTGAGTTGCTGCAAGTTTCTTGATCAGGTGGCATTTGGAAAGCTTTGGCAGTTGACTGGGACGTCGCTTTGCATGGGAAAACAGTCGCAACATATAACAGTGAAAATGACATTACATTGGTTTTATTTGCAAAATCTAGGTTGGCGGGGTTTTTTCCTTGGATTATTGGGCAAGTGATGTATGTAAGGAGAAGGAGTTTTGTCATTTTATGGAGGGGCGGTAAGCGGTATGTGCTCGCACCATTTCTGGAGGTGGACGGTTTTAGGCTGGGAGACCGCAATTCCATGGATTGCCTGACGCGTGGCAGGGTACAGTTTTGAAAACCGCCTGGTGATCACGCGTTAAAGCGCAATCACCAGGGGAGGCGCAATATCACTAATGATCATTGGATGTAGGGAGCATGTTTGGATGGTGGACAGGAATGGGATATGGCGAGGCTTTACTGTGGTAGGCCCAGTATAATTAAAAAGTTAATTAACTATATTAG
This sequence comes from Pinus tabuliformis, assembly GCA_031772625.1. NCBI lineage: Eukaryota > Viridiplantae > Streptophyta > Pinopsida > Pinales > Pinaceae > Pinus > Pinus tabuliformis. Next base: position 640,097,353 of record CM062813.1, on the reverse strand, counting down.
GGTGATCGTGAATGGTTATGAAGGTTGTTAATTAACCCAGAGGATTAATTAATCCCATGTAATAAAGTAGAAAGTCGAGGTTCTTAATGAGTTACAAATTAACTCATTAATCCTCTTTTAAATGTTGATTATGGTTGTATTCAACCGGGGGCATGATATTTAACAATTTGGCATTTTTTCATATATATTTAATAATACGGGATAGGGTGAATTTCTTCAGGAGTTATATAATATAAGTCAGAGATTAATATGATAAATGAGATGAAAGCGCTAAGTTAAAACATTTTGGGTATACATTTAAACTTAGGCTTAAAGAGGAAAAAGGGGTTTTTTAGGTGATATTGTGTATTTTCCTAAGTAAAAGTAGTATTTTTACTTAGGAAATGAGTTTATGAAATCAAATTATTGGTTTATGGATAATTTTAAGTACTTTGGCTTTTTAAATCATTGGGCTGAGGGTCCGGTCCCTCCAAAAGTCAGAGAAATGCTCTCAGCCCCGTTACACAAAAATATCGTCACCATGATTATTTGTAGTCAGTATGGGTCTATCATCACTTGTACTGTCCTCCTAAGCAAGTCTCAGACCTCAGCTCTTCAAGTCAAGCTTTGAAAATGAGAGAAAGACATTAAAAATCAATGTAACTCTGGTTCCACACTTTCTCTCACTGTCACCTGCGGTCCCGCACTTTCTGTGTACAAAAACTGCGGACTTGCCCGCTCTGTCCCTAATGGTGTAGGTGCGGACCCCTCTGAAAGTCAAAAGGCACAAGTTTTATCTTAAAAAACTCACTTTGGGTTAATTCTAGAGGTTTCTAGAAGGAATTTTGACGTGGATTGTTTGCTCTGAGGTGGTTCATGCATCCCAAAAGAGAAGGAGCTAATCCCTTGATGAGAGGAGCTATCCCTTTGAAGGAGGGCTTTATCCCTTTGAAGGAGGACATAATAACCTCCCTCCATTGAACTATAAATATGGGCATTGTGCTGGTTGCTAAAGAGGTTAGAACTTGAACATTTATGAGGGTAAATGCTGGTGAAATCAAGACTTCCTAGTTGAGCTTAAGAGGAGAGATCACATACCTTTTTGGCTTCATTGGGGAGTGAGTGAAACTTGTCAAAGTAGAGGAGACTTCTTACTGGACCCTAGGAGGAGCTTGTACAACATCAAGGCACAGGTTGTAAAGTTCTTCTTCTTTTGAATTAATACAATCAAACCCATTTTTCTCAACAAGTATCTCATGTTATTTGTTTCATGGACTCCTTGACTTTCATGCTAAATATGTTTTATGCAATTGGCTTTTCAGGTGCTATTTAATTTGTTTTCCTTGTTTGTGTTTTCAGATTTGCGACAAAGGAGCTCATTTGGATCGAAGGAGCGAGGGCATCCACAAGCTTGCATTGGACCTAAGGTAGGCCCTAAAAACACTTGTTTGTCATTGTTTATCAAAGCATATTTAGAGAAAGATAGTGTCTAGTTGGTTTGCTTGTCATTAGGTCTTCTTTAGATTCTAGGAAGGTCTATCTTGTCAACAAGATCGACTTATTCCATGTGACAAAATGGCGACTCCGCTGGGGACTTGATTGTTTTCCTTGTTTTTACTTTGACCTGAGAAACTGTGTTTTTGTTTCTATTTTTGGCTTGTTGTGTGTAAAATTGGGTAGAGTTTGTAGATCTAGGGTTATTTTTTGTTTTTCATAGCTTTGGGAGAGGACCGCACCCTAGCCGTTTGACACAGTGCGTACCTACCCGCAGCTTGGTTTTTAGCACAGAGCGGGATCGCACCTGTGTCAACTGTGGGCCTGCGGACCCTGTCAAAATTTTGAAAAACCTAAGATTTCCTCTGTTAGTCAGCTTAGTTTTTGTTTAGAAATTGTTATCCACTGCCCAGACCTGCATATAACTTGTTAGAGGCTTTCCTTAGATTGATTTTGTTAGTGTTAGGGTTTTACGTGAAATTCCTAGGAGTTTTGCTTGTTGGGCTTGTTTTTCATTTTGGTTGTGTAGTGGCTCTGAGCTTAGAAGCTGTAGGGACTTCAGATCACCTTAGTGTCTACCAGCCTTCTTAAGAGTCTGACCATTTATGAAATCTCCCCTTGTTGAGGAATCCGCTTTGAGTTTTCTCTTTACAAAATTTTGAAAAGCTTGTGTTTGAAAGTTTGGATTTTCATTTCCAAAAAGAAAACAAAATTGGTTGTTCTTGACTGATTTGTGATTCTGCATAAATCGGTCCTTAGCTTACATCTAGCTAAGTAAAACATCGTTAAAAAAGAAATCTAGTAGGCTTTGACTTCAAATAGGTTTTTATAATTTATAGATCTCAAAGTTAGTCATTTGCATAGTTTTGAGTGTTTTATAAAAAATATAAAAAATCTCTTTTGGAAAAAGTTTGTTTTTTGTAGTGGTTGAGTGCTTTGAAACAAAAAGGGAATTTTTTTTTAAATAACTAGTTGTCTCGTTTTGAGTGCTTTGGAAAAGAAAAATATCTTCTTTTAATTTGTTTAATTGAGAAAGATTTGTGTTTACAAAGTATTTGCATTCTCAAACTCTTTCTTAGTTTAGAAGTTCATCGAAGAGAAAAAGATTGTCTAGATGGCCAATTACCGCCAGGGGGTCAGCCTCAATTCTCACCCGGGGGACAACCTCAGGGTACACAATTTGTATCTAGGGGGCAACCTCAAGGACAGTACATACCTACGGGACAGTACGTTCCTCAAGGTCAACCCCAGACTCAATATGTACCCCAAGGTCAACCCCAGTATCAATTTATACCTCAAGGTCAACCCCAGTATCAGTATGTGCCTCAAGGGTATCAAACCCAATGTCAATACTCGAACCAAGGTTTCCAACCACCCTCTGGTCAAACGTATGTTCAAGGAACGGGAACTGTACCTTTCAATTATCAATCCTACCCTCAACCCAGTTATGGTCCTCAGTATTATCAACCAGTTATTTTTCAGTACCTCAGAATTAATATAGTGTGGGATCCATCGCAAACTCAACAGGTGTTGCAGCCAAATGTACAGTTGTCATTTCAAACTGGACAACCCTTAGTTTCTGGTTCACCCCAGCAACCAATCCAGTCTAACATTCAAACTTCTGTACCTTGGGTAGTTTCTCAGCCTGGGCCTAGTACACCTCGTACTCTGCCTCAAACGACTGCTACAACTGCCGCAACATCTGTTCAATCTACCCCACCTACTTCTGGAGTATCGACAGCTCCGGTTTCTACTGTTCCTGTATCTACTCCTCAGACATCCTTACCACCGTCTGGATCTACGATTCAAACTTCGGTTCAGATGCCTATAGGACAACCTGGTTCAAGTACGGTTGTCACAAGTCAACCACAATTTACTTATCAACTGTACTAGGGACAGTACCAATTCGGTCTTGCTTTGCAGCAACCAGTCTATCAGTATCAATCGTACCCTGGGTACACTTATCAACAACCTCAACAACCCCATTATGATCCGGTTAATCCTGGTTTTCTGGGAGGATACAATATCCCGAACGCAATTCTTATTCCTAGTTATCCTGGATATCCTCCTCCTGGGGCTGGTCTTATGACCCAGAGTTTTAGGGATCCTAATTGACAGTTACCGTTTATCGCAACTTTGGACTTACCTGACTTGTCGCGCCTAACGAACGATCCCATTAATTATCTTCCGTTTTGGCCACCAATGCCGAATAAGTTGCCCAGTGACATTCCCAAGTTCGAAGGTAAATCAAGAGAGGACCCGTTGAATCATGTGATGACTTACCACCTCTGGTGTGCGTCTAACTCCATTACAGATGATTCAATCCATCTTAGACTTTTCCAGCACACTCTAATTGGTCTCGCGGCCAAGTGGTACATTGAGTTACCGTGAGGCACTTTTTATAATTTTAGTCAGTTAGCTACCTCGTTTTTAACTCATTTCAGTTGCCAGTCTGATATGACAATGACACGGAATTGTTAACTTCGCTAAAACAATCGACATCCACTTACATTTTAGATCATATTCATGAGTGGAGACGTCGACGGCGATTAGTGAAGGTATTTATTCCAGATCAGATCTTGGCTGAGTGGTTTGTGAAATCCTTGTTGCCAAAGATCACTGAAGATGTTTCTAAAGCCGGAGTTGTTACTGAGGAGCAAGTAATTGCTCAAGCACAGTACCTTGACTTGGTCTATACTCAGTCAGGTACGTTACACGAAAAAATCCCCGATCTTCCCAAGCAAAATCAAATCACTGCAGCTCCTTCGGGATCTCATGCCACCGATGGTATGATTGACACGGTTAACACTAAAAGTAAGAAGATGTCTTCCAAGTATTCTTCCCCTATCATAACCTTGCCTGGTTCCCCAACAGGAGATTCTTCTACAGAGATTTCTGTCGATATTCACGTTGTAGAGTCATCTACAGCAAAATAAAAATCTGGTGGGAAGAAGAAAGGAAAGAAGAAGAATAAAACGGACAAAAGTTCAAAGGAGAAACTTGAAAAGGCGGAATCCAATGATGAAAAGCGCAAACCTCGTTATCCTTGTCTCATTTGTGACGATGAGCATTTTACAGGAGACTGCCCTCATCGTGCAGAGGTTGCAAAGATTGTCAAGGGTTCCCAAACTCCTGCTATTTTGAAGGATCCTTTTCCAGCTCAAGACAGTAAGATGATAGGTTCATCCTCGAATACCAATGAAGAACCCATACTGATGATGTCCCATGTTAGGATTGCGACTCGATTGCAAGATTATGGTAGTAAAAGTCTTGTTGATGGTAAAGAAGCAGAATCTTCTCATTCTAATCCATCAACCTCAGCTCCCGGTTCCGATCCACTATAGATCGAGAAACCTAATCCAGACTTGGTAATCAAACCACCCGCCAAGGGTATACTTCGAAAGTCAGTGTTCAATCCACATGCGAGAGCGGCTCAAAATTATAACATTGTTGAGGATTTAGCTGTTTCACCCTCAGCAATGTCGGCTTTGGAAGTGCTGCAATCATGTCCAACACAACGTAAATTACTTTTGTCGGTTATAGGAGCTGTTGATGTTCAGGACCCGAACCTAATAATTTTCGATCTAGAAAATAGTACACCACGTTTTCCTCATCAATGGCTTTCCAGATACCAGTGATAGTAAAAAACAGGCCTATTCATCGGACTGTAATTGATGAGGGAACCTCAACGTGTATTATGTCGATACAGTGTTGGAGATCGCTTGGTTCTCCTTCACTAAATCAATCCCCGATGATTCTAAAGGCCTTTGATGGCTGTGAGTTTCATCCTTTTGGCATTCTACAGGATTTTCCTATAGGGGTTGAAGGAAAAACTGTTAGTCTAGATGTGGAAGTGGTTGATGCCCTTCTAGATTACAACCTTCTCTTGTGTCGAAGTTGGTCTTACGCCATCAGAACGGTCGTTTCATCAGTCTTTCGGGTTATAAAGTTTCCTCATAATGGAAAGATCGTAACAATAGACCAGCTAGTTTACTTTTCATCTGACACAGCCTCTTCTGAGAGTATTCAGCATGTCGGTAAAACGACTATCCCATATAAGGATGTTGGAGTACGACTAGTTAAAGAAGCTGGTTTACTGGGAACTTTTCCTTTTCCTCCAATCAACGCATCGTCTTCATTTGCAACTATTCATATGATTACATCAGACACCAATGTTTATGATGATCCTTGGATCATTCCTTCTGAATCTTAGATAGACTCATTTGGTAATGCCATGCCTTTAAGTCCATATGAAATTTCCTATGAAGCCATGCAGTCGTTTGCCGACCCATGTTCAACCGAAAATGACTTAATGAATGTGGTCCATGAGGAATCACTTTTCACATCAACCTCGAATTTAACCACGTTTTCTGAACTTGTTCACTCTGATGAGCAAATTCGTGAAATCCTATGTGTAGATGATTTACCATGGGAAGATCTCCATCACAGATCTTCGTTTTTACCAGAGGACGATCGTTTTGAAAATGATTTCTCATCAATTTTTACGACTGAATATGTCAAGGAACCTCAGAATCCAATGCAACATCCTAATTCCAAGTTAAATTTGGGAAACATCTCTCGAACTATTCCTATTGACATTTTGGTTAAACCCGGAATTGTTGAGAACATTCATATAGGTGCCTCATGTACGGGTGACGAAATTCAAATATATAAGGCCCTATTTCAAGAATTCCGCGACGTGTTTGCCTGGTCCTATGAGGAAATGTCGGGAATTGATCCCGTGATTGTTGTTCATGAGATAAAGGCTTACCCAGACACTAAACCCGCCCAGTAACGTTTGCGTCAGATTCACCCACGAAAAGCTGCTGCAATTAAAGCAGAAGTTGAAAAATTATTGAAAGCAGGTTTCATTTATCCGATCCCATTAACAGATTGGGTATCGAATATTGTTCCGGTTAACAAAAAGTAGGGAACAATAAGAATATGCATCGACTATAGGGATATTAATCGAGCCTGTCCAAAGGACAACTACCCAACTCCCTATATCGATCAAATCATTGATGATTGTGCCGGCAGCGAAATATTCTCCTTCATGGACGGTTTTTCCGGATATAATGAAATCAATATTCTACCTGCCGATCAACCAAAAACGGCTTTCATTTGTCCATGGGGGACATTTTCTTATTGCAAGTTACCTTTTGGGCTTAAGAATGCCGGAGCAACTTTTTAAAGGGCGATGCCTTATGTGTTTCATGACATGAAGCACATTGTGCAACCCTATCTTGATGACTTGCCTGCCCATTCATTACATCGAGCTGATCACCTCGTCCATTTACGAGCAATCTTTATGAGGTGTAGGCATTATCGTATTCGGTTGAACCCACAAAAATGTGTCTTCTGTATAGAAACAGGTCGATTGCTGGGGTTTGTAGTTTCAAAAGTCGTCATTCGCGTTGATCCCTCAAAGGTCGAAGCTATCATCAAATTGCCTCCTCCTTCGAGTCTTCGCCAACTCTAAAGTTTGCAAGGGAAAGCAAACTTTTTACGACAATTCATTCCTAACTACGCCGAGGTTACAAAGGGTTTTACCTGGTTTTTGAAGCAAAATACTCCATTCTATTGGGATGAGATAGCTCAAAAACCTTTTGATGCACTCAAACACGCGTTGACCCATGCACCATTGTTGCATCCTCCCAACTACAACCAGGATTACTTCTTGTATCTCGCCGCCTCTCATTCCACCATTGGAATGGTCTTAGTTCAGGAAGATGAATTCGGAAATGAGCATGTGATATATTACCTTAGTCGAACTTTAAATCCAACTGAGCTAAAATACTCACATGTGGAGAAATTGGCATTGGCAGCCGTTCAAGCTGTCCAACGTTTTTGTCACTACATTTTACTATGTAAAACTACAGTAATTTCGGACTACAACCCTATGATCTACATTTTGACCAAGCAATTGCTAGGGGGCAAGTACTCTAAATGGATAGTTATCCTGCAGGAGTTTGACTTGGAATTTGAGAAATCTAAGTCTAAGAAATCTTTAGTTTTTGCGGAGTTAATGTGTGACTTCCCACGTGCTGACACGGAAACTGTGGTGGAGGAGCCCATTATGGACGAATCCTTATTTCTAATTAGCACTTTAGATCCGTGGTATGGGGATATCATTGTTTATCTCCAGACCCAATCCTTTTGGCCAGAAATTTCAAGGTCAGAACGTCGAAAAATTTGATTCCAGTCCCAACAATTCAGGATTATTGGAGATACTCTTTATCGCCGTGGGGCGGACTCTGTGTTTCGACGATGCTTAACACGTGAGGAAGCTGAAAGGGTTCTAAATGACTGTCACTCTAGAGCGTGTGGCGGTCGTATGTCTGGGTATGCCACAACCCGAAAGATATTGCGCAATGGCTACTTCTGGCCGTCTTTATTTAAATATTGTATTACGGTGGTCTGAAAATGCCACAATTGCCAAATTTTTTATCATAAGATGCGCGCTCCACTTGCTCCTCTCCACCCTATAATTGCTGTTGGTCCTTTTGCCAAATGGGGTATCGATTTTATTACATGTAACCCTCACTCGGCCGCGGGGCATGCGTATATCATCCTTGCGATAGATTATTTTACTAAGTGGGCCGAGGCGATGCCTACATTTGAGGTAGATGGAAATACAGCTGCAATTTTCATGTTCAATCATATAATTGCTAGGTTTGGTGTCCCGCAAGCAATAATCACTCATCATGGGCATCATTTTCGAAACGTTATGATGACCGAACTTACCGGCCAGCTTGGTTTACGTCACGATAGTTCAACCCCTTATTATCCACAAGCGAATGGTCTGGTTGAATCCATCAAGAAAGTTTTAGTTATCATGATCCGACGAATCATTGGGATTCATTGGTCGAATTGGTACAAAATGCTATTTTCAGCACTTTGGGCGTACCGAACTTCAGTAAAAACATCAACATGGTTCACTCCTTTCCAACTAGTCTATGGTTTGGAAGTTGTGTTACCCATTGAATGCGAAATCCCATCACTGCAAATGGCCATCGAGTTACTTCCACCCACTTCTGAAGAGGAAAAGCGTTTGTTATACTTGGCTCAATTAGATGAGAATCAACGTGATGCTGCATTGGCAATCGAGACTCACGCAAAACGCATGAAAGCTTAGTATGATCGAAATGTGACCCCTAGAAATTTTTCGGAAGGAGATCTAGTCTTAGTTTACAATCAAGCTAATGATAAATTAGGTGCTAGAAAATTCGTTCCTATGTGGCATGGTCCCTATATTGTCAAGCGAAAGCTAGCAAAAGGGGCCTATGAATTGGTCGATTTTGACCGGGACTCTTTACGTAAACCCAGAAATGGTCTTTACTTGAAGAGGTATTATGCTTAAAGGATGGGTATGGAGATTTTTAGTTAGGATAGTTTTTCTTTCTAGCTGGTGTGTTTTAGTTTAAACAGTGTGCTTAGCTTAGAGAGTGTTTTTCGTCATTATTCCTGCTTATCTTGGTTTTACTCTTGATATTGCAGATGTCGATGCCTCTCCAAACATACATTGGTTTCGCTGATGGTGCTTTTCGTAATACACGGAACATCTCTTCCGCAGCTTGGGTTATCTATTCGCCCTCTGACGAGTTAGTATCTATGCATGGGGTAAGCCTCGGTCAAACAATGAACAACATTGCCGAGTATAGTGCAGTGATTGAGTTATTATCTGAATCTATTTCATTTGGGATTCAGAGCTTGATAGTGAGGTTAGATTCTGAACTCATTGTATTACAGCTTAATAGAGTGTATGCCATTAGAAATCCAGTGTTATTAAGATTATTTTTGAGAGTGCGTCTCTTGGAACGTGAATTTGATTATATTGAATATCAGCATATTCCAAGATCTTTAAATACATTAGCAGATGCAATTGCTTCTCGAATGTTAAATAGACATTTGCAATAATAATACATGTAAATTTAAAACCATTCCATAACATGATTTACGATATATATATAGGAGTGTGTCAAAAAATACATCGTCCTCGATCATAGGTTGAAAAACACCTTATGATCGGCAGAAATGATAAGTAAAAAAAACAAAAATGTCACATGTGCCCACAATAGGCGATCATCCTATCACTGGTGATGATCTCTATAAGAAACCACTGCACGGGCCACCTTGAAAAGGAACCTCCTAAAAGGTCTCGGGACCCCAATCACATAGCACTGAAGTCGACGAGGAATTTCATCTATAGTGGTCTCCAGAATATCTCTTATCAAGCGCTCGAGATGACCCTCCAACTCGGCCAAAACCTCTGCTGATTCGTCCTGTGGGGCTGGCGCGGGTGCAACTGGTTGCTTCCTCTGGTAAGGTCGAAGAGCGGCTGGTCGCTGTGGACCCACATCTGCATTTGAAATTTTTTTACTATCAGTTTTGAGACGATGGAAAAATAACAAAAAAAAAAAAAAATAGAAAAAATGTTGAAAATGATTTTACCTGACTCATCCCACTGCTCTCTTGGTGGAAGAACCATGTTTGGGTCATCACGAAAATCTATCCCAGCGTAAGGGAAGTCCTGAATAGAAAAGACCTAGTTTTCCAGCCATTGGAAATACTCAGGTTTGAATCAAGCAACCTCTGTCCTCTCGTCCGGGTGACGGGCCATAACTGCGACCCATCGCATCAGTTTGGGCTCTCGAGGAAGCCCAGCTCCAACAGTAAGGTGCTGCGGGATCAGCATAGGAACCCTCTCTAGGCCAAAACTCATGACCAAAGCCCCATAACCAAAGGTCTTTAGTTGTCCGTTCTTGGCCCTGGTCAGTTGGCCTTTCACATTGGCCAACACAGCATCGCACCAGTTGAAGATGGTGCCTCGAAAGCAATCAACTGCCACACGCATCTGGGATCCGGGGGCAATATGTAATGCGGTAGCTCCGCAAAGTCTGGTGACAGTGAACGCAATCACCATGAGCTCAAGACGGGATATGGTCTTTATGTCTATCCCTTTGTCTCTAGCCTGGATGTTGCAGTACTATAGCCTGAGGCTATCGACAGATTGGCCACCTGCCCTAGCCCCAAACAGAGTCAAGTCTTCACCTCTCTTAGGCAAACCAGTCAAAAAATATATGTCTGCCAGCTCGATTTCGAGCTGGTGGCTGCCAATGAAGAAGCACTGGTCCTGTACGCTCCATCTGTCAACCATCCACTGTAAGAAATCCACCTGAGTCCTCATGCCAGGAATGGCCTAGAATTTGTACAAGTCGCACGCCCTCAAAGCATCAAGTGAAGGCTCATGATTCCATGCGGCAGCATCCACGTCCTCATGCTCTCGTTCACGCCAATCTAGCATGATGTACTCTCTGCATCAAGTATAAGGATAAATTAAATTGCTAGAAATTATTTTGATTGGTGCATTTTTGAGAATTTTTGGGTTAAAAACCCTTGCGACGGGGATTTCACCCTCCGGGTTAGACACAGTGCGTGGGACCACACTTTTTCTACATGGAAGGTGCGGACCCCGAGCTTTTTCCCAATGGAGAAAAAGTCGGGGTCCACAGGCCAGCAGTGGTAAAACTGCGGGCCCCCACGCACATGTTTTATGCCTAAAAACCCTCCCAAAAATGAAATAAATGACTAAAACAAAAAATGAAACGGTTAAAAATGAAGAGTGGGATGATGTGGATTACCTGGAGAAGACAGCGTTCGATTCCAACGGTTGGATTTTCCGCAATCTTCACTGGAAGTTTTCTGAGCAAAAAGCACTATTTTCTCACCCAAACTCAAACAGTAAAAATGAATTGACGAAGGCCCCTTTTATAAGTTTTTTGAGTAAATAAATTGCAAATTTGTTTATGTTTCACTTTAAAAAGGTATTTTTGCGACATTTTTATCTATTTCAAACAGGTATGAGTAATGTTTGTGTTTTTGTGCAAGATAAAAGTTTATTCAGGCGAAATCTATCATTTTCGACGAAAAAACATTTAGAGTCACCTTTAAGCTCTTTTCCGACTCCTGAAACATGAAAATATTTCCGAGTGTTTCTTTTAAACTCGTTAAAACGGAATTAAAAGACGGTCCACTTGCAACTCTTTTCCGACCATAAAAACATGAAAAGATCGCCAGATTTTTGTCGTTTCAAATTCGATATTGGTTATAAAACGACGTGTCGTTGATCGCTTTTTTAATTTTTCGGGTCAAAGGCACTAATGATGGAAAGTACTCCTTGGTTGTAAAAGATCAAGTGGTTCTCTCAAGTATTATTTTATACTTTTTTGGGCTTGGGAGATACAAATTTACAAAAAAGGTCAACCCTGGAGTCTTCTTAAGTTTTTTCAGACTCTCTAAAATTGAAAAACACCGAGTTTCTCCAATACTCGTTAAAATTTCACAGTAAAGGACTTGTTCGATTACAAACAGGAACGAACCACTCCTTCTTAGGGTTCGAATTTAAACTAAGTTGGACTCATCCGAAGGATGAGCTTATAATCAAACAAATGTTATCCTCCTCAAGCTTGTCAAAAATAAAGAGGTACTTGCCAGAAATGGTGGGGGAAAAGAGAGAAAATGAGTCTGTTTGTCATACTTTGTAACCACTCTTGAACACGACACTTTTATACACCTGGGTTGGGAAATCCTTTGCCTAACAGTTGATCAAACCACATTGAAAGTCTTCAGCCAGTTTCTGGGTATTAACTTTGGGTCAATTGTCACCAAACCATCTGCCGTGTCGTTATGTGTTCAAGAGGTCACTGCTAATAAGCCATTCATCTGCAAAATATCTGTCATCCATCTTGACCATCCCTGAGTCAGCCCTTGCAACTAAGTTTCTTCGACTTGATCTATGATTTCGTGTTGTGGGCTTGCCTACGAGGGATCGCTTTCTATCGACATCAGCTCATTATCTAGAAAGATGATCTAGGAATCGTCAGTACCTTGAGATCTGCATGCCTCAATGGTAGGTTTCTCACCTTTGATGACAGTTTACATCATTGACTTTCGATCAAAGGATTCCGTGACATGTTCGACATCAACACATTTATTCACATCTCATGGATTATACTGGGTACTTTGGGAGCCATTGACATCACTGGTGGTTTCTCTCACACTTGTTAACACTTTACATCATTGACTGGTAATCAAGTGATTTCTACCATGTTCAACATCAACACATTCATTTGCATGGATAGAATCGTACTGTTTCGTGAAGTAGAAATGAAGACCCTGGATCTAGTTTCCACAATCTAGGCTGCGAGGAATTTTGTATTCATTATATAATGGACTATTCATAAACAGATGGCTGCATCCATACTGTGTCCACCTAAGTCTTTACTTGTGATGTTTTACAAGATCATTCCTATATCAGAGCAGTAGTTAGTTTTTCTGGTCAGTTTTGATCTGAGTATGGGAATGCCTACCTCAGCGATGATATGATCTCATATATATATATATATATATATATATATATATATATCTTGCATTGAATGTTTTTATAGGTTCCAACCAGGCTCTCCACGAGATGATCCTCGAAATGATAAAGTACTTCACTCTTCCTAAATGATCAATGAAATCCTCATCTACTACAGACTTTGCACTTTAGGGGGCAATCTGTTACACAAAAATATCGTCACCATGATTATTTGCAGTCAGTATGGGTCTAACATCACTTTTACTGTCCTCCTAAGCAAGTCTCAGAACTCAGCTCTTCAAGTCAAGCTTTGAAAATGAGAGAAAGACATTAAAAATCAATGTAACTCTAGTTTCGCACTTTCTCTCACTGTCACCTGCGGTCCCGCACCTTCTGTTTACAAAAACCGTGGACCTACCCGCTCTGTCCCTAACGGTGTAGGTGCGGACCCCTGTGAAAATCAAAAGGCGCAAGTTTTATCTTAAAAAACTCACTTTGGGTTAATTCTAGAGGTTTCTAGAAGGAATTTTGACGTGGATTGTTCGCTCTGAGGTGGTTCATGCATCCCAAAAGAGAAGGAGCCAATCCCTTGATGAGAGGAGCTATCCCTTTGAAGGAGGGCTTTATCCCTTTGAAGGAGGACCTAGTAACCTCCCTCCATTGCACTATAAATACAGGCATTGGGCTGGTTGCTAAAGAGGTTAGAAGCTGAACATTTTTGAGGGTAAATGCTGGTGAAATCAGGACTTCCTAGTTGAGCTTAAGAGGAGAGATCACATACCTTTTTGGCTTCATTGGGGAGTGAGTTAAACTTGTCAAAGTAGAGGAGACTTCTTGTTGGACCCTGGGAGGAGCTTGTACAACGTCAAGGCACAGGTTGTAAAGTTCTTCTTCTTTTGAATTAATACAGTCAAACTAATTTTTCTCAACAAGTATCTCATGTTATTTGTTTCATGGACTCCTTGACTTTCATGTTAAATATGTTTTATGCAATTGGCTTTTCAAGCGCTATTTAATTTGTTTGCCTTGTTTGTGTTTGCAGATTTGCGAAAAAGGAGCTCATTTGGATCGAAGGAGCGAGGGCATCCACAAGCTTGCGTTGGACCTAAGGTAGGCCCTAAAAACAGTTGTTTGTCATTGTTTATCAAAGCATATTTAGAGAAAGATAGTGTCTGGTTGGTTTGCTTGTCATTAGGTCTTCTTTAGATTCTAGGAAGGTCTATCTTGTCCACAAGATCGACTTATTCCGTGTGACAAGCCCCTTTAATTTTCAAAGACCTTAGTCCTTAGGGGAAATTAGTAAATAATTAGGGAACATTGAGAAGGAGAGTTAATCATTGTGACTTTGCTTTGCTTAAACTGCATCATATGTAATGTCTGCCTTGCACTTGTGATAAAAATGAAAATTAACACATTTAGAGACATCATCCACTACAAGTAATTTTGCAACACCATCTACCTACCCTATCTACTTTAGTGTGACATCTTTTCTTCTTTATTAGGGTGCACTTGGACTAGAAAACCCTTATCACACTTTTCTTTTACATATAGAAATCTATCTAAGTCTAACATTATTACATCCAAGGGCTTAGATTAAACTGTTGAGCTCCTTTTATTCACTCTACCTATCTACTTATCTTCCAAGATTAAATAGTTTGGTCAAATTTTATTATCTACTTCAAAAACATGAAATTCAAATATGAACTAGCCAAGCTTAAGCTATTTGACTGTTTATCAATTGTGGCATAAGTTAACAAGTTGCACACAATTTTTTATTACATAAGAGTAAAAAGTAGTGGCATTTAGACTTACACACTTTCCTTGGTCTTTTTTTTGGTGGGGTTCATTTCTCTTCACTTTTTTGACCATTTTATTCCTTTTCACCCTTTGATTTTTCTTTTAGGGTATACCCTCTTTACATTTTTTTATTTTTATTTTATTTTTTTGACAATATGGAAAACCTTTGCAACAAGGAAATGTATGAACATATTCATAGCTCATCAAGTCAATCATGAAATATGACACCTATTGGTATAGGAGCATAACAAGTTAGAAGGCAGTTTTTGGTTTCAATCTTGAATATTATGGATTTATGAAGGCAATATTCTCTCTGCTTCTGTAAGCCCAAGTCGAGGGCGTTGGTAGATAGATAGAGGCTCTACAGCTGTGTGCGCAGAGGTCTAGTAGAGTCTGCAACTATGTGTGCAGGGCAGATCTAGTTGTATTAACATAAGATAACTAAAGATAAGAATTTCTGAACCATTGTGTGCTTTATCGCGAATCTATGTGTTCTTTATGTTCTGAATTTATGCACTGTCTTTAAGAATTGTGATTGCACGCACTGGGTTTTATTGTTAAATGATTGCTTAAAGATTGTAAGAAGAAGATCAAATATGTAATAATCTCATTCATAAGAAAGTGCATCTATATGGATCTACGTGAAAGCCCGACAATAGTATAGAGTGGTGTGAGGCTGCAGAATGGTTCGGAACCCCTCCAGAACACATCAAGACATCCCAAGGGTGTGGAAAGTTGGTTCCAGCACCCTCCCATACTACCTTGGGTGAGACTTCAGTCCGCGCACTGCGCGCTGTTACTAAAAGAGCTGGTAGTGCGGGATTTGTTTGGCTAATAACTCTTCCGAACTTGGATCAGACCATAATTTTAAGATCGAAACCAAACAATTTAGTATTCCATTCTATCAGCCATGGTTTTTTAAGGGCGAGCCGGTGGTGGTTAGCGCCATACCTTCCATCCTTGTTTCTGTGGCCGGCTCTGTGGTCACATTCGGTCCACTTTCGTTCTCTATTGTAGTAGCCCCTCTTGGCATCGCCTTACATGTAGAAGCCTTCGCTACCTCCCGAGCTGCCCGTACTTCCGCAACATGCTGTTCGTTCCGCTTTTTTTGTGCTAAGTGCTTACCCTCAGCCTTCTGCTTTTGGATGGTGGTCTCATCATGCCCTACCACATCTGGCCCGCGCCACTCCGGTGGCCAATTATCCAATACCGCAAAAATAGCCTTGTCGATGGCAATGAAGGGAAGTGCGGTCCACGTCTGCTCTGGATGCTTGCGTGCCCGGATGTATACATGGTGCATTTCTGCCTTAAAATTGGCTACGTTCTTCACACTGTCATATACCTTGGTAGATAGATGGGGTTGTTGGTTGATCCACTACCAAATGTTCTCTTCCATCAGTATCCAGAAAATCTTGACCTCTCTGATTCTTGTGGCGTCCTTCGTCGCCCAGAGCGATGTGTATTTTGCAATCTCTGGCTAATCCTGGTCCAGGGAAGGAAACTGACTATCTTTGGGTAATTCACCTGTAACCAAAATGATGGATAATAGTAACCACACATAGTGGAAGGTCTTAACCTCCTCCTGGGCCTCCCTGCAATTGGTCTGGAATTCGTCACAAAGGAACTGTGCCTAATTAAATCGTTCCCCTTCTACGCATTGCTTAGATAGCGCGACGACTATTGTTGGGACCTTCTTGCCCCAACATTTCCTCATCACTTTTCCTGCGAGAAACTGGGTAGCAATGCATACCCCTTTGTCTGGAATACTATCAATAACATACCCTCTTTGCTTTTTCTCCAATTCGTATTTCTCTTTCAGGGTTTTCGTCATCGTCAAATCACCACTCAACTCAACGATTTCCACGGGGTCCTTGCCTTCACAAGGAAGCTGAGAGATCCGAATGAGCTCTGCTGTGATGGGGATGAGTTTGTCTATCCATAAGTACCCATCGTGTACCAGGTAGAGGAGTTGCTGGATGACCAATACTGTAATGGGAGGCCGACGAAAATGTGGAATTGACAGGAGACAGAGTAGCCCAGCCTCTTCTACCTTTCACAGCCATTCCTACGGCTGTAGTGTCGTAACAGCCCCCTCCATGCTTTGCTCCATTAGTTTGCTAGTTTCCAAATGGGAAAACTTCTTCGTATCTGCAAGGTCCTAGTATTCAAATTTCATAGTAGGGATGTGGCCATTCATCGTGCCTTTGAGCGAAACCCCTTTAGGAAGAGATGGGGTGATGAGTATGCTATCAATGACATCCAAATATTGAGGTACATTGGCCTTCCCTTTTCTTGGAGGAACATACTTGGGTTGCTTTACTGGCTGGATATCTTATCCCATTTCTTCTTCTGGTTCTATTTCTTCGACAAAGGTTGGAGGATCCTCTTCCTCTTCATCTCTCTCAATAGTAACGGTTTTTCCTTTCTCCTCCATCGACAATTTACTGAATCGCAGATTTCGTGGGGACATCCGGATCGGTCTAGATACCGGTGAATTCTTCTTGGTCTGTAGCATCCTAGGTGATTTAGGGACATCCTGGGTTGTGGATATCGACCTAAGTAGGGTCTCCTGTATTACCTTCGGCGGGCATTTAAACCATGGGCTTCCTTTTACAAATGCCTCATTCATCCTGTGCCTCTCTCTTGGAACCCTGAATAGCTTACTATGCAAGGCACCAAAGGGTGTGTGGTAACAAGCCACCTGTGTTTTATATATGCTTCAAATTCGATCATGCTCCTCATTCATGGCTTATTAATGTGATTTAGGCAGAAAATCCATTCAGCCCTATGTCTTAATGGCCCGCTGCCCACTCCTCGGTGTCTTAAATGGGACATATTGTCATGAACAGTAGTTGCAATGGTCACCTTCCATCCTTCGCATGTGGTAGCGCAGTCCCTGGTATGTAAACGTGTTCTATGCTTTTTACTAGCCCCGTGCGCCACATCTGAATCGTATAACCTTCTTGCAGACTTCTTTATAGTCCCGCGCCCTCTCTCAACTATGTGGAGTGTTTAGACTAGGCCTCCTACAAATAGTCAAGTGGTCTCACCCCTCGTGTGAGCCTTCCTCTTCCTTGCTAGCCTGGGTTGCGGGCACCCGTCACGTACTTTTGAATCAAGTAGCGCATCGCGGTCTGGGTGTCCTTGTTCAGTAGGGTGCAGGTGCAACCATGATAGCAGGGTCACGACTCATTCTAGTATCATAGGAGGGCCGGCCAGGTTTGGTCCCTCATTCGCACATTCGCGTGGCTCGTTGGTGTGACTCCTCTTTTTATTTTGTCAATTTCTTCGTCCAGCCTCGTGTTTTTCCTCCTTAGCCTTGCTCCAACTTCCTCTAGTTTGCGAAGTCTCACACTACCACACCTAATGTCTTCCTGCAACTACCATATCCCTTTATCCAGATCTTCTCGTTCTAGTCGAACTGCAGGGGTAGTGGTCCGAGAAATTCTCGTCACTTTCCTAGTTTCAGCGCGTCTGTCTAGGGATAGAGTTCTCCTCGCACACCCTTCTTTGTTTACAATCTTATTGGCCCAATGAACCCTTGTTACATGTAGATTCAATTGAGTCGATGGTTCCATAGCATAAAACCATGCCCTCTGTTGTAGGTGGGTGCCCAGACTGCCTCTTCCTGGTTGCTCTGGCTGCGTTCACCACGGAAGTACTCCAACTTGTACCCACAACTGCCTTCTACCTTCATGCTCATTCCACCTCATCTTCCTATGTGGACGCCATACTGGCATGATTGTCACGCGCGACGCTTCTTCTATTGCACCATGTCGCTTCTGCTCTATGATTGAAGTTCTGTAGAGGGTGATGAAGTCCTCCTCATTTGTTGCGTCGTCATCTGCTGGCCGTTGCCTTACCTCGGTTGTCACGTGTTGCAGTGATCTAATCATCATGTTACAGTTAAGCGTTGTGACTTCATGAAATTTGTTCTACCATCATTTGATCTCCTCATCCAAATCCAATGTGCAGGAACTATTGCGCTCCCATGAGATCCTCCCATCCGTTGTGGGATTCACCCAGTCTTGGTCTTGCACAGTTATCTAGTAAATGTAGTCTAGTTCATCATCACTGTCCTCGTCGCGCTCTGGTTCAGTGTAGTGTGCTCCTTTTGCTGGGTCCAGCAGAACTATAACATGGAGTGATTTTTTCTCGAATGTCATCTTTCGTCTCTTTAAGTTGATGACCCCATTCATGTCCATGGCCCAATTTATTCCTAGCAACGCAGGGTATGGATTATTGTCATCAATAATTTCTATTACCTCAAAGTCTATCTACGTACTTATGATGAACCCCAAAAATGGATAATTATTTGGGCTCATTCAAACTCCTAATTCGAATTAATCCACCATTCTCATTAGTTTATTGCATGTTTTTGACTATATTTATGCTAATAGAGTGAATTGGGTTAGTCATTATGCCAACAAGTCTAATGGGTGCTTTGTGTAGCCTTTTTGGTCAATTTGGAGACAAAATTGAAGGTCTTAATGAGCACTTCGCAGCCAAATTCGTCGGAGAACAAGGGAGAGGATTTGTAGGAAGGTGTCCCCTTCATTTATGGGCCCTTACCTTGAATTCTCCACCATCATCTCAGAGTTCAAGGGCCACGAAATTAATTAGCACAAGGGCAGCCAAGCAAGTCAAGTAGGACTGCTGTTAACTACAAGTTTTGGGCAGCCGAGTCCCTAAAGTTTAGGAGGACTGTCATGCGGAAAGAGTCAATAGTGCAGACACAACCGACCTCCCTAGAAGCGAAAGCTTTCTAGTGACAAACAAGACAAATAAACACTACCTTTCTCTAAACATGCATTGAGAATACAAGTAATCAGGGGATCTTAACATACCTTTAGTCCAACGCTTTGTAGTAGTCCAGCCTCGCCGATCCGGATGACCTCCTCCTTCTCTTTGAAACCTGCATTCACTAACAAGCCAAAAGATTAAATAGCACCTGATAAACTCATAAAACAATACATATCCATCATACAGACCAAGGAGTATATGAAACAAATCATGAATAACAATCTGTTGAGAAAAATGAGTTCATTTGTATTAAGAGGAAACAAAAGGAACCATTACAACCTGAGCCTTGGTGTTGTGCAAGTCCCTCCTAGGGTCCAGCAAGAGTTTTCCTTTACTTTGATCAGCTCACCCACTCTCAAATAAGGCTAGGAAAGGATGGGAATCTCTCCTCTCAAGCTTTACAAGGGAGTCCTAATTCCAGCAGCATCTACCCTTAGGAATGTTCAGCTTTCAACCTCCCCTCCCTTTGGCCCAATGCCTGTATTTATAGTGCTCTAGAGGAAGTTATTCAGGTCCACCATCAATGGGATAAGCCCCTCTTTGGATGGGATAGCTCCCCTCTTGATGTGATAAGTTCCTCTTTGGTAGGGATACATGAACCATCTGGAGGCGCTTCATACACGTCAAACAAGCTTCTAGAATGCTCTAGAAATGACCACAAGTAACATTTTGGGAGTGAAACTTGCGCCTTTTGACCTTTACAGGAGTACGCACCCATTGCTTTATAGACAGAGCGTACAAGTACGCAGGTATTGTGAACTTGGGGTGCGTACACGCAGGTAAGGCTAAGAGAAACTGCGTACCCAGAGATATATAGATTTTTAATGACTTTCTCTCTTTCTTGGAGTTTGACATGGAGAGCAGAGGTATGAGGCTTGCCAAGGAGGATAGTATGACAGTTGATGAAGCCATACTAACTGCAAATAGTCATGGTGACAAATTTTAGTGTAACGGATTGCCCCCTAAAGTGCGAAGCCTGTAGTAGATTAGGGTTTCATATCATCTAGGAAGGGTGAAGTACTTTATCATTTCAAGGATTATCTTGTGTAAAGCCCAGTCGGAACGTGCAAGTATTCAACACAAAATACATATATATGATCATATCATCGCTGAGGTAGGCATTCCCATACTCAGATTGAAAACTTTAACTAATTGACTATCTACTGCTCTGATACAGGAATGATTCTGCAGTACATCATAATCATAGACTTTCGTAGACACAGTATGGACGCAGCCATCTATTTATAATTAGTCTACTGTATAATGAATACGAAACTCCTCGCAGCCTGGATGGTGGAAACTAGATCCAGGGTCTTCATTTCTTCTTCCCAAACAGGTATGATTCTATCCATGCGAATAAATGAGTTGATGTCGAACATGGTAGAAACCACTTGATTACCAGTCAATGATGTAAACTGTTAACAAGCGTGAGAGAAACCACCAGTGATGTCAATGGTTCTCAAAGTACCCATTACAATCCATGAGATGTGAATGAATGAGTTGATGTCGAACATTTCATGGAATCCTTCGATCGAAAGTCAATGATGTAAACTATCGTCAAAGGCGAGAAACCTACCATTGATGCATGCAGACTTCAAGGTACTGACGATTCCTAGCTCATCTTTCTAGATAACGTGTTGATGTCGATAGAAAGCGACCCGTTGCAGGTAAGCCCACAACACGAAATCATAGATCAAGTTGAAGAAATGTAGCTGTAAGGACTAACTCAGGGATGGTCAAAATGGATGACGAGTATTTTGCAGATGAATGTTTATTGCAGAGACCTCTTGAACACATAACGACACGACAGATGGCTTGGTGACATTTGACCCAAAGTTAATAGCTGGCTAAAGACTTTCAATGTGGTTTGATCAACTGTGAGGCAAAAGATTTCCCAACCCAGGTGAATGAAAAGTGTCGTGTTCAAGAGTGGTAATAAGGCTTCTTCTGAGACAAAGGATAACAAATGGGCTCATTTTTCTCTCTTTTCCCCCACCATTTCTGGCAAGTACCTCTTTATTTTTTACAAGCTTGAGGAGGATAACATATGCTTGATTATAAGCTCATCCTTTGGATGAGTCCAACTTAGTTTTGATTCGAACCCTAAGAAGGAGTGGTCAGTTCCTGTTTTTAATCGAATAGGTCCTTTACTGTGAAATTTTAACGAGTCCAGTATAGGAGAAACTCTACGTCTTTCATTTTTAGAGAGTTTGAAAAAACTTAAGAAGACTCCAGGTTGAACTTTTTCGTAAAGTTGTGTCTCCCAAGCCCGAAAAAGTATAAAATAATACTTGAGAGAACCGCTTAGTGTTGCGACCAAGGAGTACTTTCATGATTAGTGCCTCTGACCTGAAAAGTAAAAAGCGATCAAGGACACGTCGTTTTATTTCCAGTATCGAGTTTGAAACGACAAAAACCCGACAATCTTTTCCTGTTTTTAAGGTCAGAAAAGAGCTATAAGGGGACCGTCTTTTAATTCCGTTTTAACGAGTGTAAAAGAAACGCTCGGCAATCTTTTCATGTTTTAGGAGTCAGAAAAAGGCTTAAAAGATGACTCTGATGTTTTGGTTCGTGAAAAATGATAATTTTCCTTGAAAGTCCTTTTGTCCTGCACAAAAATGACACATTACTCATACCTGTTTAAGATAAGCAAAAATGCATTGAGAAATATCCTTCCATGGTGAAAAATAAACAAACTTAGCATTCATTTATCCAAAAAACCTATAAAAAGACCTTTTACCATGTCATTTTTACCATTTTACTGTTGAGGGAGAGAAAA
Source organism: Pinus tabuliformis (assembly GCA_031772625.1). Taxonomy (NCBI): domain Eukaryota; kingdom Viridiplantae; phylum Streptophyta; class Pinopsida; order Pinales; family Pinaceae; genus Pinus; species Pinus tabuliformis. The sequence goes on along the minus strand of CM062813.1, from coordinate 640,075,142 downwards.
GGGCTTTTGGCAAGAAACTTCCCGTGGACTTTGCGGAGAATCCGACCGTTGGAATCGAGTGCCATCTCTTTCAGGTATTTCACAACATCCTCCTCTTTGTTTTCATCCGTTTAGAATTTCATTTTAAGCCCTAGTTTGATTTTTTGGGGGCTTTGGGGTTTTAGGATCCGCTTTTCGAGGTACGCAGGTGCCCAATGGGCGACCTGCGTACCCCGACATTTTCGTTAATGGGAAAATGGCAGGAGTACGCAGCCTACCTTCAGAACAACTGCGTACCCACGCTCTATTTTCTTAAAGCGGGGTGCATACTCCGTGCAAAGTGAATTTAAAACCCCAAATCTCAAAACTAAACCATTAATTTTTGATTTAATGAATTCTAATGAATGTTTTCTGGTGTGTAGATTGCCCACCATGCTTGATTGGCGCGAAAGAGAACACGAAGATGTCGATTTGGCCGCAATAGATCATCAACCTTCCATTGATGCTTTGAAGGCATGCGGTCTCTACAAATACTGCGCCATACCTGGCATGAGGGCCCAGGTGCGATTCTTAGAATGGCTGGTTGAAAGGTGGAACGTTCAGGATCAATGCTTCTACATTGGAGGGCACCAGCTCGAGATAGAGCCCTCAGACATATATTTTCTCACTGGTTTGCCTAATAGGGGTGAGCAACTGACTCTGTCCGGGACTAGGCCGGGTGGCCAATCCCTTGCTAGCCTCCGGCTAGAGTGGTGCAATAATCAGCACCAGGAGAAAGGGATAGAAATCAAATACATATCCCTGCCTGAACTTATGGTAATTGCCTTTACAATTACCAGACTTTGCGGCGTAGCCGCTTTACATATTGCCACCGGGTCCCAAATGCGGATGGTGATAGATTGCTACCGAGGCACCATTTTCAATTGGTGTGATGCTGTGTTGGCCAATATGAAGGGCCAACTGACTAGGGCAAAGAACGGGCAATTAAAGACCTTTGGGTATGGGCCTCTAGTTGTGAGCTTTGCCCTAGAGAGGGTTCCGATGCTGATTCCACAGCATCTCACTGTTGTAGCTGGGTCTCCTCAGGAGCCAAAGTTGATGCGATGGGTTGCGGTGATGACCCGGCATCCTGATGAGGGAGCGGGAGTTGTCTGATTTCCTGCGGGTTACTTTCACTGGTTGGAGGACCAGGTCTTTGCGATCCAAGACTTTCCTTATGCAGGAGTAGATTTTCGCGGTGATCTGGACATGGTTCTTCCACAGGGAGAACAATGGGACGACAGAGGTACTTTATTTTTCACAAGTTTTTAAATTATTTACTTTTTGTTTGTTTTTTATATCGTCTCAAAACTGACAGTGACAATTTTCAAAATGCAGATGTAGGTCCACAGCGTCCGGCCAATCTCCGGCCATTCGAGAGAAGAGTACCAGTTGCACCAACACCGGCCCCACAGGATGCGGCCGCAGAGACCTTAGCCGAGTTGGAACAGGACCTAGAGCGTCTCACGACGGACATACCAGAGACGACTATAGACGATATTCCTATCCGACTTCAGCGCTATGTGGTCGCAGTCCCAGGACCTTTCAGGAGGTTCCTGTGTAGGGTAGCACGGGCAGTGGTGTCGTATAGAGAGCACCACCAGTGATTGGCTAGTCACTTTTTGTAGACACATGTGACATTTTTGGTTTTTTGTACTTATCATTTTTGCCGATCATAAGGTGTTTTTCAACCTATGATCGAAGACGATGTATATTTTTTGACACACTCCTATCTATATATATATCATTATTACCGGCTTATCTTGTTAAACATGTATGATGAAATGTTTTTAAATTTACTTTTATGATTATTACAAATGTCTGTCTAACATTCGAGAAGCAATTGCATCTGCTAATGTATTTAATGACCTTGGAATATGCTGATATTCAATGTAATCAAATTCACGTTCCAAGAGGCGCACTCTCAAAAATAACCTTAATAACACTGGATTTCTAATGGCATATACTCTATTAAGCTGTAATACAACGAGTTCAGAATCTAACCTCACTATCAAACTCCGAATCCCAAACGAAATAGATTCAGATAATAACTCAATCACTGCACTGTATTCTGCAATGTTGTTTGTTGTTTGACCGAGGCTCACCCCATGCATAGAAACTAACTCGTCAGAGGGCGAATAGATAACCCAAGCTGCGGAAGAGATATTCCGTGTACTATGACAAGCACCATCAGCAAATCCAATGTACGTTTGGAGAGGCGTCGACATCTGCAATATCAAGAGTAAAACCAAGATAAGCCAGAATAACGACGAAAAACACACTCTCTAAGCTAAGCACATTGTCTATACTAACAAACACACCAGCTAGAAAGAAAAACTAACCTAACTAAATCTCCATACCCATCATTTAAGCATAATACCTCTTTAGGTAAAGTCCATTTCTGGGTTTACCCAAAGAGTCCCCATCAAAATCTACCAGCTCATAGGCCCCTTTTGCTAGCTTTCGCTTGACAATGTAGGGCCCATGCCACATAGGAACGAATTTGCCAGCACCTAATTTATCGTTAGCTTGATCATATAATAGCACTAGGTCTCCTTCCGAAAAATTACGAGGGGTCACATTGCGATCATACTGAGCTTTCATCCTTTTTGCGTGAGTCTCGATTGCCAATGCAGCGTCACGTCGAGTCTCATCTAATTAGCTAAGTATAATAGACGCTTCTCCTCTTCGGAAGTAGCTGGAAGCAATTCGACAGCCATTTGAAGTGATGGGATTTCGCATCCAATGGGCAACACTGCTTCCAAACCATAAACTAGTTGATGTTTTCACTGAGGTTCGGTATGCCCAAAGCGCTGAAAATAACATGTTGTGCCAATTCGACCGATGAATACCAATGATTCGTCGGATCATGATAACTAGAACTTTGTTGATGGACTCAACCAAACCGTTTGCTTGGGGATAATAAGGAGTAGAACTATCATGACGTAAACCAAGCTGGCCTGTAAGTTCTGTCATCATAATGTTTCGAAAATGGCGCCCATGGTCAGTGATTATCGCTTGTGGGACACCAAACCTAGCAATAATATGATTGAATACGAAAATCGCAGTTGTCTTGCCGTCTGCCTCGAATGTAGGCATCGCCTCGGCCCACTTAGTAAAATAATCAACCGCAAGGATGATATACGCATGCCCCCCGGCGAGTGAGGGTTACATGTAATAAAATCGATACCCCATTTAGCAAAAGGACCAACGGAAATTATAGGGTGGAGAGGAGCAGGTGGTGTGCGCATCTTGCGATCAAACACTTGACAGTTGTGGCATTTTCGGACCGCAATGATACAATCTTTAAACATGGACGGCCAGAAGTAGCCAGCACGCAACACCTTCTGGGCTGTGGCATACCCAGACATATGACCGCCACACGCTCCAGAATGACAGTCATTCATAACCCTTTCTGCCTCTTCATGAGTTAAGCAACGACGAAAAACCAAATCTGCCCCACGACGATAAAGAGTATCTCCAATAATTTTGTACTGTTGGGACTGGAATCGAATTTTTCGACGTTCCGACTTTGAAGCTTCGGGCTGAAAGGATTGGGTTTGGAGATAGATGATTATATCCCCATACCACGGATCTAAAGTGCTGATGAGAAACAGAGATTCGTCCGCAATGGGTTCCTCTGCCACAGTTTCCGTGTCAGCACGCGGGAAGTCACACATCAACTCTGCAAAAACTAAAGATTTCTTAGACTTAGATTTTTCAAACTCCAAGTCGAACTCTTGCAAGATAACAATCCATTTAGAGTACTTGCCCCCTAGCAATTGTTTAGTCAAAATGTAAATCATAGGGTTGCAATCCGAAATGACTGTAGTTTTACGGAGAAGAATGTAGTGACGAAAACGTTGGACAGCCTGAACAGCTGCCAAGGCCAATTTCTCCACATGCGAATATTTTAGCTCAGTGGGATTTAACGTCCTACTAAGATAATATATCACATGTTCCATTTCGAATTCATCTTCCTGTACTAAGACCATTCCAATGGTGGAATGAGCAGCGGCGAGGTACAAAAAGTAATCCTGGTTGTAGTTGGGAGGATGCAGCAATGGTGCATGGGTCAATGCGTGCTTTAGCGCATCAAAAGATTTCTGAGCTATCTCATCCCAAGAGAATTGAGCATTTTGTTTCAACAACCGGGTAAAACCCTTGGTAATCTCGGCGTAGTTAGGAATGAATCGGCGTAAAAAGTTTGCTTTCCCTTGCAAACTTTGGAGTTGGCGCAGACTCGAAGGAGGAGGCAATTTGATGATAGCTTCGACCTTCGAGGGATCGACGCGAATGCCGGCTTTTGAAACTACAAATCCCAGCAATCGTCCCACTTCGATGCAGAAGACACATTTGTGTGGGTTCAACCGTATACGATAATGCCTACACCTCATAAAAATTGCTCGTAAATGGACAAGGTGATCAGCTCGATGTAAGGAGTGAGCGGGCAAATCATCGAGATACGGTTGCACAATGTGCTTGATGTCATGAAATGCATAAGACATTGCCCTTTGGAAAGTGGCTCCGGCATTCTTAAGCCCAAAAGGTAATTTGCAATAAGAAAATGTCCCCCATGGACAAATGAAAGCCATTTTTGGTTGATCGGCAGGTAGAATATTGATTTGGTTGTAACCGGAAAAACCGTCCATAAAGGAAAATATTTCACTGCTGGCACAATCATCAATTATTTGATCGATATAGGGCGTTGGATAGTTGTCCTTGGGACAAGCACGATTGATATCCCTATAGTCGATACATATTCTTATTGTTCCCTACTTTTTGTTAACCGGAACAATATTCGATACCCAATCCGTTAACGGGATCAGATAAATGAAACCTGCTTTCAACAGCTTCTCAACTTCTGCTTTAATTGCAGCCGCTTTCCGAGGGTGTATCTGACGCAGACGTTGCCGAATGGGTTTAGCGTCCGGGTAAGTCTTGATCTCATGAACAACAATGGAGGGATCAATTCCTGGCATTTCCTCATAGGACCAGGCAAACACGTCGCGGAATTCTTGAAATAGGGCCTTGTATGTTTGAATTTCGTCATCTGAACACGAGGCACCTATATGAATGTGTTCAACAATTCCGGGCTTCACTGAAATGTCAATGGGAATAGTGCGAGAAATGTTTCCCAAATTCAGCTCTGAATCAGGATGTTTCATTGGACTCTGAGCGTCTTTGACATATTCAGCTGTAAAGATTGATGAGAAATCGTTTTCAAAATGATCATCCTCAGGTAAAAACGAAGATCTATGATGGAGATCTTCCCATGGTAAATCATCTACACACAGGACTTCACAAAGTTGTTCGTCAGATGACACAACTTCGGGAAACGTTATTAACTCCGAGGTTGACGCGAAAAGGGATTCCTCACGGACCACATTCATTTGGTCAATTTTGGTTGAACTTGGGTCGGAAAAAGACTGCACGGCTTCATAGGCAATTTCATATGGACTCAAAGGCATTGCATCACCGAATGAGTCTATCTCAGATTCAGATGGGACAATCCAAGGATCATCGTAAATAATAGTATCTGACGTAATCATATGAATAAATGCGAATGAAGGGTCTGCGTTGATTGGAGGAAAAGGAAAAGTTCCCAGTAAACCGGAATCTTTAACTAATCCTATGCCAACATCCTTATAAGGGATAGTCGTTTTACCGACATGCTGGATACTCTCTGAAGAGGCTGGGTCGGATGAAAAATAAGCCAGCTGGTCTATGGTTACGATCTTGCCATTATGTGGAAACTTTATGACTCTGAAGACCGATGAAACGACCGCTGTCATAGCGTAAGACCAACTTCGACCCAAGAGAAGGTTGTAGTCTAGAGGGGCATCAACCACCTCCACATCCAGACTAACGGTTTTTCCTTCAACCCCTATAGGCAAATCCTGTAAAATGCCAAACGGATGGAACCCACGGCCATCAAAGGCCTTAAGAATTGTCGGGGATTGGTTCAGCGAAGGAGAACCAAGCGATCTCCAACACTGAATCGACATAATACACGTGGAAGCTCCCTCATCAATTACAGTCCGATGAATAGGCCTGTTTTTGACTATCACTGGAATCTGGAAAGCCATCTGATGAGGGAGACGGAGTGTACTATTTTCTAGATCAAAGATTATCAGGTTCGGGTCCTGAACATCAACAGCTCCTATAGCCGACAAAAGTAATTTTCGCTGTGCTGGGCATGATTGCAGCACTTCTAAAGCCGACATTGCTGAGGGTGAAACAGCTAAATCCTCAACAATGTTGTAATTCTGAGCTGCTCTCGCATGTGGATTGAAAGCAAACCTTCGAAGTACACCCTTGGCGGGCGGTTTTATTACTAAGTCAGGGTTAGGTTTCTCGATCTGTAGTGGATCGGAACCGGGAGCTGAGGTTGATGGATTTGAATGAGAAGATTCTGCTTCTTTCGATCCATCAACAGGACTTTTACTACCATAATCGTGTGATCGAGTCGCAATCCTTACATGAGACATCATCAATATGGGTTCTTCAGTGGCACTCGAGGAAGAACCTATCATCTTACTCTCCTGCTTTGGAAATGGATCTTTCAAAACAGCAGGAGTTGAGGAACCTTTGACGATTTTCACAACCTCGGCCCGATGGGGGCAATCTCTTGTAAAATGATCCTCTTCACAAATAAGACAAGGATATCGAGGTTTGCGCTTTTCGTCATTGGTTTCCGACTTTTCTGTTTTCTCCTTTGGAGTCTTGTCTGCTTTACCCTTCTTCTTCCCACCATTTTTTGATTTAGCCGTAGATGACTCTACAGCGTGAATATCAGCGGAAATTTCAGGAGAAGACTCTCCTGTCGGGGAATCTGGTAAGGTTATAACAGGCGAAGAATTCTTTGAAGATTTCTTCTTACTTTTAGTATTTACCGTACCAATCATGCCATCAGCAGCATGAGATCCCGAAGGAGCAACAGCGATTTGATTTGACTTTGGAAGATCTGGGATCTTTTCATGTAACGTACCTGACTGAGTGTAAACTAAGTCAAGGTACTGCACTTGAGCAATTACTTGCTCTTCAGTAACTACTCCGGCCTTAGCTACATCTTCAGTAATCTTCAGTAATAATGATTTAACAAACCATTCAGCTAAGATTTGGTCCGGAATAAAAACTTTCACTAATCGCCGTCGACGTCTCCATTCATGGATATGATCGGAAATATAAGTGGACGTCGACTGTTTTAGTGAAGTTAGTAGCTCCGTGCCATTATCATATCTGACCGGCAACTGAAAATGAGTTAGGAACGAGGTAGCTAACTGACTAAAATTGTAAAAAGAGGCCCGTGGTAACTCAATGTACCACTTGGCCGCGAGACCAATGAGTGTACGCTGGAAAAGACGTAAGCGGATCGAATCATCCGAGATGGAATTTGAAGCACACCAGAGGTGGTAAGTCATCACATGATTGGATGGATCCTCTCCAGACTTACCTTCGAACTTGGGTATATCGCTGGGCAACTTATTTGGCATTGGCGGCCAGAACGGAAGATAATTTATTGGATCGTTCGTTAGGCGCGACAAGTCTGGTAAATCCAAAGTTGCGATAAACGGTAATTGTCGATTAGGATCCCTAAAACTCTGGGTCACAAGACCAGTCCCAGGAGGAGGATATCCAGGATAACTTGGAATAGGAATCGCATTCGGGATATTATATCCTCCTGGAAAACCAGGATTAATTGGACCGTACTGGGGTTGCTGAGGTTGTTGATAAGTGTACCCAGGATACGGTTGATACTGGTAAATCGTCTGTTGGACAGCAGGCCCGTATTGGTACTGTCCCTGGTATGGTTGATAAGTGAATTGTGGTTGACTAGTGACAACCGTACTTAAACCAGGTTGTCCTACAGGCATCTGAACCGTAGTTTGAATCATAGATCCAGACAATGGTAAATATGTCTGAGGAGTAGTTGCAGAGACAGTAGAAACCGGAGCTGTCGATACTCCAGAAGCAAGTGTGGTGGAAGGAGCAGATGTTGCAGTAGTTGCAGCAGCCGTTTGAGATGGAGTACTAGGTGCAATTGGCGGCTGAGTAACTACCGAAGGTACAGAAGTTTGAACATTAGACTGGACCGGTTGCTGGGATGGACCAACAACTAAGGGTTGTCCAGCTTGAGATGACAACTGTACACTTGGCTGCAATACCTGTTGAACTTGCGATGGATCCCACACTATGTTCATTCCGGGGTATTGACCCATGACAGGTTGAGGATATTGAGATCCATAATCGGATTGAGGATAGGATTGATAACTGAAAGGCACAATTCCCGTACCTTGAACATATGATTGACCTTGAGGTGGTTGATAACCTTGACTCGAGTATTGACCTTGAGGTTGATAACCTTGAGGTAAATACTGATACTGGGGTTGACCTTGACCTTGAGGTTGATACCCTTGAGGTAAATACTGATACTGAGGTTGACCTTGGGGTACATATTGAGGCTGGGGTTGACCTTGAGGAATGTATTGTACTATGGGTACATACTGTCCTTGAGGTTGCCCCCCAGACGCAATTTGTGTACCTTGAGGTTGCCCCCCAGGCGTTAATTGAGGCTGCCCCCCAGGCGGTAATTGACCACCTTGAGGTTGAGAACCGGGAACTGAACCTGACATCATGTAAATGTCTCCTACACCCAACGGTTTATTACCATTGTTTCCAGCTAATAACCCATGTTCAATGGGTTGAGGAGATGCTCCCGCAAAAGTACCAGAAAGTGACTGATACCCGGAGGGAACAGAAGGACCGCCGTACAAGAAAGATTCAGGAGATTGAGTGAACACGGACGACTGACCAGACATATTTACAGGAGTATAAATACCTCCAGGTGGAAAAGGAGTACGAGGTGGAGAAAAACTTATCCCTGAGTTGTCTAAATAATTGGTTAACGAAAGGTACCAAGTAGTACTTCTAGGAGGACTGCAAAAGATAGATTCACGCTCCCTTAGATCAATAGTAGGTTGATCTTCAAGGATAGATACGCCAAATTCTTCCTCTGGAGCAAGTTCTTCAATAGCTATCAAACCAGCAGGAAGATTTTCGGTGATGACTCTTTCTACCCTAGGTGAATTAGGTGCACTAGAAGTTGGAGTAACAGGTTCAGATATTTCAGGTTCTTCGCCTATATCACTAGTAGATGAAAAACTACCAGCAAGCTCGGAAACTGCAACAGCTTCAGGATTATAACCTGTTTCTAGACCTTGGTAATCTGGATGGACTACCAATGAAGATTCTCCTTCTTCTGGTGAACCTACTTTACTGCCACTAGGAGTTACAAGGACCTTCAAACCTTCGTAATGACTCGGGACCTCTTCAGGAGGTTCACCCTACAATCTACGGGACTTCCTCAACAAATCGGCCACGGTAACAATCTCAGGAGACTTGCCCCGAAGTCTACGGGACTGTCTCGGTAATTCAACCACAGTTAAAAACTTTTAACTACTGCACACGCAAACAAAGTAAAACCTCAAAGCAAACCACCTAAAGTCTCTAAAGAACCAAACAAATTTGAATCACACGCCTAAAGAATCTAGGGCGTCAAACCATACAAAAGCAGTAGCCTTCTGGACCGAAAACACTAGTTGGAGATGAAACCCAACATCGACGAATTCAGTACAGAAGTGGTGGGCGGAACAGTTACCCCGGCAACCTGCTTAATGAATAGACCGGCACAAGTTCCTCCACTTTAACCGTCTCGAGTGAAGTGAACCCCCCGAAAAATCCAAGTGAGTCTAGCCGACGTCTGCTCCAGGTACAGTGGGATCTTCCCTCCACCGTCACCTCGGTAGAATCCTAAAGATAATGGTCACTAAGGTTACCAACAACAACAAATACACCTAGGGGAACAGTCTACGCTCCGACAGCACGCAAGGGCAGAGTATCAAGCTCAATCCCCTTACCGGCTCCTTGACAATAATCCAAGGTTTACCGACAAGTGACCCCTGGCTCCTCGACAATGGTTAATCTAAGGTTTACCGTTTGTAATACGTGCGTGTCTGGTGTCGTTCCCAATGAGGGAGGATTGATCCCCTCACTGGTTCGGACACGAGCTCGTGCTTCTCCTTTAAGAGGAGCTTTCCCAGAGTATAAACGCAACAGTTGAATTTATCCTACCACAAGATGAGCTACTTGTTTGGTTTTGCTGTCTTGGAGAGTTAATTACTCTCCTACTCCAAGACACTAGCCTGATCTATATTGGTGTTTCAAAGCCCTAGTAAATAAAAGGTACTAAGTTGATTTTACTTTAAGCATTAATTTTTATGGCTTTTCTTTAAGACAAAAGGTAGTGGAGATGAAAATGGTGGTGTGTACACTCGACCGAAATCCACTAAAAAGATGCACTTAGGATGATTTATACTAATTTTTTTTTTTAATGAATTCCCTAGCTAAGAGAGTTGGAGAATGCAAACTTGATATAAAGACAACTTTCTTGGCAATGAAAAACAAAGAAACAAACTCTTTATCTTTTCAAAACATACGACACATGACCACTAATCACTTCACGAAAGTTCCTTTTTCTTTCAAAGACTCAAATGCTACCAAAGCAAACCTTCCTTCAAAAGATATTTTTGTATTTTTTCCTAATTAATAAAGCATGTAAAACTTACTTTAACAAAAATCAAAGTTAAAAAAAACTATGGCAATCAAATCAACTCAATTTCACTCAAAATCAAATCTAAGAGAAAAGCACCTAAAAGTAAATCTAACGAGTCAAAAGCTTACTAAAGATGATTCCTGGATGTTTTACTCAGTCAAAATGTAACTAAGAACTAGTTAATGCAGAGCCAAAAACCAGTCAAAAACAAAAATCAAAATCTTTTGTTCTTTTCTCAAGAATAAAATTCAAAGTTCAAACAACAAACTTTTTCGAGATTCGCAAAGAGAAGACGCAAAGGTAGGTCTCTCACAAGGGTGAATTCTATGACAGGCCCGACTCCTAAGAGGACTGAACAAAACCAAGGAGATCCAAAGTTTGACAACCTCTAACGCCAAAGTCACTACAGGACAAGTTAAAAATCAAACCCTAAGGCGAAACCTATATGAATTTCACTAAAACTCTCGACACCGACGAAACAAGCTTAGGTGAAGATTTATGGCAGAAAACCAGTGGATTTGGGCAGAAAAAACAAATTAAAAACAAAATCTAAAAGGCAAAAAGAAGAAAATTGAAATTTTCTTAATTTTGACAGGGTACGCAGGCGACCTGTTTGCACAGGTGCGGGTACGCTTTGTGCACAAAGCGACAGTGCGTACAAGTACGCACTGTGCTCAACTCAGAGGCTGCATACTTCTAGCAAAACAAAGAAAAACTAAAATCTAATTTAACCCTAAGCTAGCCCACCCAAATACACAGTCAAACAGCCAAAAACCAGAAAACAAACAACTTTTCTCAGATCAAAATTACATACAAAGGAAAAAACATTCACATCAATGGATTCCCTAGTGGAGTCGCCATTTTGTCATGCGGAAAGAGTTGATAGTGCAGACACAACCGACCTCCCTAGAAGCAAAATCTTTCTAGTGACAAACAAGACAAATAAACACTACCTTTCTCTAAACATGCATTGAGAATACAAGTAATCAGGGGATCTTAACATACCTTTAGTCCAACGCTTTGTAGTAGTCCAGCCTCGCCGATCCGGATGAGCTCCTCCTTGTCTTCGAAACCTGCATTCACTAACAAGCCAAAAGATTAAATAGCACCTGATAAACTCATAAAACAATACATATCCATCATACAGACCAAGGAGTATATGAAACAAATCATGAATAACAATCTGTTGAGAAAAATGAGTTCATTTGTATTAAGAGGAAACAAAAGGAACCATTACAACTTGAGCCTTGGTGTTGTGCAAGTCCCTCCTAGGGTCCAGCAAGAGTTTTCCTTTACTTTGATCAGCTCACCCACTCTCAAATAAGGCTAGGAAAGGATGGGAATCTCTCCTCTCAAGCTTTACAAGGGAGTCCTAATTCCAGCAGCATCTACCCTTAGGAATGTTCAGCTTTCAACCTCCCCTCCCTTTGGCCCAATGGCTGTATTTATAGTGCTCTAGAGGAAGTTATTCAGGTCCACCATCAATGGGATAAGCCCTCTTTGGATGGGATAGCTCCCCTCTTGATGGGATAAGTTCCTCTTTGGTAGGGATACATGAACCATCTGGAGGCGCTTCATACACGTCAAACAAGCTTCTAGAATGCTCTAGAAATGACCACAAGTAACTTTTTGGGAGTGAAACTTGCGCCTTTTGACCTTTACAGGAGTACGCACCCATTGCTTTATAGACAGAGCGTACAAGTACGAAGGTATTGTGAACTTGGGGTGCGTACATGCAAGTAAGGCTAAGAGAAACTACGTACCCAGAGATATATAGATTTTTAATGACTTTCTCTCTTTCTTGGAGTTTGACATGGAGAGAAGAGGTATGAGGCTTGCCAAGGAGGATAGTATGACAGTTGATGAAGCCATACTAACTGCAAATAGTCATGGTGACAAATTTTAGTGTAACAAGGACTGTTGGGGTCCTCAATTTATATAAATAAGAAGGCTTAGGGCCTCATTTGGGTTAGCTAGTGGTTAGTCATTTTGTAGCCAGTAGTTAGTCATTTTGTATTCATTTTGTAGTCATTTTGTAGTTTGATTTTTAGGCAGTAGATTAGCTTTGCTTTTAGCACATTTTCAAGTTCTCCTTGTGGACAGTTTTTGGAATGTAACATTTCTTTTGATCAATAAAGATGAATCCAGCTTTGCACCAGCTCTAAATCTCTCTTAGGAGGCTGTAGCTCTTGGGGTTGGGCCCATCTCAAGTGCCCAGTACCTCCTTTGTTTACTTTCATGTGTCTTTGCTGCATTCTTAGAATAAAATCTGCTATTTAGATTTAAATATTGTGTTGTTGTTTAGGTTGCTTTTGATGATTAAAAAGGTTTTTCATGTTCAGATTTGCTTGATAGATTAATCATGGGGAAGATCTTCAGAAAAAGGCTACAAAACACCTTGGATCGCACCTCCCCCTCAGTGGAATCATGAGCTGGGACCAATGTGACTTTGCTGCCAACAAAAACGTTGTTTTGCTTTGCCATGCAATTCTTAGTGTTGGAATCCTCTTTTGTAGATGCTGATATTAGTAGTGTTTAAATACTTCAGTTGATGATTTCTTAGTGGCATAAATTAGTTTGCATTTCATTTCGAATAAACTACTGTTCATTTCCTTTTGTTGTTACTTAGGTCAGAATAGAGTAAAGTAACTAGGTCATAGGTTTTATAAGTGTTTGTTTGTTCAGTTTGAAAAACCACTTGCAGAGTACCTATTACCCATCCTTACTTGCACATACTCCATCCAACCTACCTGTTTCATCCTTCACTTAGAACCCTTACCTTACATTTTCCTCATTCGCTTACTTTGCCATGATTCTCATCTTCTTTTGCAACATCGTTTCATCCCTCCTTGAACAAATCTCACCATCTGCACCAGTCCTCGACTCCATCCTCCAAGTCTTGAACTCCCCTACACCCCTATTTCACCTCCATACTTGTTCCTCCACCTTTTTCCCTCCATCCATTCTCCAAAATCCTCTTTTCAGAACATCCTGTAGAACCCCTGCAGACTTCCTGTAGAAGCTCACAAATGAGGTTTCTTGATAGCCAAACTTTGTGAAACTCTTCGGAAGGGTGTTAGGGACTCCTTAGACCCTCTCTAAACCTTCTCAACCTTTTCCAAGAATTTCTCCTCCTTGATCCACCTCTGCACAGTAAAAAAATAGTTAAAAGCACATGCATGATAACTCTAACAACTTATTAAAAAATACAAATGTTTTCTTCAGATAGAGGTAGTCTAGACACATGTATTTTACCTTCATAGAAGTAATGGCATCTCTGTCAGTAGTTTGCATGCTCTCCTTTGCGTCAGTAGGACTAGCTGGTAGAATTAGGGTTTGCTAGGGTTTGCATTTCTTTTTGGCTTTCAGTTTCTTTCTGCAAGTAGATTAGCTTCCTTTGAGTTAGCTTCCATCCATCAGTTAAAAAGATTCTTCTAAGAGCTCATAGAAGTTGGCTTATGCTCCTAGCGGACTTGTGCCAGCTGACCAAGTGACAGCTGTGGCAAGAGCTAGTACTTGTGCATATAGCACCGTCGCTTCCAAGTTTGTTACGAACTACCGGGTTGATAAAATTAAAGAAGGGAGTTACAGGAGTTGCAACATTATTGTTGCAATACTGGAGCCCACCAACTTACGCCTTCAATGTCCACTGTTACCCCTTGTAATCTTCCCATCGGTAAGATATTTTGCTGGTTGGCCATCCGTAGTTGAATAGGAGACCACTATAGTGCGGGCCTACCCATGTGTTCCCATGTTTGCTTAGGCAACACATTCGTATCTGACCCCAAATCCAAGATGACCTAATCCATCTCATACTCACTGATTTGTGCCATCATTCACATCTCCCACTCAGTGCGTAGAGCATATTTTCCCAATTTCTGAACTATGTGCGACTCCCCTGATCCTGCGCACCTAGTGATCAGTTCTTGCAGTCCTTTAACTACCTTATTATCACGTAGCAGCTTCACACATGTCTCTGAAAAGGTAGTAAGCATATAAGGATCCATTCCTAGCTCAATTGGATCCCTACTACATGGAGTAGAGACTTCCGTGAAGCCCTTCTGAGCTTCCTTAGATGTCCCCTTCGCCTGTTCCATCTCAAATTTAGGTTCCTTTGTAGGAGCATCGTGACCCTTCCCATTTTCTCCGAGCTGTTTCCTTGCATCGCCCCCTGTAGTTGCTTTGCTCCTCAGTACCATGTTTACGTTGGGGTCCTCTTCACGCAATTCAAACCTCATCATTTGGATATTTTGAGTTGGAGTAGGCTGTAATACCCCCTTTTTGCACATTTTGGAAATCAACATCGGACAATCTACCATTTCATGGTCAAACTACTCATAGTATGGACAAGATATCCTCGTTAGGTTAGTAAAGTCACGAGTGTAGTGCGCCAACCCTCCGCAATTATAACAGATCAGCTGTCTGCGCCCTCATTCAGGCCCCATTCCTCCTCTTCCTCGCCCATGTCTTTGGAATCCAACGTGTGGCCCTGTGGCTAGGTCGAAACCTCGTGCCTCAGTCTGCATTTGATAGGATGGGGTCCTCTCCATCATTATCTTGTAGCTTCGACACGTTCACTTGTCGTGACCCGTTGATCTACAGAAGTTGCAATACTTATGCTGTAGAATCTGGGTATACTTCTACAATAAGTGACAGTTGTCTATTGCGTGCTTTCCTCCTACTTGACAAATCATGCACCAGAGCATGGGCGCCACACATGGCCCTGCTTGTACTTCTAGCCTTAATCGCATTGGCACCCCTCCCAGCAGATAGTTCGCGAATACGGGGCAGTGGTCCTTATTGTGACCTCGACCTTTGCATTTGATACACCCCACTTTTGTACGCGCCTCTAGTCGGGGTGCCCTTTCTTGCTTCAAACTTTGCATTTTTAAGCATAGGTTTTGTAGTTGTGCGTGGATTTGCAGAACTCCCAACCCCAGATTCTGTATTGGAGTTTCATGCAACCTCATTGCTATATCTAATGCTTCAGTATGGGTTGAGATCTTTTCCTGTGATAGCGCTGTCCTTAGATGTGGTGACAAAGACACCACAAACCACACACAGTGTTGTGCATCCATCAATGTTATGTTAGCTTCGCAGATTGTACTCTTCAATCTCTAATCCAGATCCCACTGGGTTTCACCATGCAGCAACATGATCTCCTTGAACCCGATGATCGACAACGTTTCTAATTTTGGAGGGATAAATTCTTTGTTCAATGCATCCTAGATCACTGCTATTCCCACATTCGCGTGATCACTTGAGTACTTTATATATCACGTCAACATGTGGTCTTGCAGTGCACTAACTAGAGTAGCCTTTTTTATGTTATCATCTTTTACACCTTGGGCTTCCCATACAGACTTTAGCATGAACCAGAACTGATCTGGTTCCTCATTTCCTACGCCTCTAAATACCTACAACTTGATCGCACTTGCCATTCCAACCCTCAGTGGTGGCGGAGGCAATGTAGGTGAAGATGGGTCTGATGTAGGTGAAGTAGGTGATGGTGTGGACGACGACGGTATCAGTGGAATGCATTCCTCTATCAATAGGATTATGCTTCTCAGAGAGAACCCTGCGAACTCCTCCTTGCTTTTTCATGAATGTGAAATCAGAGGACTGTTTTCTAATCCTTCTGTCCCTCGGTAGCCTCTTCCGCTCCTTGTAACCCCAGACATCAATGGATGTGCATAACTCGTTTTTCACATAACAACATTTTAATCCAGGTATTCAGCGATTTGATGTACTTACCCTGCGGTCCTTGGAGAAAGCGCCTTTATGTTTCACTGTAACTCACAGTTGTGTCTATCGCGAATTCAATGATAAACACTCCTATTATTTGGTCCAACCAATGATCTACTACCCATGTGATTTTATCTTCAGATGCTTCTAGCCTACACACCAACTCTAGCATCCACACAATGGGTTGATTCAGTCTGCACCTTCCCTGACTATCAGATAGCCTTGTGATCCACTCGTACGGTTCTGTTGAGAAGGACACGAAGAAGATCTCATGGATTTCTATGTATATGTAGTGATCCAGCCACCTTTCCTCAGATATCTGTGGATTTATGTTTTCCTATACCACAAACTCGTGAAGCTTCTGATCCAACCAATATTCAAGTTCTTTCTTCATAGGGTTCCAGTGTTCCGACATCAGACATTCCTTAGGCAATAGTACATGTGCAGACTATGGGGCTAGTCCAGGTATCACTAGGATTCAGTAAATTGTCAGTAGCAAAAAAGGGCAAAGAAATCACCAATGAAATCGATGAGGATGAGGAATATTTGTAGGACCTGATCACTTATATCGAAGCACAGGATGAGGAAGCAAAGGATGTTGTCCAAATACCGTCGCTACCACCATATATCTCTCCATGGCATGGGACGACCAAGATACCAAAGGACCTAGATGTTGCAAAGAGTACGCTCCAAACCCCACTTCTCCTAGATGAGATAAGGTTTGACGGTCTACCGTTGGGCTGAATACCAAGTATCAAGTTCGAAGATTGGGATCTTGTGGATAGCGAGAAGTTCCCTCAGTTGGCCGAAGATAAATTACTATAGCGGAAGTGGCTAAGGGGTGTGGAAAAGGCGAGATTACTCAATTTGAGGTGGATACCCCACTATCACCACATGGCCATCACCATTTTTGTTATCTGACAGTTACTATGTCTGGTACATGATGGGTATCTCTGGTTGGAGGAACCAATTCCCATCACGACTGATTTAGTACACCAACTTACCCATCTGCCTACTAAAGGGAATGACCCCGCAGACATAGCTAGCACCAGTAGTGATGTGGGTCTCACTGAAGCAATGAAGGCTAAATATAAGCTAGAACCCTATGAAGAAAGAACTTGAATATGGGTTGGATCAGAAGCTTCATGAGTTCGTGGTACAGGAAAATAGAAATCCATGGATATCTCAGGAAAGGTGGCTAGATTGCTACATATACACAGAAATCCATGGGATCTTCTTCACGTCCTTCTCAACAGAACTGTACGAGTGGATCGCAAGACTAGCTAATAGTCAGGGAAGGTGCAAACTGGATCAGCCCATCGTGTGGATGCTAGAGTTAGTGTGTAGGCTAGAAGCATCTACAGATAAAATCGCACGGGCAATAGATCACTGGCTGGACTGAATAATAGGAGGGTTTATCACGGAATTCATGATAGACACAACTGTGAGTTACATCGAAGCAGAAAGGTGCTTTCTCTAAGGACCATGGGGTAACTACATCAAATCGCTGAATACTTGGATTAAAATGTTGTTATGTGAAAAACGGGTTATGCGCATCCATTGATGTCTAGAGTAATGAAGAGCGGAAGAGGCCACCGAGGGACCGAAGGATTAGAGAACATTCCTCTGATTTCTATTTTGTGAGAAAGAAGGGAGGATCTTGTAGGATTATCTCCGAGAAGCGTAGTATGATTGATAAAGCAGCGCATTCCACTGGTACCACCACAATCCACTCCATCCCCACATCACCTACATTGAACCCATCTTTGCATAACCCACCTTCACCACCACTGATGGTTGGAATGGCGAGTGTGATCAAGTTGCCCATATTTAGAGGCTTTGGAAATGAGGAACCAGATCAGTTTTGGTTCGTGGTAAAGGTTGTATGGGAAGCCCAAGGCGTAACAGATGATAACATCAAAAAGGCTAATTTGGTTAGCATGCTGCAGGACCACGTGTTGATGTGGTATATAAAGTACTCAAGCGATCACCTGAATGCGTGAATAGCAGTGATCGAGGATGCATTGAACAAGGAATTTAACCAACCAAAATCAGACATGTAGTCATTCATCGGGTTCAAGGAGATCGTGATACTACCTGGTGAAACATCGTGGGATCTAGATCAGAGATTGAAGAGTACAATCCGTGAGGCTAACATGATGCTGATAGATGTGCAACATCACGTGTGGTTTGTGGCATCTTTGACACCACATCTAAGGATGGCACTGTCACAGCAAAAGATCTCAACCCAAGCTGAATCATTAGAGATAGCGATGAGGTTGCATGAAACTTCAATACAAGATTCGGGGTTGGGAGTTCAGCAAATCCACATGGAACTACAAACCCTATGCTTGGAGTTGCAAAGTTTGAAGCAAGATAGGGCACCCCGACCGGAGGCGCATGAAGAAGTGTAGTGTATCAAATGAAAAGGCCAAGCTCATGACAAGGACCACTGCCCCGTATTTGCAAACTATATGGGAAGGGGGGGGGACCAATGCCATTGCAACCAAAGGCACAAGTAGGGCCAAGCACGACGGCTGCACTGTGGTGCGCAATCTGTCAGGTGGGAGGAAAGAACACTATGAACAACTATAATCTATTGCAGAAACTTATACACCCCCCCAATAGCTATTTTGTAATTTTTGTAGTTCGATGGGCCATGATGAACAAAATTGCCAAAGTTATGAGTTGCTGATGGATCGGACACTTGCTTACAGGATGCAAACTGAGGCGCAAGGTCATGATCTAGCTACAACAATAGCACACGGTGGATTCCAAGGATGTAGGCGGGGACAAGGAATGGGACTTGGACGAGGGCATGGACAATTAATTTGCTACAATTGTTGAGGACTTGGGCACTATGTGCATGATTGCACAAACCCAACTGGACATGTTTCTCGTATTTTTACCAATTTGATCATGAAGTAGTAGATTTCCCCACACTAATTGCACAAATGCACAAAAAAGGGGTGCTTTAGACTACTCCCACTTAGAACGTCCAAATGATGAAGGTTGAATCGCGTGAAGAGGACCCTAACGTGAACATGGTGCTCAGAAGTGGTGCCACTACAGGAGAAGATAAGGGGAAGAAACCCGAGGAGGATACATGGGTTCACAAGGCCCCTACAAAGCAACCTAAGTTTGATTTGGAACGTGTGAAGGAAACATTTATGGAGGCTAAGAAGAGCTTCATAGAGGCTTCTACTTCAGGCAACAAGGATCAAGTTGAGCTAGAAATGGATCCTTCTATGTTAACTACCTTTTTAGAGACATGCATGAAGCTACTATGGGACAATAAAGCAGTTAAGGGGTTGCAAGAGTTGATAACTAGGTGCGCAGGGTCGAGTGAGCCGTGCATGGTCTGGAAACTAGGTAAGCATGCTTTGCGCACCGGGCAGGAAATGCGGTTGACTGCCCGAATTGGTGACTATGACATGGATTAGGTCATTCTGGATTTAGGGTCAGATATGAATGTGCTACCTAAATATACTTGGGAGTGTATGGGCAGGCCCGTGCTACAATGGTCTCCTATTCAATTACGGATGGCGAACCAACAGAAGATCTTGCCTATGTGGAGACTACAAGGAGTCACAGTAGACATTGAAGGTGCGAGCACACAAAAATATTTTGAAGTAATAGAAATTGTGGATGACAGCAACCCGTATCCTACATTGTTAGGGATAGACTAGGCCACGGATATGAATGAAGTCATCAACCTAAAGCAATGAAAAATCATATTTGAGAAAATGTCTCTCCGTGTCGTGGTTCCATTGGATCCAGCCAAAGGGGTGTGCTATACTGAGCCTGTGCGTGATGAGGACAGTGAACATGAACTGTATTGTATTTACCAGATCACAATGCAAGATTAGGATTGGGTGAATCTAATAGTAGACGGTAGAATATCATGGGAATAGGATAGTTCTCGTACGTCAGACTCAAATGAAGAGATTGAGTGATGGCAGAACCGATTACATGAGGTAACAACACTAAATTGTAATATGATGGTTAGATCACTACGTCATGTGATGATAGAAGCAAGGGAGCTGCCAAAAAATGAGGGTGCAATGAAAACGGAGGAATTGGTCGACCACTGTGAAATGACAAGCTTGGAACAGAAGCAACATGGTGCGCAAACAGGGGCGCTGGGCGCCACAACTGCACAAGGGTGGAATACACACCAAAATATTAGGAGAAAGTGGTGCGAATGTAGAAGGCCAACACACGTATGTCTTGGAGGCCAAAGCAGGGTGAGTGTCCATCGGTGGCGTAGGGTGCAGATGTATGTGGTGCAAATGCCTAATTAACTAAGAATCAAAAATACAAATTCACCACAGCGATGCATTCCACCAGCTATTCGCGACAAAGCCAGCAGGAAAATAGGGGGGAGAATAAATAGTATTCATCTGGTAAGACAACCCACTAGGAATCTGTAGATACCAAGGGTACGATGGGCCTATGAGACCATCTGCAGAAGGAGGGGGGCGAAGGTGATTTTGTCAATGGTACGACAAAAATGAATCAAGAATGAGTAGGGTAGCAACAAGCTTCACGAAATCGATGAAGAATGGGCGCGACTAAGAAGGAAAAGCATGAGGTTGGAGGAAGGAATCAGCAAAATGAAAACTGGCATCACACAGGTGGGTTGTGCAAATCTACAAATAAGGAAACCAGGCCTGGCCATGTCTACCACGGTAATAGAACGCACCGTGACCCTGCTACCATCGCTGTGACAACACCAACAGAGGAATGTAGCATATACAACAGTGAACAAGGGGATAACAGATACGAAGGCACTCAAAAGGTGCCTGTAGCTTGGGCTCATGGGGAAGTGGAAATCTTGCACCTGGGGTGCAACCACCTGACTAGCTATGGAAAGCACAGTCTCAGCGCCCCAAGTAGTTGAAAGAAGGTGAGGGACTATAAACAAGTCTGCGGGAGGCTTGTGTGGAAAGAAGGGTCCATGTAGGGCCAGTCGGTCAGCAAGATTGTGACCGTGCCGAAGGGGCTGTACTGTTGCATGGGAAGGTTGGGAGGTGACCGTTAATGTCACTATTCATGACAAGAAGTTTAGATTACGGTAGAGAGGAGCAGGCGGTGGGCCATTAAGGCAGGAGTTCCGAGATAGATACAAAAAGATCTGCCACCAAGAAGACATTAATGAGTTGAAAGTGGAGGGAAGGATTACATTCAAACTCACGTGGTCCTACAAAAACCCTTGGCCAACACTGGGATATTTGAGATTTGAGCCAGTACAGAACAGTAACCACCCAGCTATCAGGCCTCCGATGAGTACCATGGCTAGAACACGAGCAAGGTTCACGGAAGAGTTGCATTTGGCCCAAGAGGACCCGGAAGAAGCAACTACTGCCCCTGAGGTTCCAAAGTCCCCTCGCACACCGCGACCCCAAAAAGACAAGCAGACTATGGGGCCAGTCTGGGTATCACTGAGATTCAGTAAATTGTCAGTGGCAAAAAAGGGCAAAGCAATCACCACTAAAATTGACGAGGATGAGGAAGATTTGCAGGACCTGATCGCTCAGATTGAAGCACAGGATGAGGAAGTAGAGGATGTTGTCCAAATACCGTTGCTACCACCATATATCTCTCCATGGCATGGGACGACCAAGATACCGAAGGACTTGGATGCCACAAATAGTACCCTGTAGACCCCGCTTCTCCCGGATGAGATAAGGTTTAACGGTCTGCTGCTGGGTCGAATACCATGTAACAAGTTCGAAGATTGGGATATTGTATACAGTGAGAAGTTCCCTTAGTTGGCCGAAGATAAATTACTACAGAGGAAGTGGCTAAGGGGTGTGGAAAAGTCGAGATTACTCAATTTGAGGTGGATACCTTGCTATCACCGTGCGACCATCACCATTTTTGTTATTTGACAGTTACTATGTCTGGTACATGATCGGTATCTCAAGTTGGAGAAACCAATTCCCATCACGGCCGATTTAGTCCACTGATTGACCCATCTACCTACTAAAGGGAATGACCCCATAGACATAGCCAACACCAGTAGTGATGTGGGTCTCACTGAAGTAATGAAGGCTAAATATAAGTTGGAAAAGCGGAAGTGTGGGTATGCCATAGCGAGCATAAAAGACTGAGGGGTGCAAGTTTCCACCCAACTACTAGTGAGTAAACTAATGCCACACAGATGAGGTGCCAGCCTCTGTCATTGTGCTTATGGAGTAGTGTGCAAAAGGGGTTCAGTTCAACTGGGCACAGTTTCTATGCGAAGAATTTTTTACCAATTGTAAGGATGCACATGAGAAGGGTAAGACTTCCCATTATGCATGGTTGCTACTATCAATCCTTCTGGTTGTAGGAGAACTACTACAGGGTAACTAGTATGTTAGCATCGAGAAGAACCTACCTGAAGCAGTATGGTATAACTCGCTTTGAGCTACAAAGAATGCCACGAGGGTTTGTGACATCAAGGTATTTTGGATATTCATGGAGGTGAGTATCTAGACATGGATCGCTCGTAGACCATGGTTGTCCCTGACAGTATACAACAATTTGCAAAGCACGGCCAAGTTCAAAGCGGACATGCATAACCTATATATCTGGGCGTGGAAGGATCCAAAACAAACATGGGTAAAGCTTCCATTCATTGCAATGGATGATGCAATTTACGAGGTACTGGCAGCATGGCCTCCGGAGTGGCATGCCCCAGACGTGGCCATATTAGAAAGGATGGCAGCATAGCAGTGAAAGAAGGAAATCCAACTGTGACTCACTAAACTGGTGGAAAGGACACGTCAGGGACAAAAGGCAGCTTCGCAACAGGAGGCGACCAAGGAAGTAATAACTGAGGAGATCATGGAAGATCAGGGAATGTCATTGAAACGGGACATGCAGAAGGAAACAGAGACACAGGAACACATGGAATTTCCCACAAAATCGACCCAAGGCAAGAGGCCACGCATCAAGTAATCACCACATACACGCAAAAGGTTAAGAACAACAAAGAATTTGGAGAAAGAGTTTCTTGACAACAACAAACCAGTGTGCAATGTCACTCCAAGTGCATTGGAGGAGCTAACAACAGAGCAGACAACTATGTTGGGGGAACTCAGAGGGCAGCTATAGGCATTACAGGTGTGACCCTCGGGAGGGATAATACCAAACCTAGCAGATGACGCAGCCGTTGCCGAGCAGATGGTGCGCACCCACACAAGGAACACTTTAGTGTTGCCAACAGGCGCTGTCTTTGCAGAAGCCGAAGGTGAAATGAAAAGTTGGGGGTTGAATTTGGCTTCCCTTCTAAGAGAAACCCTATACCACCTGTAGGATGGTGTAACTGGTGAGCTTCATGCCAGGGAAGGTTGCGCCCTCCAAATCTTAATGGAGCACAAGGAAAATCTGGAGAAGGTCAGTCTACAGTGTGATGACTTGGTCGCAGACAACTAGGAAGTGGAATAGGCTATGGCGGAGGCTTGCAGCAAGGTACCAGAGTTGGCTATTGGTGAGCACCAGTATTGTAGCAATAATGATGCAACTCTTAGGGCTTCCTACTTTAATTTCATCAACTCGGTAGTTTGTAACAAACCTGGAAGCGATGGTGCTATATGCACAAGTACTAGTTCTTACTGCAGGCAGTCACTTGGTCAGCTGGCGCAAGATCACTAGGAGCTCAAGCCAACTTCTATGAATTCTAGAAGAAGCTTTATATGTAATGAAAGAAAGAAAATCTTACTCTACATAGGCTACTCTACTTGCAGAAAGAGAAGGAAGACTGAAATGTGAAGTAACCATAGCAAACCTTAATTAACTGAATAACCCTAATTTTGAAGAAAGAGAGATGAAAAACCATAAAATGAATGCCATTACCTACTTAGGAAGTAAAAAACATATATTCAAGCTATTTCTAGAAGGAAATGAGAAAAACACATCTTTTTGGGTTTTTATGTATTTTATGTGAAATTGTCATGCATGTAATTTATTTGTTTGTGGATGTCGCAGCGATTAGGTGGTGATGGAGGGTGACTTTGGGATTTTCACAGGTGTAGGAAGGTGTGGAGGGGTCCTAGGAGGCCTTTGGTAACCTTCTGGAGGCTTTCCCTACAATCAGACTTTGAAAAGTCACCTATAGGAAATTCTACAGGAGGCTGCAGGGGATCTACTGGAGGTCTACAGGAGGATCTATAGGATGATGCCGCGATCTATTTTAGAGATTTTAAAGGTGGTAAGATGGTTGGAAAGGTTAGATGAAGGCTATAAGTATGTTTTAAGGTGTCAGAGGTTCATCAAGGAGGATTAGGGGAGAGAATGATGGTTGGATTTGTTCAAGGGACGAGAGGAATGTTTATGAGAAAAGTGTAGAAAATTAGGGCAGATTTTTGAGGGGCTGTGAATGACTTGTGGAACATGTAGAAAAGAGAGATGGTGATGGCTGATTTATTGACTTATTATGAGTAGAAATGTACTGAAAAAGAGCTGTAAATCAGACTCTGAAACTAAGGAAACAAAGAAACTAGCTGCACCAAAAACAAAATTGTATCTCATGTTAACATAAATTCCAATCTAGGAGAATAAAATGCTGAACAATGTTATATGAAAAGGAAAGCATGGAAAGAGATTTATTGCAGAAATAGAAATGAGCATGGCAAAATGGATCTGAAGCAAAGCATTAACTTCTAAATCAAACTATAACACCAGAAATTGCATGAGGAAGGCAAAGCTGTGTTTTTGTGGCAGCAACAGTGTCTTGACCTTAGCTCATGGTTCCAAAGGGAGGAAAGGAGGTCAAGGCTCTATTGATGGCTTTTTTGTATCTTTCTCCTAAATATATTTAACCTACTTCAGCAAACTAATATGGAAACAGTTATGTAAATCACCAAAAGAAACCTATTCTAACCAGGAAAGAAATCTATCTAACTACAACTAATTCATAAACTACAACAAAACATATAAATACAAAACAAGAGGTACTAGGCAGCTTGGGTTGGTCCCTAACCCAAGAGATTCAACTGTTTGAGGTAACTTAGTGGTCGCTCAGAAAGGATTTCATCTTCATTATCAAAATAATAGTCACATTACATGAAACTATCCACAAAAGTAAGCTCGAAATGAGCTGAGAAAAAGCTGCAACAAAAGTGTGAAAATTTGACTAGCATCGAACAACCTAATGAGGCTCTAGGCCTCTCTATTTATACAACTGGAACTGCCAATAGTTCTCCTAAAACCGAGGAGGCTTGGCTCCCAAGAGTTGAGATAGACAATAGTTACTCTTCACTTGCTCGGCTGCCTCTTTGATACATTGATGTGGCTGCTTGTGCTCCAAGCTTTCTGAAAGAGGATTCGAAGTAGGGAATCATCAATGAGGGGGACACCTTCCTATAAATCCTCTCCCTTGTCTTCCTCGAATATTGTTTGCCAAATGCTAATTAAACCTTTTCCTTTGTCTCAAAATTGATCAAAAATATGCATAAAGCACACATTAGACTTCATGGCATAATGACTAACCCAACTCAATATATTAGCATAAATATAATAAAAAACATGCAATAAATTAATGAGAATCATGGATTAAGCTAAGTTAGGAGGAAAAATTAGCCCATATATTTACCCATTTATGGGGCTTATCATCACCCCCGTACTGAATGTGTTGCTCATCCTCTAAGAAACTAGTCCATCTCCTCATCTTTGATGGCCCCGATGGCCTCCCTGACATCCCATGCTTCTAATGTGAGGTCCTATTCTTTTTCATGGAATCCTGCCTTTCTGTCCACTTCTTCCCACTTCTGTTGTTCTTCTTCCTCTTTTTTACCCTCTAGCAGTGCTAGCAGCAGTGCGGGACTTAGTTTGAGGCCAATCCAATTGACCTTCAAACTCTGCATAGATTGCTTGCACAGTGGGACTCTCGTCAATGCTAATTTCATCCTTTTTGGGGAGTGATACTCATATGCAATCTATGTGGCAGTGTATTCCACCTCCTCATACAAGCATGAATGCAATCATCTCCAAGTAATCTTTCCATGTCCTCAAAATGTGCAATAGCCTAAGCCTGATCATTGATATACTTAGGGGCACTTTAAGGATGACTTACAAGTAGCTGGTGTGCACTGATGAGAGCCATGGTGTCTGATGGCTTAGCTCTAATCATTAAGGGTTCATTTTGTTCTTTTATCATCACCTTTCTTATCTCTGTTGCCCTTAATGCCTCATGATTCATCCATGATTCCATGGCCATTAGTTATAGGTCCCCTAGCCTAGCATTGGGATCCTATAGGTTCACATCGGTGAGGGCCATGTTATGCAAATAGAACTCTGCTATCTTTGCCTTGTCTTCTGCTGAACTTTGGTCACATAGGTCCATGAACTATTTGTAATCGTGAAATGGCATTGTGCCTCTCTGTGCCAAAGTCTTGATCTAAAACTGTATCCATTGGTCGTTGAGGTATACTCCATATGATTTTGCTGGTTGTCTACACTGTAGTGCCTCCATAGACCAGCTGTCCATGCATGCCAATTTTGTTTCCCTTTCTTGCAGTTGTTTTCTTAACATTTCGTTTTTTTTTTCCATGTGAGATCTTCTGATTGCTTCTGTATGTCTTACAGTGCTCAACTCTCTGCCCATTCCTCTAATCTTGCTCTCCATGTGGCTAATATCATCCACCCATTTTGACTTGGCGATCTGCATCCATCTATGGCTCCTTATCCTTTCCTTTTCGAGTTCAAAGAAAAGTGGGACTGCGAATTTCTGTGGAATAATTTTTCCTCTTTCAAGAAGCTTGTAATAAGAGCCCAAACTAGGATGGGGGTCAGGTTCTTGTGTCTCTGTTGTTTCATCCTTCCCCTTGGTCTTCTCTTCTACACTTTTCTCAAGTTTTTCGGTCTCTTGTAGCTTTGTTAGGGTCTCAAGTAGAGCATTCTGTGCCTCCTATTGGACTGTTTTTGAGTCCTGTAGGTCTATTCTTTCCTTCCAAGCGGAAGATCTAAGACTTCCTCTTTCATAAGTGACGAGGGTTTTGGAGGGAGATTCTTCCCTTTTGTCAGTATGGGAATCTTCAATTGTAATAGGCTCTTTTGAGGATGGCTGTGGCTTCTCTATTTTTATCCTTGTTCTTTTTCGAGCCTTGAAATATATTGATGGTTGCCTTTTCGTCTTTTACTTGGGTTTAATTGGGGTGCTGAGGGCAGCAAGAATAGTGGCTACCTCCCTTTCCATTGTCTTAGGAGACACTTCTATCTTCCTTGCCCCTTTTTCCTCTTCTTTTGTCTTCTCTGCCTCTACTAGCTTTGTTTCATCTAGCTCTGTTTTTGTTTCCTTCTCATCTTGTTTAGTTTCTTCCTTCTTTGTGTTAGTATTTTTCTTCTTTGTTTTAAGTTCTTCCTTCCCTGTTTTAGTTTCCTCTTCCTCTGTTTTGGTTTTCTCCTCATCTTCCCCTTTTTTTTCTTCCCCCTCACTTTCAAAAGGACTGAGGTCATATGTGAGGGCTTTTATATCATCTTCTCCTGTCATATTTCTGAAGATTTTCCAGGTTATGGGGATTGTGAAGGTGTGAAGGGCTTCTTCCACTAATAGTTTAATCAACCCATGGTGAGCCAACTGATCTGGACCCCTTGCCTTCAACTTAATGCTGGAGTCTATAAGGGACTGTAGGAGAAAATAGGGAATGCTGAGTTTTTGGGGTGTGGGAGTGTCCATGCCATATCTCACCTCATGGAGAAGTCTAAAATGGTAGCCATAAGCTATGCTATACCTCCCTTCACATGAAATGTACTCAGTGATTTGGTAACTGAACTCATCCCAAGGGTAAGGTATGCTTGTTATTCTAATGCCATTTTTGTCTTCTATAGGGTGTTGATTTGGTTGGAAGAAGGTTTTCTTGGCAACTTGTCCCATTGGCTTTTCATCTTTGCTCCAAGGTAATCCAAGTGGGAGGCTAGTAACCCTACTGATAAATTCTGGGGTGATTTGCACGGTGAGACATTTGAAAGTCATAGTGGCATGGGTATTTGAGTGGGGTACCAAGGAAAGGGAAAACTCCTGAGCCACTTCTTCATCAAACCCTCTAAATTTTTTGAAAACTGGCATCCAATTGGCTCTGGTGAAAATGGCTACTACAACAGGATGTTCATGGAGACTGACTTCATTTGTGGGTTCCTTCGTGATGAATCACCATCTCATTTTTCTTGCACCCCTTTTGGAACATCCTAGCTGGAGAAGGAGACAAGAATTTTTTCAGAAACAGGAAACAGAGAAAAACTATGTTTTTTTTAAGAAACAGGCATAACTTTTTTATGAAATTCCTCTTCTTTTTCAGGCTTAATTCTTCCTTAAAATTGCATCATTCCTTGCACATATTAATATCCCAGGTGGGTTTGTACAGAGCCTACCTCTTCAAGTCCAAATTTGAGTGAAAACCCCATGTTTTCTCTTGAAAAACTGCTTACTTCCCCTCCTGTAGAGCTAGCTGTAGGTTCTCTTGTAGAACTTGTTACTACTTCTATAGAACCCAATAATGCTCCTATAGAACGTCGATAGGAGGAGAAGGACTGAAAATGATAGAGAATGATGGTTTCGAGGCTATGGAGGTGGTATGGAGCTTGCTACAACTATGGGGACAATGATGAAATGGAAACAAAGGTGGTGGAGGAGTTTGAGGGGGAGTACTTATGTCTATTTTGAGATATTTTTGGTGATGATGTGAGTTGGCAAAAAGCGTATGTTTCCATTATTCGGATCATTTGTCCCCACTGCTGTGTCATCATGAATCCTCATGACTTCTGCTCGCAATCACTTCCCATCATTTTCATCGGAGTTTATACACCTGCCACTACCTGTCTTCTGGATTTTTTGTGAGTTGACTAGGCACACATGTGGTGGGATCTCTGGATGAGAACAGTCGAACTGGATGAGGGTGTTTAGTTAACTAGCCACATTTCTGGTTTAACCCTAACCATCTCATTCATTCATGTGATTTTTGAATTATACATATGCAATAGAGAAGAGGGTTAGACACTTACCTGCAGGTTGAATGTTTGTGTTGCGGTGCTTCTTGGTTCTATTGTTGTTGCATCCTCAGATTTCAGTGCTGCATGCCTGTATCCCTTCTGCTATATGATTTTTTCTCCTTGATATGTGACTTGTTTGTTTTGTACAGGTACCCGTTCATTAAATCTTTCTTCGGACATCCTTTGCATTCCTGTGGCTTCACCTATTTCGCTGCTGGAGCTTGATTTTAAGGGGATCAACTACTACAAAAAATCCTACAGGAGCTCCTGTAGCTATTTATCCCTCTAAAATTTTTAGTTGATTCTTGTGCTGGGGGCCGTGAGGATGCTACTAGAGATACTGATGGTGTTGGAGAGGGATTTGGTAAGCTACAGGTGAGTTTTGGAGGTGTTGTTCTTTTTATTTCCTTATTTTCTTTTTAAACTGGTTTCTGTGTTTTTTTCTGCAGGAAGGAAAGAAATCAATGGAAATGAGGTGGTGCAGGTGTGGGATGGAGGGTTAGGATGGTGGATAGTTGTAGGATGGCCTACATGCTCTCTATGAAAATTCCCAGCTCCTCAAACTATTTTTAATTCCATTTCGAGCTCTCTGTGATTTCTATAGGAGCCTCCTGTAGAACACACATGGCCTCTTGTAGGATACACAGTCTTCAGAAAATAAACATAGAGAGGTGGAAGAAAGGTCAGGAGTGATGGAGAAGAGTTTAGAGGATGTGTAATAGGCTTTGTTGCATCTTCTTTTTGCTTCTTGTGGTCCACCTGTAACTTGCAATGCATTTTAAAAGTCAACTTCCTCTTCCTATTTCTTTGTTTTTTTTTTTTTAAAGACAACTAGGACGCCTCCAAGAGGTTTTCACCCTACTTGCTTGCCCTAGGTTCCTTCAAGGGATGTTTTCACCTAGGGATCTTATTTTCTCTCTTTTTTTGTTTTTGTCATCACTGGGCCACCTCAAAAGAGGTTTTAAACCCAATGATGAGACTCAAGCACCTCATAGAGGTTTTCATTTGAGTCCTTATTAATTTTTCCTTTTTTTCAATGAGTGGGTGGTGTGTAGGCTGAGACTTGCTCCACTACCAACACTGTATTATTGAGATCTTCAATGAAATCTTGCTTGGAGAGGGGCCTCTTGTAAATTTTCAACATATGCCCATTAACAAGCATGGGGATGGCTCCCTCATTAATGGTTCTGATCAGAACTGAACCATTGTCATTGCACTTTTCTACAGTGTAGGGTCCCAGCCATCTTGTCCTCAACTTGCCTTTGAAATCTTTATACCTTGATTCATAGAGCAGTGCCCAATCTCCTTCTTGGAATTGCTTCTCCTTGATATTTTTGTCATGCCATATATTCCTTTGAAGTTGGACTACCTTTGTGTGGAGAAGGGCCTGCAATCTTTGTTCATACAATCCATTGAGCTGGAGTAACCTTTCCCTTTGTGCATGGCTGAGGTCTAGGTACAACTAAGTTTCCATCCTTAGTGTATTGTATTCAAATTCTATTAACAAAAAAGCCTTCTTCCCATAGACTAGTTCATATGGTGTGAACCCAATGGTAGTCTTCCATGTGGTGTTATAGGCCCAGGTGGCCTCAACCAATCTGTTTGCCCAATCCTTTCTATTGCTGCTCACTACCTTGGTTAGAATTCCTTCCAAAGCTCTATTAGTGACTTCCACTTGCCCAATGGCTTATGGATGGTAAGGGGTGGAAGTCTTGTGCTTGATTTTTTTATGTGTGAACATGTCTTCAGTCAAATTGGAAGTGAATTGACTGCCTTGATTTGTAACCAGTTCTCTGGGATAACCGAACTTGTAAAATATGTTTTCTCTTAAAAACTCAGCTACTTTTTCTTTTGTTGCTGCCTTGATTGCTTTTGTCTCTGCCCATTTTGTCAGATAATCGATGCACATAATGTTGTATTGTTTCTGTTTTGAAGGAGGGTTGATAGGACCCACAAAGTCCATGCCCCACTTCTCAAATGGCTCAAAAGTCACTTGAGGCTACATGGGTATCTCATGATTTAGAGTAGGTTTCCCCATCCTTTGGCACCGACCACATTCACTGATATATCTCTTCACATCTTGATGAAGAGTGGGCCAATAGTAACCTGCTTGGCAAAATGGCCTCCACAAAGCCCATCATGACAGGTCAAGAGAATGTCAAAAACTTCCTCCTCCCTGACACATCTTCTCAAGATCTGATCTGGGCCAAGTTTGAAGAGATTGTCCCTAATCCAGGTGAATGGGGTTCTTTTCCTCACGATATTGCTCTTCTCTTTCGAGGATAGGTGTTGTGGGAATTGTGATGAAACCAAGTAATTTTCTATATCAGCAAACCATGGAGAGACTATTGAGATAGAAAATAGGTTCTCATCTGGCATTTGATCGTCCACCATTCCTTCCTCACCTGTAGGAAAATTTACTCTAGACAAAAAGTCAACAACAACATTTTCTTTACTAGGATTATCAACAATGGTTAAATCAAAATGCTGCAGTAAAAGCAACCATCTAATAATTCAATCATTTACATCTAGTTTTTTCATTAAATACCTAATTATAGCATGATCAGTTTGTACAAAGGTTTGATAGCCTATGATGTAATGTTTGACTTTATTTAAGGAATGTATTATAGCTAGGAGTTCCTTCTTGGTTACCGTGTAGTTTAACTCTACCTTGGACAAATTTTTACTTATAAAGTATATGGCATAAGGCAACATTTCATCAACTTGCCCTAAGGTTGCTCCTATTGCTTTGTTCGAGGCATCTATGTTAATGTGGAAGGGTAGGGCCCAGTTTGGGCCTCTCAAAATTGGGGCAGTGACAAGTTTTCTCTTCAAGGTATCTAGGACTTCTTTACAATTTTTAGTCCATATGAACTCAACATCTTTTCCCAAAAGACCAAACAATGGAGAGGCTAACTTACTGAAATCTTTAATGAATCTTCTGTAATATCCCTCTAATCCTAGGAAATTTTGGACATCTCTCACCTTGTGAGGAGGTGGGAACATTTGGATGATGGCAATTTTGTGGGGGTCCACCCGCAATCCTTGTTGAGAGATTACATGGCCTAGCACAGTCCCTTCAGTCATCAAAAATTCACTTTTTTCCAGACTGAGGGACAGGTTCATTTCAATACACTTATCCAAAACTTTTCCTAGGTTAGATAAAGCTTCCTAAAATTTAAAACCATAAGGAGTAAAATCATCCATATATATTTCCACTGCATCATGAACCAGTTCAGAAACGATACTCAATACTGCTCTCTGGAAAGTGGCAGGAGCATTGCACAAACCAAAAGGAAGGACCCGATATGCAAAGGTACCCCAAGAACAAGTGAAAGTGGTTTTATTTTGGTCTTTCGGGCTGATCTGGATCTGATTGTATCCGTTGAACCCATCTAGGAAGGAGAAAAACTTTTTCCTCGCCAGACCATCTAACACTTGATCTATGAAAGGAAAAGGAAAATGGTCCTTTTTAGTAGCCTTGTTCGATTCCCGATAATAGACACAGATTCTCCACTTACCATTTTTCTTTGGCACTAGCACCAAAGGAGAGACCCATTCACTATCAGAGATGGGGTAGATGAATCCTGCATCCAGTAACTTTTGCAATTCTTCCTTAACAATGTCTTTAAGGGCTAGATTCATCCTCCTTTGAGGTCGCCTGATTGGTTTCCAATCTTCCTTAATGTATATGTGATGAGGACAAACTGAAGGGTGCACTCCCTTCATCTCCTTATAGCTCCAGGCGAATGCATCTAAATGTTTTCTCAATAAACTACACAGTTCCTTCTCCTGGGAAGTTGATAGGGTTGAGTTGATTTTCAATGTTCTTTCTAGGCCAAAATCTATATTCTTAACATGGAGAGAGGTTGGTTCGGCCACACAGAGATCAGTTAAGGGATTGCCTTGGGTTTCTTTCACTAGATCTTCTAATGGAAAAATACTAGGGGGTGGATTCTGAATTAAATTTTTAATGATATCATCCACATTTTTCAGTTTCCCCCCCATGACAGTTTCTATTGTACATAGTGGTGCTGAATAGACTTCATCCTCATCGTTCTCCTCCAACCAGAGAGGTAGATCATATTCTAGTAGGGGTTGGGCAAGAGGGTATAGGATTAGTTGTTTGGACATATGCCCATTCTTGATTGCCATGTTCCTATCTCGACAGCTGATGTAGGCATTTGCAGTAGCCAACTAGGGTCTTCCCAGGATGAGAGGATACCCAGTGAGCTTTTCCTTTGGTTGGAGAACTAGGAAATTGGTAGGGTACTCCCAAGAATCAATGGAGACCATCACATCCTCCACAATCCCCTTAGGGGTCATGGTGGAGCGGTCTGCTAGCTGCAGTACTATCATGGTCTTTCTCAAGGAGCCCTGGAGGTTGAGTTTGACCATGGTGTCCTTTGTCATCATATCAATGACAACTCCTAGATCAATCAAGGTTTGTAGCATCATGGTGCCATTGATATGGACATCAACTACTGGGCTTCTAGGGTCAAGATATTTTGGACAGATTATCTGCCCCAACATTAGGTTAGATAGTTTTCCTATGACATTGATGGTTGGGGCATATCTCTTGCACCTACCTAGATGCCTGAAGCAATTCTCTTTGATCATCTTATTATATGTGGGCACATCCTTTATGGCCTGGAGAAGTGGTATCTTTACACATAACTGTTTCAGTTCTCCCAGAAGTTTAGTTTCTTCTGTAGTGGGCTGTGTTGTTCCAGATAATCTCTTAGGAAAGGGTGGAATTTCTTTTGGTTCACTTTCCTCTTTATCTTCCTCAACTTCTTGAGGGGGAGGTTGGCTATCTGGGAGAACCTTCCTAGATTGTAGGTTAATCTCTTGAATCTCCACAGCATAGTCTAGGCATGATGGTTCCCCACTATATACTTGCTGAGCCTGCCTGTTGTTTAGGTTTGGGTTTGGTTGAGTAGGCATTTGGGGTTGCCTTGGTGGAGCAGGAGGCAATGGTTTCTGTTGAGCAAGTGGTGGAGGAAAAAGAGTGGGAGGAGAGTTGTAGTGGGGCCTCGACCACTAATGAGATGCATTCCACTGAGGTTGTGGCTGAGCATAGGAGTGAAATGAATGATTGGTTGGTTGGGCATGATATTGAGATGGATATGACCAAGGAGGAGGTGTGGACTAGGAAGGATGAGCAAGGGGACCCAAAGAAGGTATGGAAGTGTCTTGATTGGGGTTGTAGTATGCTTGAAAAGTCCCTTGTATTCCCTACTGGTATGGTCTAGGTCCATGCGGTCTCCTTTGGTTCATGAAATAGAGTGGTTGAGTGGCTCCTTCGGCCCCCTGGTATACAAATTTAAGTCTCGGCAAGGAAGGGCATTTATCTATAGAATGATCTTCCTCACAGACCAAACAAACCCCTATAGAGTTTAATGGACACTCATTCCTAGGATGCTTTCTGGTGCACCTAAGACATAAAATGGCCAAAGCCCTCTCTGCTTCCTCTTCTTTCCTTTTGATATGCAAGGTAACCATTTGCATGGCAAGAGTCTGCAGCATCTCACTCTTGAGGTCTTCCAGCATTTTCCCAAGTTCACCTTTGAGGGGCAAATTGGATGAGGAGGTACTAGCTATGGGTTGACTCCCCCTACCTCTCCTTCTGGCTGCCCTAGAATGGTTCCTAAAAACAATCTTGATGTCTTCATAAGGTAGTTGGTAGATGTCTCCTCCAGCCAGGAGATGGAAGGTGTCTAGAAGGTCTTCTGGAATTCCCCTGAGTAGGACCAACTTCAAAGATTCAGGGTCAAGTGTGCACCTGGCCCTTTTGTAACTGAGCTAGAACCTCTCTTCATAATCTTCCAAAGACTCATCACTTCCCATGGTCATTTGGAATATTTCTTCCTTGGTGTATTTTGACCTATAGTAGTCTCGCTATTTTTTATTAAAGGCCTGCTGCATCTGAGCCCAAGTTGTGTTGCTATTGCCAGGCAACCCCATGAATCAACATAATGCTACATCCTTGAGAGTAGAAGGAAATAGTTTCAACTTTTGTTCATCTTCTACATAGTCATAGGTTCGACAGATAACAACAAACTCAAACAAAAAAGTGTTAGGATTTTCAGTAGTCAATCCATGGAAGTGAGGTAGGGTTGAAGGGCTTATGTTCTTCATTTTAGTATCCCCATTGGTCTCTCAAATGGAAAAGGTACCCTCTAGTCTTTCTCCATTCCCCCTAGCAATTCTGTTTTCGGCCATTGTCTCAGGAGGGATGTTTTCTTCCTCTTCTTCTCCTATAGGTTCTTCAAATATCTTAGGTTGTTCACCTCAAGGTTCTTCTTGATCATTGCCATCGAAGAATAGAGAAGGGTGGCTATGTGATGTGGTGGGGGTGTTGGGCAAGAATTTTCCTGAATTATCTCTCTTCCTATGAGGCATGAAAATAAATATTTTGGTTAATTCTTTTGTTTTTTCTGCTTGTACCTGCAAAACTGAAATTGATTGAGCAAACAAATTGCAACTAACTGAAATGAATTTGCTAAAATGAATTTGCAGAACTGAAAGCAAGGAAATGACTAATCTACTTTTGTTGAAATGGAAAATGCAGAATTGAAATGAAAGCAGGGAAATGACTACTCTACTTTTGCTGAAACAGAAATTGCAGAATTGAAATGAAAGCAAGGAAATAACTACTCTACTTTTGCTAAAATAAACTACTTAGCAGAATGTTGCAAGAAGTAATAGAAGAAAGTTGTAATCACAAAATACTCTAACGCTTCCCCAGCAACAGTGCCAAAAAAGTGGTGAGCACTAGTATTATAGCAATAATGCTGCAACTCCTGGGGCTTCCTACTTTACTTTTATCAACCCGGTAGTTTGTAACAAACTTGGAAGCGATGGTGCGTATGCACAAGTACTAGTTCTTACTACAGGCTATCACTTGGTCAGAACTAGGAGCTCAAACCAACTTCTATGAATTCTAGAAGAAGCTTTATATGTAATGAAAGAAAGAAAAGGTTACTCTACAAAGGCTACTCTACTTGCAGAAAGAGAAAGAACACTGAAATGTGAAGGAACCCTAACAAACCCTAATTAACCGACTAACCGTACTTTTGCAGAAAGAGAGATGAAAAACCATAAAATGAATGCCATTACCTACTTAGGAAGTAAACAACATCTATTCAAGCTATCTCTAGAAGGAAATGAGAAAAAAACATATTTTTGGGTTTTTATATATTTTATGTGAAATTGTCATGCATGTAATTTATTTGTTTGTGGATGTGGCAGCGAATAGGTGGTGATGGAGGGTGACTTTGTAGGAAGGTGTGGAGGGGTCTTAGGAGGCCTCTGGTAACCTTCTAGAGGCTTTCCCTGCAATCAAACTTCAAAAAGTCACCTACAGGAAATTCTATAAGAGGTTGCAGGGGATCTATAGGAGATCTACAAGAGGATGTCGCGGGCTATTTTAGAGATTTTAAAGGTGGGAAAATGATTGGAAAGGGTAGCTGAAGGCTAGGAGTATGTGTTAAGGTGTTTGAGGTTCGTCAAGGAGGATTAGGGGAGAGAATGATGGTTGGATTTGTTCAAGGGATGAGAGGAATGTTTATGAGAAAAGTGTAGAAAATTAGGGCAGATTTATGAGGGGCTATGAATGACCTGTGGAACATGTAGCAAAGAGAGATTGTGATCGCTGATTTATTGACTTATTATGAGCATAGATGTACTGCAAGAGAGCTGCAAATCAAACTCTGAAACTGAGCAAGAAAAGAAACTATCTTCACTAAAAATAGAACTATATCTCATGTTAACCTAAATTCTAATCTAGGAAAATAAAATGTTGAACAATGCTATATGGAAAGGAAATCATGGAAAAAGATTTATTGTAGAAACATAAATGAGCATGGAAAAATGCATCTAAAGCAAAGCATTAACCTCTAAATCAAACTATAACACCAAAAATTGCATGGAGAAGGAAAAATTGTGTTTTCGTGGCTACAAGAGGGTCTTGACCTTAGGTCATGGTCCTAAAGGGATGAAAAGAGGTCAAGGATCTATTGATGGCCTTTTTGTATCTTTCTCCTAACACTATTTAATCTAGTTCAGCAAACTGAGATGGAAACAACTATGTAAATCACCAAAAGAAACCTATTCTAACCAGGAAAAAAATCTATCTAACTGCAACTAATTCATAAACTGCAACAAAACATATAAATACAAAAAAAGAGGTGTTGGGTAGCTTGGGTTGGGCCCTAACCCAAGACATTCAGCCCTCTGAGGTAACTCAGTGCTATCTGTTAGAAAATTATATATTACGGAGCAATGGAACACATAAAATATTGCAGAAATATAAACATAGAAAACGCACAAAACAAGAGAGACACAAATATACGTGGTTCACCCAGTTTGGGCTACGTCCACCCCGAATAGCCGGTCCTTCCTTTCTATTATCCAGCAAAATGAAGAGACACAACCTACAGCAAATCTGCTGTAATATCCTCTATTTTCTCTCACAGTCTCACCTCTTTGTTTCTCGCTCATAGAATACACATCTATATCTCAGCCTCAAAATACAATGCCCTCATACAAAGAGAGGGGGTTTCCTTCTAGGGCAAAAAACCCTAAACTAAACATAAGTTCTACCGTCGGATCATCTGCCTAATGAACGGCCCAGATTGACCAGAAATTACTATACTTTTACAAGGCAATTTTACATTTTTTTTTAGCTTCGGGGGCGCTACCCCCGAGCCCCCGCCGGGGGACCACTGGCCCCCGGACCCCCCAGCTGGGGGGATCAGCCCCCCCGGACCCCCGCAGGGGGGACAAGTCCCCCCCACACCCCCTCGAGTGGAGGGGTGTACAAACTTCCTGGGGTATACATTCGGCTGAAACAAAGACCTTTGAACAATCATGCTCCACACACAACACTAGCTCAGAAAAGATTTCATCTTCATTATCAAAATAATAGTCACATTACATGAAATTGTCCACAAAAATAAGCTCAAAATGAGCTGAGCAAAAGCTGCCACAAAATTGTGAAAATTTGACTAACATCCAACAACCTAATGAGGCTCTAGGCCTCTCTAATTATACAACTGGAACTCCCAATAGTTCTCCTCAATTCGAGGAGGCTTGGTTCCCAAGACTTGAGATAGATAGCAGTTACTCTTCACTTGCTCGGCTACCTCTTTGATGCATTGATGTGTCTGCTTGTGCTCCGAGCTTTCTGAAGGAGGATTCGAAGTAGCGAGTCATCAATAAGGGGGACACCCTCCTATAAATCCTCTCCCTTGTCTTCCTCGAATATTTGCTGCCAAATGCTCATTAAACCTTTGCCTTTGTCTCAAAATTGACCAAAAATCTACGTAAAGCAAAAATTAGACTTCATGGCATAATGTCTAATCCAACTCACTCTATTAATATACATATAATAAAAAACATGCAATAAACTAATGAGAATGGTGGATTAAGCTAAGTTAGGAGGCAAAATGAGCCCATATAATTACCCATTTATGGGGCTCATCAGCTGTCTCAGCGGAACTTCCTATAGCTGACAAGATTCATCACATGGCCACAGGATTCTGTACGATCCAAGAGGAGGCCGTGATAACCTAGTGGGAATTAAATTTAGAAATTATGGAGCTAAGACTGAAGGCCTAGCCACCCACACCCTTGGGAGTTCGAGAGCAGCGCCGCAGGGAAATTCGAGCAGGACTGCAAGTGATAAAGCATGCTATCCAAGATTGCTCGAAATTGTTGGATCAGTCCCTCCTGATGCTCACATCCCTCCAAGAATACCCAATGCTACAACAAGTATAGGCAAAAGTGCGGCAGTTACAGCAGGTTTATGACAAAGTCTGGGGAACTATGCAAATGGTTGCCGTCATGCAGTGATTAGCCAAAATGAGGGAGGCTCGGGTTCTCAAGGCATAAGTTGATGCTGCTCGATAGAGGGAAGTAGTGCTTAAAGAATGCATCCAACCATAGCTTGATGAGGCATTCGCGGACTCCAAAAAAATCAAAGGAGATTTAGCACACATGCAAGCAGTATATCAACCTGAATAAGCAATAGAAGATTGATACTGATGCATCGGTGGCTCGCGTAGAATGGATACAATAGATGGCGGAAAATTTTGTTGCGAATGCAAGTGAAGCACAGAAGTTGTTGAATGACCTCCACGCGAAGATTGCTGCACCAGCCGAGTGACTCAAGACGAGTCATGATAATTGTGTTAGGGGCTCGTTATGTAGCAGAGGGCCCACATAATGGTTTTGGGGCTCAATGCCCACAATTTTGGATAAAAGTATGGTAAAAGCTCCATGAGGTGTGCAGAGCGGGAATTGTAATGAGTCAAGTCAAAGGGTTGTCCGCCCAAAAATAATGTAAGAAAATAGAGAGTGAGTCGACCTTCCCATGGTCTGTGGACCATGGAAGTGTATAAATAGAGCAAGGCTCTATGCTTAAAAGTCAGCTTTTTGTTTTGATCTTAATTGTTATGGTTTTATGAAGGAAATATTCTATATGCGTCTGTAAGTCCGAGTCAAGGAAGTTGGTAGATAGATAGAGGCTCTGCAGCTGTGTGTGCAGAGGCTTGGTAGAGTCCGCAGCTATGTGCACAGACCCCTACAGCTGAGTGCACAGGGTGGATCTGGTTGTATTGGTAGAAGATAAATAAAGATAAGAATTGCTAAAACATTAGGTGCTTTATTGCCAATATATTTATTGCTTATGTTCTGAATTTATGCACTGTCTTTTTTGTTAATTATGTGCACTTAGTTTTATTGTTAAATGTTTGCTTAAAGACTGTAAGAAGAAGATGAGATCTATAATAAATTCATTAATAAGAAAGAGCATATGTGTGAATCTATGCGGAAGATCGACAGCAGTACAGAGTGGTGCAAGGCGACAGAATGGTTTGTGACCCCTCTAGACCACATCAAGACATCCCAAGGGTGCGGAAACCTGGTTCCAGCACCCTGCCCTACTACCTCGGGTGAGACTTTAGTCCGTGCCCCACGAATTATTTCTGAAAGGACTGGTAGTATGGGACTTGTTTGGCTAATAACTCTTCCGAACCTAGGTTAGGCCATAATAAGTTGGCGGAGGCCTACAGCAAGGTACCAGAGTTGGTTGTCCCAGCGGAACTTCCTATAGCTGACAAGATTCATCACATGGCCGCAGGATTCCATACGGCCCAAGAGGAGGTCGCAAAAGCCCAGTGGGAATTAAATTTACAAATTGTGGAGCTAAGACTAAAGGCGCAGCCACCCACACCCCCAGAAGTTCGAGAGCAGCACTGTGGGGAAATTCAAGCAGGACTGAAAGTGATAAAGCGTGCTGTCCAAGATTGCTCAGAATTGTTGGATTAGTCCCTCCTGACACTCACATCTCTCTAGGAAGACCCAATGCTATAGTAGGTAGAGGCAGAAGAACGGGAGTTATAGTAGGCTTATGAAAAAGTCTGGGGAACTGGGCAAATGGTCGCCATCACGCAGCGATTGGCCAAAATGAGGGAGGCCTAGGTTCTCAAAGAACAAGTTGACGCCGCTCGATAGAAGGAAGCAATGCTTAAAGAATGCATCTAGCCATGGCTCGCATAGAATCGATACAACAGATGGCGGAAATTTTTGTTGCGAATGTAAGCAAAGCACAGAAGTTGTTGAATGACCTCCATGTGAATATTGCTGCACTAGCCGAGTGACTTGGGACAAGTCATGATGATTGTGTTGGGGGGTTGTTGGGTAGCGGAGGGCCCACGTAATGGTTTTGGGGCTCAAAGCCCACAATTTTGGGTTAAATTATGGTAAAAGCTCCGCGAGGTGCATGGAGCATGAATTGTAATGAGTCAAGTCAAAGGGTTTTACGCTTGAAAATAATGTAAGAAAATAGAAAGTGAGTCAGCCTGCCTATAGTCCGTGAACCATGGAAGTGTGTAAATAGAGCAAGGCTCTATCGTTAGAAGTCAGTTTTTGGTTTTGGTCTTAATTGTTATGGGTTTATGAAGGCAATATTCTCTCTGAGTATGTAGGTCCGAGTCAAGGGTGTTGCTAAATAGATAGAGGCTCTGCAGCTGTGTGTGTAAAGGCTTGGTAGAGTCCACAACTATGTACGTAGACCCGTGCAGCTGAGTGCGCAAGGCAGATCTGGTTGTATTGATATAAGATAAATAAAGATAAGAATTGCTGAAACATTGGGTGCTTTATTGCGAATCTATCTGTTGCTTATATTCTGAATTTATGCATTGTCCTTTTTGTTAATTATGTGCATTGGGTTTTATTGTTAAATGTTTACTTAAAGACTGTAAGAAGAAGATCAAATCTGTAATAAATTCATTAATAAGAAAGTGCATCTGTGCGGATCTACGCGGAAGATTGACAACAGTACAGAGTGGCACAAGGCCGCAGAATGGTTCACGACCCCTCCAGACCACATCAAGACATCCCAAGGGTGCGGAAACCTAGTTCCAACACCCTCCCCTACTACCTCAGGTGAGACTTCAGTTTGCACTCCGTGGACTGTTGCCAAAAGGGTCGGTAGTGTGGGATTTGTTTGGCTAATAAATCTTCCGAACCTGGGTCAGGCCCCAACTTGTGGATCCATTGTGCGGATACTAAATTGTGTCTATCTGTGTACTATGTATCATTTATATATGAATTCTCAAGTAATACATGGATAAATTTCCTCAGGAAGAAATCTGAAGTCTTTGATAGATTCAAAGAATTTAAGGATGTGGCGGAAAACCAGAGAGAGAAGAAGATAAAGGTATTGAGAACAGATAACAGTGGAGAGTTTTCCAAGAAGGAATTTGAAGAGCTCTGTAAGAAGTGTGGTATAACATAACAAAAGACTACTCCATATGCACCTCAACAAAATGGAGTTGCAGAAAGATTGAACAAAACGTCGATGCAAAATGAAAGAAGCATGCTTAGTGGTAAGGGGTTAGGACAGGAATTATGGGCAGAGGCAATGGAGAGTACATGTTACTAGGTCAACAGATCACCTTCACCACCGTTGGAGGATAAGACTCGAAAAGAGGTATGGCTTGGTGAGAAATCTTCTCTTTCACATCTGAGGGTATTTATACATGACACATATGTACATGTTCCAAAGGAGAAAATAACAATGTTCGATAGTAAATCTAAAAATTGCATCTTTATTGGGTACAAGGATGGTTTAAAAGGTTATAAGATTTGGAACTCATAAACAAGGAAGGTTGTGTACAATCGAGATGTGGTGTTTAGGGAGGTAAAAGATGTTATTAAACATGAATTCCTACCAAAGGAACCTAAGAAGATAGAGTTTGAGCTAAAGGAGGAATATTCAGACTCTACAGTAGAAGAGGAATCAAAAGATGAAGAGCCACAAACTCTAGTTGTGAGAAGATCATTTCGAGAAAGAAGGAAGGTAGAAAGGTATAGTCCATCTGATTTCTGTTCAAATTCTTCTTTGTCTATTATTGATGATGATCCCAAAACTATGAGGGAAGCAATAGATTCAGAGGATGGAAAACTCTAGAAAGAGGCCATGGTTGATGAAATGGAACATTTGCACAAAAAAGAGACTTGGGATTTAGTGGAGTTGCCGGATAGAACGAAACCCATTAACAGCAAATGGGTGTTTAAGAAGAAGATGAATTTAAAAGGAAAGGTGGAGAAATAGAAAGATTGGTTGGTAGAAAAAGGTTATTCCCATGTGTGGGGAATTGATTTTGGTGGCATTTTTTCTCCTATTTCCAAGGTAACTTCTATTATATTAATTTTATTCATTGCTGCTACTTTTGATTTTGAGGTAGAATAGATGGATGTGAAGACATCATTTATTCATGAGGATCTAGAAGAATAGATCTACGTGAAGCAACCTGAAGGCTTTGCAGTGAAGGGTAAGAAAGAACTAGTATGCAAGTTAAAAATGCCCTTTTATGGGTTATAAAAATCACCAACTTTGTGGTATTAGAAATTTGATACATTTATACGGGGACTTGGCTTCACCAAAAGGAAAGAAGATCACTATGTGTATTTTAAATTAATTGGTGATGGTGTTATTTATCTAGTCTTGTATGTGAATGATATGTTGTTGGTTGGAAACGACAAAGAAATTATCCAGGATTTGAAGATCCAATTTCCCTCCAAATTTGACTTGAACAATCGTGGTGTTGCAAACTATATTTTCGACATGGAAACTAAACGAGATCAGGCAAAGAAGAAGCTCTAGTTAAACTAAAGGAAGTATGTCGAGAGAATACTGGAGAGGTTTAGTATGAAAGATAGTAAACTGGTGAAGCTTCCTATTCCTGTAGTTGTAAAGATATCTGTTGAATAGTGTCCCAATACACAAGAAGAGAAAGAGGACATGTCCTGTGTTCCATATGCAAGTCTAGTTGGTAGCTTGATGTATGCAATAGTCTATACTAGACCAAAGATTTCACATGCAGTGGGAGTATTGAGTAGGCTTATGTCAAAACTAGGGAAGGATCATTGGATAGTAGTGAAGTGGGTTTTCAGGTATTTGTGTGGTACTAGTTATTATGGCTTTTGCTACCAAGAAAGACCGGGATTGGACATAGTTTTGGACATCTGTGGCTTTGTTGATGCAGACTAGGATGGAGATCTATATGCGAGAATATCTACAAGTGGGTATGTGTTTCACCTATTTGGAGGTAGAGTCAGTTAGACGAGCAAGATACAGTATGTAGTGGCACTTTCAACTACAAAAGCAAAATACATGGCAACCACTCATGAAAGCAAGGAAGTAGTTTGGTTGTAGACATTGCGTTCAAGTATGGGGTTAGTATGGCAAGCTATAAGGATAGACTGTGAGAGCCAAAGTACAATTTTACTAGTAAAGAACCTGGCTTATCATTCAAAGATAAAGCGCATTGATGTTCAATATCACATTGTGAGGTATATGGTTGAGGACAAAAAAGTGTTGTTGGTAAAGGTGGACACTTTGAAGAATACTGCAAATGCATTAACAAACTTTGTGAGCACTGAGAGGTTCCCTT
The DNA here is from genome assembly GCA_031772625.1 of Pinus tabuliformis. Lineage (NCBI taxonomy): Eukaryota > Viridiplantae > Streptophyta > Pinopsida > Pinales > Pinaceae > Pinus > Pinus tabuliformis. The sequence goes on along the minus strand of CM062813.1, from coordinate 640,030,823 downwards.
CGTGTAGAGAAACAATGGGCATTGCAGAGATGGATCAATGACTAAGATCTCCTGTGGGAAGAAAACAAGAAGTGGAAGAATGTTGGGTTGTGTTATATTCTTTGCATGGGTTCTGGGGCAACGCCTCGAGAAATTATTTTTGGGCCGTATATTAGGTGGGAAAACCTACCTATGGTTTTGTGCATGGATTTGACACATGGTTTTGGGCATGATAGTTTTGTGTCCATGGTATTTTGTAGATCTGGTCAAGGGAACTACAACTATGTTCTAATCTAGGGTTAATGGATTGGGGTTTATAGACACTTCGACATGTATATATATGTATTGGAACATTGAAAGGAACATAATGAAAAATCAATCTAGTAGTCTCAGTTTTGGGATTCAGGGGAAAATCTTTGTGTATTTCTATTTTAGGTTTTATGCTCTCACCTTTGTCTATTTTCTATTTTTAGAATTCGTGTGCAGGTAATTTTTGTACAGGGTTAAAAATTACATTTGGTATCTGTAGGTTTTAACTCCATACATAAATTACCTCCATACGAATTTTAAACACAGAAAATAAACAATGCAAGAGCATAACACATAAAACACATATACACAGAGATTTTCCCCTGGATCCCAAAACCAGGACTACCAGCTTGATTTTTCATTATATTACTTTTAATTTTACAATAAATATTTATACATACTGAAGCATCCAATACCATGGACTAAAAACCATCACTTCCAAAAAACATGTGCGAAAATCATGCACAAAACCATAGGTCGATCTGCCCAACCTAACATAGGGTCCGAAACCAAAATTTTCTGGGGCATTGCCCGAGTCCCCATCAAGTGGGGTTATGGGTATGCATCAAACCCCTTGTGACCCCCCCCCGCTACACATTTGGTGCAATGAAGGGGGCCGGACACTAATCCCCCGGTTAACTATGTGGGATAGTTGTGGAAAGAATATAACACAACCCAACATTCTCCCACTTGTTGTTTTCTTTCCACAGGGGCCCACAAGAGAGCTTAGTCATTTTTCTAGCCTTGAAATGTCCATTGTCTCTCTACACTAAGAGAACTTCTCAGAGCTCACAGATTTTGTTAATGCATCTATAGTATTCTTCAAACTGTCCACCTTTACCAGCAACAACTTTTGTCTTCTATCATATCCCTCACAAAGTGATACTGAACATCAATGTGCTTTGTCTTCGAATGGTATGCGGGGTTCTTTGCCAAGAAAATGACACTTTGGCTGTCAAAATGTATCCTTATAGCTCCCTCTACTAACCCCATGCTTGAACACAATCTTTGCAACCAAATTGCTTCCTTTCGTGCATGAGTGGTTGCCATGTATTCTGCCTCTGTAGTTGATAGTGCCACTACAGATTGTTTCTTACTCATCCAACTAACTGCACATCCAAATAGGTTAAACACATACCCACTTGTAGATCTTCTCTGATCCAGATCTCCAACCCAATATGCCGCATCAAAGCCACGAATATCCAACATTTTGTCCAATCCTGATCTTCCTTGGTAGCACAAACCATAATCACTAGTGCCATGAAAATACCTGAAAACTCGCTTCACTATTGTCCTGTGCTCCTTGCTTGGTTTTGACATAAACCTGCTCAATACTCGCACTGCATGTGCAATGTCTAGTCTAGTACAGACCATTGCATACATCAGGCTACCGACTACACTTGCATATGGAACACGGGACATGTCCTGTTCCTCTTCTTGTGTCTTTGGACACTGTTCAACAGATAACATCACACCTATAGGAATAGGAACCTTCACTGGTTTACTATCCTGCATATTAAACCTTTGCAATATTGTCTTGATATACTTCCTCTGGTTTAACCAAATCTTCCTCTTTGCTCGATCTCTTTTAATTTCCGTGCCCAAAATATTGTTTGCAGCACTAAGATCTTTCATGTCGAATATGGAGGACAATTGGGTCTTCAAATCCTGGATAATTTCTTTGTCATTTCCAAATGGCAACATATCATCCACATACAAGACCAGATAAATAACACGGTCACCAATTAATTTAAAATACACACAGTGATCTACTTTTCTTCTGGTGAAGCCAAGTCCCCATATAAATGTATCAAATTTCTGATACCACATCCTTGGTGACTGTTTTAACCCATACAGAGACTTCTTTAACTTGCATACCAGTTCTTTCTTACCCCTCACCCCAAAGCCTTCAGGTTGCTTCATATATATTTCCTCTTCCGGATCCCTGTGAAGAAATGTTGTCTCCACATCCATCTATTCTACCTCAAAATCAAAAGCAGCAGCAACAGATAAAAGTAATCTAATAGAAGTTACCTTGGCAACAAGAGAAAAAATATCACCAAAATCAATTCTCGGCACTTGGGAATAACCTTTTGCCACCAACCGAGCTTTGTATTTCTCCACCTTTCCTTCTGCATTTGTCTTCTTCTTGAACACCCATTTTCTGCCAATGGGTTTCCTTCGAGCCGACAGCTCCACCAGATCCCAAGCCTCATTTTTGTGCAAAGATGCCATTTCATCAACAATGGCCTCTTTCCAGAGTTTTCCATCCTTTGAATCTACTGCTTCCTTCACAGTTCTGGGATAATTGTCAGTAATAGATAAAGAAAAATTTGAACAAAAAGCAGATGGACTATACCTTTCTGGCTTCCTTCTTTCTCGAATTGGTCTTCTCACACCCGAATTTTGTGGCTCTTCATCTTCTGATTCCTCCTCTGTTGTAGAGTTTGATTCTTCCTTCTCTAGCTCAAACTCTATCTTCTCAAGTTCCTTTGGTTGGACTTCATGTTTAATAACATATTTTACCTCTCTAAAGACCACTTCTTGGCTGTACACAACCTTTCGTGTGACTGGGTTCCAAAGCTTATAACCCTTTAAATCATCCTTATACTCAATAAAGATGCACTTTTCAGATTTACTATCCAACTTGGTTCTTTTCTCCTTTAGAACATGTACATATGCATCACATCCAAATATCCTCATATGTGAAAGAGAGGGTTTCTTACTAGTCCATACCTCTTGTGGAGTCTTATCCTCCAACGCTGATGAAGGTGACATGTTAACCAGGTAACATGCAGTATCCGCCACCTTTGCCCAGAATTCCTGTCCTAACCCGGCACCACTGAGGATTCTTCTTGCCCTTTCCATCAACATCTTATTTATTCTTTCTGCAACTCCATTTTGCTGAGGTGTATATGGAGTAGTTTTCTGTCATGCTATACCACACTTCTTACAAAATTCTTCAAATTCCTTGTTGCAAAACTCTTCACCATTATTTGTCCTTAGCACCTTTATCTTCTTCTCTGTTTGATTTTCCATGAGAGCCTTAAATTCTTTAAACCTATTAAAGGCTTCAGATTTCTTCTTAAGGAAATATATCCATGTATTCCTTCAGAAGTCATCTATAAATGATACATAGTACACATACTTACCTAGTGATGGTACCTTCACAAGTCCAAACACATCACTGTGCACAAGTTCTAATATCTGTTTCGCCCTCTTACTACTAGAGGGGAAACTCACCTGATTCTGCTTCCCATATACACAATTTTCACAGAAATCAAAATCCAGAGAGCTATTACTCATACGTTCTACCATACCTTTACCATGAAGTATTCGAAGGCCCTTCTCTCTAATATGTCCAAGCCTTTGATGCCACAACATGGTCTTCTCTCCAAAGACCATTAGATTTTTTGCTCCACTTTTAGGAACCACAAAACTGTTGTAGCCATCAACAACTGTTCTACCTTGTAGCTTGTACAGAGTTCCAATCCGAACTCCCTGCATCAATACCAGTGCTCCCTGAACCATCTTGCAAGTATCCTTCTTGAACACTGTTTTTACGCCTACATCATCTAGCTTGCTTACAAAAATCAGATTTTTGGCCAATGCAGGAATATGCAGAACACTCGGAAGTGTTCTAACGCTTCCACCTTGCAACTTCAACTTTACTTTTCTGCGACCAATGATTCTAGCCTTCCTATCATCCCCTAAGAAGACATCACCACCATCATATTTCTCATACTCGCATAACCACTCTCTATGGGGAGTGAAGTGAAAGGATGCACCTGAGTCAATTAACCATGCCTAATGATCTACATGTGTACCTGAAGAAGCCAAGTACACATCCCCACCTTCATCTGAGGTGGTTTTCGCCTCTATAGAGCGAGCATCATCAGATCCCTTTCCTTTATCAGGGGCTTTAGATTTACAGTCCCTTTTGAAGTGCCCTTCCTTTTCGCATTTCCAATACACCACCTTTACAGGTTTTCCTAGAGATTTAGATCTCTCTCTAGATTTAGATCTCCGACTCGATGGCTTATTTTTGTTTCTGTTCTAGGATCATCCTCGTATAGACAAGGCATCAACATTCTGGCTCTCCATATTTTTCTATCTCATCTCCTCGGTCAACAAGGCTGAGACTATTTCATCAAATTGCAAGGCAGTTGCATTGTTACCTATTGCAATAACCAGACTATCCCATGAATCTAGCAGAGAACACAACAAACTAATGCACTTATCTTCATCTAAAATTTTAATATCAACATATGCTAACTGATTTACCATAATATTAAATGCGTTCAGATGCTTTGTCACTGAGTCTCCATCTTTCATCCTTAGGTTATACAACTTTTTCCATAGGAACAGTTTATTCACCAGAGACTTAGATTGGTACAAAGTCCCTAATTTGTCCCACAAAGCCTTCACCATAGCTTCCCTTGATACATTCAGCAATACTGAATCTGAGACACATAATCATATTGTGCTCTTTGCCTTCTAATCCAACTTCTTACATTCTTTATTAGACACTCACATTGGTTTAGTACCTGGATCTACCATGATCCACTGATATTTATCCACCAACAGATCCTCCATCTTGAGTTTCCACAACTCAAAACTCTGACCATTAAATTTCTCGATCTCTATCTTTCCACTTCTCACCATCTTCTTTTACCATCAGAATCGATATCGTAGATCTCCCACTAAACATGGTCTACCACAAGCCCGAGCGAAACCCCTCAGCAACAAAGCCATCCCCTTGAAGCCAAAACAACTTTGATATCAAGTGTAGGTTTTAACCCGTACAGAAATTACCTGCATACAAATTCTAAACACAGAAAATAAACAATGTGAGAGCATAACACATAAAACACATATACACAGAGATTTTACCATGGATCCCAACATCAGGACTACCAGCTTGATTTTTCATTATATTCATTTCAATGTTACAATCCATATTTATACATGCTGAAGCATCCAATACCATGGACCGAAAACCATCGCGTCTAAAAAACATGTGCAAAAATCATGCACAAAACCATAGGTCAGTCCGCCCAACCTAACATAGGGTTCAAAACCAAAATTTTCTGGGGTAGCATAAAGTGGGGTTACGGGTATGCCTCAAACCCCCTGTGAACCCCCCCTACATCCCCCACTACACAATCAGCACAACGAAGGGGGGCTCCGCCCCCTTCTAACCCCCCGGTTAACTACGTGGGCTAGTCGTGGAAAGAATATAACAGAACCCAACATTATTAGAGGTGTTTTGGCTTCAAGGGGATGCCTTTGCTACTGAGGGGTTTTTCTCAGGCTTTTTGGTATACCCAGTTCAGTGGCAGATGTATGGGATCGATTTTTGCAGTGAAAGAAGATGGAAAGTAGTGGAAAGATAGAGATCAAGATATTTAATGGTCAGAGTTTTGAGTTGTGGAAAATCAAGATGGAGTATCTACTAGTGGATAAATATCATTGGATCGTTGTAGATTCAGGTACTAAACCAAAAACCATGTGAGCTCAAGACTGTGTGAAGTTGGATGGCAAGGTAAAGAGCACAATATGATTGTGTGTAGCAGATTCAGTATTTTTGAATGTATCAAGGGAAGCTTCGTGGAAGGCTTTGAGGGAAAAGTTAGGGACTTTCTACCAATATAAGCCTCTGGTGAATAAATTATTCCTATATAAAAAGTTGTATAACCCAAGGATAAAAGATGGAGACTCAGTGACAGATCATCTGAATGCATTTAATATTGTGGTAAGCCAGTGATCTAGATTTAAAGAGGAATGCAAAAAATTACAGATATAACCATAAATACAGAGATGTGGTAGAAATAACTCTTCATTTCATTAATATCAAATATTGAAATATGCTTACAATCAGAATGGAAATAAAACTAGCTCGGGCAATGGTAACTTATCTCTGAAAGAGATGTGATGGCTACATGTCTCTAAATTGTGTTGCAATGAGGCTCAAAGGCCTATATATTATTGAAAAACAATGTAAAACCATAAACATCCAAAAAACTAACCCTAGGAGATGAAGCACCAAACTAAGGGCCGTGTTTGGGTAAATTGGTACATCAACTTCCTGGGGTCGTAACTTTGGAATACAACTTCCATCTGATGTCCATAATACCTTATTAGAAACATATATCTGAGGATTAGAACTTTTGAATGGCTGACATTGTTATACGACACATGTTGGCCCCATTTTTCCCAAAAACATCATTTAAGACCTCATAACAGCTTTGGAAGTTTAGGACCCAAAAATTTGCCAAAAATAGTAAATTTTGCTACAAATAAGGAAACTAAAAAACTGAAAGAAATGATAGTGGGTGTCCAAGTGGAATAGGTGGGTGGCTATCAATATCCTGTAGAGGCAGAAACCACCTCAGATGAAGGTGGGGATGTGTACTTGGCGTCTTCTTCAAGTACACATGTAGATCATGAGGCATGGTTGATTAACTCAGGTGCATCCTTTCACTTCACTCCTCATAGAGAGTGGTTTTGCGAGTATAAGAAATATGATGGTGGTGATGTCTTCTTAGGGGATGATAGGAAGGCTAGAATCATTTGTCATGGAAAATTCAAGTTGAAGTTGTAAGGTGGAAGGATTAGAACACTTCTTGGTGTTCTGCATATTCCTGAATTGGCCAGAAATATGATTTTTGTAAGAAAGATAGATGATGCAGGTGTAAAAATAGTGTTCGAGAAAGATACCTTCAAGATATTTTGGGGAGAATTGGTATTTATGCAGGGATTTTGTATTGGAACTCTGTACAAGCTTCAAGGTAACACTGTTATTGATGGGTGCAATAATTCTATGGCTCCTGAAAATGGAGTAGAAAATCTAGTGGTCTATGGAGAAAAGACCATTTTATGCCATCAAAGGCTTGGACATATGGGAGAGAAGGGACTTCAAATACTTCATGGTAATGGTATGATAGAAGGTATGCATAATTTCTCTCTGGATTTTTCTTTCTACGAAAGTTGTGTATATGGGAAGAAAAATCGGGTGAGTTTCCCCTCTGGTGCTAAGAGGGCGAAAACATATTAGAGCTTGTGCACAATGATGTGTTTGGACCTGTGTTGGTTCCATCACTTGGTAAGTCTTTGTACTATGTATCATTTATATATGACTTCTTAAGTAATACATGGATATATTTCCTCATGAAGAAATTTCGAGTCTTTGATAGGTTCAAATAATTTAAGTCTATGGTGGAAAACTAGACAAAGAACAAGATAAAGGTGTTGAGGATAGATAACGGTGGAGAGTTTTCCTAGAAGGAATTTGAAGGGTTCTATAAGAAGTGTGGTATAGCACGAAAAAAGACTACTCCATACACACCTCAGCAAAATGGAGTTCCATAAAGACTGAATAAAACGTTCATGGAAAAGGAAAGAAGCATTCTTAGTGGTAAGGGGTTAGGATAGGAATTATGGGTAGAGGCAGTGGAGATTGCATGTTACCAGGTCAATAGATCACCTTCATCAACGTTGGAGGATAAGACTTGACAAGAGGTATGGACTGGTAAGAAACCTTATCTTTCACATCTAAGGGTATTTGGATGTGACACATATGTACATGTTCCAAAGGACAAAAGAACAAAGTTGGATAGTGAATCTGAAAAGTGTATCCTTATTGGGTATGAGGATGGTTTAAAAGGTTATAAGATTTGGAACCTAGAAACAAGGAAGGTTGTGTACAATCGAGATGTGGTATTTAGGGAGGTGAAAGATGTTATTAAACGTGAAGTCATATCAAAGGAACCTAAGAAGATAGAGTTTGAGCTAAAGGAGGAAGAATGAAACTCTATAGTAGAAGAGGAATTAGAAGGTAAAGAGCCACAAACTCCAGTTGTGAGAAGATCATTTCAAGAAAGAAGGCAGCTAGAAAGGTATAGTCCATCTGATTTCTGTTCAAATTCTTCTTTATGTTTTACTGATGATGATCCTAGAAATGTGAGGGAAGCAACAAATTCAGAGGATGGAAAACTCTGGAAGGAGACCATGGTTGATGAAATGGAATCTTTACACAAAAATGATGCTTTGGATCTAGTGGAGTTTCCGGCTAGAACGAAACCCATTGGCAGAAAATGGGTGTTTAATAAGAAGATGAATGTAGAAGGAAAGGTGGAGAAATAGAAAGCTCGGTTGGTAGCAAATGGTTATTCCCATGTGCAGGGTATTGATTTTGGTGATATTTTTTCTCGTATTTCCAAGGTAGCTTCTATTATATTAATTTTATTTGTTGTTGCTCCTTTTGATTTTGAGGTTGAATAAACGGATGTGAAGACATCATTTCTTCATGTTGGGCATGGAATCCTCCCCAACAGCATGTCTTGGGGCTCAAAGCCCATGTTTTGGTCAAATATGTTGTAAGACTCCGCGAATTACAGGCACAGAGCGCGAAATATATATTGAGTCATAGGGTTGTCCACCCTAAGTGTTGTAATGTGATGTAATGTCATGTCAGCCTACCCATGGTTTGCAGACCATGGGATTGTATAAATAGAGCAAGGTTCTAAGTTGTAAAGAGAGGAATTAACAAGATATGGATTAATGTAATGATCTAGTAGCGCATAGAGAAGAAGTCTAAGTGTATTGGGTTGTAGTAGTAGGAAGAGGCTTTGCAGTTGAGTGCATAGAGGCCTAGTAGAGTCCACAGCTGAGTGTGCAGACTCTTGTAGCTGAGTGCGCAGGGTGAAGTTAAGTCTATAACCCAAGAAGAAGAATAATAAAGAGAATTTTGATTCTAAATACTGTGTATCTGTTTCTGTATGATTTTCTATGCGTTTATACTATTTTGATTATCGTGCTCACTTATATGAATATAGAACACTGTTAAGGATAATTGGGCGCATACAGTTAAGTTAGTAATCAGATAATATCAGTTTAATAGTAAGGAAATTGGGTAATAACACAGATCTCGCCTCGAACAGAGCTGCGCAAAGTCAACCTTGCAGACTACAAGGCACTGATAGGTGCGCGTAGCGACGTGCATGCAGGGTCAAACCATGGACCACCCAAAAACCATTAGACAACTCTAGGGTGCAGAAACCTAGTTCTAGCACCCTCCCATACTACTTTGGGTGAGACCTAAGTGTGTGCTCCACGGAGTGTTTCTGAAAGAGCCAATAGTACCAGGATTTGTTTGGCTAAATCACCTCTGAACCTGGGTAAGGCCCATACAAGCCAACACTTCACGAGGATTTGGAAGAATATATCTAGATGAAGCAACCTAAAGGATTTGCGGTGAAGGCTAAGAGAGAACTGGTATGCAAGTTAAAAAGGTCTTTGTATGGGTTAAAACAATCACCAAGGTTGTGGTATTAGAAATTTGATACATTTATACAGGGACTTGGCTTCACCAAAAGAAAAGAAGATCACTGTGTGTATTTTAAATTAATTGGTGATGGTGTTATTTATCTAGTCTTGTATGTGGATGATATGTTTCTATTTGGAAAAGACAAAGAAATTATCTAGGATTTGAAGACCCAATTTTCCTCCAAATTCGACATGAAAGAGCATGGTGCTGCAAACTATATTTTCCACATGGAAATTAAATGAGATTGGGAAAAGAGGAAACTCTCGTTAAACTAGAGGAAGTATACCAAGAGAATGTTGTAGAGGTTTAATATGAAAGATAGTAAACCGGTGAAGGTTCCTATTCCTGTAGTTGTAAATTTATCTACTGAACAATGTCCAAAGACATAAGAAGAGGAAGAGGACATGTCTTGTGTTCCGTATGCAAGTCTAGTTGATAGTTTGATGTATGTAATGGTCTATACTAGACCAAACATTGCACATGCAGTGGGGGTATTGAGTAGGTTTATGTCAAAACTAGGGAAGGATCATTGGACGGTAGTGAAGTGGGTTTTCAGGTATTTGCGTGGCACTAGTGATTATGGTTTTCGCTACCAAGGAAGACCATGATTGGATAGATTTTTGCACATTCGTGTCTTTGTTGATGAAAACTGGGAAGGAGATCTATATCTGAGAAGATCTACAAGTGGATATGTGTTTAAACTATTTTGAGGTAGAGTCCGTTAGATGGGTAAGACACAGTTTGTAGTGGCACTTTCAACTACAGAAGTGGAATACATGGCAACCACTCATGCAAGCAAGGAAGTAGTTTGGTTGCAGAGACTAAGTTCAAGTATGGGGTTAGTATGGTGAGCTATAAGGATATACTGTGATAGCCAAAGTACAATTTTATTGGAAAGGAGCCCTTCTTATTATTCAAAGATAAAGCACATTGATGTTCAGTATCACTTTGTGAAGGATATCGTTGAGGACAAAAAGGAATTGTTGGTAAAGGTGGACACTTTGAATAATACTGCAAATGCATTGAAAAACTCTGTGAGCACTGAGAAGTTCTCTCCATTTAGAGAAACAATGGGCATTGCATGGCTGGATCAATGACTAAGATCTCCCATGGAAAGAAAACAACAAGTGGTAGAATATTGGGTTGTGTGATATTCTTTGCACAGGTTCTATGGCAGCACTTCAGGGAATATTTTTTGGGCCATATATTAGGTGGATGGACCTAGCTATGGTTTTGTGCATGGATTTCACACATGGTTTTTGCATGATAGTTTTCTGTTGATGGTATTTTGTAGATCCGATCAAGGGAACTATAGTTATGTTCTAATCGAGGGTTAATGGATTGGGGTTTATGGACACTTCAACATGTATATATATTTATTTTAACATTGAAAGGAACATAATGAAAAGTCAATCTGGTAGTCTCGGTTTTGGGATCTAAGGGAAAATCTCTGTGTATATCTATTTTATGTGTTATGCTCGTGCCATTGTCTATTTTCTATTTTTAGAATTTGTCTGCAGGTAATTTTTGTACAGGGTTAAAACTTACATTTGGTATCAGAGATGTTTTGGCCAAGGAAAATTTTAAGGATGGAAAATTTTCTTGAAGTTTAAAACATTGGCGAATCTCACTAATCCCTAATATGCAAATTATAAATGTTTATTGATATATTTGTAAAATTAATCAAATTTATAATTATTTTATATATAGTCACTCTATAATGTTGGCGATTTTTAAGGTAAAATAATTTTATATTCTAAAATTTGGGCGAATTGTCTTTTATAAAATTGGAAATTGGCGAATCTTTTTTTTGGAAAAATCATGGAAAATTAGCCCACTGGGCGAACATTAGCCCCTAAAATTTTCCATGGTTTTGGCTTCAAGGGGATGCCTTTGCTACTAAGGGGCTTTTCTCGAGCCTGGTGGTAGACCCAGTTTAGTGGTAGATCTGCGAGATCGATTCTTATAGTGAAAGAAGATGGCAAGCAGTGGAAGGATAGAGATCGAGAAATTTGATGGTCAAATTTTTGAGTTACGGAAACTCAAGTTGGAGGATCTACTGGTGGATAAAGATCAGTGGATCGTTGTAGGTCCGGGTACTAAACCAAAAACCATGTCAGCTGAAGACTGTGTGAAGTTGGATGGGAAGGAAAACAGCACAATACGATTGTGTGTAGGAGATTCAATATTTTTGAATGTATTAGGGGAAGCTTCATTGAATGCTTTGCGAGAAAAGTTAGGGACTTTGTACCAATATAAGCCTTTGGTGAGTAAACTGTTCCTACAAAAAAGTTTGTATAACCTGAGGATAAAAGATGGAGACTCGGTGATAGAGCATCTGAACACATTTAATATTGTGGTATGCTTGTGATCTGGATTTAAACAAGAATGCAACAAATTACATATATAGGAAAAAATATAGAGATGCGGTAGAAATAACTCTTCATTTCATTAATATCAAATATTGAAATATGCCTACAAACAGAATGGAAATAAGACTAGCTTGGGCAATGGTAACTTATCTCTGAGAAGAGATGTGGTGGCTACATGCCTCTGAACTTTGTTACAATGAATCTCAAAGGCCTATTTATTAGAAAAATAGTGGAAAACCGTAAACATCCAAGAACCTAACCCTAGGAGATGAAGCACCAAACTATGGGCGCTATTTGGGTAAATTGGTACATCAACTTCCCGACATCGTAACTTTGGAATACAATCTCCATCTGACGTGCACAATAGCTAATTACAAATATATATATGACAATTAAAACTTTTGAATGGCCAACATTTTTATACAACCCATGTGGGCCCAATTTTTACCAAAAAGGTCATTTATGACCTCAAAACGACTCCGGAAGTTCAAGAACCGAAAATTTTCCAAAAATAGTAAATTATGCTACAAATAAGGAAACTGAAAAACTAAAAGAAAAAATGGTGGGTGTCCAAGTGGAATATGTGGGTGGCCACCAATATCCACCTAGAACATTCCTCCCCCCTTAAGAATCAATGGTCCCTATTGTGTTGAGTTCTTCCATGAGATGATGAAACTTCTCTGAACTTGGTCCTTGGTGAGATGTTCTGCAATCTCTGATGTTTCTAGTAATGGTGGGAAGCATGGTCGAGGGATGTCAAATTGAAAACTTGGTGCAAGCCAAGGAATGGGGGAATGTTATGCTCCAAAGCATTGCTTCCAACCACCTTGGTAATGTTGTAAGGAGAATATCAGAGTGGTCTGAGCTTTTGATGGGCTCTTATAAGGCGTTTTTTCTGTAAATGCAACCAGACTTTATCGCCCAACTAAAATTTGTGTGGCACCCGATCTTGATCATGTCAGTGCTTGTACCTGGTATTTTTGAAAATGGAATGATGATATATCAGCCCGTCGGGTAGAGATGCCCCAGAAGTCAGATCGAATGAATGCCTGATTTGACAGTGCAATGGTACTCCTATGGGTGAGGAGAAGATGTCCCTATATTCTTTCATGACCATATCCACCTTCTTCTATTACATGGAGGAACCCTTCCTGCAGACCATAGATGTGGCTACATGATCTTCCTCTTACTTTGAGAGTGAACCAGAAAGAAAATATATTTCCTATTCTTGGAGATGATCTTGCTACATTTCTCAGCAGAGATCAAAGAAGTGGCAGTAGGTGGTGCTACCTCCAATATCATGTATAATGTATGACCCAAAGAAATAACTACAGAGCAAGGTTTAGACTCATATACAACATGTCACCTCCACAAGTATTGTTGTCCTAATAATACATCACAAACATCGAGAGGTGAAACATCACATAATACCTCATCTGTGAAGGGCTTGATGTTGTAGGGGAAGGCGACACTGCTGGCGGACTCATAGATCTCATCCTTGGTGAAGCCACCTGATGTTGTATGGTTGCGGGTGTGATGTGGTTGGTAGGCCCAGCTGCTTCATGACCTTTGTTTAAATTAGGTTCTTTTGGATCCCACTATCGACAATGAATTGCAGTGGAGAACCCTTCACCCACATATGTGAGTGGAAGAGACACTCCCCCTTCTCTGGATCTCCAAGCTCATTCTTCTAGATCTTGGTGGTGCGAACAATGGCGCTAGGCTCCACATAAATAATATGCTTCCCTTAGTCATTCCTCTTGTCGGGTTCTAACTCAGGGTTGGAACATGAATCTGAATTTGAAGCTTTCAAATTGGCCACTAGCGACTACTTGGCTCGACACTCACTTGTGCTTGTGCTATGAGTGGGGCTCTTATGGAACTCACACCACTTTCTTGTGTCCTTCTTTGACTTCCTGGTGGTGTTATTTTCTTGCAACTTCAACAGCTTGTATTGGGTCACCCTGCCTTAGCTTTGCCCTTTGTTCTTGGGATTAGCAGATCCAAAGTCTCTCTTCTTTTGTTTAAACTTCTGCTCAATCTTGACAGCTTATCGGTACATTGTGCTAAGTGAGGAGATGTACACAAACTCCATTTCATCCTAGATTTACTTGTGTATGTAGCTGTGGTATTTGAGAAATAAATTCTGCTCAGAATCCTTGATACCCAACTTGTTGTGAATAGTATGAAAAATATTGATAAACTCCGACACGTCTTGGTCCCTTCCTTGCCGCAACATGGTCCACTTTATGTATTTATCTTTATAGCTTCCAATAGGGTAGTACTGTTCCTTGATGGTATCCTAGAATAAATTCCAAGTGGGTGCGACTAAAAACAGTGAAGGCATACTTTCATTATTCTATTGGCAGTAGGTTTCCTACTAGTCCTTGACGTGGGGGTAACTTTGAGAAGTGCAAAAGTGATATTTTCCTCGCTCAAAAAATCATGAATAGGAAAATATCCTCTAGTAGATTTAGCCATTTATCTATGACATCCACATCTATCTGACCCTCAAATATGGGAATGTCAAAGTTAAATTGTACCTTAAAGGGCGCGGCACTTCTAGAGTAGCTTCTGGAAGTAGATGTGCCGCCCCTGGGTAGCCGCCGAAGGATCTAGGAAAATTTGTCCATAATCGCATTCCTTTGTCACCCGAGGGATTCTTAGAGCAATATTTTGATAGGATATCATGCCCCCTCATCTTTCTTTTCATCCGCCATGGGAGGCTGTCAGGATTTGTGAGGTTGGTCTTGCGAAGGTTCGACCAGTTCAAGCCCTAACTCCTTATATCCTAACCTTCTTGGGGACATGTAAATAAAAGTAGAGAAAGAGAAAACCACTCTAATACCACTGATCTAGATTTAAATAGTAATGCAAAAAATTAAATATATAACCATAAGTAAAGAGATCAGTAGAAATAAATCTTCATTTCATAAATATCAAACACTGAAATATGCCTACAAAGAGAATTGAAATTAGACTAGCTCGGGCAATGGTACTTATCTTTGAGAAGACATGTGGTAGATACATGCCTCTGAACTGTGTTACAATGAGGCTCAAAGGCCTATTTATTATTGATAAGAAATGGAAAATCCTAAACATCCAAAAACCTAACCTTAGGAGATGAAGCGACAAACTATGGGCCACGTTTGGGTAAATTGGTACAGCAACCTCCTGGGGTCATAACTTTTGCATACGATCTTTGTTTGACACGCACAATACCTCGATAGAAATATCTATCTAAGGAATACAAATTTTGAATGGCCAATGTTCGTCCATAACCCATGATGGCCCTAGGTTTCCCAAAAAACATCTTTTAGGGCCTCAAAACGGCTCTAGAAGTTAAGGACCCAAAAAAATGCCAAAAATAGTAAATTATTTTACAAATAAGAAAACTAAAAAATTCAAGGAAACAATGGTAGGGGTCCAAGTGGAATAGGCAGGTGGCCACCAATATCCACCCAGATCATCCAGTTATTATCTGTTGATATTAAAATTTCATATGAAGATAAGTGCATCAGTTTGGTGTGTTCACTACCAGATTCATGGGATATCTTGGTTGTTGCAATCGGTAGGAATGAAATTGCCATGTAGTTTGATGAAATAGTCTCATTCTTCCTGTCAGAGCATATGAGATGGAAAAATATGGAGGGTCAAAAAGGTGATGCCTTGTTTGTATGAGGAAAACCGGTAAAGGTGTGCTGGAATTGTAGAAAGGAAGGGCACTTCAAAAGGGATTGTAAATCAAAACTCCTAATAAAGGAAATGGATATGATGATGTCCTTCTACAGATGTTAAAAGCAACTCAGATAAAGTTGGGGATGTGTACTTCACCGCTTCTTCAACTACACTTGTAGATCATGAGGCATGGTTGATTGACTTAGATGCATCCTTTCACTTCACTCCCCATAGAGAGTGGTTCTGTGGGTATGAGAAATATGATGGTGGTGATGAATTCTTAGGGGATGACAGGAAGGCTAGAATCGTTGGTCGTGGGAGAGTCAAGTTGAAGTTGCAAGGTGGAAGGATTAGAATGCTTCTTGCTATTCTACAATTTCTGCGTTGGCCAGAAACATGATTTCTGTAAGAAAGTTGTATGATGGAGGTGTAAAAATAGTGTTCGGGAAAGATACCTCCAAGATTGAATAGGGAGAACTAGTATTGATGCAGGGAGTTCAGATTGGAACTCTGTACAAGCTTCAAGGTAGCACTGTTATTGATGGGTGTAACAGTTCTGCAGTTCCTGAAAGTGGAGCAGAAAATGTAGTGGTCTCTCGAGAAAAGACCATGCTATGGAATCAAAGGCTTGGACATATTGGAGTGAAGGGCCTTCGAATACTTCATGGTAATGGTATGATAGAAGGTATGTATAATTTCTCTATGGATTTTGATTTCTGTGAAAGTTGTGTATATGGGAAACAATATCAAGTGAGTTTCCCCTCTGGTGCTAAGAGGTCAAAATGGATATTAGGGCTTGTGGACAGTGATGTGTTTGGACTTGTGTTGATTCCATCAATGGGTAAGTCTATGCACTATGTATCATTTATAGATGACTACTCAAGGAATACATGGATATATTTCCTCA
Organism: Pinus tabuliformis; assembly: GCA_031772625.1. Lineage (NCBI taxonomy): Eukaryota > Viridiplantae > Streptophyta > Pinopsida > Pinales > Pinaceae > Pinus > Pinus tabuliformis. The sequence goes on along the minus strand of CM062813.1, from coordinate 640,014,250 downwards.
GGAAGAAATCTGAAGTCTTTGATAGGTTCAAAGAATTTAAGGCTCTGGTGGAAAACTAGACAGAGAAGAAGATAATGGCGTTGAGGATAGATAACGGTGGAGAGTTTTTCAAAAAGGAATTTGAAGAGTTTTATAAGAATGTGGTATAGAACAACATAATAATACTCCATACACGCCTAAGAAAAATGGCGTTGTGGAAAGAATGAACAAGAAATTGATGGAAAAGTAAAGAAGCATGCTCAGTGGTGCGGGGTTAGGACATGAATTATGGGTAGAGACAGTGGAGACTTCATGTTACCTAGTCAATAGATCACCTTCATCAGCGTCGGTGGATAAGACACCACAAGAGGTATTGACTAGTAAGAAACATTCTCTTTCACATCTGAGGGTATTTGGATGTAATGCATATGTACGTGCTCCAAAGGAGAAAATAAAAAAATTGGATAGTAAATCTGAAAATTGCATCTTTATTAGGTATAAGGATGGTTTAAAAGGTTATAAGCTTTGGAAGCTAGAAACAAGGAAGGCTATTTACAGTCAAGATCTGGTGTTTAGGGAGGCGAAATATGTTATTAAGCATGAATTCCTGCCAAAGGAACTTGAGAAGATAGAGTTTGAGCTAACGGAGTAAGGATCAGAGCCTCTAGCAGAAGAGGAATCGGAAGATGAAGAGCCAAAAACTTCGGCTCTCAAAAGCCAAAAAGTTATAGTCCATGTACTTTCTGTTCAAATTGTGACTTATCTATTACTGATGATGATCTAAGAACTGTGAGGTAAGTAGTAGATTCAGAGGATGGAAAACTCTAGAAAGAGGCCATGGTTGATGAAATGGCATATTTGCACAAAAATGAGGCTTTGGATCTGGTGGAGCTACCGGCTGGAAGGAAGCCCAATGGCAGAAAATGGGTGTTTAAGAAGAAGATGGATGCATTAGGAAAGGTGGGGAAATACAAAGCTTGGTTGGTAGCAAAAGGTTATTGCAAGGTGCCGAGAATTGATTGTGGTGATATTTTTTATCGTGTTCCTAAGGTAGATTCTATTAGATTACTTTTATCTGTTGTTGTTGCTTTTGATTTTTAGGTAGAATAGATGGATTTGAAAACATCATTTCTTCACAAGAATATGGAAGAAGAGATCTACATGAAGTAAACTGAAGGCTTTGTAGTGAAGGGTAAGAAAGAACTGGTATGCAAGTTAAAAAAGTTTCTATATGGGTTAAAACTGTCACCAAGGATGTGGTATCAGAAATTTGATACATTTATACGGGGACTTGGCTTCACAAGAAGCAAAGAAGATCATTGTGTGTATTTCAAATTAGTTGGTGACTGTGTTATATATCTGGTCTTGTATGTGGATGTTATGTTGATGGTTGGAAATGACAAATAAATTATCCAGGATTTGAAGACCCAATTGTCCTCCAAATTCAACATGAAAGATCTTGGTGTTGCAAACTATATTTTGGGCATGGAAATTAAATGAGATTGGGAAAAGAGGAAGCTATGGTTAAACCAGAGGAAGTATGTCGAGACAATATTGCAAAGGTTAAATACGCACGATAGTAAACAGTGAAGGTTCCTATTCCTGTAGGTGTAAAGTTATCTGTTGAATAGTGTCCCAAGACAAAATAAGAGGAAGAAGACATGTTTCGTGAACCATATGCAAGTTTAGCCAATATCGCGATGTAGGAAATGGTCTATACTAGACTAGAAATTACACATGCAGTGGGAGTATTGAGATAGTTTATGTCAAAACTAGGGAATAGCATTGGATAATAGTGAAGCAGGTTTTCAGGTATTTGCGTGGCACTAGTGATTATGGTTGGTGCTACCAAGGCAAACCAAGAATGGATAAAGTTTTGGACATCTGTGGCTTTGTTGATGCAGACTTGGTTAGAGATCTAGATCAGAGAAGATCTACAAGTGGGTATGTGTTTAACCTATTTGGAGGTGCAGCTAGTTGGATGAGTATGAGACAGTCTATAGTGGCAATTTCAACTACAGAGGAAGAATACATGGCATCCACTCATGCAAGCATGGAAGTAGTTTGGTTTGAGAGATTGTGTTCAAGTATGGGGTTAGTACAGTGAGTTGTAAGGATAGGTTGTGAAAACCAAAGTGCAATTTTCTTGGCAAAGAACCATGCTTATCACTCAAAGACAAGGCACATTGATGTTCAGTATCACTTTTTGAGGGATATCGTTGAGGACAAAAAGGTGTTTTTGGTAATGGTGAACACTTTGAAGAATATTGCAGATGCAATGAGAAAGTCTGTGAGCATTGAGAAGTTCTCTTAGTGTAGAGAAATAATGGGTGTTGCGGGGGTGGATCAATGACTAAGCTCTCCAGAGGAAAGAAAACAACGAGTGGGAGAATGTTGGGTTGTGTTATATTCTTTGCACGGGGCCTACGACAGCGCCCTAGGAATTTATTTTTGGATCCTATATTAGCTGAGCGGACCTACCTATGGTTTTGTGCATGGATTTCGAACATGGTTTTGGGCATGATAGTTTTCTATCCATGGTACTTTGTAGATCTATTCAAGGAAACTATGGTTATGTTCTAATCCAGATTTAATGGATTAGGGTTTATGGATGCTTCAACATGTATATATATATTTTAACATTGAAATGAACATAATGAAAAATCAATCTGGTAGTCTCAGTGTTGGGATCCAAGTTAAAATCTTTGTGTATATATGTTTTACGTTTTATGCTATCACCGTTGTTTATTTTCTACTTTTAGAATTCATATGTAGGTAAGTTTTGTAGAGGGTTAAAACCTACAATATCAAGTGTTATTATAGCTATTTAGAGAGGTATTAGTGCCTTCTTGGTGATTCTCATATGAATACTATCAATTGATGATCAAATATGCATTCATGGCATGTATCTTATAAGTTTTCCATATGTTTGACAAAATGTCTAGTGTGTTATAAGTAGTCTAGGTCAAGTTTCTAATTCAAGTTTGAATATTTCGATTTGTCATTATATGAAATATGATTATGGAAATCTATAGGAAGTTATAGCTTGTGGTCTGTAGGAAAGCCTAGAAAAGTGGCTGAGATGTTGGGACCACACACAGTAAAGTGGTGAATTTAGTCCATAAGTTCATGGAAGGAGGCACATGCATGTAGTTCAAGGCCTATAACAAAACTGTTTCATTGTTGAGTATGAGGTTGGGGTGTTAGGTTAGTGAAAAATGATTCAATCTCAAGGATTAATAACCTAGGGTGGTTTCTAACTCCTGAGTGATTTGTAGTCCATGTGGCATATTAGTTTGTGGTCGGTTTGTAGTCCCCAATTCCTTAACTAAAACACTCGAGGTCGGGTCATGTCATTGTGATACTTGTATCATGTTTACCTTAGCAAGCATGTGGATTTGGGTAAATGTGGGAGGGGTGGTTATAGAGTGGTATCAAAGCGAGGTTGCAACACTAGACATTGGGTTGATGTGATTATTATGCATGCATGTTAGTTTTCGATGTGCTTGTTGAGAATGCCCTGTGATGGTGATTGTTTTAGTCTTTTGTGATCATGATGTTGATGTTGAGATGCTTGATATGTTGATTTCATTATATGTATGTGTGTGTGTGTGTGTGTGTTCGTGTGTGTGTTTTTCTAATATATATTGATTGCGTAGACAAGATAACCTCCCATGAACTTCAACAAGGTATGCTTGATTATGTTTATATTTCATTTATCTAACATGGTATGTTTGTAGGAAGACGAAGATAAAAAATGACAAGTAGAATAGTGGATTACAATTCATGAGACTTTACATACAGATCCGCTGAACAACATGGGAAAGAGTACTCTCCTGATATAGAAAATACTTGGAGAAGTATGAAGGTAGAAATTAGAAGTTGCAAGGAATGATAGGATAATTCAGTCACAGGAAAGGTTTTTCCAGAGTCGAGGAAAAGAAAAGGTGGAGTGATTTTTTAGAGCTTATAAGATTTACAGAGATAGGGACAATGAAGAATAAATTATGGATAGGAGGAAAGGAAAAATGGGACATATGGTAGTAGTTCTCACAGAGGGAACATGTCAGGTTAGGATGGCAGGGTTAGAGGTGGTAGATGGATGGATACACTTGACAGGAGGGGTAGTGGTTATGGGTTCTATTCTAGTTATTTTTAAGAGAGACATCACTATCGTCATCATTATCATCATTATTTGAGGAGTGAGAATCACTAATTTTTAGATGAGTTTAAGAAATTCAAGCCTCCTACCTTTGATGGAGATCTAAAGAAACTAGAAGATGTAGAATCTTGGCTACTTGGGATGAAGTTCTTTAAGTTGCATGATTATACAAAGAATATTCAACCTAGGATAGTTATTTTCTTTGTGAAAGGGAAAGTGGATATTTGATGGGAATATGTGAAGTGTGTCAGAGGGATAAACAAAAATGAGTTGAGTTGGCATGAGTTCAAAGACTCTTCAGAAAGAATCACTTGCCTAAGACATATTATGATGGAAAGGATAAGGAATTCTATGAGATGAAGATGAGATTTATGACAAATGAAGAACGTACGACTATTTTTCTAGAGCTATTGAGGTATGTGTGATATATTAAGGATGTGAAGATAAAGGTTCAAAGATTCATCAACAGGTTTTCTTTAGCGTTTATAGATTATATTGAGTATGATGAGACTCGGTCGTTGGAAATTTGAAGAAATTTTATGAGAAGTCTAAGCATAAGTTTGATCATAAGCATGATTGGAAGGGGAATGAAAAAATTAAGGAAAAGTAGGATAAAAAATGAGGAAGACCTAAGGATGTAGGTAACAGGGAACATGAATTGTCATACATGAAGTTCAATGTAGTTGACAAAGGACGTGGGTCTCAGCCTGAGGAGCAGAGCAAAGGTCATGGAAGGAAGCCTTTGCAATGTTGCAATTGTGGTGGAGAGCATCGCAGGAGAGATTTTCCATAGCATCAGGGTGGCATACATCATATTCATAGTGCTTAGGAGGTACAGATAGTTGGGAATGTTGGTCATAGCATTCCTTAGATTTATGCGACAATGGATAGTAGGTGGGAAGATCATCATTCATCTATTATCAATAAGGAAGGTCAGATTTTTGATAAAGATGTTTCTATTTTGGTTCATCTTGGATCTAACTATAGTTACATTAGCCTTGACCTGGTGGATAAGTGTGGTGTTGGGTAATTTAATTGAATATTAAATTACTTGCATTTATATGTCAATCCAGGTACATCATCTTGTTAAGTACACTACATTGTATGTACTAGGAGATCATCTTTCAATATTTGTGTACAACTGAAATTAATTGTAAACTTTGTTAGACTCAGTCTTGTCAGTCCTCTGTCAGAGTCAAATTCACGAAGGTTCATTTCTCATCATTTGCAGTCATCAAATGCCATTTTGGTCAAAAAGAGTCATTTTAACTCTTGAGTCCAGGATTTTGTCTCCAGAGGTGTGAAATAACACTTGCGGGCCAGAGGGAGGTTCAGTAAGTTTTTATTTTAGGAATGTCATCGTCAATAATGCGAGATTGATTCTTCTTCAAAACCCTGTTTTGAAGAAGAAATCATCAAATGTGTTTTTGTAATAAATGTGTAATTTGTCAAAGTGTTTCAAAGTTGTACAACTCTTCAATGGCAGCAACTTCAGCTGCTCCTATCCCTACAAAAGCACAAATATAAAGAACATCATCAACACAAAGAGACAAAGCAAAATCAAACAAAACAGAGTTTGCATTCAAATGCCCGAAATGCCAAATTATACAACTTGGTTTGTTGAATCAGAAGAAATCAAAGTCATGCCTTTGTGAAAATGTTTCTATGTGTATCAATGTCAGTTTGGCATTCAAAGGGTCGATTGAAGTCGAGGTTTAGTGAAGAGAAGGCAAAGCTTGCAAATTTTCAAGCCGTGACTGTGTAAAATCCTAGCGCGGCGCATTGGAGAACAGCGCGGTGCATAGGTGCAACGCGGCGCATTGGGCGCTCCTCCACAGTGCATTTTTTACACTGGCACGATGCACTCACCAGACGCAGTGCATTGGTTGGTCCGCGGCGCAAAGGCCTGAAACAAATTTTTTTACCACTTCTCACTCAAATTTTGCCTCCTATGTTTTGATGTGAATCTTTAAATTGCTTGTTGGGTTCGTTTGGAAAGAATAGGAGGATTTATAATGTCAAAAACGTCAACTCAGTTTCAAAATCCACTATGGACAGCAGCGATTTCGGCCTTTTCAATCATCTGTTGCGCAAACATAGTTACAACACCAGCAGTATCATGGAATGACAAGGACTGTATCTCCCGAACCTGCTGCGGCATCAAACAGTTGCGGACTCAAGCATTAGCTTCATTGCACAGTGGGTTGCAGAGGAATTGGGGTATTTCAGTTGCTCAGGTTGTAAAGTGGTTAGGCATGGACAAAGAAGATATTGAAGGTCTTCTAGAATACCACGGGTTTTCTCTCAAGCAATATGAAGATGCTTACATGGTGAAAGAAGGTCCATTCTTGAGTAGTGATACAGATTTTCCCACCAAGTGTTCCCAAATTGTATATTAGAAAAGGTCTGCAAAAGTAGTCTTCGATGTGTTTTCTTCTGGTCAGGGGCCAATTATGGATGGCACTTGGCAAGCTATGAAGGCTTTGGATCTTCCAGTTGATAAGTCTAATAGGGATACTCAATCTAAAGAATCTACAGTTGCTTCCATTGTTCCCCGAGAAGAGGAAATGCTTGATTATGAAGAGGATGTGCAACTCAATAATGAAGATCAGGTCCAACACTGACAGATTCTTCAGGAGTCTGGAAGTCATCAAATGGAAGAGGTAGAGGAAGCAAACAAGTTGCTAGTCTCATTGCCCATGCCAAATTTGAGCATAGAACATGTGACACCCAGATTTGTAGCAAGTCGAATTCACTGCAAGAGCATCAGCCAAAGAAAAAACGTAGAAATGTGTTTGCTTCTGAACTAGAGTTGGACGTTAACAGGAGTCTTATTCCGGTGGAAGAATGCTTAGTGAATCCAGTTGAAAGAAAGGATGTATCAAAATCGTTATGTGATAAAGCTGAAACACGTGGTATTGAGAGAGTCAAAGAAGATGAGAATGTCGTAATTGAATCTGAACTTGAAGAAGAGAAAGCAAGACTGGCTATGTGGATGGCAGAAGCTAATCATGCTAAATTGAACATTTTCCTAAGGAAATGGAAGCATCAGGCAGCAAAAAAGGTGCACAATATGCGTCGAATGAAGGCTGCTAAAGCTCTGAATTCTCTCTTTTTGGGCCCTCCTGTTAGATCCAACAAAGTGAATGCATGCTATGAAGAATTCGTGGCAGGCATACCCACGTGTCCTCCACCGGCGTTAGAGATCAAGATTGATCAGATTATAAGAGAAAGACGTAAGAGACATGAAAGAATGTGGTCAAGACTGGATGGGCCTGAGATAATCATGCCTATTTTAAAAGAAAAAAATCCTCATGCCAAGTGTCTATGTTGGAGTTAGTGACATGTTCTCGAATGCAAGATAACTTAGGCCATTCTATGGAATCATGTAACTTTCACAGCACCATGGTGGGGCGATGGTTGCGTGCTGAATTAATGAGCAATGGTGAAATAGACAGCAAAGAGTGCAAGTCAGATATGACTATTTTGAAGAAATGGATTGCCATGGATACTGAAGGTAGTGGCACTCATGATTTGTTAAGTTTGTCCATTTTGAGAGATGTGGCTTTTGATGCTGACAGTCTTGAAAGCAATGAGGCTAGCTTAGTAGGAGCAAGCGGCCTTCTGTTTCTATTGGCTGACAATGTTCGATGGGATCTTGAACGAACAAGACTGCAGTCTCTTGTAAGGAGTGTTCAACCGGGTTCCCACTTACCTCTCCTGATCTTGAGCTCTGGAAATGTTGAAGGAATCACAATAGAGAACCTGTTAGAGCTTCATAAATTGGATAGGATGAGGATTAATAGCTGGTCTGTTATTCTTGATAGAGAGAATGAAAATGATGTCAAAGGGTTTTTTTAGTGATGATTGCTTAAGAGAGGGGTTATTGTGGCTTGCCCATCATGCTCCTTTACAACCAAATGTTTATCCTTCAGACGTTCGAGATCTGGTTTTAGAGTCTCTGGACCCTCATTTGAACGCCCTCTTAAATGTGAAGCCATCAGAAGTGACACCGAGGGATTGTATTGCTGTTTTCAATCAGGCATTGGAAAGAACTGAAAGTGACATTGTTTCGCAGCTCAGAACAGTGTTCCTGGTTGGCCGCCACCTAAAATTAATGTGTTTGATGATATTGTGGAAGGTGGATTTCTAAACTCATATTTTCCCAAGTCTGGATGGAACGTGGTTTCTAACATTGATTCAATTGTTCATGCACTCAGAGTGTGCAAGCTTCCCTACTTTCCTTCATTAAACTGGGGTCCTGTTTCTTGTGGGGTCAAATTGCAAGAATATTCATCATTGAATTTACATCCTCAAATTAGTGCATTGGATGACGTCCAAGAACAGAAAACATATCTTGAGAAATCCTTATGTCAATATTTGACTGAGATAAGCTTGGCAAGAAAAGGTGATTTGATGATGTTGATGGAGGCTGATTTAATGGTACAGAACAACACTTCTTATGAATGCATTGGTTCTAGAAGTCTTATTATTCCAAAATGGGTTCCTATATATCGAAAAATTTACAATTGGCGGTTAATGCTATTAGCTAGTGAACCTGCTCCTGTTGCATATGTTTCACGACCAGGCACCATTGTTTCAGCAGGAAATGATGTAAAGAACCTTCTTTCATCTACTCGTCAAGTCTTTATATCCTCTGCAAGTGCTACCAAAGTGGAACCTTCATTAAATGAAATGTTTGAAGCAAGTTCCAGGGCTCTATCAAGGGGTTTAAGGTTGGCACCTAATGGATAGATTCTAAAAAATCAATTCTTGTAGCATGCAAGGGAAGGCAATCAAGAATCAGTGGTATTGGATAAAATAACCAGAGAACTCAAGGATGCACCTGTGCAATCACCTCTGATGAGCAAATTTTTTGGTAGAAAAAGGTGGCATGGAAGAAGTAAACTACCAAATTCCAGATCTTGATGAGGTGCAACACACTATAGATTTTGGTCAAACAGAGGAGGCGGCCTTGAATGACACAAGTCTTCAATACAGGTGACAATGCATTATTCAAAAATCGATTCCATAATGGCATACCACAAACAAAGGAATTTTTTCTTGCAGTAATCTTTTGGAATGTGATTACCAACGACATGGTTCACTTCCAAATTATCAAACCAAAAACGAAATCCAAGATTCCTTGCGCTATTTAAAGACACTTTTCTACAACAGTTTGATTTTAAAGAGACAAGTCGAACAACTTCCGATGTGTGCCTCAGTGGAAAGAATGTGCTGCTACAAGCATAATTCAGCTGCAACAAATTCTTAAGTACCCTGTAGTTTGGGTGTAAGTTCGATGAAATAAATTCATTACCTGACTTGACTTTTTCTTTGGGTCGAATACTAGTTTTAGTCATAAAGAATGAGAGAAGAATATCATCTGAACTTAATTGAGACTCTTTGAAGTTGGTTCCATTTCGGTCTTAGAAGAATCTTGAGTGGAGTATCAGTGAGAGGGATAGATCAAATTCTATAAAAACGCATTTTCAGTCCATAATATAAGGGAAGGGGGGAAGGCATTGAACACATCAATATTGTTGTAAGCAGTGCATAAAGGAGGAGGCTTTGAATGACACAAAAGGTGAAAAAGTCGAAAACCAAGCGGTGAAAAAGGCACAGGGAAGGCAAAAAGTCAGAAACCAAAAAGCCAAAATTTAAATCAGAGACATCTACCAGGGCAGAGAAACAGGATTCGATTTCCTATTTTTCACTTCAGTTATGATATGCAGCTACAGTTGTCGTCTTTTTATTGATCATCAAAAAAGTTTCAAATGGAATAATGTAACGCTGCTCTGTCCCCAGCACAGATGGACAGCTCTTTCCCTATCTTCGTCGATTGGTTTTCCAGCTCCCTACTTTTCATCGATTTGTTTTCCCTCAGATGAAATTTATTTATTGTATGACAAATCATTTGTGGAGGGTTCTGAGTTCTAGGAAACAGTGGAGGAATAACTCAACGTTTGGATATACAGTTTGATAGAGAAATAATTAAATGGAGTAGCTCTGATTTATAAGTTTCTTGTGGTATGATTTTTGGCATGTGTTTTTCTCTTTGTTTCATATATATCCTGTGATATTTGGGAGTTCATTCATGATCGTTTCCAGCTGAATACTTTTAAGTGAGAAAGGTAGAATTCAGTCATTGCTTTGCCTTGAAGAAGTGTTCAGTATTTATGTGTTTTCTTCTGCCTGGAAAGGATTCATACATTAATGCCCTTTTCAGCTTTCTTAAACAGTCTTTTCACCCCATTCAAATTCAATTCAATTGCTAAAACCTCATGCTTATCTCGCCTTATGAAATATCCTGTGCCTTTGGTTAAATCTCTGCTCATGCTATCCTTGTCCCATGCAGCCCAACAACTTAGTCATTAAATCAAATATCTCTCATTCAAATTCATTTTACTAGCCTAAAATCAGTTTCCAATTTTAAGTCATCTCGCCCCCTATTGCTCATTTTATCGATATTGACTAGAGAGAGCCCTCTCCTGTCCTCGTAGGGCTAGCTACGATGCTGAGCTTGGTTTGATGTTGCCTCAAATTTTGCCTTCCTTCAGCCTGAGGTAGATTCGAGCGCTAACAACATCAAAAGGAAATTAGATTCTTTAATATAAACTATGAAAGTACTAAGATTTTGGAAAGGAAATTAACATTAAACTAGAAAAAAACATAAAGATTATTGATCTAAGAAAACATGAGATTTTACCCTATGAAAGCATGGAGATTTTGTTCTCAAACTTACAAACTTTAATCTAAGGAATCATGAATATTTTAATCTAAGAAAGAATAAACATTTAATCTAAGGAAATCATGAGTTTTTAATCTATGATAAGCATAAACAATTAATCTATGTAAAATAAACCATTCATGAGAATATGAATGAAATGGAAATCATATATACTATTCTCATAGATCTCTAGGGGGGGCCTCTTGAGGACTACAAGGTGTTGAAAACTTAGATCAAGAGAAGAGATTTAAATCACCAATTTCATTCAGATTTGTGCCATATTAAAAAAAACTACATTTAATGAAAAAAATAGATTTCTTATACTTCAATAAGCAACAAAAATTACAAATTAAGACCATCCTTTAAATCTACGATCATCCTTGCCATCTTTGATCAAAGAGACTGCAATTTATACAATTTCGAGAAAACTAACAAACTTAGAATTTTATTGCTTGAGTTTTAGTCATGAGATCAAATCAAATAAAATTTCATGGACTTTTGGATCAAAGATCAGCCCATATCTGATCAAAATTATCTCTATGCCACAAATTTGCTAAAGAATAGCTTGTTCAGGCCTTTTTGTTGACTATGCGTTAAATGAAAAATTGAAAAAACATATATACACATAATCAGAAAAATAAGGCTCCAAATAACTTCAAAAATTTCTCAAATGGTAACAAATTTGAGAAAAAATCTCTATGCAACCCTAACTAGGCCTGTTTTGAACAAAACCCATGTTTGTGTGTTCCAAAATTCTCTTTTATTTTCTCAGAAAACACATTTGAAGTTGAATGGTCAAAATTGTTGCGATTTTCCCTTGATTTGATGCTGGAGGTCCACACGTGCAATCTGGGTGGAACTTGACCAATAGAAATCCATAATGGAGCTTCTAGAAACCAAGTCCAAGTGTAAAATTTCCTTCTAGAGTGGTGCTACTACCTTATCCATGGAGATAGCTATGCAAAGTTGATAAAACTGCAAATCATTCGTAATACATTAAAAATAATGTAAATAATAATAAAAAATCACGTAAACATGTATGTAGGAATTTGGTGTGTTTATGAAGAAATATGGTTAAAAACGATGAAAATGGGTGAATGGAATGATGTGGAAATGGATGGTTTCATTAACAAGATAATGACAAATTGAAGACCCAACATTCCACCACACTGGAGATTTTACATGTCCACAAGCAAATAAAGCATTGCAAAGTTTCATAATCCAACCCATTCCTTGTTTTCCTTTATTCTGTCATTTCAACTAAATCCTTGACCAAAGCTCCAAGAGAGCAATATTGACCCTCTTTCTCAATAATATGCACTTTTCTCTCTCTATTTTTCAATACTACTAATATGGTAGCAAAACTCTTTGTTTCTACACTTGCTTGTTGTGTCATTAGATTAAGAAAGAAGAGTTACCCATCCTCCTTTGAATGTCAAACAACTTGAAGTCTTTAGATACTAGGTTGCTCATGGATGCTATAGAGGTAGAAGAGATGCCTACTGATATGTTCTTCTCTAATAAAACACACATCCCTGCATTACTTATTAGACCCTTTCACAATATTATATACAACTTTGGTGAAGGGAAAGGGTGCCAACAAAGTAGCATATCCAAGTACTTTTTCATTGTTGTCAAAGCCTTTGCAAATTCATTTTTTTTTAATATAGCTCTTGCAATAACTTGGAGCTATTTATGAGGTTCTTGGCACTACTTAATTATGCACAATTTCTTCAATCCTTGGGAGAATTTCATATTGTGAATAACACATAAACACTCTTACTCCATCAATACATTGTGATTTCCATCCTTGTGAAAATCATCCCATTAGTATGGCTAGAAATGATCATAGATTGGAGCCCATAATGATTCTCTTCTTATCATCCATGCATAGCAACCAAAGTTATTTCAACAATGTTATCAAATAGTTTCTTCAAGAAACCACAAACTAATGAATGAAGAAAAATTCCCAATGTGAATATTTGACAAGATGAGTCGCACATCAAACAAAATAAGAGTTGTTGGTGAGTGTTATACAACTTACCAAAGCCTAAAATATGCTTCCAAGTGATTTCAAGAGTGTCTGAACAAAGCCTTGTTGCAACCTTCTTCTTCTTGTGGCTTTGTACTCATCATTTCTTGGCTTCCATTAAAAATTTTAAGATGAAAAATATGACACATAATTTAAGTGCTCCATGTACCTTTTGATCATGTGCTACAAACATGTACCATGAAGTCATGTTTTTCTATTTCTTAAGAACATCATGTTGATGGACCATCAAGGAAAGCATAGATTAACAAGAAGAGAAAGTCTAAACAAGAGTGTGATGAAAGCATAGAAGAAAATCATTATGACCATGGGAGAAAATGAGATGATTGCATGGGTGGCAGGACTTTATTGATAAATAATCAATCATAGCTTGTAGGATTGGTTGTTAAAGGATTCACCAAAACATAATGGGAGATAAATTGGAACTACATGTTTACAATAAATTTTCATCAAAATTTCTAGAAATTTTAACAACTTAAAAAGTTTATGGCTTTTACCTAAAGTTTACCTTTTGGAATTGGACAAGGGAACACAATCTAATGGCTGATTTGGTGTTGACTTGTCTTAGGTACTCTGTTCCATGATGTGTTGACCGCCATTTTGACCTTGCTCCACAAAATGTATATTTTTCATGTAGCAGACTTGCTTCCAATTTCTCTCAAATACTAGCTAAGATTCTCCTGAAATTTTCTAAGGTGTTACTATTAATATTATGCATCTTCCCACAAAATATCTCAGCAAATCGGTGCACGATCTCGAGAAAAATGAGAAGTTTGTGTAGTTGAAAATGTCCAATTTCTTGAAAAATACACTTGAATTTCGTGAAATTTTGTGTATTTATTTTCCCTACCTCAATGCATTTTCCACAAGAAAATCAAGACCAACGGATGCACAGTTTTCAAGGTATGATCAAATAAACTTTTTCCATGTTTAACCCTTCACGTTGCCCAATGTTGCAACAAAAAATATGCCACGAACTCATTTTAAGGCCAAATTGAGTGATTCAAAAGGGAAACAATATATTTTTACCTTTGTTTACTGCTACATGCCTTTAGAATCCACTTTTGATGGTGAAAAAAAGTTTTTCTACAAAAATACCAAATTCCGTCCTAATTGTGCATAGTGATAAAAATTGAAAATCTACCTTAACAACCTCCTAAAAAGTCTTGGAAATTTGCACTTTTTTGAATTATTCTTGTGTCTAACTCAATTTACCATATTCTAAGAAATCCTAGAAACTTGAAATTTTTTATTTCTACTCCAATCCCTTACAATATTTGTGCCAAAACTGCGTCTGGAACGCGTTGCTATAGAAAAAAAAAGATGTTACAGTAATAGCTGCAGAAACTAGAACTTTTCGTAGTTGTTGCAAAAAACGTCAATTTTTGTTGAAAATTGTTTTCTCCATGTTTGAACTACTAATTTGGATTTTGTCTTACATGATGAAGTAGAAACCATGAAACATAATGCATATTGACTAAAATATAACAAATTTTATTTTTTTTCTCGAAAATGAAATGAACGAAAAAGTGTTGAGGTGGTTCCATCATGTTGTTGTTGAATGAAAACAAGATGAACATGTTGTTACAAGAAACAAATAAACTATACTACTGCAAGTTGTTTTTGATTCCATAAAACCATATAGTCTTCATCAAAACCAAAATTCATGGTACAAATCTTACGATGCAAATGAATGTGCCGAAGTCGAGCATGGAAAGGAATCATTGGATTATTGATCAATAATGAAAATCATTAACCAATGAGAGACAACACACCGATAATGTAAATGAGTGTCATGGTACTTGAGTGCATCTTGATAGGGACAAGTGAATGTGTTGAAGTTGAGTCACCTACAAAATTAGACTATCAAAAGAGATTGTTCTAATCCATTGTTGTAAAAAGGGATGCTTGTTGTTGATGTATGCAAGTTCCAAGGCACTCCAAATAATCTCTGATCTTGATCCTAGATAAGGTGTTGATGTCGATGGGACAAGGCCTATTGGAAGGTGGGTCTTAAGGAATCCCACATCAACCAACTCAATCATAGAACCAAAAATGATTTGGAGAACCATAATAAAAGATTGAAACCATCATAAAATTGCAAAATTTATTGTGAACTTTGCTTGCCAGTTTCTTGGTCTCCAAGAAAAGTTCATGTCCAATTGAGCTAGGAAGATGGTTTTCATAATAGGACTTATTTTTCTTTTTACTTTTTTATTTTTTATTTTTTATATGTCTTACTCTACTTGAAAAATAAATATCATTCAAGTATATGAATCCTTCCAATGAAATCATGTGTGTAACAAGATGATAGATAAACTCATATGCAGGTTTGAAATATACTCTTTGATATGTACTAGTATATGAGAGACAAACTTCTTTT
Organism: Pinus tabuliformis; assembly: GCA_031772625.1. NCBI lineage: Eukaryota > Viridiplantae > Streptophyta > Pinopsida > Pinales > Pinaceae > Pinus > Pinus tabuliformis. Next base: position 639,998,946 of record CM062813.1, on the reverse strand, counting down.
ATTGAGATGATGTTAGAAGATATTGAAGAATGGAGTATTGGGATCCAATGACTGTCTTGAACCAAGACTTAATGTAATATTGTCTTCCTTGGCTTCATTCTATCATGCCATGCAAGTCTTTAGAGATGTGATCTCCATTCATAGAATATGGTGATAGGCATGCATGAAACGTTCAATATCAGGTTCCAACAACTACTCTTTATAGACAAGAATACATGATTCTTGGACCTTATCTAAATCTTCTTCTTATGGTTTTTTTTATTCAATGGTAGCTGGAGAAGCATTTTGTAATACCTCAAAATTGTAAGTGGATTGAGGTGTTTTATTATGTGGGATCTAAAATGGTTATGTAGGTAGTGGAGTGGGAATGAATCTTTGGGGTGCTTGTCTAGGTGGTAATGAGAAAGGTTGAATTGAGGTCATCTGATGGTGAAAATGGTGTTGTGGTGGAGGTGAATGGTATGGATAACATTGATGGTTGTATTGAGGATAATGAGGAAAATATTGAGGATATGGTGGATTTCCTCTTTAAGGCCGTTGCAAACCTTGTTTCCAATATTGTTTTTGAGGTTGGGATTGAGATGACCAAGGTGTCCAAGGTTGTTTTTGAGGTTGGGATTGAGATGTCGAAGGTTTCCAAGATAAGGGTGCTTTCCAATTACTTTTAGTTTGTTATGCATAACCCTAAATTTGAGAATTAAGATATTGCATCATACTAGATGATGATTTTTCCATGGTCTTCTTGGAGCTACATAATAGGATTGCTCCAGTGTTTTATTTTCTCCTTGGTAAACTGCCTTTAACCTTGGTAATGATGGACAATCTTTAATAGTATGTGATCCTGTACAGATTTCACAAATTTTAATGTTATCAAGTGGACATTCATGAAAATCATGTTTCTTTATACATTTAGGAAAAAATATAAATGAAGCAACAATGTCAACATTTTGCTTGTTTTTTATTCTTATCAAATTAATTTGTTCATTTAAATTACCAAGAATGTCTAGAAAATTGTTAACTTCAGTTTGACTTACCAATCCTCATGTCGATTTACTTACTCTTGCCATAAATGGACCTTGAGGGGATCTTCCACACTTTGCTTTTCCTCTTCATATGTTCTTGCACAGTTCAAAAATATCTTAAAATGACAATTGAGAGATGTCTCCTTTTCCCACCAGGTTAAGAAGATACATCCATTAATCTCTTATAGCATTTAGTGGGAGTGTTTTCAATGTGTCTGATCCTAAATTATGCAATTTAGATATTGTGATATTATAAGTAAATCTCTCCACTAAATCTTCTAGGCTTTCATTCTCTTTTTGGTTCATCTTAAATACTTCATTTCTAAGGTCTTGGTCTATGCAATAATCTTGATATTTTTCCAAAATTACTCTTTTCATATCATCCCATGTCTTTATAGAATTTGTTCCTAAAGTAATGAACCATTTGAGAGCTCTATCCTTCAATGTTGTCGAAAAATTCATTTTTTGAATGTGTAATTAGTGGCCATAACATCCAAAAATTATTTCAAATTCAAAAAGAAAGGTTTCTGGGTTTTTGATCTAATACCTTTGAAGTTAAGAACTACATATGGAGGGATATTCTTCATATGAACATTGACAATAGTTTATTCAATGGGAAATCGAAAAGGATCTTCCTCATTATCATCCTATCCATCCATTTCTTCAACCTCTTTGTTTCTCACTGTCAAACGATAAAAATGTGTCTTTTTAACTCCTAATTATCTTCACATTAATTGTCAACCCAGGGACGACTTTTTATTTCAAGAGTGTACTCAGTCTGAGGCAGCTATTTACTCAAGAGTAATGTTTTGCAGTATAGTGCTTAAAATCCAAAAGTAAATGATTGCTTAAAAAGAAATCTAACTACAACAACATAAACTCAAATGCTCTGTAATTAAATCATTCACTCAGAAAACATCAATCGAGGATACAGTAGCAATAACTCATTCCTCTAGAGATTGATACAATTGAAATCGAACTAGAACAAGACAATTAATCTGAGAACAAGGAAACAGTAACCAATGTTCTCTACAGTTGAAAGCCCTGCTGCACACCAAAGCAATCAATAACGCAAATAATAGGAAATGGAACAGCAGCTAGGAAATGTAACAACAACTGAATTCAATAAGCAACAACACCTTAGTCTATAAGAATAAATGCAACAATCGTGTTCTAAAAAAATCAGATGGCAATCCCCTATCTTTAAAGATGAATCGAATAGCACACGGTAAATAGAACAACACTGATTAATGATAGAATATGGAACAACACTTGAAAGCCAAATACAAATGCATAATAACTTAACACATGGCACAGCTTAATAGTAATCTGATCTAGTAATCCAATTACCAGTCTTAGTTATAAAGAATACGACTGTATTTTGTAATGGAACAACAACGTCAATAGATTCAACAATCGCAAGGAAATATAATCTCTAAGATGAATTCAGTAATACCAATTAATAAGTATTACAACACGAATATGATGTAATTGAACAACAATACATTCTGTAAGGATCAGAAACGTTATATCAATGATTAAAAGAACAGCAATGCATTACCAAGTCAAGATGAATCAATACGACATTCTTGTCATAGAGAACGATATTACTCAATTGAACATAAATCAGATATAACAGAACCGTGATGTAAAATAAATAGACATACCAGATTATCGAATAAATCTAATAAGAAAAACCACGCATAAACCAAAAAGATAATATACAGTAGCAGCACAACCAACCAGAGGCTGGGCCCTTAGCCACCAGCGGACACTACTGGGCTACTTCAGACGAGAGGAATGAACAACAACTCCCAAATCATATATTAATCATCAAATTGTGAAATCATTACAACAGCAAAAGCTTGAGAATTACAACATGCAACAATCTCTTTTTCCTCCTATTCTATCCTATCCCATCATCATTCCTGAATCTCTAATTTTGAATCCTTAATTCTCCATCGTTTTTCCATCCCCCTCTCTAATCTCTATTTTCATTTAAATAGAGAGAGATCAAAGAGAAGTTACAATAGAGATAACTAAAACATGATTTCTATTACAAAATTGGATTTTTTCCAACCAATTGATCAACAAGAAAATATATTGCCATCTATCTTTCAACAAGAGCAAGGTGAATTTGGCTTTGCAGCTGAGATTTGGGAAAATGGCCATACAACAAATATGAGAAAATCATGCTCAAAGAACCCTGTGTTTCTCTCAATACAAGTTGAATTTGGGCAAACAGTTCTTTAGTAAAGTTAATTTGGTCTGTTCTGGACAAAACCCATGTTTCGGATTTTCCAGATGCTTCCTCATTTGCCCAAACTCTCAAACACAATACTGTCACTTCTTATTCCAGTGAATTTCTGAGTTGGAATATTTGATGATCAAATCTTCAATCTGGAAATTGTATTGGAGGCTAAAAATGGTGAATAATGTTACAACCAATTTATTAAAACTATCATTGATAAAATCATGCATAATCATCAATTTATTATAAATAAAGGAGAATAAATAATATTCATCCATAAGAGCATAAATCGTTATAAAATGGATTTATATAATAGATTATAATAAATGGCATGATAAAGAAGAGTAAAAATGGATGAAATAAGTGTTAAAAAGGTGGTCGTATTCATGGCCCAACATACCCTGACACCGAATATATTGCATGTCCTCATGCAACCCAATGACAAAACCCATGTGTTAACCAAGCAATAAAAAATTTGTTCATCCCAGCTCATGAAATTGATAGAACAAATGAATTCTTCCTTAATTAATGAATATTCAATTTTAGCAATCTTGATGAAGGCATAACAATGAAGCTGCAAAAAAATATGATATAAGTGACAGCAAACTTCGTTAACCATTTTCTCAAAACTACAAACCAGATTATGTTGAAATTGTGCAAGTAGATTTTGACTATATTGATGCTTCTATGATCCAAAAATCAGATCGTTTTGATGCACGGATCATGAGATATAAACAAAACGGCTGTAGGTGATAGTGCATGATTTCCAAAAATTTATGAACCAATTTAATTTGAAATTATCTGGGTTTGTATATTTTAATGATACGTCTGTGTTTTCTAGAAATCACAAGAATTGAGTTCATAGTTTTAAAAATAGTATGGAAATCAATTTCTGCACTGAAATTGTATGCCTTAAATGAAAAAGAAAGTAGAAAACATCCATCATGCGTAGCAATTCCTCCGCCTCTCTGAAGAATTAGCATGCCCTCATGCTATGCTAGAAAACAAATTGATGTGGTTGCTACCAGCTGTTGAATTCTATGCTTGGTGTAAAACACCATGGAATAAGGGAGGTGTTGAGAATGAATAAGAATAGCAATGGATGATAAGGAATAGTAATGACATGGTCATAAGAAAGAAATGAATGAAAGCAATATTCCCCCAAAACTGAAAGATGATATGTCGCTGAAAAAGAGGGAAGTGGTAAAGATGTGGAATGAAGGATGATAAATAATGCTCAAAATGGATTTTCATTAAATTCTCCTAAATTCGTAATAAATCAGAAAATTATGCTATTTTACCTCAAGTTTTACCTCTAAAGAAAAATGACATATATGGACTGGCATTTGTTGAAGCTAATGTAGGCAAGGTGGGTGCTAAAAGTGATGTAGAAGGTAGAATCCAGGCAAGCACATCATGTCGGAAGACTTGTTCACGTTCGTGAGTTGCTTGAGCCTCTTCTGTTAGTTGCAATAGTGTGGTCATGCTGTAAATAGAATTTTGCCCATACTTGTTGTTCTCTTGTAAACAAATTACTATTTTGCATACAATGTTCTTGAATCCATAGTGTTAGCTTTGAATAGTAACAGATTAAGATGCATGCAAAAATTTCAATCAGAAAAACTTTTTGTATACATGCAATACTAATATTTTATCAAATCAACAAGTGATGGCAGAGTGTAGTAATCATATCACATGCAATCCCATAATGCATACATTCCCCCTCCAATTGGAAAAGGGATTTCATGACCATAAAGCCTATGAAAGGTGTTATGCTGACGGCAAGGCCAGGGAATGAACAATACAATAGTATATAAGGTAGAGTACACATATCAATGATAGGACAACGAGAGTTATGGTTATAATGAGAGCAGAGTGTGTAAAGATAGTTATGAATAAGAGATAGGACGCTTTGGATTGATGATAAGTTATGCGAAAAAGAAAAAGAACAACAATATGCTAAAAAGATGCTTTACTAATGGTATTCTAGCTGAAAATGATGTAATTGATCAGAAAATAATTTCTCATGCGTAAAGGTTCAAAATAGGGAAAATTAAGGAAATAACTTCTCTGATAAAAAGAAAAAAATAAGAAAAGGGTATTATAGTAATAATTGACGATAAGATATAACTTCAATACCATAAGCAGAGCGTCTACTGCCAACAGGCGTCCATAGCCTCGACAGGGTTGCTTTTTAACCCATATGAGCCAGGATGCTCAATTTATAAATGGAGAGTTACAGTGCTGTTCTACAGAAGAGATCAGTGTACTGGCGTGGTAACCAGATAACCACACTGCCATTCACTGGGATGTAGCAAAAGTGATCAGGCCAGCTCGTGATGAGACCTCTTGTTCCAAGGATAATTTGGCTATCCAATGGATCATAACCCTGGTGTGGTGGCCATAATGGGAATGCCACTTTGTTATAGCCTTATGAACATGGTAGGCTGGCTCGTAATGAGACCCCCTATCCTCTATTTGCGAAAATTTTTTTGTTGTTATTACACATTTTTATGATAAAGAGAGGGAGGCTCAGCACCCCTTAAGAGTAGGGATGGTGGAAGAAGTTGAACATGTCAATAAAAAAAATATACCCTTAATCTCATTTATTACAGACAGAGAAGATTATAACTAGGAAGGGTGGAACGAACATGGTATTAAGATAACCAATCAGTATCATGTACAACAGAAAACAATGCAGTAAAGTAGTACATAAATAATTGTGTCCCTTTTGAAAAGAATCTATCATCAAGGAGTTGTCCTGTTAAAGATCATAATGTGAATGATATTAACTCGCTTCAAAAGAATCCATAATTCTTGTCCTCATAAAAGTAGTGTACTTCATGCCATGAAAGGGAATCTGTAAAATGTGGTTGAGATGAACTAGAAATAATCCCACAAGAGGAATGAAGGGTTGCTCTCGAAAATACTCCCAAAGTGTTGTTTTTTTTAAGGAAAAACAAAAACACTAAAAAAAAGTGTTGGTCCTTGTAGGGAACAATAAAGGAAATTCACACCAAAAAGCAAAAATACACACGAAAAAGTGTTGTTTCGTGTAGGGAACAACGAAAGATGCATATGGAAAAGGGTTGTTCCTTAAGAGGAACAAAAAAATATGAAAATGTTGTTTCTTTGAAAAGGAACAACAAAAATTTGAAAGTGCTGTTCCTTCGGAAAGGAACAACAAAAATGTGAAAGTGTAGAAGTGTTGTTCCATTTGGAAAGGAACAACAAAACGTGAAAGTGCAGAAGTGTTGTTCCATTCGAAAAGGAACAGCGAAACATGAAAGTGTAGAAGTGTTGTTCCATTTGGAAAGGAATAGAAAAAAGTGAAAGTGCAGAAGTGCTGTTCCATTTGAAAAGGAACAGCAAAATGTAAAAGTGTAGAAGTGTTGTTCCATTCGAAAATGAACAGCAAAACGCAAGTGCCGTTCCTTTGGAAAAGGAACAGCAAAAATGAAAAGTGTCGTTCCTTTGGAAATGGAACAGCAAAAACGCAAGTGCCATTCTTTTGGAAAAAGAATAGAAAAATGAAAAGTGTCGTTCTTTTGGAAAAGGAATAGCAAAAACACAAGTGTCATTCCTTTGGAAAAGGAATAGCAAAATGAACCGCGAAAAAGGAACAACAAAATGAACCATGGAAAAGGAACGGCAAAATGAACCATGTAAAAGGAACAACAAAATGAACCATGAAAAAGGAACAGCAAAATGAAAGTGAAAAAGGAATGGCTGACACAAAAGGTGTTGTTCTTTTGAAAAGGGAACAAAAAAATGAAAATGCCGCCCCTTTGGAAAAAGAACAGCAGGAACAACAAAAGTGCACACAAATGTTGTCCCTTCAGAAAAGGAACAGTAAAATGCACAAGCATAAAATGCAAGCACACAAAGAATGAATTCGTTGTTCACTGTATTGATGCTGAGGATGGGTTACAGTTTGAATGAAGCAACACCTGAAACACAAAATATAAGAGAAATCAGAAAAGAAACAACATTTTATTTAAAAAATAGTATGTAAATAAATAAATTAAATTACAACAGCTATGATATTATGAAAAAAAAATGATCTCTTTGAAAAATGTTTTGGCAGTAATGACAAGACATGAATCTTCAAATTGAAATCAATTCTTCATTTATTCTATTACGAATCCGTTGGGTAATGAGTTAGATGAAATTCCTTTGTTTCATAAAATTTCTTTCAAAAATCACTCGTCCATAAATTCACCTTCTTTATTTTTCCAGGACCTGTAAAAAACGAGTATCTACTTGCAATAAAAAATTAAATCATGGAGAAAGAGAGGTGTGCAGGCTCCCCTAATCCAAGAATTATGAAAAAACTAAAAGGTATTTACTCAGTAGAACAAATCCATGGAGAAAATAACAAAGTAAAATTTATTTGTCACTTGCGGGAGAGCAGTGGTCGACCATACTAACCAGCAGTGTTTTAATCACAACTTCTTTGTTTCTTGTCCAAATTGAGTGATTCCAAAGCCAAATGAAAGCTAATTCAAAGGTGTATCTCCAATAGAAGTAGGTTTTAAAAATTCAATGATATGATATGTCAATTTTAGTTAGAAAAACCTGCATAACAGAGTCATTTTCGATTACCCTACTTAGAACAATAGTGAATGTTTTAAGCATAGATTCTTCGCTTGATGTCAGATTCGAATGATTCAAATTGGAAATGAAAGTAGATTCATTTATTTATCTCTAAAAGAAATAGGGTTTGAAGAAAAGAAGAATTGATAGGTCAAATACTGTAAGGAACAACCAGAAAGACAGAGTTTTAAGAGCGCTGATTTACGATAGATAGTCAGTATTTTGATCATAACTTCCCCATATGATATCAAAAATGAGTGATTCAGATTCCCTTGTAAACTAGATTCATAGGGGAATCTACCATAGAAACAGGTTTTAAAAATTCAAACATCTAGGCCTCCAAAAACTAACTGTCCCAACTCTGTTCCTGAGTTGCTCGCTAGACACCCTGTCAATGTTTCGGTTATAACTTTTTCGTTTCAAATCCAAATTGAGTAATTCAAATTGGGTTGGAAATTATAAATTAAGGTCTACCTAGGATAGAAACAGGTTTTAAAAATATTTCATTTTGTTCCCTCAAAACATGACTATCCCGACTGTGTTTTCAAAAATTCCATCAAGCCCGCAGGCCAAAAAAATGTGATATTCAAGTATTTTTTCAAATTGGCGATAAAAATGAATATGAGTGTTTGTAGAAATTTTACTTCCATTATAAATCATCTACACACACAAATAAATTGAAATATTTATCACCGATGTTGATTTCGATAGCGTGTTGCAACAAAGAAACAACTATTTTTACAAAAATAAAAAAAATGTGTTTGTTTTATTTCTTTATTTATTTTATTTTCTCCACTATCCTACTCTTCTTTGAGAATCAAATATGTTTATGTATAAGAGTATTTCTAGTGGAACCATTTTAGAAATAAGGCCTCATGTATGCACATACCCAAAGTTGAAAAATGCATATTAATGAACATTAGGGTATGAGAAGCCAACTTCCCTTCAAAAGATGGTATCAAAAATTGTTGAAGCATAGAGTGATGTTGTAAAAAAATGGAGTGAAACCAATATTTAATATATTTTTTAGTTTCTTGATTTCCCATAGCCATCATACCATGAAGTTCTTGAGCTTTTAAAATGCCTTGTTGATGCATACTAAAAGAAACTTCATTTTCTTCCATAACTTCTACAATTTCTGAATTTGAAACATTCTGAATCTCATTGTAAATTTTTTCTAATGGCGCATGTGAGATAGAATGGGTGGGAAGGGTGGGTAAATTTTGCAGTTCAACATTGTAAGCATGTTGTACTGGTTTATTGTGGTGAGGATGTGGAATTAGTTGAGCAAGAAATTGTGTATGGAATGGAGCATTGTGATGATGTGGTTGATTGGATTGTGTGAATAGTTTTGATGGGCAAGCAAGATGTTATGGAAGAGCCAGTAAAGAATATGGAGAATATGTTTGTGCTACAAGATGAGGGAAAGTAGTCATACAATCATAAAGTGAACCATGCCAGGCTTGTAGACAAGATTGATGGTTATATTGACATGGCTGCCCTAACACATTAGTATTCCATAATGGATTATGTAAGTAAGAAAATGGAGAAGAAGTGTTTTGAACCATACCTGTAGGCCATGATTTCCATGGTTTTGACCTTGTTGCAGCTTCTTCATCTCTTTGATATGATACTTCCATCCTAGATAAGGAAGGGTGAGTATCTAATGGATGCTCCTTTCGGTCATGAGGGCAAAGCACTTCATCAAATTCTTGATTTTTATGAACCGGAAAAACATCCAGTTTTTCATTTAGAGAGATAATAAAATCAACTTTAAAATTTTCAAATAAAGAATTGATTTCAGCTCTTATGTCCCCTATTCTTGTAGCAGATTTGGAAAACAAAGAACAAACATCTCTAGAATTCTTACCAGCCTTGGAGATTCCTCTTGGATACCTTATGCACAACTCATAAATATCATCATATGATAACTGAAAAACATCACCTTTTCCTATCAGATTTAAGAGTTCTATAAATTCATCTCTGATTCCTTTAAGAAGAAATGTTCTTAAGATTTCTTTCTCCAAATGCTTATATTTTGGTTTTTGAAGGTTATATTGAAATCAATCTACATAGTCCTCCAAGCTTTCATCTTCCCCTTGTATCATATTGAAAATATCTCCATTGGCCATGCAATAGTCTTCGTACTTCTTCAAGAATATGTTCTTCATATCCTCCCATGTTTGAATGCAGTTCCCACCTAGGCTCATGAACCATTGGAGAGCTGCTCCTTTTAGAGTAAGAGGAAACACTTTCAACCTTTGATCATTAGTACAATAATCATATCCTCTACAAAGTATTTCGAACTCAAATAAGAATGTATCTGGATCTTCATTTGCTAAACCATGAAAATTTGGTAGAGAAAATGGGGGAATTATGTGCATTTGTGTCACTCCTCCTAGATCTTTGATAGGAAATTCAAAAGTAGAAATGTGAGCCATTTCTTACCATAATAGAAGATGTTCTTCATGTGTTTCTTTGAGGCTCCTTCTTCAAATGTTCCTGTCAATCAGTTAGTGAAATGGGTGGTGCTTACATCACCACTTGAGTGAAATCATGAGATTTGTTTTTCAAAATTTCTATTTTTATTTTTTATTTTTTAGTCATTCACACAAAAATTCAAACATTTACCCTAAGTTCGTTAACAATTCTATTGGAAAGAAGGAGGGGGAGCAGGGCTTTTACATGCTCCTGTACGTAGGTTCTTACCTTCCGTTTTTAATACCAAATTCTTTCCTAACAGGCACTCATCAAATGCACACTACTCTTTAGAAATGGCTACACTCTCCCCAGCAACAACGCCAAAATGTCAAGCGATAAAAAGGTGTCTTTTTAACTCCTAATTATCTTCAAATTAATTGTCAACCCAAGGACGACTTTTTATTTCAAGAGTGTACTCAGTCTGAGGCGACTATTTACTCAAGAGGAATGTTTTGCAGTATAGTGCTTAAAATCCAAGAGTAAATGAATGCTTAAAAAGAAATCTAACTACAACAACATAAACTCAAATGCTCTGTAATTAAATCATTCACTCAGCAAACATCAATCGAGGATACAGTAGCAATAACTCATTCCTCTAGAGATTGATACAATTGAAATCAAACTAGAACAAGACAATCAATCTGAGAACAAGGAAGCAGTAACCAATGTTCTCTACAGTTGACAGCCCTGCTGCACACCAAAGCAATCAATAACGCAAATAACAGGAAATGGAACAACAGCTAGGAAATGTAACAGCAACTGAATTCAATAAGCAACAACACCTTAGTCTACAAGAATAAATGCAACAATCGTGTTCTACAGAAATCAAATGGCAATCCCCTATCTTTAAAGATGAATCGAATAGCACACGGTAAATAGAACAACACTGATTAATGATAGAATATGGAACAACGCTTGAAAGCCAAATACAAATGCATAATAACTTAACACACGACACACCTTAATAGTAATCTGATCTGGTAATCCAATTATCAGTCTTAGTTATAAAGAATACGACTGTATTTTGTAATGGAACAACAACGTCAATAGATTCAACAATCGCAAGGAAATATAATCTCTAAGATGAATTCAGTAATACCAATTAATAAGTGTTACAACATGGATACGCTGTAATTGAACAACAATACATTCTGTAAGGATCAGCAATGTTATATCAATGATTAAAAGAACAACAATGCGTTACCAAGTCAAGATGAATCAATACGACATTCCTGTCATAGAGAATGATATTACTCAATTGAACATAAATCAGATATAACAGAACTGTGATGTAAAATAATAGAACATACCATATTACCGAATAAAGTTGATAAGCAAAACCACGCATAAACCAAAAAGATAATATACAGTAGCAGCACAATCCACCAGAGGCTGGGCCCTTAGCCACCAGCGGATGCTGCTGGGCTACTTCAGACGAGAGGAATGAAAAGCAACTCCCAAATCATATATTAATCATCAAATTGTGAAATCATTACAACAACAAAAGCTTGAGAATTACAACATGCAACAATCTCTTTTTCCTCCTATTCTATCCTATCCCATCATCATTCTTGAATCTCTAATTCTGAATCCTTAATTCTCCATCATTTTTCCATCCCCCTCTCTGATCTCTGTTTTCATTTAAATAGAGAGAGATCAGAGAGAAGTTACAATAGAGATAACTACAACATGATTTCTATTACAAAATTGGATTGTTTCCAACCAATTTATCAACAAGAAAATATATTTCCATCTATCTTTCAAAAAGAGTAAGGCAAATTTGGCTTTGGAGCTGAGATTTGTGGAAACGACCATACAACAAATCAGAGAAAATCGTGCTCAAAGAATCCTGCTCTTCTCTCAATATGAGTCGAATTTGGGCAAACCGTTCTTAAATAAGGTTAACTTGGTCCGTTTTGGACAAAACCCGTGTTCCGGATTTTCCAGATGCTTCTTCATTTGCCCAAAATCTCAACCGCAAAACTGTCACTTCTTATTCCAGTGAATTTCTGAGTTGGAATATTTGATGATCAAATCTTCAATTTGGAAATTGTATTGGAGGCTAAAAATGGTGAATAATGTTACAACCAATCTATTAAAACTATCATTGATAAAATAATGCATAATCATCAATTTATTAGAAATAAAGGAGAATAAATAATATTCATCCATAAGAGCATAAATCATTATAAAATGGATTTATATAATAGATTATAATAAATGGCATGATAAAGAAGAGTAAAAATGGACGAAATAAGTGTTAAAAAGGTGGTTATATTCACAGCCCAACACTCAGCTCTTATTCTACCTGCAAAAATAAGAATTCAAGATTTGGAAGATAATGTGGCTCTTACTGCACCAGGTGATATAGTGGGGTTGGTAGGTGATTGAAGTTTTTTCCTTTATTTTTGTTTTAATGAATATACTTCTAGGATGTAGTAATATGAAATTAGTCTTATGCAACTAAATGGATGCAACTAATAATGAGATGCAATTGAAAGATAACACCTATGTATAATTCCCCGACAACAGTGCAAAAAAGTTGGGTAATTTAATTGATTGTTAAATTAATTGCATTTATATGTCATTCTAGGTGTGTGAGCTTGCGAAGTACACTACAATGTATGTGCTAGGAGATTAGCTTTAAATATTTATGCATAACTGAAATGAATTGGAAACTTGAAAATAAAATTAGATTCTTTAATATAAACTATGAAAGTAAGTTTTTGGAAAGGAAATTAATGCTAAACTATAAAAAAAAACATAAATATTATTGATATAAGAAAACATGAGATTTTACCCTATGAAAACATTGATATTTTGTTCTAAAGCTGACAAAGTTTAATATATGGAATCATGAACATTTTAATCTAAGAAAGCATAAACATTTAATCTCTAGAAAGCATGAGTTTTTGATCTATGATAAGCATAATCAATTAATCTATGCAAAACAAACCATTCATGAGAATATGAAAGAAATGGAAAGAATCCATACTATTCTCACAAATATCTAAGGGGGCCTCCTGAGGATTGTAAGGTGTTGAAAACATAGATAAAGAGAAGATATTTAAATCACCAATTTCATTTAGATCGGGCCATATTAAAAAAAATACATTCAATGAAAAAAATATAGTTGTTCTACTTCAAAAAACAGTAGCCATTACAAATTAAGATCATCCTTGACATCTATGATCATTACCCCTCTCATCAAAGATACTGTAATTTGTAGAATTTTGATACAATTAACCGACTCAAAATTTTCTTGCTTGAGTTTTGGTCATGACATCAAATAAAATAAAGTTTCATGGAATTTTGGATCAAATATCAACCCTGATCTGATCAAAATTATCTATATTCCAAGAATTTTCTAAAGAGAATCCCATTCAGGCCTTTTTGTTGACTGTGCATTAAATCAAAAATTGAAAAACCATATATCCACGTAATCTACAAAATACGGCTTCAAAGAACTTCTAAAACCTCTCAAATGGTAACAAATTTGAGAATACTGCTCATGATCAACCTGATTGGGATTATGATGAACAAAACCCATGTTTTTGTTTTCCAAATATACTTTCATTTGCTTAGAAAACTCGTTTGAAGATGACTGGTTAAAACTATTGCGCTTTTCCCTTGATTTAATGTTGGAGATCCACACGTGCCAGCTGGGTGGAATTTGACCAATACAAATCCATATTGGAGCTTCGAGAAACCAATTCCAAGTGTCATATTTCCTTCTAGAGTGGCGATAATTCCTCAACCATGGAGATAGCTACGGAAAATTGACAAAAATACAATAGCTTGAACTTGCTAAACTGTCATTAGTAAAACCATGCAAAAATATTCTTAATTCATTAAAAATAATGAAAATAATAATAATAAACCATATAAACATGTATGTGGGAATTTGGTTCATTTATGAAGAAATATGGTTAAAAATGATGACAATGGGTGCATAGAATGATGCGGAAATGGATGGTTTCATTAACAAAATTATGACAAATTGGAGGGCCAACATGTGGATTGAATAAATAATTACATGCAAAATCTTAGTTGGTGCAGTTTGCTACAGGGAACATGAAAAGAGTTCATCATTTAGTGAGAGCTTACACATTTTATTTGAATGATATGCCTACATCAGCACATATAAATGTGCTTCCTTTGGGTTCATACAATATTCTTTTGGGCATGGATTGGTTGTTCATTCACACGACTACGGTAGGTTGTTATGATAAGGATATTGAGTGCCTGGATGGTAATGGGGAAATAAGAATCTTGTAGGTAAAGAAGAAGCCTACATCAATGAGAATTGTTATAGCTATGCAGGAAAAGTGTAGTTGCAGGAAAGGATGTGTATTGCTTGTAGTTCATATTTCTAGTGACAAAGGGAAATATGTTGAGTATGTTGAAGTCTTGAATGGGTATACTATTTTGTAGTAGTTTTAGGATGTATTTCTAGAAGATATTTTAGATTTATCCCCTCATAGGGAAATGGATTTCTCTATTGAGTTGGTACCAGGAGCAACAACAACATCAAAGGCACCTTATAGGATGATCACTCTAGAGTTTGTGGAATTGAAGTTGCAGCTTAAGGAAATGCTTGATAAGGGATACATTAGGTCAAGTGTGTCACCTTTAGGTGCATCAATACTATTGTTTTTAAAGAATAAGGATGGTACTCTCAGGTTGTGCACTGATTACAGGAAGTTGAAAAAGGTGACTATCAAGAATAGGTATCCTTTGTTGTAGATTGATGATTTATTTGATCGTTTGAAGGGAGTAGTAGTGTTTTCAAATATTTGATTTGAGATTAGAATATCATCAGGAATGAATCAAATAAGAGGACATCTACAAGACTACATTCCATTTCAGGTATGTGCATGATCAGTTTGTGGTGGTTCCTTTTGGTCTTACTAATGCTCCAACTACTTTCATGTGTTTAATGAATAGTGTCTTAAGTCCTTATCTCGACAAGTTTTTGATATTGTTTATTGGTGATATATTCATATACTTTACGAATGAGGAAGAGAATGCAAAGAACATAGTAGTAGTACTAATAATTATGATAGAGCATCAGTTGTATGCCAAGCTCAACAAGTGTGGTTTCTTTTAGACTAAATTTCATTACTTGGGGCCTATTGTTTCCAAGGAAGGTATAACAATGTACCAGGGAAATATTAAAGCTACCATGGAGTGGGAAACTCTTAGGACTGTGGATGAGGTCAAACATTCATGGGACTACAAGGTTATTACAGGAGGTTCATCAGAAACTTCTCACAGATTTCCTATCCTATTACATCTTTGTAGCAAAAAGGAAAGAAGTTTGAATGGACTAAGGAGTATGCAATAGGTTTTGAGAAATTAAAGAATTTTCTTACAAACTCTCCAATATTGAAGAATGCAGATCTTGATAAATAATTCATGGTATGTATGGATGCTTGCAAGAGAGGATTGGGTGGATTGCTAATGCAAGAAGGACATGTGGTATGTTATGAGTCAAGCAAGTTGAATGAGCACGGGTAGAACTATGTGACTCATGATCTTGAGTTGGAAGCTATCATTCATGCTTTGAATATGTGGAGACACTATCTTCTTGATAGAAGGTTCATCTTGATGAGTGATCATAGTGGATTGAGGTACTTGTTTGACTAACCCAATCTGAATTCCATGCAAGCTAGATGGTTGTCTATCCTCAACAACTTTGACTTTGAGATCAAGTACATAAAGGGAAAAGAGAATAGGGTTGCAGATGCAATTAGTAGGAAAGCACATGTAAATCACATTGCAGTAGTGAGTTCTTATGGGAAAAAATTGTATGAGAGAATCTTGCAGGTTGGGTAGCATGATGGAATTTATCAATGGTTGAGGCACATATTATAGTAGCAAAGTGAAGGTAATAGGGATGAGGAGTATCATCTCACTATAGATAGCTTGGTCATATTCAAGAATAAGATTTATGTGTCAGATGATAGTGAGCTCAAGAAGACTATCTTGAGGGAGTTTCATGTCATGCTGTATTCAAGTCACCTAGGATATTAGAAGACATTGACAACACCTAAGAATTTCTATCATTGGCCAAACTTTATGAAAGAGGTGGCTATGTTTGATGATATATGTTTGGAATATCAACAAGTAAAATTAGTGTAAGCATCTAGGTGGTTTATTACAGTTGATTCTGATTCCAGAGTTGAAATGGGAGGTCATTTTGATGGAATTTATTATAGGTTTACTATGGAAATCAATACAACATGATTCCATCATGGTTGTGGTTGATAGATTAAGTAAGGTAGCTGACTTCATTGCAGTGAGGTCTACAAGTTTAGCTAGTGAGGTAGCTCAGATATTCATAAGGGAGATAATGATAATGCATGTTGTTCCTAAGAATATTATATCAGATAGAGATGCCAAGTTCACTTCTAATTATTTGAAGGAGTTGTTTCTAGGCTTAGGGATAGAGTTAGCTTTTATTACAACTTATGATCCACAGATAGATGGTAAGATAGATAGGGTCAACAAGATTCTTAATGACATGTTGAGGATGTATGTCATCCATCAACAACAAAAGTGGGAAGATTATTTTCCTCTAGTAGTGTTTTCTTATAATAATGGGTATCATGAGTCCTTGAAGATAATTCTATTTGAGCTTCTTTATAGGCATAGTTTTAATACTCCTATAAGCTGGATTGATCTATTGAACAGGGTGTTGTTTGGACCAAATATGTTGGGAAATATGGAAAAGGAAATGTACGTTACTAAGAAGAATTTGAAGGCATGATAAGATAGGCATAAGAGTTATGCATATTAGCACAAGGCATTTAAGGATTTATAGGTTGGGGAACATGTGTACTTGTGAATCAAGCCTATGGGAGCTCCTCGAGGATTGGATTATGTGCCAAGCTAGCACCTCAATATTTTAGGCCTTTTGAGATCCTTGAAAGGATTGGACCAGTGGCCTGCTAGCTTGCATTGCCTTCAATGATGAAAGTCCATGTTGTTTTCCATGTTTCATTACTTAAGATATATGTCCAGGATGTTGATCATGTGATTGAATAATCTCTATTTTAGGTGGAACTAGACGGAGAATTCCAGTCATAACCATAATGAATATTGCAACAAACACAAATCATGCTCTGGAACAAAGAAATCGAGTAGGTTAAAGTGTAGTGGAAGCACTTTAGGTCCAATGAAGATACATGGGAGAGATGCAGAATTTATATATTTCATTCTTTGTTGGTTCAAGAAAATGAGTTTTTGTTATATGTATATGTATATGGTTGTTTTATTAAATACCACAATGAGTTTTGTTGTAAAGATCTAATAAGAAATATGTTTATTTTATTTCTTAGAATAATGCCATTGTAAATAATGCATCGAGATATGTTATAAATCACCATTGGAATTATGTTTTGTTTTTCAGAAGTTTGCTAGTCATAGTTGTCACAAAACACGAAGGACAATGTTCCCCGAAGGGGGAAGGGTTTATAATAACCCACAGTTGATTTTTTATATAAATAAAATAAGACAAAGGTCATGGGACATGTATTCCAGGATGAATGTTGGGAAAATCACTTTAGTGGGCATCACTTGAATTAATGGCTATGGAAATTAGCAAAGGCATTGGAAAAGGAAAAGAGCTAATAATTGGCATTGATTTATGAAAGTAAAGGAAATTAGGAGAAAAGGAAGGTTAAGAGACACATATTTTTCATGCAAAAGAAATTAGAGGATAAATGAAGAAAGTGGATGCCTCGATGATAAGAATACATCATAGAATCAATTCCAGCCTTTTGACAGTTTTGAGTTGATCTCTCTTTCATTCTCTCATTCTCTCATAGACTTTCACACTTAGAGAAATATTGAAGCATTCTTGGAGCACTTGGGAATTCACTTGGATTTGGAGAAAGAAGGAAAAGGAAATCATAGAAGTGCAAGGAAAGTGTGGGATCAAAAACTGTAGTTCAATTTATTTGCAGGTAACAAATTGCATATGTGATTTCCTTGTTGATTCTTGGATGCATGATATATGCATGTGAGTCTTTGGTTATGTGTTGTCATTAGCATGGATATTTTCCTAGATTGAAAATGGATTTTAGCCTTGCCTTACCATTTCCTGGATAACCATGGTATTGTAGGTTTCTTCCACTTGTTTTTTTTATTGCTTCATAGGTTCCTTATGGTTGTGGGTTGGAGAAAATACTCTATACACCATAGAACAACTCTTTTTTGGTTACTAGTTACTAGAACTGTAGTTTGGTGTAAACACTCTGAAGCTCTTAGTGCATTAAGTTACTAGTCATTAGAGTTGCATTGCAATAAATGCTCCAGAGCCTTGGAAGGATGTGGATTAAGTTACTAGTTTCTAGAGCCCTGAAAGACTTGGGTAGAGACTGATTTGGTTGATGTTAGTGATTTTCAGACCATAGAGATGGAATCAATGTGGTTGAGGGTTGAAGTGGTTTGGCCTCTAGAAGCCCTGGTTTGATTTTTTTTTAGTTTATTCCATGAGATCCCACATTAATTATTGGAATATAGAGCAGGGGTGATTGGTTGAAAGAGAGATTGGATTCAGCCCAATCTATGGTCGGGTGGTACGTGGAAGTCCCCGACTTGGATAGAATTTTCATATGTTAATAAGAGCTATTTTCCTATTGTGGTTTATGAGCATTTGTATTGGTTATCATGTTGACATTATGGCTTATTTTCCATGGTTTCTAGTTGGTTATTTGTTGGTTAGATGATGTATTCTATCTTTTTCTATTGACATGTTTTGGTAACCCATGGAATTATTCAAGAATGCATGGAATAACAAGTGTTATTGCAACTAGCTAGAGAAGGATTAGATCCTTCTTGGTGATTCTCAGATGAAGACTATTAGTTTATGATCAAATATGCATTCATGACCTATAGCTTACATGTTCGCCATATGTTTTTCAAAATGTCTAGTGTGTTATAGGTAGTCTAGGTCAAGTTTCTAATTTAATTTTGAATGGTTAGATTTTTCGTTATGTGAAATATGATTCTGGAAATTTATAAGAAGTTTTTTGTAGTGGTATAGAGGCTAGTCTTGAAAAGTGACTCAGATATCAGGACTATAGGCATTGGACTAAGGATTTTAGGCCATAATCACATAGAATCAGACCTATGCGCATGGTTGGAGGCCTGTAACCACACCATTGCCTTGTTGTGTGTGTGGTTGGGGTGCTAGGTCAATAAAAAGGGTTCCAACTTAGGAATTGATCACTTAGTTTGGTTGTCCAACTCTTGAGTGGTATGTAGTCCTTGTAGGATGTTAGTCTGTGGTTATTTTGTAGGCCCCACATCCTTAACTACAACACTAGAGTTTGTATCATGTCATAGTGACGCTCCTCTTATGTTTACCCCTATGAGCTTATGAATTTGGGTAAATGTGGGAAGGGTGGTTACGAGTGGTACAAGAATTCAAGGCCCCCTTTTGTAAGTGTAGAGGTTATAAAATTTGTCATAAGTGCCATGTTTTTTATAACTTTATTTTATCATATATCCTCTTTCCTTTCACGGAAATCCATTTAGGCTCTCTATATGCTTAGAACCAACTCAAGAATATCCCATTCCTTAGATAAAGTATCATGGGACCAATCTCACTTTTTCATACCAAAAAGAGGCATTCCACATAGTAATATGAGACCATTAACCACAAAATGCACTTCCAAATAGTAGTATTCTATTCTAGGCCTTGAACTCATAGATGCATGACAAGGTTTCATAACATGAACCATTGACAATTTAAAAACACATCAATATACTAGAATTTTATAGTAATGCAAGAACATTTAAATCCATGCAATAATTTTCACAACAACCCTTCTAAATTCCATAACTATAAACATATAGAATTTTATTTACAATTCAATTAAGAAGGGAAACTAAAGGTGGTACTTCGATTTTCCACCCAACCATAGATCTACTATAGCAAGAATTACTTACAACAGTCATCCCCAAGACAAATCCATGAACTAAATGGAATTCCTTCTCAACAGCCTTAGTATGAATCCTTCTTCAAGACATAGAGGATAGGAAATACATATGATGATGGGTGTTTTATCAACTAGTCAAGCAGACTAGAATTCATTGTAAGTTTAGTTTATCAACTAGGTCAAGCACTCTAAGAGTGGTTTATCATCCCCTAGTAAGCACCCAAGGTAGCTTATCAGCTATGTTAGGAAATTAATGAGTCCTTTATCAGCCAAGAACAATCACTCTTCTGCATGTGGTTTATAAGACCTAGAAAGAACCTTGAGTGGCTTATTAGCTATTCCAAGCACTCCATGAAAGGTTTATCAACCCACAAAAAGCATTCATTCCCATTTCCTCTTTCTCTTCTAGCCACAATTCTTCTTTCAAGGAATTCCCATTCCATCATCTCATGGCTACTTCCATATTTACTCATGAGTTGTGCCAAGAAGAGGTCCAATCCCATATTTTTGTGCATTTTAATTTTTACTATTTTCTCAGGGGCCTCTTCATGTTCCTGTTAGAATACTCCTCTTCCTTTATTTTTCTCATTATTTACACCATAAAATTAATTTATGGTACCAACTAATCCCACTTGGGTTCATCTTTCCACTTCCCTCTTAGATCATGAATTTACGATCCCATGCTACAATCCATTACATTGTAACATTATAAAATCAGGGGAACAAGTACTAGGGGTCTCACAATGGCCCTAAACCTCAACAAACTTGGGTACATTAGCACTACATGGAGCCCAAGGAAGAAAATTTGTGTTGACAATTAAGGGTTCTTTATAGAGAATTCTAACCCCTCTGAAGCCCCCGAGTTTTCTTAGCACCCTTAACCCTAGACTGACCAGGGAAGTCTAAATAATAGGAGAACTAAATGCCTTTTAATTTCCTTCATGTGACCAAACACCAAATATCTTCCCTATGGTGGCCCTCTCAATCTCTAAATGTGGAATTCATCGCATTGAATTCGACACCTTGTGGCTAAGTATCTCTACTCTAGGGAGTAAAGAGCCGCAACTAAGGCAAATGACGTAAGAAGCCAAAACCTCACTCCACCCCCCAAAGCTCTAAAATGCTCTAGAATTCACCGAGGGATGGACAAAAACATACAATATTTAGCATAAACCTCTAATCTTAAATCAAAGTTTAAGCCAAAAGTTATAAAAAGTCACAATTAAGATAAACTCTATGTCTGTCGGAGAAAGGCATTTGAAAAGACAATTAAGATGATAATTTAAACACCACCTAAGAGGCACACCAATTCTCACTCCAATTTTCATTACCATAATTCAAAACATCAGAGAGCGGAGGGGTTCATTCGCTCTTATCACCAAAAGTCCCCAATTCCTATTAGTGAATGCAAATATGAAGACCTAGAGCAAACCTATAAACCCACCCAAAATACATGCATGCCTATAGAAATGAAAAACATGATCTAGCCTTCATACTAGGTCTATAGAAATTACTAAAAGAAAGGAGCCTGAAGTGTTCCCTAGTAGATCCTCCCTTTCTACCTAACCTTGCCTCTGTCACTCTGACCAGGCCACGAAGATGCAATTGGTTATCTATGGAGGCCACGTCAAACCAGGATCCCAAATACAATTTATTTGAAGTACCACACTAGAGTTGGCAATGTCGTCAGGGCTATCTTGAGCTCCTTCCCAACTTGTCGCAACTTGAAGGGTAGGGGTTGGCACAACTAGAATTTCACCTTCTAGGTCTAGACAATCGATTCCTTCCACCACTTTTACTACCATAACCTCATGCATCCAACATCAATCTAGAGGACCTAATCTACCATATATGTCCCTTGCCTTCTATAAATACTTTGACACATGCTTGCAGCATAAGGTGTACATGACATGCCTATTTATTACCTATGCCACATGGGTGAGGGTGGCAAGTCCCCCTCCATGATGTCATTTCCATCAGTTGTCACACTCATTGGGGAAAATAAATTTTACATTTTAAAATAAAAATACTATTTATTTATATTGTAAATTTTATTATTTAAAATCGAAATGACACTTTATATATATATATATATATATCAAATAAATTAAATATAATTTAATTTTTAAAATTACAATTTAAATGATTCAAATTTTAGTTTGAAATTATTATAATAAAAATTAGGCTACATATATTCTTTTGTAATATGAAAATTTATAAAATAAAAAATTTCTATTCTTAAATTAAAATATTTTTAATATAAAATTTCATCCATAGACCATGTGTTTACTTGTAATATAATACAAGTTCAAATATAGAGGGATAGACTATATATATATTTTTACATTTTGCAATGCTCAAAAGTGGGTTTATTTTGGGGTCTTATACACCAATTTGGTGTGTTGATACCTTAAAATTAGATTGTTAGTATTATTATGTAGATTGATGTGTTTGGAATAGAGCTTCCAAAATTTAATTGTAATTATTGTAACCATATATATTAAATATCGCCAAAGAGTGATGAGCATCAAAATACCTACTTCATGCATTAATTAAATTATAACTTTATTTTATTGCATCAACACTTTACAACCTAGTATAGGGTAGATGTGTAGGTGTTAAATGTTAGATGTTAGATGTTAGATAATAGATGTAAATATTTTTAAATTCATTTTCTTTTATATTGTAATTTTATTTTCATTAATAAAGTTACGAAAAAAATTTAGATAAAAGAAAATCATAATAAACATATCACGTTAAAATATATAGCATATAAATGGTAGTCACAAATTTACATCCATTTTATCACATAATTTAAAATAAATCTATTTAATTTTAATTAATAAGCACATAAAATTTTAATATTTACAATGTAACAAGATTTTCACTTCGTTTTAGCAAGAGATCAAATCTCTTGAGTCGTACCTCTTTTAAAGTGAAAAGATATTTGATCCCTATTAGTGTTTCGTAATATGGATCTTGTTGGCATTATGATACAGGGGTTGTCCTTGATGGAAACTCACTCAGAAGCATGATTCAGGTGATGGCAACTTAATCAGATGGCAGATCTAGTATACGCAGGTTCATTGTGACAAATCAGCGTATACACGCGGGTAGGACGTGCCGAAGACGCGTATGCGTATACACGCACTTTCATGCAAGGAAAAGTGCGTACAGGTGGGAAAACTTATGACTTGGTCCATGGTAGTTAGTCCTCGGTATTTGAAACTATGGTTTGGACCATGGTATCTCGACAAGTGTGTTGAACCCAAGTATTAGGCTCTTGGTATTGATTTATTATGGTTTTGGACCGTGGTATTGAAAGAAGCCTAACCTATATAAGGAGAAGATCATTAAGCAAAGGAGAATGAGAAAGGCATGGATGTCTGAAGAAGTGGGAAGATCTAGTATTGCTGGTTATCTGTTTGTGACACTTGGCTAAGGTTGGATCTCACAGCTAAGGTATAAGTAATTATCTTTAGATCTGTACGCGGGTTGTCTTTGGTGAAAGCGCGTATACACGCGGTTTTGATATAGTCAAGTAGCGTATGCATTATGAGATTTGGTATTTCATGTTGCTGTTGATTCCAGTGGTTGTTGCAGAGTTCTGGGCTCTGGTTTGTGTTCTGTGTTTTGATAACAGGGTTTCAGTGATTTAGTATTGGGTGATTCAGAGATTTATGATGCAAGTATAAGTTGATGATTGTATTGCAGCAGTGATTGTTTTGTACTCATGGATCCAGTCTGAAAGTTAATGAAACGTGGTCCCTGAAGAAAAGAAGGTTGTAGCCTTCTGTAGGTCAGCACCTACGTACTAGTATATTAGCTAGTACAAGAGCTGAGAGGGTTGTAGCCCTCTGCAGGTTGAAGCCTGCGTGCCGGTAAAGGACTGCACCAGTACATTGTAAAAGAAGTTTCTTAAAGGAAGAAAGAGACGAATTGTAGCAGGTGGTTTTCACCCACATTGGGTTTCCACCTTATATCTTGTGTTCATGTGTGCTTCTTATGTGTGATGATCTGTTCTTTTTTTACTGCACCTGATTACTGGTATTATGGTTAATAATGTTTTGATGAATTTACTGAAGATAAGCTAACTGAATCATAAGATTACTACACATATGCTAGTTGCATTTAACACAGTCGCGTATATACGCTGGTATACTGAACTAAAGCCGCGTATATGAATTTGGGTATGAAATTGAAAAGTATCTGATTTGATAATACTGATTCACCCCCCCCCCCCCCCCCCCCCTCTCAGTATTATTTCCAACAATTGGTATCAGAGCAGGTCCTTCAGAGGTAGCTTGATCACTTGAAGGAAAATATCCATCAGAATGACTAATCCAGAAAGAGAGGCACACATTAGGCCGCCAATCTTTGACGGGAACAATTTTACCCACTGGAAGATAAGAACCACTGCATATCTACAATCACTTGGAGCAGAAGTTTGGGGAATCGTAGAAGGAGGATACAAATTCCCATCAGCAACTCCTACAGATGCAGCAGAGAAAAAGCAATATGAGCTCAATGCCAAAGCGGTTACTGTCTTATTGGGAAGTTTGACACAAACAGAATTTTTGAAGGTCATGCATTTCAAATCAGCTAAGTCAATATGGGACAAAATCATTCTGAGCTACGAAGGAGATGATCAGGTAAAAAGAGCAAAGCTTCAAACTCTCAGAATCCGGTATGAAAATCTTAAGATGCATAGTAATGAAAGCATAGCTAATTATTTCCTGCGTATGGATGAAATTGTAAATTGTATGAGGGATCTGGGTGAAGAATTTAAGGAGGTTGTCTTAGTTGAAAAGGTTTTGAGATCTTTGTCTGCTAAATTTGATTCCAAAGTGTCTGCCATAGAAGAAAAGGAGAATCTACAGAAAATCACCATGTCACAGCTTCACGGAATCTTAACTACTTTTGAAATGCGAAAAGAGGGACCATCAGAAGCAGCATTTGAAGCGTCAGGATACATGTCAGAAGAGGAAGATGAAGTAAATTTTGTCAAGAATCTTGAACGGGGAACTGGACGGTTCAAAGGTAAGCTACCTTTCAAATGTTTTTCATGTTGTAGAGTTGGTCACTACGCTGCTAGATGCCCTCATAACAAAGGAAAGATGTCTGAAGAAGGTAATAGAAGCTATTATACCTATGTTAAAAGTAATGACTCATTTAATGGTAGTGAAGACATTAGAAGTCTCATGGCATACGAAAAGAAGAATGCAGAAACTGAGGAAGTTACCAAATTAAACGAACAATTGGAGACAGTAACCAGGGTAAGGGAGAAATTGCAGGATATAGTAAATGATCAGAGCATAACAATTCAGAGACTTGAATCAGAGATCCTCTCTCTAAAAGAAGATCTTGGAAAATCAAGAGAGCAGAATAGACAAGCTCTTGAAGATCAAGAACATGAAGTGATCAAATTAAAGCAACAAGTGGAAGAAGGAAGAAACGCTGAAGAAGACCTAAGGAATCAGTATCTGGAAAAGGAAGAACAACATCAGGTTGAGGTAAATATCTTAAAAGGTAAATTAGAAGAAAAGGATAAATTGCTGCGATTTCAAGATAGTACTAAGATTTTGGATGACATTCTTGGTAGTCAAAGATCCCCTTTTATCAAAAGTGGCCTTGGTTTTTATGAATCCGTTGAAGGTGAATCTAGCTCACAAGGTGAGGAAAGAAACTCTAATGAGAAATCTGAAATGCTCAACAAGGAACAACCAAGGAAAGAAATTCCTAAAGGAAAATCCTTTACTCCTAACTATGGAAGTTTCCTCCACTGAATAATGTTGAATGTTATGAATGTCATAATCTTGGACATGTTGCAGCCAGATGTAGAAGTAGAATGGTTCAAGACCATAACAAAATATCGTCGCATCCCAGGTATTTCAGAGGATATTGCTTTGCCTGCAATGCATATGGACACAAAGCAATTGATTGCAATAGAAGGAACATGAAATATGTAAGATGTTATACATGCAACAAACTTGGACATAAAGCAAGGGAATGTAGGAGCAAATTTCGAAATTAAAAACAAGAGGACCATACATCATCACAGTTCCAGGAATTGAAGAAGAAGACAGAATTAGAGACAGAAAGGTGTGACATAACTCAGTTAGCTGACATAACAGACACAGGGGAATCTGAAAGTGAAGAAATTCAGTATTCCATCTTGCATACGCTGATATAATGAAGATAAGTCGCGTATATACGCGAGTTTCAGGCTGCAGAGTCGCGTATATGGAGATCAGAAGAAAGGGCAGCAGAACAGACCCAGGAAATGGTTCGGTCATGGTTGGCTCAGGCTCAGGGGGAGCATATACTTCAAATAATGCATTGTTGGCATTATGGTTAGCAGTTGTGGATAAAGTCTATGAAGCTAAATGATACATCTTGCTGTTTGATCAAAGGAATGGTATTGCAGGTTTGGATGCTGATGCTTATGGTGCAGATCATATATAATGAATGATAGTCGTGGCCTTGAATGAATTGCTGTTCTTAGAACTGGCATGTGCTCAGGGGGAGCATGGACGGATTGGTACATCTTGGCATGTACAAAGGGGGAGCTCAATCAGAGATTCCAGCAGGTACTCAAGGGGAGTATCGACAGCAGATGGAGATCAAGAAGAGAATATCTTGGTCCGCCCTTTGCCCTTGATGTCAAAGGGGGAGAGTGACTTGGTGTGGTGGTTGCCATCAAGTCCAAAGGGGGAGATTGTTGGCATTATGATACAAGTGTTGTCCTTGATGGCAACTCACTCAGAAGCATGATTCAGGTGATGGCAACTTAATCAGATGGCAGATCTAGTATACGCAGGTTCATTGTGACAAATCAACGTATACACGCGGGTAGGACGTGCCGAAGACGCGTATGCGTATACACGCACTTTCACGCAAGGAAAAGCGTGTACAGGTGGGAAAACTTATGACTTGGTCCGTGGTAGTTAGTCCTCAGTATTTGAACCTATGGTTTGGACCATGGTATCTCGACAAGTGTGTTGAACACAAGTATTAGGCTCTTGGTATTGATTTATTATGGTTTTGGACCATGGTATTGAAAGAAGCCTAACCTATACAAGGAGAAGATCATTAAGCAAAGGAGAATGAGAAAGGCATGGATGTCTGAAGAAGTGGGAAGATCTAGTATTGCTGGTTATCTGTTTGTGATGCTTGGCTAAGGTTGGATCTCACAGCTAAGGTATAAGTAATTATCTTTAGATCTGTACGCGGGTTGTCTCTGGTGAGAGCGCGTATACACGCGGTTTTGATATAGTCAAGTAGCGTATGCATTATGAGATTTGGTATTTCAGGTTGGTGTTCATTCCAGTGGTTGTTGCAGAGTTCTGGGCTCTCGTTTGTGTTCTGTGTTTTGATAACAGGGTTTCAGTGATTCAGTATTGGGTGATTCAGAGATTTATGATGCAAGTATAAGTTGATGATTGTATTGCAGCAGTGATTGTTTTGTTCTCATGGATCCAGTCTGAAAATTAATGAAACATGGTCCCTGAAGAAAAGAAGGTTGTAGCCTTCTGTAGGTCAGCACCTACGTACTAGTATATTAGCTAGTACAAGAGCTAAGAGGGTTGTAGCCCTCTGCAGGTTGAAGCCTACGTGCTGGTAAAGGACTGCACCAGTACATTGCAAAAGAAGTTTCTTAAAGGAGGAAAGAGACGAATTGCAGCAGGTGGTTTTCACCCACATTGGGTTTCCACCTTATATCTTGTGTTCATGTGTGCTTCTTATGTGTGATGATCTGTTCTGTTTTTACTGCACCTGATTACTGGTATTATGGTTAATAATGTTCTGATGAATTTATTGAAGATAAGCTAACTGAATCATAAGATTACTGCACATACGCTAGTTGCATTTAACACAGTCGCGTATATACGTTGGTATACTGAACTGAAGCCGCGTATATGAATCTGGGTATGAAATTGAAAAGTATCTGATTTGATAATACTGATTCACCCCCCCCCCCCCCCCCCCCCCCTCTCAGTATTATTTCCAACAGATCTAGGTTGGTTTTAAATTATTTATTTCGCCGAGACATGCTTTATAGTGTAGTATAGGGGAGATCAAATCTCTTGAGTCGTACCTCTTTTAAAGTGAAAAGATATTTGATCCCTATTAGTGTTTCGTAATATGGATCTAGGTTGGTTTTAAATTATTTATTTCGCCGAGACATGCTTTATAGTGTAGTATAGGGGAGATTTGTAGGTATAATGTAAGAAAGTTTGTTAGCATTTTTACATGTCGGGTTGATATATTGAATTTATAAAAAAATTGTAAACATTTACGTTTAGGTACAACTAAATAATAATAAAAGATTAAAAGTAATATAAAGCTAATATAAAGAGATGTTGTAGTATCAGTATAATGGTAAAAGTATTAAAAATAATAAAATTCAATTTGGTATATTGTAATTTTGTTTTTATTAATAAAATTGCAAATAATTTTTTAGATAAAAGTAAATGATAATATACATATCACATTAAAATATATAAGTAGTTATAAGTTAAGATTAATTTCATTTAAACTTATGATTTAAAATAATGATTTTATAATCATATTTAAATTTAATTAATAAGCACATACAAATTTTAATGCTTACAACAAACATAAAATATAACAATATTTGAACCATTGATATTATCAACCATACCATACCATGGGCTAATATCTCATTTCAAAATCAAAAGATTTTATAAATATTAATATTTTTAATTTAATTTTATTACATTTTTTGCATGACACACTCTCCATCCCAGTATGGAAGAGATGTTTTAATGTTATTTGATGTTATGTTATCTAAGTATTTGACTTGGTTAAATTAAGTTAAATAAAAAAAAAAACAGCAAAATAAATCTATTAATTATAATATTTTAAGTATTGAGAAGTTTTGTCAGCACGTTTCGAACCAACCAGTGCGGTACATCTTCAGGACAAGATGGAGAATCGGATGAAGGCTTACAATTAAATCAAGAGAACTTAATGTATAGAGAATTAATTTATAATGGTTAGAATATAACAACTTGTTTTGACTTGATAAATATAGTTAACTAGCATTTGTACCTGATGTTGCAAAGGAAAGCCATAAGGCATAGAGTGTGGAAGAATAGCGACATGTGAATGGACATTGTTGAAAGAAAGGGTATATGATAATGTTGAAATTATTATTTATGTGTATTCTGAATATGGATATTGGAAGAATAGCAACATGTGAATGGACATTTTTGAAAGCAAGGGTGGATGATAATGAGTTATAGTTGAAAATATTAGTTATTTGTATTTCGAGTATGTATATTTTGTAAATAATAGTAGTGTGTGGAAGAATAGTGACATGTGAATGCACATTGTTGAAAGCAAGGGTGGATAATAATGAGTTATAGTTGAAATTATTAGTTATGTGTATTCTGAATATGGATAATTTGTAAATAATAGTAATGTCATGGAAAGGTTATCCATTATCGATGTACTTGTTTTTGTTTATGTGAACATGTTTTTGTATATTATTTTAATGTTTTTTTTAAACAATTTTTGGGGACAAAATATTGTATAAGATGTTATATTTTTCTTTTCGAGATGTAATTTTTCCATATGCTTTATATTTATGTCGTTATAAAAAAATACTAGTAGATTCTAATGGGGGAGGTGAAAAAAAAGATACAACATTGTCAACAACATCATGGTTGTCATTCCCTATTTGAAAATGCAACAAAACTTGTTGGATTCATCGAAGACTTGAAGAAACAGTAAATCACTTGAGAAATGTATATTTTGTTAAAGTGACATAGAAGTATTATTAATATTTGAAATATGTAAATTAATTGTGTAAATTCATAAGTAGTAGGTTACATGGGAAAGGTTATTGAAAATAATATTTAATAAACAAGATTGCATGTAATGGTTGAAGGTGAAGCTAAGTGATACACATTAGGTGGAATTTCCATATAGCACAATGTTTGTAACAAAGAATGCCTCTTGATCTTGAAACATGTTTTTTCAAGTATCAATTGAAAAATACTAGTAGTAGAT
This sequence comes from Pinus tabuliformis, assembly GCA_031772625.1. Classification (NCBI taxonomy): domain Eukaryota; kingdom Viridiplantae; phylum Streptophyta; class Pinopsida; order Pinales; family Pinaceae; genus Pinus; species Pinus tabuliformis. The sequence continues at coordinate 639,968,608 of CM062813.1, read as the reverse complement.
TGTAATGGAAGATGTGAAATAGAACATTGTGGTTGTGATTCCATATTTGAAAATGCATCAAAACTTCTTGGATACAACGAAGAATTGAAGAAGTAGCAACGAACATGCAAAATGTATATCTTGTTAAAATTTGGAACATGCAAATAATTATGGAAATTTATTAGTAATAGTTTGCATGTGAGTTGTGTTAAAATGAATTTGGAATGAATGGAAATGAGCTTACCTTTGTCATGGGGATTTAAATATTGTTAGTCGAAAATACAAGGCGAATGATGGCATATCGAACACCATTGAATATTTATGCATAGTTGGAGATGCATATTTATTAATTTCCATTCGACCCATATATTTGACATTCTGTCACGTTGATGAATGTGGATTATGTGTATTAGAGCAGATTTTATTTATAGTAATAATTGTATAGTTGGACAGAGGCTGTATAATGGCACTTCCGGATTTGGTACCGGTAGAAATTTGTTCTGTACAGTTTGCAATGTAAGTATTGATGCTTCAATTTCGTTGCGGTAGTTATATAGTTATGCTATGTCTGAGTCCATATGTCCTGTTGCAATAGAAAGAAAATTTTAGAACCAAGTATATAGAAAATATAATGAAAATGTAATATTTGCAACCATGCATTATTAATAATGATTAAATTTGATTATTGTCCAAAAATATGAAAGGTATGTTATGAAATAGATTGATCTTAGAAAATATAGGAAACCTTTTGGTGATGTTAACGTATGCATTGGAGCAAATTGTCTACAGGTGGCATTGAAAGGATAATTTCTTCTTTGTGTTTTCTGGGAGCAATTTTTTTATTGTCTTTCATTTTATTGTAACAATCAAAACTAAATGTGGGGAAAATTTGGAGGTTTGTAGAGAAGGGACTCTTGAAATTGCTGTGAATGTGAGATCTTGGCGTTCAGTTTTTCCAATGTCAATTGTATCTTTTGGCAGTGCCATACCTATTTGGTCAATTTAATGTTCTTAAATTGCAAGCATAAATTATCAATCGGAGTTGGTAAAGTTATGAAGTGTGGGTGCACTATATCTGCTAGAAGCCTACTATTTCATTTAGTAAGATGATGGTTATGTTTGTTTTAAGATTTTTGTTGTTATCTAAATTTTTAGTAGAGTTAAATTTCTACAAATTAATATATGGAAGTTAATCTATTGTTAGAAAAAATGGGAGTTAAAATATTGTTAGATTACTTTATCAAATCATGTCTAATTGAGTGTCATTCTAAAATTATTCGTCCCAAAACTATGAATCTATATAAACACTTTGCTGTTATGAAAAAAGAGTATTGAAATTCAAAAGCTTGTCTATGAAATATATATGTCTAATTTAAAAAAAACGCATGAAAGAAGTTTCTAATTGAAAATTGCATAATGATATAAATTCTAATTCTAGAAAGCATGAAAAGATTCACAGTGATGAAGTGAAAAAAATTGGAGGAATAATATATTAAATGTTTGCAAGCATAACGAAATGTGAAATGGTAAACAAGATAATGGAGTTTATACGAAAATAATGAAAACGGTGAAGCAATTAAACTAGAATGCAGTGATAACAGAAATCAATTGAATGAAAGCAATTATAAAGCATGAATTGAAAATAAACTAAAACCTTGACTTTCTGTAGGGGCCCTCTGCATCCAGTAGGTATGTTTCAAAATCACATACACATCGAATCAGAAAGGTAACTTCAATTTAACACAAGAACAAAGGTTTGGTTCACAATTTCTTCAACAATTAACTTAATACTTCCTCTCTGATATCGTTTATAAAGGATACATATTTATATACTATGCATGATCAATCTGTTCAGACTTTTATGCCTACATGTCTAATGTTCAATCCTAATTGAAATATGAAACTTAAACATGAAAAGTGTTATTTCGTCGATTCTCTATTTGGAAGGAAAAATGAGAAACCGTGTCGTGCGTGGACTCTTTCTCCTAGGTGTTGACCTATATCTTTGACCACACCACTGTGTGATCAATTTGGTGAACTGGCTCCAATGAATAGGAGGAGATCCATGAAAGGGTAAATCCTCAACTACCCATATGCTTAGTTGCTTCATTAGTGCACTAGAACCCTACGAACCATGGAGGTAGCTGCATATTTATAAAATGGCTGCAGAATCATGTTAATTTTGTAGATAATGCACTCTTTAATATAATAGTAAGGAATATTAACACATATGAAAAATAATACATGTAAGAGTTGTTACCTTATCAAAATCTATGATTTACTGCCTTTATTGAGTTGATAGTGATGATGAAAAATAGGAAAATGGTGGAAAAAAGATGTCAAAACAGAACAGTTATGGAACTCTACATTCCCCCACAATAAATATTTTGTATGTCCTCATAAAAACTGTAAAATTGATATCTTGAACTACTAAATGTACTCGGACACTTCTGCTAGTACATCCAAATTCATCTTTTTCACTTTCTTTCTAGTAATTTCCATCCTTGCTTTCTTCATGAGGATCTTGTATTTCAAGTTTATAACATGTTTCTGTAAAGCCTTGTTTTTCTTCTTGAGTTTCATGTTATTATTAAATCACAGACTTAGATGTAAGAGGAGGTTGTCACTCTTAGCTATTTGAATCCCATTCTTTGCTTTGAAGGCTTGATTTTGATTTTTGATGTACCTGTTTAATGTAACCAGTTCAAATATTCCTTGTTTCAATATATTGATTACTGGAGGTTCTTGTGGCTCATTAAACTGATTTTATTCTTCCTCTTGAATTGGAATTGATGTTCTTGCTACATCTCTTTTCTTGAAGGACTCAATATAATCATAGATCTCCTGTTGCACCAGACCAATCTCTAGAGTTCTTCATATTGGACTCCGAGGAGGCGATGTGACATTTGGTGATGAAACCCTCAGTGGTGAAATCCTTGGTGATGAAACCCTTGGGATGAAACCCTTAGAGGAGTTCTTGAATCTTCTTCTTTGGCCTCTGAGTTTTCATCTATTTCTATACTGACATGCTTTGTTCTCTTTTAGGGTAGTCCCTTTGTTAAGTTGAGTCTGGTACTCCTTCTTAAAGATATGACATGGGTCTTTTGAGTTTTATTCGTTTCTATTTTAGGCTTCTCTGCTTGTGATGAAATCTCTGTTTCTTTTATGGCTTTATTTCTTCTAATTTTTTTTATTTTTTTCTATAAAACTTCTGCAAGTGGAATGTCATCTTCTGATAGTTTCTGTGGGTATTTTGGTTCTTGTTCCTGTGTCTTATAAATTTTTCTTTTCCTTCCCCTCTTAGGTCTGCTGCTATTTCGTTGCCCATGAGTTTCTTCCTGAAAGTGATTTCTTACTAAAAATTTCTCCCAATTATCACCTATGTTTTGGAGATGAAATTCAATAAGTATTTTGACTAGACCATGGTTGATCCAGACTTAAACAGGAATGCAACAAATTACAGAGATAACCATAAACATAGATTGTTGGCATTATGACACAGGTTTGGAACTCTGGCACAGGTGTTGTCCTTGATGGCAACTCACTCAGATGGCAGATCACAGTTCAAGCTCTCAGAATGGAAGAAAAATACATATACACAGGTTCCTCTTAACCAGATCCCGTATACATGCGGGTTTGATGATCAAAAGTCACTTATGCATATGCACGCACTTTCATGCACAAAAAAGCGTGTACATGTGGGAAAGCTTATTTTTGGGTCCATGGTATTTGGACCTATGGTTTTGGACCTTGGTATTGCATCTGAAGTATTGAACCCAAGTATTGGGTCACTAGTTTTGGTTCTCTATGGTTTTGGACCATGGTTTGAGTAAGGCCTAAGACTATAAAAAGGAGGAGATCATTTGGCAAAGGCATTGACTCAAGTATTGAATATCTTATGAAGAGCAAGATCTGGAATACTAGTGATTGGTTTATGGTGCATAGTTGAATCTGAATCAAGGAGGAACCTAAGTGCAAGAAGATGGATAAGCTCTATTGATGGGTCAAAACTCAAGTCTTGAATAGTAGTATCTTTGTGTGATTTTGATCTGTTATATTTGGCGAATGACTTGGTCTATAAATCTATTAATCTGGGTATAACTGATGTCTGAATATTTGAAAGAGTGAATTATCTTTATAGATCTATACGTAGGTTTGACACAACAGAGGCGCTTATACACGCTGATTTAGTAAATCAAAATAACGTATATGTTGGTTGGCCTTAATACAAAAGCATATGCATGTAGGTTTCTACATATTGAAGTAGTGTACGTCTCTTGAAATATGTTTTAGCTACTTTTGTTTATTGCTACAGTGTTCTGGGTTCAGAATTGGTGTCTGGTTACTGTTACTACTTTCTATGTACAACATTCAGAGAAGTGACTATTTGATTCAGTTTGTTTGGTGCAAAGGGGATTGGTTGATGCAGATATACTTGATGTTTGATTGATGTTATTCATGGATCCAGCCTGAAAATTTATGAAACGTGGTCCCTGGAAGAAAAGAGAAGGTTGTAACCTTTTGTAGCTCAGCACCTACGTACTAGTACCTCAGCTAGTATAAGAGCTAAGGGGGTTGTAGCTAACTTCCAGGAGAAGCTGGAGAACGAGAGAAGGTTGTAGCCTTATGTAGGTAGAAGCCTGTGAACTGGTATAAGACTGCACCAGTATAGATCCATTGTAAAAAGAAGTTTCTAATTGAAAGAAGATAGAGATGAATTGCAGTATGTGGTTTTCACCCACTTTGGGTTTCCACCTTATATCTTGTGTTCTTGTGTGTGACTGTCTAATCTGTTTTTACTATTCCTGGTTACTGCTTATATGGTTCTGACACATAGATTAATGATCAACATTAGAAGAATAAATTAAATTACAAGTTTGGAAGTTATACATCAATTTCCCGAACTGTAGTTATGTATATACGTTGTTTTCACTAACTAAAGTAGTGTATGCCTATCTGATTGTGAAATGAAAAATAATTGACCTGATAATACTGATATCCCCCCCCCCTCTTAGTATTATTTCCAACAATTGGTATCAGAGCTGGTCGTTCAGAAGAAGCTTGATCACTTGAAGGAAGATCTATCATCATGAGCAACTACGAGAAAGAAGCATCGATCAGGCCACCAATTTTTGATGGGAGCAACTTCGTCTATTGGAAGGTAAGAATCACAGCCTATTTTCAATCTCTTGGTACAGAAGTCTGGGATATCGTGGAAATAGGATACACATTTCCATCAGAAACTCCTACAGATATGGCTAGTAAGAAGCAGTATGAAACAAATGCAAAGGCTATCAATACTCTATTAGGTAGTCTATATCAATTAGAATTCGTCAAGGTTATGCAGCTCAAAATGGCAAAAGAAATATGGGACAAGATCACTCTAAGCTATGAAGGAGATGATCAGGTAAAAGGAGTTTAGCTACAAACTCTCAGAATTTAATATGAAAATCTCAAAATTCACAATGATGAAAGTGTGGCTAACTATTTCCTACGTATAGATGAGATTGTTAATTGTATGAAAAACTTGGGTGAAGAAATAAAAGAAGTTGTTTTGGATGAAAAGGTTCTAAGATCTTTCTCTTCTAAGTTTGAATCAAAATTTTCTGCCATAGAAGAGAAACGGAATCTATAGAGCATTACCATGTCACAGCTACACGGAATCCTAACCGCTTACGAAATGAGAAAAGGAGATTATAATGACTCAGGACATATGTCAGAAGAAGAGGAAGAATCAAATTGTGTCAGGAACCTTCAACGAGGTTTTGGAAGATTCAAAGGTAAGCTACCTTTCAAATGTTTTGCTTGTGGAAGAGTCGGTCACTATGCTGCCAAGTGTCCTCATAAAGATAAGCTTGACAAAGGTAAGGAACTAGTTAGATGGAACATAAAATAGAATGTAAGTAAGAAGAGCTATTACACAAATGAAGACAGTGATGGATTTTCAAATAGTGATGAAGATGAACAAGGTAATGATTATATACTTTTGATGGCTTTTGAAGATGATTATTTCTTGGATGCTATAGATGAAGAAGGTCTTTATGAAGAAATTTCTAAACTCAAAATTTGTCTAGAAGAAAGGAATATGATTATAGATACTCTAACATTCCAACTTGCTGAAAGGGAAAAACACAATGAAAAGTTAGAATGTGAAATTGTGGGACTTAGAAAAGACATTGAGAAAACAAAAGCTATTAATCTTAGATTTGCTAAAGGATCTAAAACTTTAGATGAGATTATCAAAGTGCAGTGTTCTCCTCTAATCAAGACTGGTCTTGGGTATACTGAAGAAACATCTCAAGCACAGAAGCCATCTACATCCAAAATTTATCTTGAAGCAGCAAGGAGAAGTGAACAGGTTGACAATCGACAACAAAGGCACAATGAAGATCATCAAGTAAATCAGGGACAATTTACTTCAAGAATGAACAGAGATCACCAAGTAAATCCAGGGCAATCTACTTCAAGGATGAACAGAAGCTACAACTAACCGTAGGTAAATCATTCTCAATTTGCCTCAATAATGAATGGCTATTACAATCGCCTCGATGGAAGGTTTGATGATCACAAGAATTTCTTCAATGGCCAATGTTTCTCTTGTCATAACTTTGGACATAAAGCAGCTCAATGTGTTGCCTACAAGACCATCATGACTAGAGAAGCACAAAATGAAAGGAGTATGAATGGAATCATGAAAAGAACCTACAATAACTTTTCTGCTCTTGAAAATGAAATAGAATGTTCTATTTGCAACAACTTTGGTCATAAAGATTCTGAATATAGGAGTAGGTTTCAGCAAACAACTCATAAGGAGCAAGCTTCATTGAGCCCCAAAACATGGAGGAAGAAAGAACCATAACCAGAAAGATATGGTATAGCCTTATATACAAAAGGGCAGGAAAGCCAGTGGTACATCGACAGTGGATGCTCGAAACATATGACAGGTGATAAAGAAAAACTTCAATCATATAGTGCCTTAGAAAAGGAAAAGAAGGTCTCATTTGGAAATGACACCCCTGCATTCATAAAAGGTAAAGGTTCTGTTCTTTTGAAAGAAAAGGTTAAAGCTAGGAATGTTATGCATGTTAATGGTTTAAATCATAATCTATTAAGTGTCAGTCAAATGTGTGATCAAGGAAATGAGGTAATATTTCGATCAAATGGATGTATTATTAGTGAGCTTGATACAGGAGAAACAGTGATCAAAGGCATAAGAACACCAAATAATTTATACATACTCAAGGGAGGAAAACAACAATTCTATCTAAGCAAGAATGATGAACATTGGCTATGGCACAAAAGATTGGGGCATCTAAGCTTCTCTCAGATAAGGAAAGCATGCAAATATCAGGCGGTTCGTGATCTCCCTCACATCAGAATTCCAGAAAATACAATATGCAAATCATGTCAGTTTGGGAAGTAAACAAGAAATAATTTCCCTGAGAAGGAAGGATCAGCTAGTAGGCCACTTGAACTTGTCCATACTAATGTATGTGCTCCATCTAGGAAAAGGTCAACTCAAGGAGAAGAATACTTTATATTGTTCATTGACGACTTTTCCAAGATGTGTTGGATAGGACTTATGAAGCATAAAGATGAAGCTTTCGAAAAGTTCAGAGCATTCAAATCCTTGGTTGAAAACGAATCAGATCATAGAATAAAATGCCTCAGGTCTGATAGAGGTGGGGAATTTTCCTTGAATTAACTTTTCAATTTTTGCGAAAAACATGGAATAAGAAGGGAATTCTCTACTGCTAGGACTCCTCAACAGAATGGAGTAGTAGAAAGGATGAACAAAACAGTTCAACAAATGGCTCGAGCTATGCTTGATGAGTCTGGAACTCCTGCAAACTTCTGGGGTGAAGCTACACTTGCTACCATCACTATTCTCAACAAGACAAATGTCTGGGTGAACAACACTCAAACTCCTCATGATATTTGGTATGGTAAGACTCCTATGGTAAGATACTTCAAAATTTTTGGAAGCAAATGTTACATCAAAAGGACTGATGAAAACCCTGGCAAGTTTGAACCAAGAGAAGATGAAGGCATTCTCCTTGGTTACTCTCCCCATAGCAAAGGATGTAAATGCTACAATAAAAGACTTGGAAAAATTGTTGAAAGTATTGATGTAGTGATTGATGAAGAAGGGAACACTCCAAGGCAGGTAAAATATGAATATTTCGAAGATGATGAGGACTATCCTTCAACATCAAATCAGACTTATGATGAAGAAGAAGAAACCTATGAGGCACCAGAAGAAAAAATAAGAGTGGAAGAAAAGACCCCATCCAGGTATGTCCAGAAGAATCATCCAAAGACTCAAATTTTGGGGCAGAAAGAGGCAGGTGTACAAACAAGAAGAAGTATTTTTGAAGCTTCAAGCTATCTAGCATTGCTCTCCTCCACTGAACAACAAATGTAAGAGAAGCATGCAAAGATGAATGCTGGGTCAAGGCCATGGATGAATAACTTGAGTAGATCGAAAAAAAAAACACTTGGGAGTTGGTTCCTAGACAAAAAGGTAAGAATGTCATAGGGACAAAATGGATATTCAGAAACAAGCTGAATGAAAATGGAGAAGTTATTAGAAACAAGGTCAGACTTGTTTGTAAAGGGTATGCTCAACAAGAAGGTATATACTTTGAAGAACTTTTGCACCAGGTGCTAGACTTGAGGCCATGAGAATGTTCCTTACTCTTTCTAGCTTTCAGAAGTTCAAAGTTTTTCAGATGGATGTGAAATCTACCTTTTTAAATGGAGACTTGGAAGAAGAAGTGTATATTGAGCGACCAAATGGATTCATCCTTGGAAATGATACAAAACTTATATGCAAAGTTAAGAAGGCACTCTATGGTCTTAAATAAGCTCCAAGGGCTTGGTATTATCATCTGGACAAATACCTCCATCAACAAGGTTTTTCAAAAGGATCAACAAATAGCAATCTATATGTAAAAATTGATAATGATAAATTGCCAATACTTGTTGTGTATGTTGATGATATCATCTTTGGTAGCAATGAAGTATCCATGAGTCAAAATTTTACTTTGCTGATGCTGAAAGAGTTTGAAATGTCCTTGCTTGGTGAGCTGAAATATTTTCTTGGTTTACAAGTCCAACAAAATAAAGACGGTATCTTTTTGTCACAAACCAAGTACCTCAAAGAGATCTTGAAGAAATATGGCATGGAAAATTCAAAATCAGTATGTAACCCTATGGTAATAGGATGCAGCCTTAGCGCCAATGATGATTCAATAGCAGTACATCAACCAACATATAGATCCATTATTGGTAGTCTGCTCTATCTGACAGGTACCCGACCAGACATCATGCATCCAGTGGGAATAGTTGCAAGATTCCAGGAAAATCTGAAAGAAGCACACCTTCAGGTAGTCAAAAGAATCTTCAAATATCTTCAAGGGACACAAAACTATGGCTTATGGTATCCTAGACATACAGATCTCACACTTCATGCATATACAGATGTAGATTAGGCAGGAAGTGTGGATGACAGAAAAAGCACTAGTGGTGGTACATTCTTTATGCGTTCCAGATTAGTCTCTTGGTTCAACAAGAACCAAAGTTCAATTTCCTTATCTACAGGTAAAGTGGAATATGTGGCTGTTGCATCTTGCTGCACACAAATCCTTTGGATGATGCAAATTTTGCAAGAATTTCAAATCACTTGTACTCCAACTATCTCTATTTTATGTGATAATACAAGTGCAATCATCATCTCAAAAAATCGAGTCATGCATTCAAAGACCAAGCACATACCTATCAAATATCATTTTCTCCGAGAACAAGTGCTTGAACAAAAGGTCAAATTGGAGTATCTTCCCTCCAAGGAACAGGTTTCTGATATACTCAGACAAAAGCTGGGAGTAGTTGATGCATCATCTTGCTGTTGAAACTTGTCTGTTTCAGAGAAAAGTGGTTGTACGCGAGTCTAATAAGGAGAATCCGTGTACATAGGCTGGTTTATGTGGTTACAGTCGCGTATATGTTTGTTTGAAGACAAACAGTGGGCCGAGCTCAGGATGAAAGGAGTCTGATATGGGTTTGACAGAGACCATCTGGCACAGGTTCAGGGGGAGCATATATATTCTTCTAACAATGCATTGCTGGCATTATCCTAGAAGATCTTGGTTCAAGATCACAGTGTTTTGGTTTCATGGGGAACATGTGTAGAAGGAGAACATGATTGTTGGTCTGAACGATGATTGATAGATGTTGTTGATGATAGTTTTTTATAACTATCATAGTCTAGTTGTAGACATTTCATCTCTATGTCATGTATTTCCTTTCTTATCAAGGTCATGTAACGACCTTCTTTGATATCCCCACTATGCCTAGGATGATTGATGTAATGCTCTTGTTTTATCTAATGTAAAATTTTGGTGTATCCCCACTTGGTTGGGTGGATGAGTCAATATTGGTATATCCCCACCTGGTTGGGAGATGCATGTATGTATGAGTCTTTGGTGATAGGAAGGTTGCTTATGATGTATAAATTCGTGGTCTTTCTTATAGATCATTTCTTTTTGCAGACTTTGCCTACAGTCAAGGGAGCATGGACAACACAGCACATCAAAGATTTCAACATGTAATCAGGAGGAGCATAACCTTTGCCCTTGATGTCAAAGGGGGAGAATGACTTTGAATGATTTGGGTTTGCCATCAAGTCCAAAGGGGGAGATTGTTGGCATTATGACAAAGGTTTGGCACTATGGCATAGGTGTTGTCCTTGATGGCAACTCACTCAGATGGCAGATCATATTTCAAGCTCCTCACTCAGATGGTAGATCACAGTTCAAGCTCTCAGAATGGAAGAAAAATACATATACGTAGGTTCCTCTTAACCAGATCGTGTATACACACGGGTTTAATGATCAAAAGTTGTGTATGCGTATGCACACACTTTCATGCACGAAAAGTGCATACATTTGGGAAAGCTTATTTTTGGGTCCATGGTATTTGGACCTATGATTTTGGACCTTGGTATTGCGTCCAAAGTATTGAACCTGGGTATTGGGTCCCTAGTATTGGTTCTCTATGGTTTTGGACCATGGTTTGAGTAAGGTCGAAGACTATAAAAAGGAGGAGATCATTTGGCAAAGGTATTGACTCAAGTATTGAATATCTTATGAAGAGCAAGATTTGGAATATTGGTGACTGATTTATGGTGCATAGCTGAATCTGAATCAAGGAGGAACCTGAGCGCAAGAAGATGGATAAGTTCTATTGATGGGTCAAAACTCAAGTCTTGAATAGTAGTATCTTTGTGTGATTTTGATTTGTTATATTTGGCGCATGACTTGATCTTTAAATCTGATAATCTGGGTATAACTAATGTCTAAATATTTGAAAGAGTGAATTATCTTTTATAGATCTGTATGTAGGTTTGACACATCAGAGGTGATATACACACTGATTCAGTAAATCAAAACAGCGTGTATGCTGGTTGGCCTTAATAAAGAAGTGTATGCAAGCAGGTTTTTGCATATTGAAGTAGCGTACGTCTCTTGAAATATGTTTTAGCTACTTTTGTTTATTGCTGCAGTGTTCTGGGTTCAGAATTGGTGTCTGGTTACTGTTACTACTTTCTGGGTACAACATTCAGAGAAGTGACTATTTGATTCAGTTTGTTTGGTGCAAAGGAGATTGGTTGATGTAGATATATGTGATGTTTGATTGATGTTATTCATGGATCCAATCTGAAAATTTATGAAACGTGGTCCCTGGAAGAAAAGAGAAGGTTGTAGCCTTCTGTAGGTCAACACCTACGTACTAGTACCTCAGTTAGTACAAGGGCTAAGGGGGTTGTAGCTCCCTTCCAGGAAAAGCTGGAGAATGAGAGAAGGTTGTACCCTTTTGCAGGTAGAAGCTTGTGTACTAGTATAAGACTGCACTAGTACAGATCCATTGTAAAATGAAGTTTCTAATTGAAAGAAGATAGAGACGAATTGCAGCAGGTGGTTTTCACCCACATTGGGTTTCCACCTTATGTCAGGTGTTCTTGTTTGTGACAGTCTGATATGTTTTTACTGTTCCTGGTTACTGCTTATATGGTTCTGACACACAGATTAATGATAAACAACAGAAGAATAAATTAAATTACAAGTTTGCAAGTTATACATGAATTTCCTTAACTGTAGTTACGTATATATGCTGTTTTCACTAACTAAAGTAGTGTATGCCAATCTGATTGTGAAATGAAAAATAATTCACTTGATAATACTGATTCACCCCCCCTCTCAATATTATTTCCAACACAAATATGCAGTGGAAATAATACTTCATTTAATTAATGTAAAATACTGAAATATGCTTACAAACAGTAATGGAAATAAACGAGTTAGGGTGATGGTAGCTTATCTCTGAGAAGAGATGTGGTGGCTACATGCCTCTGAACTATGTTACAACGAGGCTCGAAGGCCTATTTATTGTTGAGAAACAATGGAAAACCCTTAACATTCCAAAACCTAACCCTAGAAGATGAAAAGCCAAACTGTGGGCCCCATTTGGGTAAATTGGTACATCAACTTCCCAGGGTCGTAACTTTGGCATACGATCTCTGTTTGACGCGTACAATAGCTCGTTAGAAAGATCTATCCGAGCACTACCAGTTTGGGAAGGGCAACATCGGTCCATGGACCGATGTTGCCCCCAGATTTCCCAAAAGAATGTCGTTTAGGGCCTCAAAACAACTTCAGAAGTTCAGGACCCGAAAAACTGCTAATAGTAAGTTGTTCTACAATTAAGGAAACTGAAAATGTTGAGAGAAACAATGGTGGGGGTCCAGGTGGACTTGGCAGGTGGCCACCAATATCCACCTGGATCAATGGTGATACATTGTATTATCTATAAACTGAATTCTCCTTTGAAAATTTCCTGACATCTTTATGAGACTATTCAATAAGAAATATGGAAGGTTTATCTCATTGTCTACAAGGAAATTGATTAGTAGTCGAATATGATTGAAAAAAATACATCAAAACCTTCCTTCGCAGATAAAAATTTTGTGTATTATTAGAAGTAGGTTTCTCCACTTACATTTAATGTTTTGCTTGGGATGCCCTTTTTTAAAATGGGGGTGTCCATGCTCTTTAGGAAAACCTTCTAGTCCTTTTTTTTTAACCTTTGTTCTTGAACCATTTCTCTCTAATCCAAGATAGTCCAATGGCTTCAGCTATAAATGACTCTATCACTATGAATTCGATTTCCCCTATCTCCACTTCGACTCCATCAAAGTCCTTTTCGAAGGTTTTGCTCACTTCTCTATGAAAGCGATCAAACTTCTCTACAAATTCGAGCCACTCTGATTTCTGCATTAATTCTTTTGTTTGTGGATTCCCCTCTAGAAATTTACTTCATGTTGGCTCCATTCTGACTATCATACACATGGCCTAGAATATTTGTTTCACAACTGTTCTGTTTGACAGGGTAGGATGGCCTGGTAGGGTTTTTAGAGCGAAGAGGCTGAGAGTGTGAGTGATGGAACAATGTGAGTGTAGGTAGTGAGGATATAATGGAATGAGGTAGAGTCTAACCATTGAGATTATTCATGCTTATGTTCTAGGCAGTCGATTCGATGGATCGGGAAATGAGCGATGATGACTGTAAGTGAATGGTAGATTATACAAGATTTTACATGACATGACCAACTCTTGGAAATAATGATTTTGATTTTTTTGGTAGTACTATGTCTTACATTTCATATATGTAATGTTTTAATCCTTATTATTAAATTAAGGATATGCATACCTTTAATTTATTTGTTTACTAACCTTTGGTTGCTTTTTTTTCTATCTTTAGGTACCTTACAGTGGAGGGAGTCAATCATTCTTTCAATTGCATTATTAGAGGTGTCTATCACATTGGCTACATAAATCCATCAAAGCTGCAAAAAATCAATGATTTTGTAGCTATTTATTCGTTTGAAAAGAAAGTGATAAAAGAAAATGGGATTCTAGAGAATGGAATACAAAGAAAATTTAAGATGCCAAGAATTATTTGTTTTCATCTTGAATTTTCTACATAAACATTCAAACAATTGTTGGTTTTCATGTTTATACATATTTTTTATTATGTGAAAAAGAAAATTTTAAGGTGGAGAAGAAGAAGAATTCTTCTTAACTGACTTCAAATCAGAGTTATCTTGGAAAATCTTTACAGATTCCTCTTTTGTCATTGGATTGTGATAGATCCTAATTCGATGTCCATTCACCAGGAGAGGAACCTTTTCTTCATCAATATTCCTAATTATGGTTTCTCCATTATTGAAAACATTTTCAAACTCATAAGGCACAAGCCAGTGAGTTTGAAATTTTCCTTGGAAATTTTCGAACTTTGAATCAAAGAGTAATGCCTAGTCTCCTAGATGAAATTTTCTCTCTTTGATGTATTTATCATGCAATATAGATCTCTTTTGTTGGACAAAACTAATCTTCTGGATAGAATCTTGCCTTATTTAATCAAGCTCATTGAGTTGTCCCATTCTTTGCTTTTGTGCTTCTGATAAGTCAAGTCCCAACTTGACTATTGTCTTGTAAGTCTGAATGTAGAACTGAGTTGGAAATGTGACCTGCTTCCCATAAACAAGTTCATAGGGAGTATGTCCTATAGTTTTCCTCCATTTGGTATGGGAGTCCCATAAAGCTTCTTGAAGCTTTTCTTCCTAGTCCCTTCTGTGCAAGTGAATTGTCTTGGTGAGGATTGCTTCAATCACTTTGTTGGTAGACTCTACTTGTCCATTTGCTTGTGGATGGTATGGAGTAGACTTCCGATTCTTGATTTTATATTCTCACACTATCTCTTGCACTACTCTGGATGTAAATTAATTTCCTTGATTTGTTACAATCTCTCTTGGGACACCCAAATGAGTAAAAATATCCTCAAAAATAAATGAAACTACAACATTTTTAGTAGCAAAATAAAGTTTGAAAAAATAATTATAAATACATCAAAAGGAAATTGGAGTTGTTTGTTCTACTGAACATCAGTTTTTCAATTGAATAAACATCAGTTGTTGAATGGATTGAACAACAAACATACAAAAAAAGAAATCGGAGTTGTTCATTCTACCAAATAACATCTGTTCAATTGACTGAACAATAGCTCTTCAATTGACTGAACAACAAACATACGAGAAATAAATTAGAGTTGTTCACTCTACCGAACAAAAACTGTTCAATTGACTTAATAGAAGTTGTTCAATTGATTGAACAACAAACAAACCAGAAAGAAATTGGATTTGTTCGTTCTACCAAACAATAGTTGTTCAATTGGCTGAACAACAGCTGTTCAATTGACTAAACAATAGTTGTTTAATTGATTGAAGAGAAAACACACCAAAAAAATACCGGAGTTGTTTATTCTACCAAACAACAACTTTTCAATTGACTGAACATTCAATTGATTGAACAACAATTATTAAACATACCAAAAAAACAAGAGAAATCCCCGTATTTACATAGTGATGCCTATCTAAAATAAATTACAACCAACTATAAGAAAAATATATACATTATTTACCGCTGAAGAGGGATATGTTTCCATGAAGTAAATTTGTCGGGTCATTATTACTTGCAGCTAAAATTTTCATAGTAGGATCATCACGTACCTATTCACAAAAAGACTCTTTGGTGAGTGGTTTATGATAAAGATGTACCCAATATCCATTCAATTGGAAAGAATGGCCAGACTCATCAATGGTGGTTAGCGTGAGACTGTCATTTTTATGCACCTCTTGGATTTCATATGGGCCAAGACACCTTATTTGTAGCTTACCCAGAAAGCCTTGAAATCTACAAACATAGAGGAGCGCCCAGTCTCCTTTCTGAAATGTCTTCTTCTTAATAAGAATATCGTGCCACCTAGCCCTTTGCTACTGAATAATTGTGGTGTGTTGTAGAGAAAGTAGTCGAGCTTAATCCAATTCACTTATTTTCTAAAGTTATTTAGATTGGGCCTTCGTCGAATCCAGTCCCACTTCCTAGGCTGTTCTGAGAGTCTTTATTTTAAATTTGATAGGAAACATGGATTCTTTGCCAAATACAAGTTGGTATGGAGAATATCTAGTAGTATATTTACAAGTTGTGCGATAAGCCCAGAAGGCCTATGGAAGTCTAGCAGCCCAGTCTTGTCAATGTGTCGAAACTGTGTTGGCTTAGGAAGTGACTTTATGCGTGATGTGGTGGTTTTGTAGAGTGGCTATAATCTTATGTCCTACAAATCCCCCCCCTCCATCTATTATCACTTCCCTAGGTAAACCATACCACACAAATAATTCAAAAACGAAATTCATTATGGCTTCTTACATAGCTCTTAGCAAAGTTACTGTTTCTACCCACTTTGTTACATAGTCTGTATCAACCAGTATGTAGGCCTTTTGGTTCGATGGCAGCTAAAATGGGTGAAAATAATTGAATGCCCATCATTTGAAAAGTTCTATTACCAGCTGGGGTTGTAGTAGAATTTCATCAGATTGACTAGGATGGCCCATCGTCTGGCAGCTATAACAAGTCTAGACATATTTCTTAACATCTTTAAAAACGGTGGGCCAATAATAGCCCATCTGTAGTACCTTACTCCGAGTTCTATGATCTGTGAAGTATCCTCTATAAAGGCTCGTCATGGAAGGCCTTCAGAAAGTCGTAGATTTCATCTTCACAAATTCATCTACATATCCATATATCAGACCCTATATGAAAAAGGTATCCACCAATCCAAGAAAATCGGGTGTTGTGCTGGACAATCTGTTTCCTTTCCCTTGTTGTCAAGTTTCTGGGTAGCTTTCCTACCACCAGATAGTTTGCTACATCTACATACCATGGAATTTTAACTTCTATGGAAAACAAATATTCGTTTGGAAATTGGTCATCCACTGCGAGTGGATCATTTATCTTTGGAATCCGAGACAGAAAATCTGCAACTGGGTTTTCCTTCCATGGACAGTCTTTAATGATGATATCAAAATCGTACAAAAGTAACAACCAATGAGTCACTCATCCATTTCTAATTGGTTTGTTAGTTAAATATCTAATGGCATAATGATCAGTATACAGAAAAACTTGAGAGCCAATTATATAATGTCTAAATTTATTTATGGCATAAACGACAGCTAAAAATTCCTTTTCTGTTAGTGTATAATTATGTTCAACAGTAGTAAGATTTTTGTTGATATAGTAAATAACATAAGGCTTTCTGTCCTCCTCTTGGTTGAGGACAATGGTTATTGTTGCATTTGACGGATCCATAGAGATATGAAAGGGTAGCTCAAATGTTGGGTCCACCCAATACTGGTGTCGTCGAAACTAATTTCTTCAAATTTGTAAAAGAAGTGTCACATTTATGAGACCATTTAAATTCAACATTTCCCATTAAAGCATACAAAGGTGCATCAATTTGTGAACTTTTTTTTTTATGAACCTATGATAGTAACCTGCATATTGGAGGAAGCTACGTACGTTCGTTTGAGTACCGAGTGTAGGTAGTAGGAGAACTACCTCTAATTTACTAGATCTACCTATATCCCAACCACATAAATGTAGTGTCCTAGGATTATGGCTTCTGTCATCATCATGTGACACTTTACATTACCTAAAAATAGCCTGGTGGCAATGCATCATTCCAAAACCATCTCTAATGTCTATAGCGCTTGTTCAAAGTCATCCACATATGGGGTAAATTAATCCATGTAAACTTCAAGTCCCTCATTTATCATATCAGCAAAAATACTAAGTATGGCCCTCTGAAATTTAGCTCGGGCATTGCATAAACAAAATGGTAAGACTCTGTAAGAATACATACCCCATGGGAAGGTAAAGGTGGTTTTGTCTTGGTCCTCAAGGGCAATTTGGATCTGATTATAGCCGTTGAAGACATTAAGGAAGGAAACAAACTAGTTTCCTACTAGTATATCAAGGACTTGATAAATAAATAGAAGAGGGAAGTGATCTTTCTACATGGCTTTGTTCAATTCCCTATAATCCAGATCAATGTGCCACTTCTCGTTTTTCTTAGGAACAACTACCAACAGAGAGACCCACTTACTATCCAAAATGGGATAAATAAAATGCATGTCCAACAAATTTTGTAGTTCTTCTTTTTTAATATCTTTGAGATGTAGATTTAGTGTCTGTTGAGGTTGCTGGATAGGATGAGCATCCATTTCGGTGTAGATATGATGTGTTCATAATTGTGGGTCTATGCACTTCATGTATGGGTAGTCTAAAGCAAAATCCGCTTTATATTTTTGCAGAACTTGAACGAGCTTTTGTTGTTAGTCATTGTCCATACTATCATTAATGTTTAAAATATGGTCTGGTTCAATTTGAAGAGGCTTGCTGTTATGAATGGAAGTCGTCAGGATATGCTCACCATCAATATCTTTAAATGAGTCTTCGAAGGCTTCATTGTCAAGAATATCTTTTAAAATTTGAAATTTCACATTATTCATAGTGGTTGGCTGATTAATAAAGTTATTAATTACATCGTCTTTAGTCTTATTCTTGAAGTCAAGTGCCTCTGCTATTGTAAGTGGTGAAAAAACACTTTCTTCCAAGTATATGGGTGGTTTTTTATGATTTTTCATAATGGGTGGACTTGGTCTGGCAACAGTTTATAAAACAAGATTCTTTATAGCATGCCCCTTAGCAATGGTGTAATCATCTGCTGTTGCTAACCAAGGTTGGCCCAAAATTAAAGGGTGCCCATCTAATCAACTTTTTGGGTTGATAACTAGAAAATCCACTGGGTACTCCCATAAATCAACAGAAACCGTAATGTCTTGTAAAGTTCCCTCTAGTTTTACACCTAACGATCAACGAGTTCTAGTAGGGTGGTGGTTGGTTCTAGAGTTGTGATACCAAATGTCTCACAAGTATTCGCAGTTAAGATGCTAATGGTTGTGCCCAAGTCAACTAGTGTGTTCGAAAAGGAGAGGTCGTATATCTAGAATGTAACTATGGGATTCCCTAGATCTTCATATTTTATCGGTATTTCCCCACCCAAAAGCTAATCAAACAAGGTTCCTATGACATGGATAGTTGGTGAAGCCTTAATTTTCATTAGATGATTTTTTCACACATAGTTCTTTAATCATTTTAGCATAAATAGGAATATCTTGGATGGCCTGGAGGAGAGGAATTTTAATGCAAATATTTTTAAGTTACCCTAAGAGATTAAAGTCTAGATAAACAATTTGTTTAGGTATTGCTAATATTTTAGGGAACAGGGAAGAAGTAACTATGAGTTTTTCAAGATCTTTGTATTTGACTGTCTCTTCTCCCTATTTTATTTCTATGTCAGTCACAGTCAAAGATGTAGTTACAAGTGATGTTTCTGACTCATTTGGTGGTTGGTCTTTGTCTTCCTTAGGAGTGATAATGCATCCTGATCTTAGCCTAAGTTCAGTACGTTCTTTTTGTTTGGTCTCAAGGTTTGAGTTTTCAACAATTTGTATTAGCTAAACCGGTCTGTTATTGGGGTTTGGATTTGGTTGAGATAGTAGTTGGGGACACAAAAGGGGCTAAGGGTTTTGCTGTAATGAATATGGGGTTGATAATATAGGTTGAGGTTGAGGACCTATCCCCATAAGTGAATTGGTTATCCCTAGAGGTTGCTTCCAATTTAGAGACCAATTCGAATTTTGTGAAGTAGAGGCGGACTACTAGTATGGGTATCGATTATTTTTCCAAAAAGGAGTATAAAAAGGAGAATGTAGTCAACCATTACCTAGAAAGGACTGAGTTGGCCAAGGTGACATAGGAAATGGTTGGGACTGCCAAGTCAAGACAGGTGATTGACATTACGACGTTGTTCCAAAACTATGGTGCTGATTAAATGGTGAAGAAGGAAACAAATGAGATGGGTCTTGTGACATACTTGTGGGTCGGCCTTACCACTGTTGAAGTTGGTTCATTAAGTACAAATGTTCTATCTCTTCTTATTCTTCTTTAAAAACTTCTTTCAGTCATGGAGGTGATGGAAACTACCTAGTGGCATGGTCCTTGGTGCAGATAGTGCATGTTTGGACCATGTCCAATGGACAGTCCCGTTGACTGTGCCTTTTTCGGAAGCGTGGGCAAAAAATGGACAAATTCTACTCTGCTAAGGCTTGTTTCTATTTGGCCTGCTGGACATCTAACTATGTAGTTAGCATGCCTAAGATGTCTGCCTTGAAGTCCTCCAAGAGGTTGTCGATTTCTACTCTTTTCACGCCTCCATTGGGTAGTTTGCTTCATCTAGTCATAGAATCTTAGCTTCCTCACATGGTGCATGTGCTACCTCGTGAACACCTGATACACAATCGAACAGTTTCATCATAATCCTCTTGAGAAATTTCTCCCTTCCCCATCTGATTTAAAGTTTCTATCCATTCTTCTTTCATTCCCTTTGTTAAGATGGCTTTCAGGACTTCTTTTGGTAATGTGGAGTGAGGGGGTCTCTACAAATTGTACTGAAACTGTTCGACATATTCCTCTAGATTTTCGTTATCCTTTGTAAAATTTTTAAATCTTTCATCTTTTAATTCCATAGTCCTACAGTAGTGCTAATATTTTGTGAGAAAAGAAGTTTTCATGTCATCCCAAGAGTTAATTGTGTGTCCACCTAAACCCATAAACCACATCAAGGCTTCTCCTTTTAGGGTAGAAGGGAGCAACATCAATTTTTGAGGATTGGTGGTGTAATCATATCCTCTGCACAGGCTGTCAAACTTGAATAAGAAGGCATCCAGATACTTTGTGGTCATCCCATGGAAGGTTGGGATGTTTTGCAAGGGAATAAATTTCATCAGGGCATTGGCTACTGGGTTGACTATGGGATATTCCAACGTTGAGGTTTGACCTTGAGGTGGCTGATTCACCATTTGGTCGAAAATGTGCCAATATCCTTCAGGGACTTCAGGGGATGTTATCTAAGTAAGTGGAGTAATTTTAGTCCGAGGTGGTTTTATGACACTGCTCATATCTAGGATCATAAGAGATCCTAATTCAAACAACTGTGGCTCTGCCTTAGCAGCTCCATTGGTTTCTCCCTCTCCTTCTCTTAAATTGCACGATTTTCCCTCTTGTGAAGGATCATCATCTAAATTTTTGGTAACGTGAAAGCTCTATTCAGATCCTTCGGTTTGGCTATGAATATCAGTGTAGGCTGCAGATGGTGAGCTTGCTTCCTAAGGATTATGACAGGGATTTTTCAAGATATAGTCTGCGGTCCTACTGATGCCTGAGATTCTTCTTTTCTGATGATTTTGTCTATAAAAGTTGATCTTCCAAGGTCCACCGATCCCTTGGGATTTTTATATTTGGGTGGGGGGTTTTGATATTTTTCTACCCTTTTATTCTTATTCATTCATAAAAACCCCTACTCCTATTTAACCTCTATGCATTTGTTGAAAAGTGGGTTGTTGAGCAAGAACTTTACTTTCTTGTTACACAGGTTCTTACCTCGCACTTTTAATACCCATTTCTTTTACAACAAGAAAAATAAAAAGAAATCACATTGAAATACTCTCCGCAGCAATGGCACCAAAATGTTGGTGCACTAAGATGACTATTAAAAGAAATCTTAATACCTATATTAATTATCAACCTAGGGTAATTCTTTTATTTCAATATTGTTCATCATTGTATATGCAAGTTAATTCAAAGGCTAATTCAGAATGAAATGATTTCAAATCGTTGCAATAATTAATATCTAATTCTCGAAGTTCAATCCAAAATAAATTTGAAGGAAAACATTAAAGCATTTTCAAATCTATTTTAATCTATTGTGCAGAAAACTGAATTTGAATACAAGTACACTAAGGGAATCACTATTTGCAGATCTAATAACTAGTATCAACAACAATTTATTCAGTAAAAAGGAAAACTACAACAAATAAACAACAAGAAACTATTCAAGATTTTAACTGAAAGCAACAACTGTGAACTCAAGATCTCTGATAACACTACTCAGAAGTAACACCAATCAAATACTTAAACAAATCTGATAAATTCATCAAAGACTAACACATAGATGTAAACATAGAAAGATCTAGAATCTACGTTGAATGATAAAGGTATATCATAAAGATCAATACTCATAAGAATCAGAATAATTCTAGTTTAATGAAATAACAGGAATAAACAATTCCAAGAGTTAAAAATAATAATTATGGCACAAGTAAAGAAGTAAATGCCCTAGCGACCGGGCCCAGAGTCTCCAGAAGTCACTTCCAAAAGACAATCAGAATGCAATTACATGTAAAACACGATCTTTCTCATTAAATTCAATAATAAAGATACACCATCACCATAGTGAGAATACTCTACGTCACAAATGAAAGTTACAATATCCCAATTCCTAGCTAGCCTATTCTATTTCACCTATTGGCTTTATATAATCGATGAGAGACAAATGGATAGGGGCGAATTCACAACCGACAATCAGATTTTATTACAAAATAAACTTGATTCCCATATTCTTCCGCTAGACTTCATGAGTGATACATTGTCCTTTTTCTTTTCTTGGTCACTGTTATTCCATCAATTCATATTCCTTCATATAAAAATAGAGAAAGTTAGTCTTCATAGAAAAATTACATAATTCGTTAATGATTGATTTTATTCAGCTTCTACAATCGTCTCTTCTAAATTATTTTCTAAAGTGGATTTAAAAATATAAAGATGAATGATTAATTAAGCTAATATGAGGATAAAACATACCTTTTCTATCGCCCAACATACTCCCCTACTTACCTTTTTGCATTTCCTCATGCAATAAGACGATTGAAGTGCAGTTGTGTCAAAGAATAGGAAGGATAAACTTCTTCTTTATATACCCTAAAGCCATTTTTTTGTTTAACTATTGCAAAAGCATAGTTTATATGGTAATCTGGCAAATCATCATCACAATAATACCCTTCAGGGGGGTACCAAATAATAGGAGATATGTAATGGAATCCTATGCAGGTAGGTCCCATGCCTAGGATCATATTGTTGTGCATGTTTAGGCGAGCAACAACAACTTTAAAGTTTTTGTACCCAAATGGCTCCCGGTTTTTGATATTGTTAGTGGAAGCTTCCCATGTTTGTCTTGCTGCCAGCAAAGCTTACTCCTTAATGTCCTGAAAATATTCTCTTCCTACCTGTATAATATTTGTATGGAGTGGTCCCAATTTAGCCACAACTCTCTTGTGTTACATAAACCTTTTATGTTGGATGAAAATATGTACATGTTTCTTGGGTTCTCCTCTGACCCATAAATCTCCACCATGTTCCCTTTTCTGAAAAATGCTATATGATTTAGCCCATTTAACCTGATTGGAAGCAAAAGAGAGGAAAGCTTGAAATTGAATGTCCCCAATGAAGGGGCTAGGATTACTATCCAGTTCATCCTCCAAGAAAAAATTGTGCAAGTATAATTTGCATAGAAGGCGTTGTACTTGCTCATTTTGTTCCTTACAACATTGGATGAATTTTGAAGTGGTCTTGAATTATGCTGGCTTACCAGCCCTAACAGCTTTAACTTTCAGCAATATGTACCTTTCCAACATGGAAAATTTTAGGGGCTAATCTTCGCCCAGTGGGCTAATTTTCCATGATTTTTCCACAAAATGATTCGCCAATTTCCAATTTTTATAAAAGACAATTCGCCCAGATTTTAGAATATAAAATTATTTTACCTTAAAAATCGCCAACATTATATAGAGGCTACATATATAATCATTATAAATTTGAATAATTTTACAAATATATCAATAAACATTTTATAGTTTGCATATTAGGGATTAGTGAGATTCGCCAATGTTTGAAACTTCAAGAAAATTTTCCATCCTTAAAATTTTCCTTGCTTTCCAACAAGACTAACGCATAATTAGTGGCAGGTGACCGGAAAGACAAAGTATCAGAGTAAAGAGAACAAATAGTTTCAATTTGTTCCATGGCCTTCTAAAGTTGGGCTTGTGCTTTCTCTAATTTATTCTGCTCATCTTTGAAGCTGGAAAAAGTCTCATCTTCTATTGCAGTAAGTTCATCAAATTTCTTCTGTAACTCTTGGTGTATCTGTAATAGTACTACTTCTTTCTTGTGTTGATCCAACTCTTGTTGGGTCTTTGTTAATTCATTATGAAATTTCAGGATAACAATTTATTTTACCAGAGGAACATAGTAAGGTGTTTCCTCTATCTGAGTTTCATTATCACGTGTTACTACTAAATTAGTTTGAACAAAAGCTTCGATTATTTCTTGGGGCATACAACAATCTTCCTGGGAATTTTCCTTGAAATCAGTTTGAGCAGCATCATCTATGGTAGGAAAGTCCATTTGAGTCCCCATTGAACAAACACAAGGACTTTCAGTCTGAGTCTCAATATCCTTCAAAGGACATTGTTCTGTTTGGGTCCCCATTGAAGAAACACAAGGACTTTTAGTCTCAGTCCCAATATCCTCTAAAGGACATTGCTCTGCTTGGGTCCCCATAGTCTCTAATTCCACTTTCAATTTCTGAGCCTTATCTGCTTCTTTGAATCATTATCTCAATTGTTTGACCGTTTTCTTCAGTTTCCTATATTTCTTAATCAACTTCCTTAATCGGGCCTTGTAGGATTCTTTATTCTTCATGGGGTTTCTGATTGGAGATGACACAACTATGTTTATTTTGGGTTCATGAGGAGTTATGCCAATATCAGAGTCATGTTCCATTGGAACAATTTCTCCTGATTGATTTTCGTCTTCAAGGTCTTCTTCTGCATGTCCTTCTTTCTCAAGGGACTGCAATGGAATAGTATGAGCTGATTGATTTTTGTCTTCAAGGTCTTCTTCTGCATGGGCTTCTTTCTCAGGGGGCTTGAATGGAACAATATCTCCTGATTGATTTTCATCCTCAAGGGCTTCTTCTGCATGGGCTTCTTTCTCAGGGGACTCATTCATAGAGGGAAATGATTCCCTTTGATCCTCCAAATCATCAGTAGATGGTAAAGTTTCGGTATGGCCAGAACTTCCAGCAGAGGTGGACTGGTTAAGGGAATGATTTTTTCCTACAGAGTTTCTAGATGGATTCCTTTCTTCATGATATGTACCCAAATTCTCCAATAATTGAGCCATTTCTTCCTCATATTCCTGTATAAAATCATCGTGCGGGCTTAGAGAGGGCATATGAAATGGGCCTACTTATTTTGATGGAATTGGGGTGTGTTGTTGTGAAGTTTTCCTTGTAGAAGGTCTATGTTTCATTGGTCCAAAGACCAAAGAAGGCTTCCTTTTTCTTGCCCTTTTTGGACTTGTTACCTTTACTCTCTAGTGTTCAATATCTACGTTATCAATGTTTCTATCATCTATCCCTATCTATGCATCTGGGTTTTCTTCTAGTCGGGTTAAGGCAGGATTTACAAATTATCCCAAGTTAGTTACTACTAGGCCAATTCATGAATAATAATTAACTTAATTAGACCATGATAGCTAATGATAGAATGTGGATCTTTAGCCTTCCTAACCTGACTAGTGATGTCATGAAATAAGGAATTTAGAAAGAATGGCAAGTTTACCGTAATTTTTTGCTTAAGAATGGCTAACAATTTCAGCTGTCGAGATTTTACCACATCTTGACGTCTGTCACAAGTGATGTACCTCTGAACAGAGGTCTCCAATTCCTGCCATTGTTCCTTTAAATATGTGGGGTGAATCCCCTTTCCTTTGCATGCCAATTGTTCATTTGGGCCTTGGAATACTGTTGAGTCCATTTTGTGCTTTCTGCTAGAAGTCTAGAGACTTCAACTATCACTGCTTCAGAAACTGTTATATTTTTTCCCTTCACCACCGTGCGTCCATCCTATAACTTTTGCAAGAATTCAAGTGTTATTTCATTATGGAATCCTTGTAACTTGGCCAGGTATTGGGTCTAGCCAATGCGCTCAAGCATTTCACGAGCCTGTCTTGTTACGCAGAGTACTGTAGGTTCACTGTGGATATATTTTCTTCCCATGGTTGTTGTGTCTTAAAATCCCAAGTCGCACTTTTGCATGCACTTTCTCATAATTTTTCTCAGTTTGGAACAACACAAAAAAATTATATACAAAACTTTGAAGTTGTTATTAAAAAAGCAATGATGTTGTTTTAAAGTCGTTATTAAAATGAAATTATGTTGTTTGTAACATCAATAGTTTTTGGCGCAGATTGATAATTATTACGCATGTTATCCATAATGCGTACCTTCCCCCCTCCAATCAACAAAGGGAACCCACGACCATAAAGCATAGTAAAAATGGAAAGGACGTTGGGGGTTCATAAATGTGGCAGGACAATAGTCAGAGTGGCATAAATGTGACAAAAAAAAATGGTCAGAGAAGTACAAATTGTGCAGATGGGAAATGAATACAAAAGGAGTAAAACAAAGAATTTATCATTATGCTAAGAGATGTTTCCTTAGGTGGAAAAATATATGATGAAAGAATGACAGGCGATAGATGATAACAACTGCTGGTATCGATTGATCAGACAATATTAATATAATTCATATAAAAGTATAGTTTAACATACATATAGGTTAATATAGTTATAAACGTTGTGAAAATGGTAAATTAATCTTTAGAAATGAATCAATATGAAATAATGGGATAAACATTAATTGGCAATGTAACATAGAACTTCAATACCACAAGTAGAGGCACTGCTACCAATAGGCGTTCATAGCCTCAGCAGGGTTTCTTTTTAACCCAAAATGAACCATAATCCTCCATTTAGTATCTATATGGTTGTTTATTGCTATAAAGAGACCACTATGCTGGCATGGTAACTAGATAATCATTGTGCCATTAATCAGGATATAGCAAAGTGATCAGGTCAGTTCATGATGAGACCTCATGTCCTTCAGAGAGTTTTGACTATCTAGAAGCTCATTACTCTAGTGTGGTGGCCAAAATGGAATGTCACTTGTTACATCCTTACGATCATGGTAGGCTAGCTCGTAATGAGATCCCCTATCCTCTTTAAGAATATTTTTATTGTATTTCTGTATTTTCATATTTCCATATTTTTATTGTAAAGGGAGGGAGGATCATTTACTCCTTAAGAGTTAGGGAAGACATGAGAAGTAAAAAATTCCAATGAAACTTGTTTTTTAACCCTATATCATCATAGCAAAGGGAATTATCAATTTAAAGTGTGAAAGATAAACCATCATGGTATTAAGATAGTGAATCATTTTATGATATGTCCAAAGAGGAGATATTTAGCCAGTCATTATATAGATAAACCAGGTCAGTTTCAGAATAAATATAGCCATCAATGGTTTGACAAGTCATAATGTTATTAATATTACTATTTTTTCATTATCTTGGGTACAAATTCCCAATACAAGAAGATGGTTTTGATAGGAAATCATGGGAAAAAAAAATGGCTGCTCGATTAAAAGTGAATGGCAATTGTGTGGTTATTCGGACAACAATTATTGATTAAAACAAAAAGAAATCATGGTTGTTTGTCCTACTGGACAACAACTATTCAATTGACTAAACAATAGTTGTTCAGTTGATTGAGCAACAAACACACTTAAAATAAATCAGAGTTATTCGTTCTACCAAACAATAGTTGTTCAATTGACTGAACAATAACTATTCAATTGAATGAACAACAAACACACCAAAAATAAATTGGAGGTGTTTGTTCTACCGAACAACAACTGTTCCATTGACTGAACAATAGTTGTTCAATTTATTGAACAACAAAAAGAAACCAGAGCTATTTATTCTACCGAACAACAGTTGTTCAATTGGTTGAACAAAAAAGACACCAAAAAGAAATTGGAGTTTTTCGTTATACCGAACAACAACTATTCCATTGAATGAACAACAATTTTTCAATTGATTGAATAATAAACACACAAAAAAGAAATCAGAGTTGTTCATTCTACTAAAAACTAGTTGTTCAATTGACAGAACAACAATTGTTCAATTGACTGAAAAACAGTTGTTCAATTGATTGAACCGCAAATATTGAACATACCAAACAAACAAGAGAAATCTCATTATTTACAGAGTGATGCCTATCTAAAATAAATTAGAACCAATTGTAAGAAAAATATATACATTATTTATAGCTGAAGAGAGATAAGTTTTCATGAGAGTAAAGTTGTCGAGTCATTACTCCCTCCAGCTAAAATTTGCATAGTGGGTTCATCATGTACTTGTTGGAATAAGACTATTTGGTGATTGGCTTATGATAAAGACGTATTTGATGTCCATTCACCCAGAAATAATGGCTAGAGTCATCAATGGGGGTCAGACTGAGATTGACAGTTTTGTGCACCTCTTGAATTTCATATGGGCCAAGCCACCCTGTTTGTATCTTACCCGGAAAGTCTTGAAATCTAGAATCATAGAGGAGAGCCCAGTCTCTTTCTGAAATGCATTGTTTTTAATAAGATTTTCGTGCAACCTAGCCCTTTGCTGCTAAATAATTGTGGTGTGTTGTAGAGCAGGTAGTCGAATTTCATCCAATTCATTTATTTGTTGAAGTCATTTAGTTTGGGCCCCCGTTAGATCCATTCACACTTCCTGGGCTATTGTGAGAGTCTTTATTTCAAATTCAATAGGAAATATGGGTTCTTTTCCAAATACAAGTTGGTACAGAGAATATCCAGTAGTATTTCGCCAAGTTGTGCGATAAGCCCACAAGGCCTTTAGAAGTCTAGCAGCCTAGTCCCATCGATGTGTTGAAACTGTCTTGGTCAAAATTGCTTCAATGACCTTATTAGTGCTTTCAACCCGCATGTTTGCCTGCGATTGATATGGGGAAGTGACTCTATGAATGATTTGGTGGTTCCGTAGAGTGGATGTAATCTTATGTACTACAAATCCCCCCCCTCCATCTGTTATCACTTCCCTAGGTAAACAATACCACATAAATAATTCAAAAAGGAAATTAATTATGGATTCTTCCGTATCTTTTGGAAAAGCTACTGTTTCTACCCATTTTGTTAGGTAGTCTGTAGAAACTAGTATCTAGGCCTTTTGGTTTGATGGTGGATGAAATGGTCCAACAAAATCCAATGCCCATCATTCGAAAGGTTCTATTACCAATTGAGGATGCAACGAAATTTCATCAGATTAACTAGGAAAACCCATCCTTTGGAAACTATCACAAGCCTGGACATATTTATTAGTGTATTTAAAAATGGTGGGTGAATAATAGCCCATTTTTAATACCTTATGCCCAGTTCTCCGATCTGTGAAGTGTCCTCCACAAGGTTTGTCATGAAAGGCCTTCAGGATGTTTTAGATTTCATCTTCACGAATACATATGCGTGTGCACATATCAGACCATGTATGAAAAGGGTATCCACCAATACAAGAAAATTGGGTGCTATGCTTGACAATTTGTTTCCTCTCCCTTGCTATCAAGTGTTTGGGAAACTTTCCTACCGCTAGATAGTTTGCTACATATGCATACCATGGCATTTTAACTGTTATGGAAAACAAATTTTCGTCTGGAAATTGGTCATCCACTATCAATGGATCATTTATCTTTTGAACCCGAGATAGAAAATCCACAGCTGGGTTTTCCTTCCCTAGACGGTCTTTAATGGTGATATCAAACTCCTGCAAAAGTAACAACCAATGAGTCACTCGTCCATTTGTAACTGATTTTTTAGCTAAATATCTAATGGAGGAATCATTAGTATACATAAAACTTGATAGCCAATTACATAATGTCTAAATTTATTTATGGCATAAATGACAACTAAAAATTCCTTTGTTGCTACTATATAATTAAGTTCAATAGTAGTAAGATTTTTTGTTGATATAGTAAATAACATAAGGATTTTTGTCCTCCTCTTGGCCAAGGATAGTTCCTATTGCTGCATCTGACGTGTTCATAGAGATATGAAAGGATAGCTCCCAATTGGGTCCATGCAATACTGGTGCCATCGAAACTAATTTCTTCAAATCTGTGAAATCAGTGTCACATTTATCATAGCATTTAAGTTCAACATTTCCCGTTAAATCATACAAAGGCGGAACAATTTGTGATTTTTTTTTATGAACCTGCGATCGTATACTGCATATTCGAGGATTCTACGTACCTCCTTCTAAGTACATGTTGTAGGTAGTACGAGAATTACCTCTATCGTCACTGGATCTACCTATATCCCAGCCGCAGAAATGTAGTGTCCTATAATTACGCCTTCTGTCATCACCATGTGACACTTTACATTACTTAATGACAACCTGATGGCGATGCATCATTCCAAAACCTTCTCTAATGTTTGTAGGGCTTTGTGAAATTCGTCCCCATACGGGGTGAAGTCATCCATGTAAACTTCAAGTCCCTAATTTATCATATCAACAAAAATTCTAAGTATGGCTCTTTGAAATGTAGGTCGGGAATTACATAAACCAAATGGTAACACTTAATAAGAAAATGTACCCCATGGATAGGTAAAGCTAGCTTTGTCTTTGTCCTCGGGGGTGATTTGGATCCGATTATAGTTGCTCCAGCCACGAAGAAAGATAAAGAACTATTTTCCAGCCAGTGTATCAAGGACTTGATCAATAAATGGAAGAGGGAAGTGATCTTTCTGTGTGGCTTTGTTCAATTCCCTATAATCCACACAGATGTGCCACTTCTGTTTTTCTTGGGAACAACTACCAGCGGAGAGACCCACTTACTATCCGAAATGGGATAAATAAAAATCACATCAAGCAACTTCTGTAGTTCTTATTTTACAATATCTTTGAGATATGGATTCAGTCTTCATTGAGGTTGTTGGATAGAATGAGCATCCTTTTCGATGTAGATATGATGCTTACATAATTGTGGGTCTCTGCCCTTCATGTCTGGGTAGTTCTAATCAAAATTTTGCAGCACTTGAATGAGATTTTGTTGTTGATCACTGTCCAGACTATCATTGATGTTTAAAATCTTTCCTAGGTCAATTTCAACAGGCTTGCTGTTATGAACATCAGTTGTCGGAATACGCTCATCATTAGAATATTTCAAAGGGTCTTCCAAGGCTTCATTTTCAAGAATAGCTTTTAACATTTGACATTTGACATTATTCGTAGTGGCTCGCTGATTAATAAAGTTGTTAATTACATTGTCTTCAGTTTGATTCTTGAACTTAAGCACCTCTACTAGTTTAAGTGGTGAATGAATACTTTCTGCCAGGTATGTGGGTGGTCGTTTATATATTTTCACAATTGGATGACTTGGTTTGGTAGGAGGATATAAAATGAGACTCTTTATAGCATTCCCCTTGGCAATGGTCATGCTTCCCACACGGAAACCTATGTAAGCATCAGTTATTTCCAACCAAGGTCAACCCAAAATTAAAGGGTGCCCATCTAATCAACTTTTTGAGTTGATAGCTAGAAAATGCACTGGATACTCCCATGAATCAATGTGAACTATAATGTCCTGTAAATTTCCCTCTGGTTTTAGCACTGAATGATCAACGAGTTCTAGCAGGGTGGTGGTTGGTTCCAGAGCTATGATACCAATTGTCTCACAAGTTTCCATGGTTAAGATGTTAATGGATGTGCCCAGGTCAACTAGTGTATTCGGAAAGGAGTAGCCATATATTTGGACTGTAACTCTGGTATTCCCTGGATATTCATATTTTATCATTGTTTCCTTGCCCAAAAGTAAATAAAACAAGGTTCCTATGACAGGGATAGTTGGTGAAGCTTTTATCTTCCTTACAGCCTTTTTCACACATAGTTATTTAATCGTCTTAGCATAAATAGGAATATCTTGGATGGCTTGGAGTAGAATAATTTTAATGAAAATATTTTTAAGTTCTCCTAAGAGATTAAAGTTTGGTTAAATAATTGGTTTAATTATTTCTAATCTTTCAGGCAACGGGGGAGAAGTAACTACGAATTTTTCAGGATCTTTCTGTTCAAGTGTGTCTTCTCCCTTTTTTATTTTTGTGTCATTCACAATGGAAGATGTAGTTACAGGTGATGTTTGTAACTCATTTGGTTGCTGGTTTTTGTCTTTCGTAGGAGTGATAATGTGTCTTGACCTTAGCCTAAGTTGAGATCATTATTTTCTTTCGGTCCCAAGGTTTGAATTTTCAACAATTTGTATCAGTTGAACTGGTCTGTTATTGGGGTATGGATTTCGTTCAGCTGTTAGTTGGGGATGCAGAAGGGGATAAGGATTTTGATGTAATGGATATGGGACTAATAATGGAGGTTGAGGTTGAGGTCCTATACCCATAGGCAAATTGGTTATCCCTAGAGGTCACTACCAATTCGGAGACCACTTCAAATTTTGTGAAGTAACGATAGACCACTGGGATGGGTATAGATTATTTTGCCAAAAAGGAGTAGAAAAAGGAGAATTCGACCAACCATTACCTGGAAAGGATGAAGTTTTCCAAGGTGATATAGGAAATGGTTTGGACTGCCATGTTGAGAAAGTTGATTGACATTGCCATGTTGTTCTGAAATTATGTTGCTGATTAAATGGCATGGAAGGAAATTATTGAGATGAGTCTTGTGACATAATTGTGGGTCGGCCTTGCCACTATTGATGCTGGTTCATTAAGTACATTAGTTCTGTGTCTTCTTCTGCTTATTTAAAAACTTCTTTCATCCCTAGAAGTGATGGACGCTGCTCAGTATCATGGTCCTTGGCTCAGATAGCGCATGTCTGGACCATGTCCAATGGACACTCCCATTGACTATGCTTCTTTCGGCAGCATGGGAAAAAAATGGCCAAATTCTGTTATGCTAAGGCTTGTTTCTATTTGGCCTATAGGACATCTAACTCTGTAGTCAGTGTGCCTAAGATGTCTATCTTGAAGTCCTCCAGGAGGTTTTTGATTTCTACTCTTGTCATGCCTCCACTGGGAAATTTTCTTCCTCTAGTCATAAAAACTTGGCTTCCTAACCTAGTGCGTGGGCTACCTTGCAAACACCTAATACAAAATCAGACAATTTCATCATAATCCTCTTAAGAAATTTCTCCCCTCCCCATCAGATTTAAATTTTCTATCCATTCTTCTTTCATTCCTTTTGTTAGGATGGCTTTCAGGACTACTTTTCGTAATGTGGAGTGAGAGGATCTCTACAAATTGTACTGAAACTGTTCAACATATTCGTCTAGAGTTTCATTATCCTTCACATAAATTTTAAATATTTCATCATTTAATTCCCTAGTCATACAATAGTCCTGATATTTTGTGAGAAAATAAGTTTTCATTTCATCCTAAGAGTTAATAGTGCGTCTACCCAAACCCATAAACCATCGCAAAGTTTCTCCTTTTAGGGTAGAAGGGAACAACTTCAATTTTTGAGGATTGGTGGTCTAATAGTATACTCTGCATAGGATGTCAAACTCAAATAATAAGGCTCTAGATCTTTTGTGGTCATCCCATGGAAGGTTGGAATGTTTTGTAAGGGAATAACTTTCATCGGGGCATTGGCTACAGGGTCAACAATGCGATATTCCAATGTGGAGGTCCAACCTTGAGGTGGTGGATTCACTATTTGGTTGAAAATGTGCCAATATGCTTTAAGGACTTTAGGGGATTCTATCTGAGTGAGTGGAGTATTTTCAATCCAAGGTTGCTTTATGACACTGCTTGGATTTGGGATCACAGGAGATCCTAGTTCATACAATTGTGGGTCAACCTTAGCATCTTCACTGGTTCTCCCTCTCCTTCTCTTAAATTGCATAATTTTCCCTCTTCTGAAGGATCAAAATGTAAATTTTTGGTAACCTAAAAGATCTATTCAAATCCTCTGGTTTGGCTATGAATCTTAGCGTAGGCTGCAGATGGTGACCCTGCTGCCTAAGGGATTATGGTAGGGATTTTTCCAGATATAGTCTAGGGTCCTCCTGATACCTGTGATTCTGCTTTTCTTGTGATTTTTTCTATAAAAGTTGATCTTCCAAGTCTCACCAATCCCTTGGGTTTTGTGGATTGGGTGGGGGGTTCTGATCTTTTTCTACCTTTTTATACTTAGTCATTCATAAAAACCCCTACTCATATTTAACCTCTATGCATTTGTTGAAAAGTTGTATGTGGAGCAAGCACTTTACGTAGTGATTACACAGGTTCTTACCTCCCAATTTTAATAGCCAATTCTTTTACAACAAGAAAAATAAAAAGAAATCACTTTGAAACACTCTCCCAGGCAACAATGCCAAAATATGGGTGCACTAGGATGACTATTAAAAGCAATCTTAATAACTACATTAATTATCAACCTAGGGTAAGTCTGTTTATTTCAATATTATTCAACATTGTCTATGCAAGTGAATTTAGAGGTTAATTCAGAATGAAATGATTTCAAAACATTGCAATAATTAATATGTAATTCTCGATGTTCAATCCAAAATAAATCTGAAGGCAAACCTTGAAGCATTTTCAAATCTATTTTAATCTATTGCGCAGAAAACTGAATCTGAATGCAAGTACGCTAAAGGAATCACTCTTTGTAGATCTAATAACTAGTATATGCAATAATTCATTCAACAAAAAGGAAAACTACAACAAATAAACAACAAGAAACTATTCAAGATTTTAACTAAAAGAAACAAATGTGAACTGAAGGTCTTTGATAACACTACTCAGAAGGAACAACAATCAAATACTTAAAACAATTTGAGAAATTCATCAAATAGTAACACAAAGATGTAAACATATCAAGATCTAGAATCTACGATGAATGGTAAATCTAAATCATAAATATCAATGCTCACAACAATCAGAATAATTCTAGTTTCATGAAATAACAGGAATAAACAATTGCAAGAATAAAAATAAATAAGTATGGTACAAGTAAAGCAGTAAATCCCCTAGCGATCGAGCCTAGAGTCTCCAGAAGTCACTGTTGAAAGACACTCAGAATGTGATTACAAGTAAAACACAATATTTCTCATTAAATTCAATAATAAAGATACAACATCACCATAGTGAGAATACTCTATGTCACAAATGAAAGTTACAATCTCCCAATTCCTAGCTGGCATGTTGTATTTCACCTATCGGATTTATATAATCTATGAGAGATAAATGGATAGGAGTGAATCCTTAGGATTAGGAGATCCTAAGGATTTTGAAACCAACAACCATATTTTATTCCAAAATAAACTCGATTCCCCTATTCTTCTGGTAGCCTTCATGAACGATACATTGTCCCTTTTCTTTTCTTGGTCTTTGTTGTTCCATCATTTGAGCAAAAATTGTTAATTCATATTCCTGCATAGAAAATTATCGAAAGTTATCTTTTAGACCCGAAAATTACAAAATTCATTAATGATTGATTTTATTCAACTTCTACAATCGTTTCTTCTAAATTCTTTTCTAAAATGGAGATAAACATATAAATATGAATGACTAATTAAACTAATATGAGGATAAAACGTAGCTTTACTATGTCCCAACATTTGCAAACCAAGGTGATTTAGTAGATATTGCAAAAATATATTCATCAAGAAACTTATCCTCTACACTAATATCATTGTTATCATTGTAAATTTGAGATAAAAAGTCAACAATTGTGTTTTGTTTTGTAAGTCGGTCCAGAATGGTGATATTAAATTCTTGTAACAATAATAGCAATGTTGTTACTCTACCATTAGTAGCTGGTTTGTTCATTAAATATATAATGGCAGAATGGTGTGTATCAACAAAATTTTCATAGCCAGTAATGTAATGTCTAAATTTATTAATGGCATGAATGACAACAAAAAACTCTTCAGTTACAATATGTTTTAGCTTTGCAGGAGTTAAATTTTTACTGGTTTAATAAATGGCATAAGGAGTGAGGTGTTTTTGTCCTCACACAACTCCTAGAGCTCTGTCTGAAGCATCAATTGATATATGAAAATGAAATTTCCAATTAGGTCCTTTTGACATGGGTGCTTAAGAGATCTTCTTTTTCAAAGTTTCAAAAGCTTTCTGAAAATCAGAGTTCTAGCTAAATTCACAGTCTTTGGGGAGTAATTTGAAGAGTGGATATGCAACCTTTGTGAAGCTTTCTATGAATATTCTATAATATCCAGTAAAACCAAGAAAACTCCTAACGTATCATTGACAACTTGGCGTTGATAATTTGGAAATAACTTCTACCTTAGACGAGTCTACCTTAATTCCATTTCCTCAAATATGGTGACCTAAAACAATTCCTTCATTAAACAACATAAAACACTTTTCATGACTTAATGAAATATTTGCTTCTTTGAATATTATGACAAGCCTTTCTAAATTTTCAAGTGCTTCTTCTAAAGAATTTCCATAAGCTGTGCAATCATCCATATACACTTCCACACAATCATGAATAAGATCAGAGAAAATTCCTAGTACTACTATTTTGAATGTTGTTGGACCATTTCATAACAAAAAAGGAAGCACTCGGAAAGCATAAGTTACCCATGGATAGGTGAATGTGGTTTTCTCTTGATCTTCAGGTGCTACCTGAATCTAATTATACCCACTAAAACCATCCAAAAATGATAAATATTTCTTCCCTTCTATTGCATCTAAACCTTGATCTATGAAAGGAAGTGGGAAGTGATCTTTCAAATTTACTTTATTCAATTTCCTGTAATCAATGCATACTCTCCATTTTCCATTTTTCTTAGGAACGAGTACTATGGGTGAATCCCACTGACTGTCTAATATTGGATATATGAAATTTACATTTAATATTTTCTACAATTCCTCTTTAACAATTTCTTTTAAGTTTGGATCCATTCTTCTTTGTGGTTGTCAATCTAGTCTAGCATTTTGTTCAATATAGATATGATGCATGCAGTTTTTTGGATCAATTCCTTTAATATAAGTGTATTCCAATACACATGCAGAAGAGTCTTTTTGTAATATTTCTACCAGTTTTTTTTTTGTAATTCTTCTAGGTTTTCATTGATGTTCAAGGCTTTTTCTAGAAAAAATTCTATTGAATAATTTCCAAACCTTTCCATAGAATGTAAAGACATTTGTCTAGATGATAGATATTTGATATTACACTATTCTTAAAAATTTTGACTATCATCACAATATAAAGAGGATTCCTGATTTCTATTGAATCTAAAATTTGATCCTCCTCATTTATTTGTGCAATAGTGAAAAGTGGTTGGATATCATCATCTTCATCCATCCATTCTTAATTTTCTACTTCTGTCAATGTTTTTGCATGTGTGTACAATGTAAATTTCTTTGTTGAGCTTCCATCTGAGGTAAACTTGTCTCCCAGTATACAATTGATAAAGGAATCAACTGCAACTAACCATGGCCTTCCTAAGATTAATGGATGTCCTCCTAAATTTTTCTTGGGGGTTAGAATCATGGAATCAATAGGATATTCCCAGGAATCTAAGGATGCATATATATCTTCTAACACATCATTGGGTTTAATTACAGACCTTTCTGCTAATTGTAACAATGTTGGTGTGTATTGAAGATTACGAAGCTTTAATTTTTCCATGGTTTGTTTTCTCATTATGTTGATGGCTACTCCTAGATCAATCAAATTGTTTGGTATTTCAGTTCCATTCATGTGTGTTTTTACAATGGGGCTTCCTGGATCTAAATATTTTTGAACTATTTTCTTCCCCATAATAATATTTGCAATTTTCCCGACTAATTGAATTCTTTTTATTTCTTTTCTTTTTCTTCTTGATCCTTTAGTACTCAATTCCTTAATTGTTTTTGTAAAAATTGGTATTTATTTTATTGCTTGTAATAAAGAAATTTTTATACATACATTTTTCAATTTATCTTGCATATCATAATTAAGCAATATGACTTGCTTTTCTACTACCTTATCAATTTTCAACCTTTTAGGGAAAGGTGGTCTTGAGATAGACACTGAAGGTTTTTCTATAATAGGAGTATTATTAGAATGTGTGGGACTTTTTTCTATTTCAATATTTTCTTTCTAAGGAAGGGAAATTTCTTCTGAAGAGTTATTATTATCTTTTTGACAATTCTTTTGTGTTCCCTAAATAACAACAAATCGTTTCTTCCTTTCTAATACATTATCAGATCTTAATTGAACATTATTTAGATCTAACGGAGTTACCATATCAGTTTGAGGATTCTATCCTTCTAAGTTGTAAATGGATTTTCAAGTTTTATTGTTTGGATTTGGAAGTGGTTGAACACGTAATTGGTTTGGTCTTTGTGAAAATGGAAAAGAAAATTGTGAATTTGGATTTTGAGTTTGAGCTTGAGGTGATTGGTTGGTTTCAAGGAAGTGTTGTGGTGGAAAATTTGGATAATGTGGTAGATATTGTTGATATTGATAATATCTTCCATAAGGAATTTTCCTTTCTTGATTGAAAGATTGTGGTGGTTGAGCCCAAGGCTACCATGGCATAGGTGGATTCCAGTTATTTTGTGAAGTTTGTGAAAATCGTTGACAATTAAAACCTTAAGTTGGATTTGTTTGAGAATTTTTCAATTGTCTTTTGGCAATAAAGTAAAGGGGGTCTACCTGATTTGGCATTCCTTATTCACTAAAAACAACCTTAAGACCTAGTATAGAGGGACATTCTTTTGTATTGTGATTTTCCACACATATAACACAAGTTTCCATGCTTTTTAAATCTAGAGGACATTCTCTTAGAGCATGTTTCTTTCTACACCTAGGACAAAAGATGGATAATGCAACATTTTCGTCTTTCTACTTGTTTTGTATTTTGAGGGTGTCAATTTTATCACTGAGACTCCCTAAAATATATGTTTTAAAGTTATCAAGAAAACTACCTATTTCTGCCCTACTTACTATCCCAGCTGCACATTTATATACTCTCGACAAAAGAGGATCCCTTGAACTTTTTCCTGTTCTTTCTTTACCTCTTGAAATATGTACACATAAATCATAGATATCTGCAAAAGGTAACTAGGAAATATCTCCTTTTCCCATTAGATTGAGAAGATCAATCCACTCATATTTTATGGATTTGAGTAAGAGAGCTTTCAAAGTTTCCTCATCCAGATTGTTCAATTTTTTCCTTTTGATATTATAAACAAATCTCTAGAGAAATTGTTCAATATTATCATCTTATTTTTGTACCATTTTGAAGACTACATATTTGATTCTATGAGGCATACAATAATCCTTATATTTATCTAAGAATGCATCTTTCATTTATGCCAATGTCCTTATAGAATTTGTTTGTAAACTCATAAACCATTTTAATGTTGAATCCTTTAAGGTGGAAGGGAACAATTTTATTTATTGAGCATCATGCAAATAGCCATATGATCTACATAATACTTCAAATTCAAAGAGAAATGTCTGTTGGTATTCACTTCTTATTCGATGAAAAATGGGGAGAATACAGGGTGATATGTTCTTCATTGTTAATGTTGTATCCTCATCAAGGATAGGGAACTAAAATGGTTTTGGATCTCCTCTTCCTCTACCTCTACCATCCCCTCTACCACTTCCTCTATTTCCTCCTCCTCCTCCCCCAATCCTATGTTGTTCACCATTGACATTGTGTACTTCTCCTTCTCCTTCTTCAGCCATGATGGATTCCTCAGAAGATATATCTGGTTCTACAATAGGATTATCTAGTTTTTCTTCTAGTTCTTTTGGTTCCTCTATCAATGGTTTGAAAAAAGTTTCTTCCTCTTCTTCTTCAGAAGGAACTTCTAACTCTTGACCTAGAAGATGTTCTCCAATTGAAGATAGAAAATTATTCCAATTGTTGGAGATGTAGGATCTTCTTCTATGACAGCCTCTATTGATGAAGTGGGTGAACCTTTAGATTGGATTTCAGAGTTTAAGACTTCAGGAATTCAATATTGGCCTGCTATGGATGGAATTTAAGTTTGTGTGGGTGGTGTGGCACTACGAGGTTGTGGTGGAGTGAGGGATGATGTAGGAATTACAGTTCTTCCTCGACCTACACACCTACCTCTAAAGTCTCTTTCCCTATGCATGTCATGTTTCTATTCAATATTTTTTTCTTGAGGCTTATATTTACACCTCCCTGACAACGATGCCAAAATGTTTTGTCAATTTAATGTTGATGCAGGGATACCCTCGCTGTATACCCACGGTATGCATAAACATGCATACCTACATTATCCCAGGAATTTAATTCACAAAGGAGTCAATCTTCTTCCATACATGGTTAAGGCCCTCTTTTATAGTTCCTTTCTATTGGAACTCAATCACCCTACTTAAAAGCTCCTATTGGGACTTTAAACTAGATATAACCTTTATATAACCCCTTAAGCCCACATATATATAACCTTCCCTCTTAACCTTTGGTTAATATATATATTTAATCCATAATCTTCCTTATCGGCAGTATTTTCCTTCAAGTAACCTTTTACAAAGTAAATACATGCAATCCATACCTTTTTCACTGTTAGTACGATCTTGGCACATTTAACAAGGATAACTTTATCACTATCACAACTTTCCATTCCCATGGTCACTTTAACACATTATTACATCTCCTCCGATATGAGATTAATATAACGGGCATAAATTCATATAAGCCGTGCTTAATAACTCTTTGGGTCCACTCTTATCGCATGCCCAAATACTCTTTACCCCGATCAAAATACACTATCGGCGTGTTAATTCTTTACTATTCCATTTCCAAAGGAAACATACGCAAAACAAAGGAAAAACCCAACCGGAACACAAAGTTGGACTTAAAATATTATAATTCACACTTATAATTATCATCAGGTCCACCTCCTTCAAGCCTTTCCACTATAACTTCCGATCTCTGCCTTCTCCGATATGTGATAAGCGATCAAATCTGGACCGTCGATCTGATGGCAGATCCGTCGGCTGTCACTTAATCATAATATCATAATCGATCTGTTATAAAGGCCCATTCTAGTCCTCGTCCCAATGGTTTCCATTTACCCGCTATTCCTTCTAGGCTCAATAAGGGTATAGACCAACTTGTATAAATTTTCAAGTTCAGATTCTAAATCCGAATGTGTTTTTTAGTCGTTTTTAGTGTAAACTGGGTTTCACACTTGTGGGACTTAAACTTTGTAAATAACTCCGCCAATCCGATGTTTCGCCCTACTCCTCAGCGGCATCATCTGGACCATTGATCTCATAGATCTAATGGCTCCTGTGTAGTTATATTTTACTTCTCGTCCATCTATTTACTTGTGTTTTTTTGCCATTTCCCTCAATTTTCTCTTTGTGGTTTGAGTTTCTTCAAAGGTTCTGGGTCTTCTGCTTCCACTGCTCAACTTCTCTTCCGAACTTAACTCCTCAAACTCTCAACTTCACTGTCTCTCTAGAGCTCTTCTCGGATGCTCCAATTGAACTCAATGATCCCTTACGATTGTTCTGAATCATTCTCCTCTTTGTGTTTCACCTCAACTCTGCCTGCATACAATTATTGCAGAATTCCAATTCACTACAATTTCAGCACTCAAAACACACTTATCCAAGGTCGAAATTAACATTTGTATATATAAATATGCACAACGATTACAGAATGACACACTCTATCTCTCATGCAGGCCTGATCCTCAACTATTTGTGGCCCCCTCTTTGACTCTACCCGTGGGTTTACATATATGCTAGTGAGTTCTATTGAACTCATCCTGGATTGACTCCTAGATCTATTGAACTGACTCCTAGATGTACTTTATCCTCTATGTCCACTTCTAATTTCTAAAAGCTCTCCCTCTAGTCTCTCAAATCATGCAACTATTTGAGAGTTGTAATTGACTTTGAACTCTTTTGTCATTACTACCCACTCAGGTTCTCCTTTAATTTGAGAGTATTTACCACCTCCTCTCATTATCTAAGTAAATCACTTAAAGGTCTAATATTACATTGACGTGAGACTTAGCAAACTAACTTTTCTAAAGATACATGAGCCCCTATGTCTACTTAATTATAATGATTTTCTCTTGGGTTGAATGCTCCTACATCACACTCCCAAAGTAGAAAATATTCATGATCTCTTGATCATGTGTCTTTGATCTTGGTCTTCCTGGATCCCATACTTTGTTCTGTAATTGCCCGACTGTCTTGTTCCCTTGTTATTGCACTTCTGCTGTCTTCTGCTCTATCTTCTTCTTCTTGTCAATCAGGTTCAAACTCTGATTGATCATGCTTCCTTTTGCTACAATTTTTCTCCATTTGGATTGCTTCATCATTAATTGCCACATTTCTTCAATTTCTGACTCCAGCACATCTTTGTCTTGGTTCATGTTTTGCTTCATATATCTGCATCTTTCTCTTTGCTTCAGGTTGTTGATGTTGTCCACTAGTTCTTCAATCTGTCGTTCTTCTTCTTGTTCTATCATTCTTGCTCCAACTTTTTCTTTGCTTACAATGCTGGCTTCTATGTTGACTCTTATGCTGACTGCAACTTTTGTTGTGACTCCCATGTTGACTACCTCCCTATCATCCTTACCGTCTTTCATGATTGAATCATGACTGTACATCACTCTCTCCAGAAATTTAACATCTTTTCTCCCTAGATTAAATTATTCCACTGAGTCTTATCCTTTCACCTTTATTTGGTTGTTCACTTGTGCCAAATCTCCTTCAGAAATTGCAACAAAACTTGCACTCATAAAACACTTGTTAAAATAAAAAACACAAGGCTTTTCTGCCTTATCTTCCTTTGGCATTAATTCAGCTTGCTGCACTATTTCTTTCTCCTCTGTTACCACATCAGTATGCTGATTTGAATTCTCAAAAGAATTCATGAGACTGTCCATTAGTCTCTCTTCCACACCATCTATCCTAATGATGTTTTCCTGCCCTTTTCCACTATAGTGAACTCCTTCCTTTGCAATCATACTATCATACTCTAAATTTTCCAGAGAATATTCCAACAATGCAAATTCTTTGTGACACTTTGAAAGTATTTCATCATCACCTATGATTCTTGCATTTACACACAAATCATTAGTATGAAATTTACAGGGTTCAACAGTCCCAATTGTTTATTTACATATCAGTTCTTCAAATTGAATTTCATCTACTTCTTTCACAAGAAAGTGTTCCTGTGTTGTCGCATCTTCACACATCCATGCATTGTTAAATTCTTTCTGCTGTAATAAATCACTGCTTCTCTCATTTAAGATACATTCTCCATTCTCCTTTCCTTCAGAGTTTTTATCTTCTAAAAGATACTTCTTCATACTTATAACAACTTCAAGGGATTGCTCAACCTCTGTAAAACACTCTTTTGTTAGTATTCCTTTCCCCAAGGTTAAATCCTTTGCATAGGTTTCTTCCTTCTTAACGTCTTTCAGTAGATGTCCTTCTTCCTAAACAACTTCCATGGCTATTTCCACTGTGCCTAACATCATGGTGAATTAATGATCCTTTACTATGTTTTCAACTAACATAGTCTCTTCTTCACGTTTTCCTTCAATCTCTTGTTGTTTATATTCTCCAAGAGCTATCCTTGTCTCACCATATGTATTATCATTCTCCTTTATGATAGCTTCAATAGACTCATCCATAGACTTTTCCTTCTATATGTAGTCAAATTCTTCCTCTTCTAAAAAGTTTTCTTTGTTGCCTTTTACTTCTAGATCTTCATCTACTCTAAAGATATCTTCAAAAGGCTGCTTTTCTTCTGCAATACCTCCTTCTTGTTACAAGTTCTCTTTATGACTCAGAAATTCTTCAGTGGTCTCCTCTTCAATATCTTCAAGCCCTTCACTTGGTTTCTTGATATCTTTCCCCAACTACATATGAGGCCTATCTATCTCA
The DNA here is from genome assembly GCA_031772625.1 of Pinus tabuliformis. Classification (NCBI taxonomy): domain Eukaryota; kingdom Viridiplantae; phylum Streptophyta; class Pinopsida; order Pinales; family Pinaceae; genus Pinus; species Pinus tabuliformis. The sequence continues at coordinate 639,924,948 of CM062813.1, read as the reverse complement.
TCTTCTTCTAGAACAGAATTTAGATTCTACTTGTCTTCTTCCTTCTTCATGACAATATCAGCAAATTGTCCTTCCTTACATGTTTCACCTACAACCATACATAAATTGTCAGACTTTAAACCATGTGACCCTTTGGCCTCACTTGAAGTTTTGAGTATTCAAGTCTTCATCTTCACTTTCTCCCAGAAATTCTCCTTGTTCTGGTTCACAATTGGACTCTTCCATTTCCAACTTAACTTCCTTGAGTTTTCCCCTTAGGCACTTTACTTTCTTTTGTTGTTTCCTTCTCTGCATCTCATGCCACTCCACTGGCTTCTTCCTTAAGACCCAACCTATTCCCTAGCTTTCCTTAAGTATCCTCCTTAATTCATCAAGTTGTTCTTTTAACTTTGCAATCTCCTCGTCAATTTTCTCTTGAGTCATCCTCTTGCCATTTGCCTTGTCTTCCTATTTCTTCCTATTTCTTCTGTTGTGGCTTCCATCTGAACTTCTGCTATGACTATCAGTAGTAATATTCTTCTCCTCTTTCTTCATGAGCTCCTCACTCATCTGCAACAAGCCCCTATAATAGCTAGTCCTCTTGACTGCAATGTTACCTCACTAAGCTCTCCTCACTCAGTCTTTTGTTAAGTACGGTCCTCTGTCTGGAACCTCCTCTTGAGAAACATCTTTTCTCCTTCTAGACTTCTGCAATCTCTCACTCTCTCTTGAGAACACTTCAGTCGTCCTCTCTATCCAATCTCTTGTTGTATTCTTTACATTCATTGCCACTTTTCCATCAAAGTCTTTTCCTTACTCTATCTTTAAGAACACATCCGGTTATGATCTCACAGCTTCTCTTGTTGTCACCTGTGCATTGGTGTAAAAACACACATTCTCAATTTAAAACAGAACATATTACCTCACCTTCAAGATCTCAACATGATCTTGTTTCACCATTCCACCTGTACTTTGAATGGATTGTCCTCTATTTCTTGCATCTACAAGTTTCGCTACACATCACCTCTGTGTGACTTCCTTCTGTCAAATTAGAATATGATTCTTCCTTTCCTGCATAAACATATTAACACATAATTCTACTTTTAATTCTTTCACATAGAATTCAACTGTTCTATTTAACCCCAATGGTTTTAATTACAAACCTGCTCTCATACCACTAATGATGCAGGGCTACCCCCGCTGTATACCCACGGTATGCATAAACATACATACTTACATTGTCCAAGGAATTTAACTCACAAAGGAGTCAATATTCTTCCATACATGGTCAAGGCCCTCTTTTATAGTTCCTTTCTATCAGAACTCAATCACCCTGCTTAAAACCTCCAATCGGGACTTTAAACTCAGTATAAACTTTATATAGCCCCTTAAGCCTGTGTATATATAACCTTCCCTCTTAACCATTGGTTAATATATATATTTAATGCATAATCTTCCTTATCGGTGCTATTTTACTTCAATTAAACTTTTACAAATGAAATACATGCAATCCATGCCTTTTCACTTTTTCTATGATCTTGGCACATTTAACGAGGATAAATTTATCGCTATCGCAACTTTCCATTCCCATGGTCACTTTAACACATTATTCCATCTCCTCCAATATGCGATTAACATAACAGACATCAAATCATATAATTTGTGCTTAATAACTCTTTGGGTCCACTCTTATCGCATGCCCCAATACTCTTTACCCCGATCAAAATACACTATTGGTGGGTTAATTATTTACTATTCTGTTTCCAAAGGAAACATATGCAAAACAAAGGAAAAACCCCATCGGAACACAAAGCTAGACTTCAAATATTATAAGCTGCACTAATAATTATCATTGGGCCTGCCTCCTTTGAGCCTTTCCGCTATAACTTCCTATCTCTGCCTTCTCTGATATGCGATAAGTGATTAGATCTGGACCGTTGATCTGACATCAGATCCGACGGCTATTGCTTAATCGCAATATCGCAATCGCTTTATTACAAAGGTCCATTCTAGTCCTCATCCCAATTGTTTTCGCTGACTTGATATTCCTTCCAGACCTGATAAGGGTATAGACCAACTTGTATAGATTTTCAAGTCCGTGTTCTAAATTCAACCGTGTTTTGCACACGTTTTTAGTGTAAACTGGGTTTTACACTTGCGGGACTTAAACATTGTAAATAAAGCCACCGATTCGATGTTTCGCCCAACTCCTCAGTGACTTCATTTGGACTGTTGGTCTCACAGATCTAACGACTCCTATGTAGTTATATTTTACTCCTCGTCCATCTCTTTACTTGTGTGTTTTTTCCATTTCCTTCAATTTTCTCTTTATGGTTCAATTTTCTTCAAAGGTTCTAGGTCTTCTGTTCCACTGCTCAACTTCTCTTCTAAACTTAACTCCTCGAACTCTCAACTTCATTGTCTCTCCAAAGATCTGCTTGGATGCTTCAATTGGACTCAATGATCCCTTACGATTCTTTTGAATCGTTCTCCTCTCTGTGTTTCGCCTCGACTCTGCTTGCATACAATTATTGCAGAATTCCAATTCACAACAATCTCAACACTCAAAACACACTTATCCAGGGTTGAAATTAACCTCTGTATTTATAAATATGCACAATGATTACAGAATGAGACTCTCTATCTCTCATGCAGGCCTGATCCTCAACTATTCATGGTCCTCTCTTTGACTTTGCCCGTGGGCTTACATATATTCGAGTGAGTTCTGTTGAACTCATCCTGGATTGACTCCTAGATCTATTGAACTGCCTCCTAGATTTACTCTATCCTCTATGTCCACTTCTAATTCCTAAACGTTCTCCCTCTAGTTCCTCGAATCATGCAACTATTTAAGAGTTGTAATTGAATTTGAACTCTTTTGTCATTACTACCCACTCAGGTTCTCCTTTAATTTGAGAGTATTTACCACTTCCTCTCATTGTCTAATTAAATCACTTAAAGGTCTAATATTAGATTGACTTGAGACTTAGGAAACTAACTTTTCTAAAGATACATGATCCCCTATGTCTACTTAATTACAATGATTTTCTCTTGGGTTGAATGCTCCTGCATCAAATTTTCTTGAATTGCAAACATAAATTATCTACCAAAGTTGGTAAAGTTATGAAGTGCAGTTGCACTACATATGCTAGAAGCCTACTCTATCCTTTAGTAAGATGATGGTTATGTTTGTTTTGAGATTTTAATTGTTATCTAAATTTTAGTAGACTTAAATTTCTGCAAATTAATATATGGAAGTTAAGCTACAGTAAAAACAAATGGGATTTAAACCACTATTAGATTGCTTTATCAAATCATGTTCAATTGAGTATCGTTCTTAAACTATTCATCCTAAAATTATGAATCTATATAAACACTTTGCTGTTATGAAAACAGAATATTGAAATTCAAAATCTTGTCTACCAAATATATACAATTCTAATTTAAAAAAAAAGCACATTTCTAATTACAAATTGTAGAATGATATAAATTCTAATTCTAGAAAGAATGAAAAGATTCACTGTGATGAAGCGAAAAAAAAAGAAAAGAAATTGAAGCACTAGTCTATTAAACGATTGAAAGCATAACAAAATGTGAAATGGTAAATGAGATAACTGAGTTTATTTTAAAATAATGAAACAATGAAGTAATTAAACTAGAATGCAGTGATAATAGAAAGCAATTGAATGAAAGAAATCCTAAGGCAAGAAGTGAAAATAAACTAAAACCTTGACTGTTTGCAGGCGCCCTCTACATCTAGAAGGTATGATTCACAATCACATACGCATCAAATCAGAAAGGTAACTTCAAATTAACACAAGAATGAAGGTTTGGTTCACAATTTCTTGAGAAATTAATTTAATACTTCCTCTCTGATATCGTTTATAGAGGATACATATTTATATAAAATGCGTGTTCAATCTATTAAGATGTCTATGCCTACAAGTCTGATGTTCAATCCTAATTCAAATATGAAACTTAAACAGGATAAGCGTTATTTGGTCGACTTTCTATTTGGAAAGCAAATTGAGAAACTGTGTTGTGCCTAGACTCTTTCTACTACCTGTTGACCTATACCTTTGACCACGCCACTGTATGATCCCTTTGGTGAACTGGATCAAACAAGTAGGAGGAGATCCATGAGGGGATCAATGCTCAACTATCCATATGCTTAGTTTCTTCATTAGCGCATTAGAATCCCACAAACCATGGAGGTAGCTGCAAATTTATAAGATGGTTGCAGGATAATGTTAATTGTGTAGCTAATACACCCTTTAATATAACAATAAGGAACATTAACGCATATGAAAAATAAGACATGTAAGAGTTCTTACCTTATGAAAGTCTATGACAACGAATGTGAGAAGTTGTGGAGGTGTAGTTGATGCTTTGTAGAATACATATATAATTTCTCCGAGGGAACCATTAACAAGTCTGGATGAAACCCAAAGGTTGGAAGTTAGCATCACTTTTTGGCCTTTGCATAGTAACACAATTCGCTCAAGCTGCTCTTCTTCTGAGGAAATGTTGGAATATGTGTTGTCATCTTCAGCAATGGATTTCATGACAGGAGTGTTAAGTGATTTTATCATTTCTTTATTATGGACCATTGTTTGAGCATTAGTTGGGAATAAATGCATGGAATCATTGTAGGAATGTATTTTGTCTTCTGATAAGAAGGAATTTGTGTGTGACATGTGTATGTTGTAGTCGTCAATTATTGGATTTGCATTTCTAATGTTTTGGAGGATGTTCCTAAATGTAACTTGGGCGATGCTCTCACCTTGTTCATGAAATATTGTGCCTAATGTGATGGTTGTGTTGAATGTGTTCCACAGTGAACTTTTGTGGCTTGTGCCTGCATATATATGTATGTATTTGACAGGAAGTAAGTCACCAAGATCACCAACTAATGTAATTGAACAACCACCAAAAGGAGTGTTTCTTTGACATGGAAATGCCTCTCGAAGACATTCGTCGATATGGCTAAGAATATTTGGCCCAATGAAGCTCATTTCATCAACTAGTATGTACCTGATATGCTTAATTTCTTCTTGGAAAATTGCAAGAGAATTGCCTTCTAAGGGCATAAGATCCTTTATAGGAAGGCGAAGGGCGGAATGGATTGTCGATGCTTGTATGTTGAAGGTTTCACTGCTTGTAGGGACGAGGAGCGTGATCGATGAAGGTTCTGGGTTTGCAAGGGTTATGAGCATTTATTTGATGAAATTTATAAGGCGGGATTTTCCAGTACTAGTAGTGCCTTCTATTATCATTCTAAGAGTAGTTAAAATATCCTTCTTAGAAAAGTGATTAGAAATAATATTTAGAGATTTTCTTTGCATTGGAGATAATGTAGTAAGGGTCGCCAGGATATTTTGATGTGTTGGAAGAATGCATTGGACAGAGTGGTTATTCTCAATGAATTGTATGGCATTATTTTGTAGATGTAATGGGATAGTGGTATGATTCCAGTTATGGTTGTCATCAATGCAACAAAGGCCAAGAATATCAAGGTCATTTATGAGGAGCTCGTTTTTAGGGTATAATTGGGGGAGTAATTCTCATTCATTTATTTCCATGGTTTCTGGAGGATTGGTTTCATGAATAGTTGAGTTATCATTTGCAACATATTCAATATCAGGTAGTGTGTAGTATTGATACCAATATCAGTGTAGAAAGGAAGAAATGTTTTCTAGTTTGTGATGAATTCTGCAACAAAATCTCCTATATAGGGTTTGTATAGCATAACTTCAACTTTGAAAAAGTCAGCATAGCAAGGTTCTGTTGTCAATGGTATGGAGGAGTAGTGTGGTATGACCCGAATAATTTATTTTGTAGATCTAAATTTCCATTTGTTTGTTTTGCGACAAGGATCATATGACCATGATCTTGCTACTTTTATAAGTGATGTGGATTCTAGGGTAGATCGGTGTTGGACATATGTATCTATGATGTGTGGTGATGTAGAAGAGGAGGTGTTAGTTTGTGGAAGGTGCATATAAATTTTTTGTCTTACATTTAAAGAAAAGAATGATCAACTACACAATGCTAATGGTAATTTTTGCAACATATGGCAGGTTTCTTGTGCTCTAATGTCACGATCAACAAGGGTTTCTGCAAGGAATTTTCGTAATGCAGATGTTGCTGGGTCAACATTTGGTTAAGCGAGAACAATTCTACATAGCATGTGGTGGAATCTTTCAGATTTTTTTTTCTGCTTTGGATGCATATTTTGTGATATATTTATGTATATCATGTATGGAGAGTATTTGTCATTAGTCAACATCTCCACGCCAAATAGATAGGATGGTAGGGTTGTGTTTATTGAGTCGATCATCATTGTGTGTAGGGGTGTATGTTTTTTGGCCATTGGAGTCAATGAATAAGGATGATTTTGGATGGAATTCTCTTGGTGCTTTATAGTGACATTCAAATCAGGATCCCTTCTCTCTTAGACATGCACTTTCAGTGCATTTTGTGTGACTTTCAATGCAATTGATAAGTTTAAATTCATAATCATTGAATAGATTGGTTCTAAAAATATGCACGTGGACAATAGGCAAGGGTCTTTTGAATTTTTCTAAGTAGTTGGTCGGTTTGAAAGAGAAGGAATATGAGGGTTCCAAGCTAAAATATATTTTTTGAAGAATTTATTAGCAATATCAACTACTTTTGTGTCTTCCTAGTTGATGCTTTTCATATCAAGTCCATCTTCTATCTAGAGGAAACCATGGATGTGTGCAGATCCTCTATGTTTCCATTCATACCTATCAAGTATGCATTTGTGTAAGATAATTTTGTAGTATATGAGGTTTGATGTTTAGTGAGTTACAAAAGAAATGAGGTAGAATGCGTACCTATACCAGTAGTCTTTTTTCTACAAGTGTTTCTCTAAGATAACTTCATGAAATGTTGTGAATCTATGAGGCATATATAGTGATGTTAAATGTGGGTTAGAGATAATGTTATCGTTTCTCCAGTTTTGTTGTTTTGCAATATCAGAAGGTTGACATTCGGGCATGACTGCATGAAGATCAAGCCATTTTGTATCAACTTCACTTAATGTGAAGACGAATGTTGGGAAACCTCATTGACATATCATACCCATTAGTTCATTTTTAGCTTTGTGAAAAAAAGATCTTTTGCCACACAAAGAGCAACCAAATCACATGACTTGTTCTGCAAACTGCTCATCTAGAAATTATTATAATCAGATGTTCAAATCTTGAAGAGAGGTTGGAAAGTTATCTTGGGTGTTCTTTTTTACAAAAAAAGAGATTGTTTCTTGACTGCTATGTCACATCATGATATTGTGTATGTAATAACAAAAGCATGAGTTCTTTCGGAATCTGCTATCGTAGTAATGTATGAGATGAAGTTTGCATTCATGTAATTGCACTACTTTCATTCTTGGTTGATCTAGCATTGTAGGTCCTGTGGGGAAAAGGGTGGGAAAATCCATAGAGAGTAGCCCTTTTGTGTTGTATTCATTGATTGGGGATAGTCCAATCAATGGCCATTCAATTGTAGTATCATAATGGTGGTTGCAGGCATGTAAATAATTGGCATATTTCTTGGATTTTTGTTTTGTATTGGGAATAATGGGTATGAATGATGATGTTTGGTGTAGGTATGGGTTTGTGGAATCTTCAGTGGGGTCAAGTGCTGGTTCAGGTGAAAGGTGGAAATTTTTTTCTGTGGTATTGGAATGGCAAAGGGAGGAGGAGGCATCAGTGGGGATTGCTGGTAAAGATGTTAGTGCGTTGTTATCAATACAAGCGTTCTTATAGTATGGGTAATTTGACAATTTGTATTCTAATGCAGTAAGCACACGATGTCTATAGATAATGCAATTATAAGCACGATGGTAATTACTATGATGGGTGATAATTAGAATGTCCAAGTCTTCACCATGTCGTGGCAACATTCTTGTGATTTTTGTAATGTCTTTTGGAAAACACATTGTGTGGCCATTGTATTTATATTGGCCACCATGTGCATGTGTTACTTGGAGTATAAGGTTAACCCTAGAAATCAACATTTTTTCTATTTGTGAAAGAGATGTAAGGACAATTGGTTGAGGACCAGGTTCCATGTTGTTTGATAATGAGAAGCAATGACCTTTTGTTTCAGATATGCATCTGGAGCATCAATAGATTTGGTTAGAATTGTGGATATGTATTCGAGGATATGATTCAAGACAAATGGAGCATGGGAATTTAGGTGCAAGTTTATCAATCTTTGCACGGAATTCTCGATGTGCTTCATTAGTGTAAACTTTGTTGAAATCATATGCAATGGAGGGGTTAGGGAAATGAGGTATTGGTGTATTTGTTTGAGAGGTTCGCTGAAAAGATAGAGAGTTTGATAAATGGAATTTCTTTTGGGATGAGAATTGGTAAATATGGAGAGGTTCAATGGAAAATGTGAATTTACACCATACATTTCTGACGATGAATGTTGGTTTTCCTTCTGTTTTTATTTTTTTGGAATTTTGTGACACCTTTTTTTTCCAGATAAAGCTCATGTCGACGTGCATTTTTTCATTCTTTATTTGTTGCATAGTATCTTTAGTCATGTTCATCATTACAAGAAGAATACATTTTCACAAGTTATGGTACCTATAGGTAAGAGAGGGAAAAGCATGAATTCTATTTGGAGAGAGAACAAACATATTATTGTATAAAAGAGAAAGAGGAGAAAGAAATTGATGTTTTGAATAGTTTTATGTGAATTTTTTATTTGAATAATGTGTTTGAAAGAACATTTAAGTAATTTTCATTTATACATGTAGATAGTTGCATGTGTAATGCATCAAGTTACCTACAGGAGTAAATCAGAGTCACAGGAGTAATTGTTAGAGTCAGAAGTGCTATTGACAAAAATGTTAAAGTTGAAATAAGAAATTTATAACAAACTTACATTGATGGACCAATAGCTGAAGTAGTCCAACTTTTAACATGTATAACAGAACCCTTTTGCAACAAGCCTATTGCTATGAGGTCATTGAAATATATTGGAAGCATAAGGTGTTTCATATGTGTGCCATCAGAGATGGAAGTGTGATATTGTGGAGTTGAAATTTGCATTGATTTAATGGGTTCAAGTTCAAAACTTTGTAGAAATGGTTGAATATGAGTTGATCCAGAGAACGTTGAGAAAAGAGCATTCTCAGTAAGTTCATTTGTCATTTTATGAAAGTAGAGATAACAAAATAAGTACTATACAGAACACAACTCATAAATGTGGTTTTCTTCATGTAAGATGTTTAACATTCATTACATTCTGATAGAACTACATGAAAATTTATGAAGTAAGGGGCACGAAGCATGTTCCGTTTGTCTGTAATTCAGTAGTTATCTAGGCTTGTAAACATAAAATGAAGAGATTTATGACAAAAACTTCCATATGATCGCTCTTTCAAACATAGTTAAAACTGTAAATTGAAAATTTCATAAACCTACACATGTTAGAAACAATTAGACGGTTGCCCTAGCACCTGGTGATAATAATCAATAAACATATGTTGATTGCACATGCAATTAGAATAGAAGCACTCAAAGTGTTCATTTCTTTGAGGGAAAATTAGTGGATGGCAAGCATTATAAATGAACAATACCTTTTAACAGGCTTGTGACATGATGGTCATCTATGCTTTCTCAGTTATTAATGGTTGATGGTTTTAACTTTTACCTAATTGTAAGGAAATTACCTACGTATCATAACTTCAAAATGCATGCCATATTATCTTTCTAAGTATTCAAAGAAAAAATGTGAAGGAGAAAATACACAACATTTCAGAGCAAAATGTATACTATTTCATAGAACAGAAAACAAAGGGCTAGAAATTTTTAAGAGTACATTATTATAAGATGATTGTAAATACTACAAATATGATACAACATAGATTAAACATGATTGAATATTTGTTATCGGGAATTCTAGTGTCTATTCAGAGTTGCTAGTCCCACTAAGATGGGTAGCGATCTTAGAAACAAACAGATTAAAGTTACTTTCACTTTCCTTTATGAGAAGTAGATAGGAGAAGATCAATGAATACCAACCTCAATCCTTCACTCGGTTCTTTGTTTGTTCCATATCCTCACCGACTGGTCTTTGCCACTTCTCCATTTACCACTCCGCTTCAAAGAGTACCTGTAAAGTCAAAGCAGCATAATACCTTCAAAGTGCAGAGATATACAATCATAAACAATATAGGACCAGATATATATTGACCACACAAATGCATATACTATCAAACATACAATAATTTTGAGGAAAACTCGAATAGCTTTATTAATGTGAAGATTAGAAGAGAGGATTACAACCCATTGTTTTGACCCACCATCATCCTCCTAGCATAAAAGCCCTTCTTCACCTCATGAAAAGCTTATATCACCCAACACTATGATATTCCACTAAGAAATGAACAACACTTCCTTACACGATACAAAATTCCAGCCTCTGGATCTCTGGGATGAGGGATCCATATATAGATGATTGCAGGGAGGTGAGTTAATGTCTAGGATTTTGATTAGTGTCTTCTCTCTGATAGTTCTTGATTCCACTCGGAGATTGATGATCTCTTACTCATCCCTAGGCGAATTAAGCGAGGCAAGTGTCACAGGAGAAGTTTCTCGAAGATTCCATGATCATCCACCTTGTAAACTGTCTTTTCCATTTGTCCATTCTGACCCATCGCATCCTACAGAAGGGATTTTCAGTATGCATCGCACTTTTTGCACTGGTCAGGTGAGATGCATCACACCCTTAGCACTGAGCAACCTCTATGGTCCAGTTTTGATCAGTTCTGAGTAGTTTCCTGTGGAGAACTTCTGGGAGATGATATAATCAGTTGGCCTTGTTTCTTTAGGGCATGAAACAACACTTTTAGGGACTCAGAAGCCCTTGGTTTATGGACATATATGATTGGGGTTGTAGTGCCAAAAAATTTCTATAACATTTGCCCCCTAAAGCATGAGGTCGTTAATCTTTTGATGTCGGGTGAAATGCTTTATCATGAGGATTCGAGGTTTTTCAAACTGGAAGGCAACCTGTAATAAGATACAATGCAATACATTATCTTCATAATATTTTCATGATCTAGCTGAGGCAAGCATTCCCATGCTCAACTTTATAAATTCATTTCCATGTACATAGGACAGACAACTATCTGTGTGGTAGACTGATGATTTTGATAGAGCCATCATCCTTTGATTCAGATGATCATTATGCAACAATGATGTACATTTGATGTCTTTATTTTCCTGAATATAATGCAGCCCGGATGAAACTAGATCTGGGGTCTTCAAACTTGTCCAATCTTCGCCTGAAGTACAAGTCAATCCATGTGAAAAATGTTCCGAAGTCGAACATGGAAAGACATCCCCTGATTACCAGCCAATGATGTAAGTTGTTAATAGGCACGAGAGGAATCACTGATAATGATGATGACCCTCAAGGTATGGTAGTACAATTCGTGTGGTGTGAAAATGGGACTTGGCATCTAACACCACGCAAAATCTCTCGGTAAAAGACCATTGATGTAAACCTATCACCGAAAGTGAGAAACTTGCCATTGAGGCATGCAAGCTTCAAAGTATTGAAAGGGTTGTTCCTAGGTCGACTTCTTGGATAATGAGCTGATGTCGACAAGAAGTGACCCGTCGTAGGAGGGCCTTAATGAATCCCACATCTATGACACACAACGAAGAAAATGACTTTTGGAGGTGAAAACGATCTGATGATACAGGGTTCAGGGTGGCGGTCATGAAAGAATGAAGCGTAAAGGTATTACAGTGGATGAGACACAAGATGGGTCGGTGAACTCTCTGATCAACTTATCTTGAACATATCGGTGACACTTGAAATGGATTGGTAGCATTAACCACAAAGATGGATGGTATGATGGACCAATGGTAATATGAGTGGTAAACGGAATAACCCAACCCGACTTAGACATGGAGTGAAAGTGTCATGTTCAAGAGCGACTTTCCTACCAATAAAGTTTCTTCAAGTTTTCTTCCCAATTTTTCCCCAATCATTGCTAACTACTACCTCTTTATTTTTATCAAGCTTGAGGAGGATAACATATGCTTGTTCTATAATTTTCCCTTTGGGAAAACCCGTCGCTATGTTTTAACGAGCCTAGCGACAGTGAAACTCGTTCTTGTCTATATGGACAAGTTTGTCACTATTGGTTTTAACAGGTTTAACGACAAAGATAACTCGGTCCTTTTTCAATTTTAGAGATTCTGAAAAGGGACGTAAAGGAAACTCCAATAATCTATTTTCGTCATATAATCCCTTAAGTCCGAAAAAGTATAAAATAATACGAAAGGGATGAATTTTCGATAATTTTAACGAGCCGAACAAAACAAGCACTCGATCTTTTTGTGTAATAATCCCTCAGGTCCAAAAAGATTAAAATCTAGAGGAGGGATAGCACTCTTGGTAGCTTTAACGAGCTAGAGAGGCCAACTGCTCAGGAATCTTTTCATATTTTATGAGTCAGACGAAAAGAGCTTAAAGGAGACTTGTTTTTGAGGAATGAGTGATAATTTCGGGTAGTAGTTGATTCCAGGTATGGTTTGGAATTTTCCAATCACGGCAGTGTCACAAGGATGGCTAACACAATCACTCTTCGTAAATGTTCCTCAAAAGTGGTAAACAATCAAATGGAGGTGAATGATCGGCTAAAAAAGAGTGGAGGTGATGATGAGAACACGACCAAGGCTCGAGAGTTGATGATAATGCATTCACAATGGTTATTTACTGGAAATTGGTTCATTTTTTAATGAGCTTAAACTCTGGGGGAAACATTTTCTCATTGCTTAGGTTTAATTTTTAACGAGCTTGAACTTCACATAAAAATTGCTTGTGTCAGTCGTATAATAAGGATGTCTCATCGATAGATTCGATTTTTATGGAGCTTGCACCTTTCAAAGCTTTTCTCTATTGCCTCTCGTATCCAAGCTAGGAAGGACCAACTACGCTCCTCTACTTAACTACCAAGCTCACTACCAAGGTTAGGTAGGAAAATTTTTCCTTTACTTTTCCGGTTCCATTTGGCCCCTACGAAGACGAACAATCGATTTGACCACTCACCCGACTTAGGCGGTTGAAGTGAGTAGAACCATAGAGTTAGCGTTATGCTAGTCGCTTCTCACTTGCGCATAGGAGGTTTGCATGCCCCCAGGTATAGTGAAGTAGAGCTTCCAGGTTACCCTTCAATTTGCAGACAAAACATTTGTTCTATGGGGAAAGGCCTACCTTTTAACAGAGGTATTTTATTCTAGCATAACTCCCTCCTCCTATACATATGGGTGTTGGACCAGTCATATATCCTTTGCGGAAACCTACCCTATACCTGAAGTTTCCCTGTCGAAGCAGACTAGGGTGCATCCCCCCTGGGTTTCAATCACGTCCCCCGAATTACTCGCGTTCTTTGGGTGGACAGACTGGAGATTTATGAGACATTCCTTGCATGAAAAGACCATTTAGGGATGGAATTTGACTATTAGCTATGTATGAGCAGGGGAACGAAAGCTGGTCTACGAGCTGGACCATTGTACCTTCATTTGAAAAACACATTACTCGAAAGAGTGAGGAGACAATGGCTCCCATGCAATAAATATAATCACGCCCAAGGAGTAGATTATAGTCTAGAGGTCCTTGGACTACCATTATGTTCATATAAATGGTTTTCCTTATCAATATTATAGGCACATTGGGAAGTGTTATGAAACTAGCCCAAGAAAAGATAGAAAAGATAGATCAACGCCTTAGAATTTAGCCTCTTCGAGGGGGCAACCTCCTTTACATTACTTAAATGAACAATTCTTTGATGATTCAAGTGAAAAAACCTCCTTTCTATATATAGGAGTCTAAGGAGTCACAATATAATCCAGCTGACCTAACAATAATAATATAAACCCACAAAAATAACAATAGAGGGATTCTATGGGGCACAGTAATAACAATATGGGGGCAATAGGGGCACAACAATATTAATAAGGGGTATAACTACAATAGTAATGGGGTAATCACTAGTATTATAGGGACCCAACATGCCCCTCTCCTTCAAAAAAGTGTTGTCCTCAATGCTTGAGTAGTCTTGGATACTTCTGCATAAAATTCTCATCCTCCCATGTGGAATCTTCAGCGGATAAGTTCTTCCACTTGATAAGATACTATGAAATTGATCGATTTCGTAGTTGCCAAGTTCTTGTTTCTGTGACTGCTTCCGGTTCCAATATAGTTTTTCCTTCCTTGTCAAGTTCTGGAAATATTGTTGAACTGGGAGCTTGTCGCCTATAACCTTCTTTAAACATGAAACATGGAAAACTGGGTGCAATTGAGAAGCTGCAGGAAGCTCCAATTTGTATGCCATAGTACCAATGTTTGGAAACACCTTGCATGGACCATAATACTTTGGTGATAATTTATTATCCTTCTTAGCTTGCTTGAGGGACATTTGCTTATATGGTTGTAGCCGTAGGAATACCCAATCACCTACATCAAAACTTCTTTCACTGCGATGTTGATCTGCCTGTTGTTTCATTCTATTCTGTGCCAACACAAGGTTATCCTTTAAGAGTTGGAGGACTTGTTGTTGATGTTCGATGTGATGTTCCACTACCTGAACCTTAGAATTTTCTCTTAAATATGATGTGATGGATGGTGGTTGATACCCATAAAGTTCATAAATGGGGTCATTTTTGTTGTTGTATGGAAGGAAGTGTTATACCACCATTCAGCCAGAGGCAACCATTTGACCCATTGTGTCTGTTTATCAGATACAAAGCAACGAAGATATCCTTCCAAACATTTGTTTACTATCTCAGTTTTCCCATCAGATTGAGGATGATAAGATGAGCTATGAGCTAACTGAGTACCAAGACAAGAAAATAATTCTGTCCAAAAATTTCCAGTGAAAATGGGATCTCTGTCACTTACAATAATCTTTGGGTTTCCATGTAGCTTTTGAATTGTTTCCATAAATGCAGTAGAAACTGTACTGGCTTTAAATGGATGTGATAATGCAAAAAAGTGTGCATACTTGGTAAGTCTGTCAACTACCACCATGATGACACTCTTTCCCTCAGACTTGGGTAAACCTGTGATAAAATCCATTGAAACCTCCTCCCAACATTGGCTTGGAATGGATAAAGGTTGTAATAGACCCGGTGTCTTAATTGTTTCAACTTTATTTTTTTGGAAAACCAAACATTCCGCCACAAACTTTTGAATATCTGATTTAAGGCCATCCCAAAAAAATTCCTTCTTAACCCTGTGGTAAGTTTTTAAAAATCCTGAGTGCCCTCCTAAGGGAGAAGTGTGCAATTCCATAAGAATATTTTGTTTTAGCTGGGAATTCTTACAGAGGTATAAGCGATCTTTGTACCATAATGAATCATTTTGCCAGCTAAATGTATCAGACGTACTGGAATCTTGTTGTAACTTTCGAATAAGTGCCCACACTTCTTTGTCATTCTTCCATTCCTCTCTTGCTTTGTTTATCCAATCTGGTTGGATAATAGAAATGGTGCACAACAATGCTTCCACATCTCATCCTTTCTTGAGAGTGCATCTGCCACCACATTTTGCTTCCCTTTTTTGTAGATGATTTCAAAGTCATAACCCAACATCTTTGTGACCCACTTTTGTTGCTCTTCAGAGGATAATCTTTGTTCTAAAAAGTATTTAAGGCTATCATGATCCGTTTTTACCTTGAAGTGTCTTCCCATTAGGTAGGGTCGCCATTTCTTAAGTGCATGGAGTATTGCCAACATTTCTTCTCATAAATAGCTTTGCTTAAAAACTTTCCCTTGATTGGACGACTTTCAAAAGCAATGGGTCTTTCATCTTGCATTAGAACAACACCAATTCCATTTCCTGAAGCATCACATTCCACAATAAAGGTTTTTGTGAAGTCCGGTGTAGCTAAGACCAGTGCTTGGCACATTGCCTCTTTAAGATGTTCAAAGGCCTTTGTTGCTTCCGGAGTCCATGAAAATGCATCTTTCTTCAATAATGTTGTTAGAGGTGCTGCTATTCTCCCATAATTCTTAACAAACTTGCGATAATACCCTGTCAACCCAAGAAATCCTCGCAGATGCTTTATGGATGTGGGGATTTTCCATTCCTTAATGGCTTTAATTTTGCTAGGGTCTACCTTAACTCCTTCATGAGATACAATATGACCCAGATATTCCACCTCCTAGACTCCAAAAAACATTTGGATCTTTTTGCATATAATTGTTTCTCCTCCAATAGTTGTAGCACCCTGTCAACATGTTCAACATGATCCTTCCAAGACTTGCTGTAGATTAGTATATCATCAAAAAATACTAACACAAATTTTCTAAGGAATGGTTTGAAAATTGAATTCATCAAACCTTGAAATGTTGAAGGTGCATTGGTAAGGCCAAAAGGCATGACCAAAAATTCATAATGACCCTCATGAGTTCTAAATGTTGTTTTTGGAATGTCTTCAGTCTTCATTCTGATTTGATGATATCCTGAATGAAGATCCAACTTGGTGAAGTAAATTGATCCATGCAATTCATCTAGTAATTCATCAATGACAGGAATGGGGAACTTATCTTTAATAGTGAGCTTGTTGAGCTCCCTATAATCCGGACACATGCGCCATGATCCATCCTTCTTGTGCACCAATACTACTCGAGCAAAGAAAGAACTTTGACTTGGTTGAATTATACCAGCCTCTAGCATTTCTACAACCATACGTTCAATTTCACTCTTTTGGACATAGGGATATCTGTACGGCCTAATGTTTGGAGGAACACTTCCTGGAATCAAATGAATAGCATGATCATGATCATGCATAGGTGGGAGACCTTTGGGAGTCTCAAATACCTTGGAATGATTGTCCAGGACTTTTTGGAGATCTGGAGAAATAGATGATTCCAATGTGGAAACATCTAGCGAACATAATTGTGCAATTACACCTCTTTGCTCCTTTTTTAGAAGCTTTGTCATACCATTAGAGCTGATTATCTTTCCTGGTTTCCCTGCAATACCCCTTAATTCAACTTCCTTTCCTTCCATAGAAAATTTGATGAAAAGTTCTTGAAAATTAAAAGCTATTGTACCCAAGGATTGTAGCCATTGGACTCCTAGTACAAAATCAACACCTCCCATTGGAATGGAAAGCATTGGGCTAGTCAATACATATTCTCCCATGGATAGCTTGACATTATGGCACTTTCTAGAGCACTTTATTGTTCCTCCATTTGCAATCATCACTTGACACTCTGGTGCTGGATATAGGAAGCAATTCAATTCTTTTGCTACCTTACAATGAATAAAATTGTGGGTGCTTCCTGAATCAATCAACACTATTACCTTTTTCTTCTTGATTTGTCCTTGTATCTTGATGGTTTGAGGAGTGGTAATTCCTGCCAATGCATTACAAGATATGGTCGGATTTATTTGTTCTTCATCTAGGCTTTGTTCCTGAAGTATATCCTCTTCTTTTGACCTTTCTTGCTCCTTTTCTTCTTCCTCTTCACAATCTATGTAGAATAATTTCTTCTCAGCACACTTATGACCTTTAGTGTACTTGCTATCACAACTGTAACAAAGCCCTTTTGCTCCTTTTTCTTCCAATTGTTGTGGTGTCAACCTTATAGGTTGTGGAAGACTAGGGGCAACTACACTTTCGTATTTATAGTTTTGAGTGGTATGCTTCTTGGTTGCCATAATTTTTCTTTCCATTTTTCTCGCTAACCTGAATGCCTTCTCTAATGAATCAGGTTCCCAAAGGCGAACATCATGTTGGATATTATCCTTTAAGGACCCTATGAACACATCAATCCTATGCCCCTCTGGAATATCTTTTACCCTTATGTTCAATTTTTGGAACTCCTCAATGTGCTCCATTATTGAACCCTTTTGTTTGAGACTTATTAGTTGGCTAAAAAAAGTGTTGCTTTTTGTATCCTCATAATGTGCTATCAATTCTTCCGTAAAAATTGCCCAAGTGATAAATTATTTACAAGAGCGAAGGCATTGATACCATACAAACTTATTTGGTTCCAAATATAAAGTTTCCATATGTACCTTTTGTGTGTTTTGCACATTATTTAGATCGAAGAATTGCTCCATCTGTAATATCCATGTGGCGGGATCCTTGCCATCAAACTTCCTCATATCGATTTTTGGAACATGGTGAGTCTTAAATCCAACATTAGAGTCTATGGAATCATGATTAACATTTCTTTTGTTCTCATCATGAGTTTCCTTTAGTACCCTTTCACCCTTAGTGACCATTTCTTGTAGCAACTTATTCATATTTATCTTCAATTCTTCCATCTTATCATCCATGCCATTTACATTACATAAATGAACAATTCTTTGATAATTCAAATGACAAAACCTCCTTTCTATATATAGGAGTCTAAGGAGTCACAATATAATCCAGCCGACCTAACAATAATAATATAAAGCCACAAAAATAACAATATAGGGATTCTATGGGGCACAATAATAACAATATGGGGGCAATAGGGGCACAACAATATTAATAAGGGGTATAACTACAATAGTAATGGGGTAATCACTAGTATTATAGGGACCCAACAGAAGGATCCATAATGGTTGATTGGTTCCTTTATTGAAGCCTGTCAGATTTCTCATCTCAGGAATAAGCGATGGCAAACCAATCTCTTTCCAAGCAATCGAGGAAAGGATACTCACAGAAGCCCCTTCATCTATGATAGTACCGACCATGACCATTCTGTAAGCTTGTACAATGATTTGGAATGGTACATTAGATGGTAGACAGGGTCTGGCTAGTAGATTCCAATCAAAGGAAACCACTAGGTTGCTTGGAGGTGGGACCGAATAGACGGCTGGGTATGACTCTGGTGAACTTCCTTCCTGCGGTAAAGGAATGGGTAGATTTACCCCATGTTCATCGGAGTCTGTGTTAACGAAAATAATTTGAACGGTGTCATTGTCATTCTCTTCGGTGATTGTATCATTTGAAGATGGACCTTCTGAAGACAAGAGCAGGTCGACTGCCGCCTCAACCTTTTGATTTTCTTCTGGTATGGATTCGGCGCGTTTATCTTCAATGATAGATGCTTCGATCAACCACAAAGTTGTGTAGGTCGGATTTTCAACTAGTGATGGACTCAGTAAGAGTTTCTTGTATCTAGGAGGAAGCCGCAGCGGTGAAGCGGGACGGTTATCCAAGACTCTTTTTGCTTCATCTAGGAAGGGACAACGGTGGATGACATGATCGCCTTCACACAGTTTACAAGGAAATTTACATTTCCTTTTCTGTCCAAATGCTTCACTTTCACTAGTTGATGGTGTACTTTCAACATGATTTTCAGAGGTTGATGACACCGGATTGTGAAAATGAGGAGACTAGTCCCTTAAGATCCGAGGGATACAAGGACAATCTCGATGATAGTGATCTCCTTTACAAACGACACATGGAGATTTAGGCTTGGACAGTGCAGTGTGTGGATTTTCGCTAGACGATGCACAGTTACCCCTTTCTGCCTTTGGCTCCTTCTTCTTCTTTTCTTTCTTCTCCTTCCCCTTCTTCTCCTTCTTAGTTACTTGATATTTGGTTTTACTAGCTTCATCAAGTGAAGAGGAAGGAGGAGAGGGAGAATCAGACGAAGTAGAAGGTTGGGGGTAACTTTAATGTCATCTAGTTGCTGACTTGATTGTTTAGGAATCACAGTGTTCTGAACGACGGAGCTTAAGAAGAGCCATATCGGCAAGCCAATCATAAATCCTGGAAGTGACAATGTGGCCATATGAGGTGCACCAACATCTCCCCAAGAGGAGAAAGGACTAGGATTTCCTCCGAGGGGAAATCCTTGGTTCGCGGACTCCATTTTCCTCAACCTAAAACCAACGCGAGAATAGTGATATTATTATGATTAAAATAAATTTTAGACGCTTTGACAAAACTTGCTTTTTCAATTTTTAAGAGTCAAGAAAAAACAAAAGATGACTCTAGTCGTCTTTGATTTTTAATGAGCCTGAAGTGATAAGTGCTTAGATGGACCTTTTCCTTTAAGGAGTCTGAAAAGGAATGAAAGGGACTACTCTGGAAATCTAGACAGAGGGATTACCAAATCGATCACAAAAACTACAGAATACTTTTTATGGTACGGTAGTCAATCTTCCCAAATGCTGTGTTTAGTGCATTGTGATCGATAGGGCAGCAAACACGGCTTCCTATGGATAAAGGATATTGCCTATTGTGGTCTCCTAATATATACTGAATGGTACGTGGGAGCACAAGTTCATACTGGCACTTGTCATCTCAAAGAGGAGGAATCACCCAACCAACAATGAAAGCAATAGTTACCAGGCTTTACGATGTCGGAATACGTCTCTAGCCTAGACTTCTAAATGTTGTACGTTAGGTTCCAAAGAGTTTTTATGTTCATTGAATTTATTTTACAGATGATCTTTCTTAAGAAATTTTCCTTTCAAGTTCACCGTGTGATGTAGATATACAATTCCTAAAATGCAATCTAAGATGATAAACAATTGTTTAATCTTCTTTTTGCAATGAAAATCCTAGCTACTAAAGAAAGAGAGATGATATTCTTTCAACATAGAGCAGAGAGCACACACTAGATGCACTGTCCTAAATCAAACCAACAAGCAGTCTAAATGCAAATGCACATGCATGTATTTGTTTTTAGCCTTCTTAATGTGTGAATGACAAGAAGAATGCTAAGTACAAATCTGAATTATCTTTTCAAAGCGACAGAACTAACAAATTTCTCTTCAAAAACGAAAGGAAGATAATGATGACATTTTGCGACTTTGAATTGAAAATTGCTTTCGAAAATTGAAAAACTACTAATTCAAATCAAATATAAGAGTAACTGTATAATCGACCATCAAGAACAATAGAATTATTTTCTTTGACTGAAAATGACACTTGCGACACTTCCAAATCAAAAGACGATGGTTCGATTACGTTAATTTTTGTAAAAGAGAACTGTAAATGGCGCACAATACATAAAAAACATTCACAATTCTTTGTACTATGGAGGAAGAATCATGCAAAGGGATTTTCCACAGTGGTATACTGATCATAGACAACAAAACACCTTAATAAAGCTGAAGAGAGTGAACACAGAAACCAAAATCTAAGAGCAGAAGAGGTCTTATCTGATCAGCGCACCTGCAACATAGGGAAAGTGCGATGTAGCACACCTACTGCAGACAAGAGGTGCGATGCATCTAGATTCTCAAGAGGAGAAAGTGCGATGGTCCAGGGACGAGACTTCAACTTGGCTCTTGCTCACGGTTTGCAGCTTAGTTCAGGGATTTAGGCTGAGCTAAGGATAGTCACTAAATAGAAATCACAGGGGCTAATCTAATGAGGTTACTAGAGCCACCACTAGGGAAATTAGGATGTTTGCAAATCGATTGTTCAGTTTATAAACAAAACCCGGAGATAGACTGAAGTAGCATTGATCTACTTTGCACTTGCATAGAAAATGCAGTTCGAAGGCTAGTTGGCTTAACTTTAGGCTCCATCTGTAAGTTTATAAAACAAACAAATATAGACAAGCAAACAATATATTCACTCCCCAGTGGAGTCGCCATTTTGTTATCGGGAATTCTAGTGTCTATGCAGAGCTGCTAGTCCCACTAAGACAGGTAGCTATCTTAGAAACAAACAGATTAAAGTTACTTTTGCTTTCCTTTATGAGAAGTAGATAGGAGAAGATCAAAGAATACCAACCTCAACCCTTCGCTCGGTTCTTTCATTGTTCCTTCTCCTCACCGACTGGTATTTTCCGCTTCTCCCTTGACCACTCCGCTTCAAAGAGTACCTGTAAAGTCAAAGTAGCATAATACCTTCAAAGTGCAGAGATCTACAATCATAAACAATATAGGACCAGATATATATTGACCACACAAATGCATATACTATCAAACATACAAGAATGTGGAGGAAAACTCGAATAGCTTTATTAATATGAAGATTAGAAGAGAGGATTACAGCCTATTGTTCTGACCTAGCGTCATCCTCCCAGCATGAAAGCCCTTCTTCACCTCATGAAAAGCTTAGATCACCCAACAATATGATATTCCACCAGGAAACCAACAACACTTCCTTACAAGATACAAAATTACAGCCTCTTGATCTCTAGGATGAGGGATCCATATATAGATGATTGCAGGGAGGTGAGTCAGCTTCTGGGATTTTGATTAGTGTCCTCTCTCTGATATTTCTTGATTCCACTTGGAGATTGATGATCTCTTACTCATCCCTGGGCGAATTCAGAGAGGCAAGTGTCACAGGAGAAGTTTCTGGAAGATTCCATGATCATCCACCTTGCAAACTATCTCTGCCATTTGTCCATTCTCACCCATCGCACCCTACAGAAGGGATTTTTAGTATGCATCTTACTTTTTGCACTGGGTAGGTGAGATGCATCGCACCGTTAGCACTGAGCAACCTGTATGGTCCATTTTTGACCAGTTCTGAGTAGTTTCCCGGGGAGAACTTCTGGGAGATGATGTAATCAGCTGACCTTGTTTCTTTAGGGCATGAAATAACACTTTTAGGGACTCAGAAGCCCTTGGTTATGGACATATATGATTGGGGTTGCAGTGCCCAAAAATGTCTATAACAATATTTTAAGATAAAAATGTTAAAATGCATTAATGTGTCCTTTTAGAGTGATGCATTTTATCATGCTTACAAATATATGTAGACTTACCTACACAATAACATTTACTATGTGCATTATGTCAATGACCTAAAGGTCAACATATATATTCAATTTTTACAAATGTTGTAAAAAACCAAAATTCTGGAAATATTCGTAAATGTGTAAAAATATTTATAGGCACACTCCTTATACCTCAATATTTTTGGCTTCAGCTTCAGCGTTGGAAGTCTGTAGATTTATCCAAACTTCAATTCTTGCTTCTTCTCGCTGATATCTGAAATTTAGAGACAAAAATAGTTATGAATAATACGAGGATAGTGATAGTTTAGCAATAATATAATGCTCAAATCAACTTACAAAGAAAAAATGCTGTCTTTGAGTATCTGAAACATAAAACTGAGAAACGGTCTAATGCTCAGAAGTTCCTCATTTTGCAAGTTTAATGCTTTAAATATCAGAATCACAAAAAATTAGTTTAAATCTAGTTTAAATTTCATGTTAAACACATTCATGCATCCATAGTTAATAGATGATATAATTGGAAAATGAACATGTTGACATTTTCATGAACACAATTTGGAATTGGAAAAGTAAATTGGGTTTTTGCACCGAGAGAAGCAAGGGGCTCTACAGCCCTGGAGGTAATGCTTTAAATATCATAATCACACAAAATTAGTTTAAAGCTAGTTTAAATTTCATCTTAAACACATTCACACATCCATAGTTAACAAATGACAGAATTGGAAAATGAAGATGTCGATATTTTCATGAATAGAATTTGGAATGGGAAAAGAGAACTTGGTTTTTGCACCAAAAGAAGTAAGGCGATGGACCTATGCAAGAAAAAAAAATCATGTCATACTCTTTATAATTTGGAAGGCCAAGTGTATAATCTATAAATCAACTACATTCTCATTCATTGGAAGACCAACATATTAGTCCAATCTAATGGATATACATTGTTCCCTTAACCCACTTCCATACTCTTCTCCAAAGTGCATGGTGCACATTGGCACTAATAGTTGACTCCATCTTCAGATAGTATCTCATTGTTGGAGTGTTGATAACTATAGAATCACTAGTTTGTATACTTACACTCAGTGATAGTTCATGAACTTTTTCCAAATAAACACAAAGAGGAGGGCCTTGCGACATAAAAAAGCATTGGATATGTTTTAAGGAAAACCATTGAGGGTGTTAGAAGTATTGATCATGACACAATGAACATTTTGGGGACTATTAGGAATCCTCCCAGGGATTGTTAGGAATCCTTTCAGAAAGACACATAAAATAAAAACAACGAAAAGATGTTAGAATTTTGCATGCTATTATAAAAATAATTTTATCACTGGTAGAATTGTTTTCAAGACAAAAATATTGTGGTAAGGACAGACTAAAATCTTATAAAGTACTGGAAAGAAAGCCTAAAAAAAAGATTACAACTTTTTTGTAGACAGTGGCTAAGGTTGCAAAGGTGATCTTTTCTTTTTCTGGTCCTGGATAGATGGCAATTATATAAATCAAAGTTAAAAGTTTAAGAAATCCTATCAATATTTTTGACAAAATTGATTTTTAAAGATAAATAACTTGGTCAAAAAGATATTTATTTACCGAAGACTAGCCTAAGGCATTAAAAAGTCCAAATTTACTATAGTTGCGTGTACATTATTGGATGTTAGAGATAAAGCAACTTTATCCACACATCTATGCAGTGTTTAATATTCAAGTAGGTGGTATAAAAGTTGTAGGATCTGAACCAATTTTCAAATCCAACGACCTTTATACTGGTCTTTATATCACCTGCTACAACCTTAAATTTTGATATTTGAGTAACAGAATTAGGGATAGAGAATGAGAGATATATGTACATGGAAAGATAGTCTTTCTTCATGGTAGTCTGTGGAACCTGATCAAAACATCAATGTGGAATCATGTACATTTATAATATTTTGGACAGAGAACTTATCAATCCTTGCAGGTGTTTTTCATAGTGCTAATTGTCAGTGGTTAAAGAGTATGGAGGATAAAAGATAAATTCGGAGGCTGAAAACCCATAAACACATCTTGTCTTTAATGTAGTATACAATTCCAATCGTATATTGAATTTGATTGCTTGATTTAGTCTTGTGCTGTGGGTATGGCTATGGTTTGATGATTCTATTGTTGTCAATGATATAAAATGCTACTATTTTGGGTGATCTAACATTGAGACAACTCCCTCAGCTTTAAGTGGGGAAAAAGTCACCACACACTAACTTCCATGGGACAAAAAGAGTGGGTTTACAGAATGGGTATAAAAAATGTTTTACAAGTTTGTATAACTTAGAAAATAAAATATAAATAAGATTTGTGTTGTTTGTTTATGCACATATCTTTGTACTATACTCCATGTTTTCTATTCTATGGATAATATATTGAAATTCCTTATCGGAGTATAAAATTGTACTATTATTATCAGTGCCCTAATAAAATATGAGGTTCCAAACTAATACCCACCAGTCACTTCAATACATTATCATTCATTGGAAGGTCGAGGTATTAGTACAATCCAATTGCAAGAGCACTGTATTAACAATGTTTCCATGGATACCATGAATTCTTTCTCTTGTTGTGAAGGGAATTAATAAGAAAGGTTGACTTATTCAAAACAGGGGAGCAAGGGATAGATCACTAAGTGCATGGTGCACATTAGCATTGATAGTTGACTCCATCTTCAGATAGTATCTTGTTGTTGGAATGTTGGAAACTATAGAATCCTTGGTTTCTATACTTGCACTCAGTGATAGTTCATGGATTTTTGCAAATAAATGCACAGAGTAGGGCCTTGCAACCTAAAAAAGAATTGGAGATGTTTTAATGAAAACCTTTGAGGGTGTTGGAAGTATTGTTCATGACACTATGAACATTTTTGGGACTCTTAGGAAACCTTTCAGGGATTGTTGGAAATCCTTTTAGCAAGACACATAAAATAAAAACAACAAAAAGACTAAGGGGAGCTTCTAACATAAACTACATCATCCTCATGGCTCAATTGATTGCATGAAGTTTCATTTATCACATAGAGTTTATAGACATTGAAACAAAAGGAAAGAAGATAAAATAAATTATTTCTTGATTGGAGGAATGATTGGACCTACGTAAGAAAACCAAAATCTTGTTTTATTGTTGTATCCTCTTCTGTGAATGCTCTTTGCAGTGATGAGAGTTTGGACACTATAAAGTCAAAGCAGGGATTTGATGACCTGGCTGAAGATGAAAAACAATTTTATGCTTCTTGGATTGTGTCACTTGCCAAAGTGGAATGTAGCTCTGTAAATGCCACAAATTTTCAAAAAATCCATTGACTAGAAGGTCATGCAATGGGAGGGGCCTCTAACAACAATGATGATTCAAAAACTGAAGATAAGCACTATCATGCTACTCTTGACTGTATGTAAACAATCATTAAGTTGCTACAAAGCATTATTTCCAGGACAAAATATTATGGTGAGGACAAATAAAAATATTATAAAGTACTTCAAAGAACTTCTAAAAACAAGATTACAACTTTTGTGTAGACATTGGCTAAGGCTGCACATGTGACCTTTTCTTTTAGTTGCCATTTCACATTGTGGAAGTCAAAAATACCTTGACTAAGATTATACGATTATATAATTGTTGTCTTTTTCTTTTTACCAAAAAGTTATAATGGGATCTATATGGAAATTTAAAGTGTTTTTCTTTTTACCAAAAAGTTATGGGATTTATATGACAAGTCTTTTGAAGTGGTAGATACTTAGAGTTAAATTGCAAGTTTGGGAAGAACATTGATGACAAGTTTGGAATGAACATTGATGATAAAACCATTATGGACAGGACCAAAGGTATCATACTTGATTCACTCCTATCAATCTATTCTTATAGATATCTTCACTTTGGTGAGGAGATTGGAAATAAAAGAAGGGAAATAGGTTTGTCAAAGATATCATACTTGATTCACTCTTATCAAGTTATTATTATAGATGCCTTGACTTTTGTGAGGAGATTGGAAATAAAAGGAGGGAAACAGGTTTGTCAAATGTAAAATTGTGAAACATTTCACTAAACGTGGTAGGGAGGAGTCTTTCAAAGGGCTTTCTGATCCTCTTACTGGTCTAGTAAAATGCAAATTACTTCAAAATTGCATGATAAAGATAATTTTTATAAGACAAAATTATAATCTAAGGTTGCCATATCACAAATGGAATTACTGCTACCGGATTTAATCTAAATTCCTCTTCAACTACAATTTTTCGTACCTACACTATTGGACCTATGTAAGAAAACCAAAATCCTTTGCTATTGATGTATCCTCTTCTGCAATTTCTCTTTGCTCTTTTTATCATGTCCTATTGTTGCTGGAGTGTTGAGAACTATAGAATCCTTGGTTTATATATTTTCACTCAGTGATAGGTCATGAACTTTTACAAATAAATGAATAGAGGAGGGCCTTGCGACCTAAAAAAGCATTGGAGACATTTTAATGAAAACCTTTGAGGGCATTGGAAGTATTGGTCATGAAACAATGAACATTTTGGGGATTTTTAGGAATTCTTGAGCAAAACAAATAAAAGAAAAGCAATGAAAAGACTAAGGGGAGCTTCTAATATAAACTACATCCTCATGGCTCAATTCACTGCATGAAGTTTCATTTATCACATAGATTTTACAGATAATGAAACAAAATGAAAGAAGATAAAATAAATTATTACTTGATTGGAGGAATGATTGGACACATGTAAGGCAACCAAAATCCTATCCTATTGTTGTATCCTCTTCTACAAATACTCTTTCTAGTGTTGAGAGTTTGAACACTATAAAGTAAAAGCAGGGATTTGATGACGTAGCTACAGATGGGAAGGAATTTTTTTCTTCTTGGATTGTGTCACTTGCCAAAGTGGAATGTAGCTATATAAATGCCACAAACTTTCAAAAAATCCATCCACCAGAAGGTCATGCCATGGGAGGGGCCTCTAATGACAATGATGATTCACAAACTAAAGACAAGCTCTATCATGCTACTCTTGACTGTATGGAAACAATCATTAATTTGGTGCAAAGCATTATTTTTGGTACAAAAATATTATGGTGAGGAGAGATAAAAATATTATAAAGTACTGCGAAGAACTTCTAGAAAACAATATTACATCTTTTGTGTAGATAGTGGCTAAGACTGCATAGGTGACCTTTTCTTTTATTTTCCATTTCACATAGTGGAAGTCAAAAATACCTTGGTTAAGTTTATATTATTATATGGAAATTCTTTTGAAGTAGTGGATACATAGATTTAAATTGCAAGTTTGGGATGAACATTGATGAAAATTTTTGAATGACAAAATTATAAGCTAAGGCTGGTAGATCACAAATGACATTACTGCTATTGGATTTAATCTAAATTTATCTTCAACTACCATATTATAAAGTACTACAAAGAACTTCTAAAAACAAGATTACAACTTTTGTGCAAATAGTGGCTAACACTGCACATGTGACCTTTTCTTTTAGTTTCCATTTCACATAGTGGAAGTCAAAAATACCTTGACTAAGATTATGTGATTACAAATCTCTCTATAGCTACAACATTTTTGAACATTGTCATCCGTAGGAATGACCCTTCTCATTCAATTAATGCAACCATTCTAAAACCTTCATGTAGACGATGGATATGAGGATATGTTGAGAAAATAAGGTGATGTATAGGTATGTTCTTTCTAAAATATATCAAGATGAACCACAATTGAACCTATCCCCGCATTTAATTGTGATATGTCAATTTACAGACATTTAAACAAAAGGAAAGAAGATAAAATAATTTATTACTTGTTTCAATGGTCTCCTCTCGGCATGGCAACATTGTTTCTGAGACACTGTAAAGTCAAAGCAGGGATTTGATGATCGGTTTGAAGATATGTTCTTTCTAAAATCTATCAAGATGAACCACAATTCAACCTATCCCCATATTTAATCATGCTATGTCAATATTATACCCATGATAAAGCTTAATGTATGGAAACTATTGTCAAAACCACAATCATTAACGAAGTTTAAAGGTTGGTTGTGTATAAGGTGAAAATTATCAAAAAGGTATTATATTTTATCTTTACTATTGTATCTCCATGATACAAACAGTAATTATGAAATTCATGCTCACAACATGACGAAGAATAGTGAAACATGCTAGCGCAATTTGAGGTATAGTACCATTTAATACCTGTTGAGACTAGAAATGCTACTACTAAAACAAAAAAATATTATGTCTGCAATGGGAGCTGCAAATGGTCAGAACTTATATATGAAACAACAATACTTCTTCAGGATGCCAAAACCAAAAAAATTGATGAAAGGGTATTCAATCACAACATTGTTTCTGAGACAAAAAGATTATGGTGAGGACTTGGGTCAAAATTCCACTACCTATTGAAAGGCAGATTATAGAAACTTTCGAAAAATCCATCTGTCAGAAGCTCATGCCATGGGAGGGGCCTCTAACGACAATGGTGATTCAAAAACTAAAAACAAGCTCTATCATGCTACTCTAACAATGACTTATTCAAAACAGCGGAGCAGAGGATGGATCACTAAGTGCATGGTGCACATTCGCAATGATAGTTGAATCCATATTCAGATAGTATCTCATTGTTGCAGTGTTGAGAACTATAGAATCCTTGGTCTGTATACTTTCACTCAGTGATAGTTCGAAATGAGCCTCCTGATTCAATTATTGCAACCATTCTCCAACATTCATTTAGATAATGGGTATTTGATGAAAAGATACTCAAGCTTGTTGTTTCAATGGTCTCCTCTCGACTTCTACACTTGGAGACCCTAGCATCAACTTATCAGATTTTTCTATCAGGTGAAAATTATCAAAAAGGTATTATATTTTAGCTTTGTTGTTGTATCTCCAGGGTACAAGTAGTAATTATGAAACTCTTGCTCATAAGATGACAAAGAATAGGGCAACATGGCAGCCGAATTTCACATATAGTACCATTTAATACCTATTGAGATTGGAAAGGCGCCTACTAAGACAATGAAATCTTATGTCTACAATGGGAGTTGGAAATGGTCATACCTTATATATGAAACAACAAGACTTCTTCAAGATGCCAAAACCAAAAAATTTGATGAAAATATATTCACTGGCAGCATTGTTTCTGAGACAAAAATATTATCGTGAGGACTTGGGTCTAAATTCCACTACCTATTGAAAGTAAAGCTATAGAAACTTTCAAAAAATCCATCTGCTAGAAGTTCATGCCATGGGAGGGGCTTCTAATGACAATGGTGATTCACATACTAAAGACAAGCTCTATCATGCTACTCTAACAATGATTTATTCAAAATAGGGGAGTAGAGAATGGATCACTAAGTGCATGGTGAACATTGGAAATGATAGTTGAATCCATATTCAGATAGTATCTCATTGTTGGAGTGTTGATAACTATAGAATCCTTGGTCTGCATACTTTCACTCAACGATAGCTCGGAATTACCCTCCTTATTCAATTATTGCAACCATTCTCCAACCTTCATGTAGACAATAGGTATTTGATGAAAAGATATTCAAGCTTGTTGTTTCAACGGTATCCTTTTGGCTTGTACCCTTGGAGAGCATAGCATCAACTTATCAGATTTTTCTATAAGGTGAAAATGATAAAAAAGGTATTATATTTTATCTTTACTATTCACGATGAATCTCATAGAAATGGATTATCTAATTAAGAGAATGTACACGATCATGATGTCAAGTACACATTTTGTGCAACAAAATAAGTCAAGTAGTTTTTGAAACTTGAAAGGTTCGATTAGCAGGAGGAAGATTAACTAACCTAAGAGTCGGAAGGGTAGAAATCTGCCGAAGGTTGTGAATCTAGCCCGTATGTGAAGGCTAAAAATAATGATATGAGATGAGAGATGAGAATATACAAAGTGTGATAAACACTAAGCCAGAATGTAGAATGTATAGTATAAACTAATAACTAATACCTACCACCATAACCGGTTCTGATGCAGAGATGCAGAGGCCGCCATATTCGGATGCAGGGCAAAGCTGCCAACTATCTAATTCTCCTTTTGGCCCTCCTCATCTTCCTGGTCCTCGTCCTACGAGAAATGCAGCCCTCATCATCCTCCTACAGTAAAGAATGTATTCGCCCCTTGCCCTCATCTGCAACAAACACAACTATCCGCGTGCACACGACGACCCTCCTCATCCTCCTACAACAAATGATGTATTCACCCCCTACCCTCCTCT
Source organism: Pinus tabuliformis (assembly GCA_031772625.1). NCBI lineage: Eukaryota > Viridiplantae > Streptophyta > Pinopsida > Pinales > Pinaceae > Pinus > Pinus tabuliformis. The sequence goes on along the minus strand of CM062813.1, from coordinate 639,893,995 downwards.
GCAGCAAACACGGCTATGCACGCACGAACGACGGACGTGTTGGGTATGGTAACAGGCTGGGTAGGGTAATGAAAATTAATTAAATTTTTAATTAACTAATCTTACATTAAAGGTTTTTTAATGCTTTTTAATGTTTTTTAATTTAATTGGACGACAGGCCATTGTTTAATCGTCTAACCACGTATTTGACGGTTAGAATTAGGACAAAAAGGCAGTTGGGGGAGTTGATTTCAGAGGGGAACACATTATGTTGTAATTAATAAACTATTTTAGAAAGTTAAAATTGACTATTAGAGAAAATAAATAAATTTATTTATTCATATTTTTTAGTCAACCAGATAATAAAATAATATGACAACAACTAAAAATATCTAAAATAAAACTAAGGAAATTATTGACTAAGGGTCAAACTTAAATAATATTAATAATAAAAATCAAATCAAATAAATGTAAGTAAAAATAACAATAATAATAATAATAATAATAATTATTATTATTATTATTATTATTATTATTTATGACAATAAGCAATAAAATAATAAGTCAACCAAGAATATCTAAAAGTCCAAGTAAGGAAATTATTATCTAAAGGTCAAACTTAAATAATATTAATCAAATCAAATCAAATAACAATACAGTCAAAGTAAGAATAATATATTTACATATAATAACATTATTCAGAAAGAGGGTTGAAACCCAAAAATTGTTAATTTTCTATCCATCATCTCTATTTATATTACTTGGCCTCTTTTCGATTTCTATGGCTTCCCTAAACTTGCGATGACAGAAATGACTAATCCTAGTAATGACTCATGCCTCTTCAATGAAGACGTGATGTTTAATTTTTTTTTGCATGTTCTATGAGAGTTGAGGATTGAGTTCTCCGATGTTTTATGTCAGCTACGTGCTCATGAACCCTTTGATTTATTGAGCAGTGAGTCTCACCAATGTAGGGAGTTCCATAAGAACATGGGATGACATAAACACCTTTCATATCCTTTGGGTCTTCCAGGCCTTTTACAGATCTTATGGAGTTCTAAATCGTGTAAAGGGGCCTAAAGGTTTAGGGAACCTTATCCTTCCTTACGATCCTCTCAATCTTGTCAATGGTTCCCTGGATAAAAGGAAGATAGACCCCTAGAAACTTGTCTTTTCGTTCTTTTGTGACCTTGAGATCTTTGTCATATTTAAATAAAGATTTAAGACACTGGTTCCTACTATACTCATTTTGATTAAAAGCATTCAGGAAATGGGTGTTCTCATCACTATTGTGGTTTTGATTAGAAACTCTTAACACACAAGTAGCTAAGGTGTTGAGAACACCCGACTTTTGAGCAAGGAAATGATGGGATTTAGCATGAATATATTGCTCCGTGTGAGTTTTCTTATGAAAGACTTGGTGAGAGAAAGTACCATCATCCTTCTTCAACAAAAGAACATCGAGAAAAAGAAGACTCCCATTGATTTCACATTCCATGGTGAACTTTATGGACCTAGACTAATTGTTAAGATGTTGTAAAAAAGGTTCCAACTTTTTCCAACCACGGGAGTAGATTACATAGGTGTCATCCACAAACCTCTTCCAAATCTTTGGTTTGAAAGGAGCTAAGGCCGGGGCCTTTGACTCAAAGTATTCCATGAACAAATTAGACACTATGGGGGAAGGGGGGAACCGATGGAAGCACCATAGGTTTGTTCATAGAATACTCCATCGAAGCCAAACATTTCTCAATAATTCAAGAATGGATCACAAAATCCTAAATTCAGAAAATAAAATATTATTGTTTTGTAAGCTTGGTAGGACTACATCTTCATCATGTCCAACTTCTCACCCCGATCGGGGGGATAGCACAAGATTTGAACCCAAGACTTCCAACTCAGTGAGACATCATTTCCACAGCCATTGCCAATTGAGCTACCCCAGTGGACGAAAAATATAATATTTTAACTCATGAAATTACAAAAAAAACAAAAATTAAATTAAAAAAAAAAGTGAAATAAAATAAAAAAAGTAAAAATTATAATTATAATTATAAAAATAAAAATAGAAAAATAAAGTTATCAATTAAATTATTTAGACTCAATGAAATTACACAAAAATAAATAAATTAAAAAAATAAAATAAAATAAAATTATGAACTATAAATTATAATAATTAATAATTAATAATTAAACCAGCCTATACGCATCATAACTCATAATCGATCATCCGTCTTGACTCCTAATCTATTAAGCTTCGAGACAATCAAATATCTTGAGACATTTGATCCCTCTGGGTGCTTGATAGATCTAGAGTTAAACTGGATGTAGCTTATTTTCATTAATTATAAAGAGAATTATTATATGACTTAAACATATACATTTAAAAAATATGTAACAAGATTCTTAACCATAGATGTAGAATTTCCTGCAAATTCTATACAAATCTACCACTGAGATCTATGTAGAAAATCTGACTGTAGATTAACTCGATAATGCAATATACTAAAGCAAAATACTATAATCTACTTCTACTATCAAACTTGCGGAAGCTTAAAGATTGAGTTGAATCAGAGTTGGACACATATAACCATAAGAAGAAGAATCAATACACATGAAACATAGAAAATACTCAAGGGAAAGCCTCAGCTAAAACCCCACTATCTATATTATCATACAAGGTGGAAATACATCAGAATTATACAAAGCCTTAGCTCTCACAGCTAGTGAGCTCTCAGTACAATCCTCCTGGATGCTCACAGGCAAAAAAAGCTTCTCACAAGCCTTCCTCTCTTCCCTCCAAGTTCCCATTTCCTTACACAGTTTCTCTGGGTGATCCTCCTCTTACCAAGCGAAACACTGCTCTCTCACACTAATCTCACACCCTGTTAGAATTGCGCAATCCTCAAGGAACCTCACCTTCACTGCATGCATTGGTTTCCTTTATAGGAAAACACATGCAACTGATAGTAAGCTCTCCTTGACGTTTAGCTCAACTGGGTCTTTCTCATAATAGATATGCAGGAGTTTCTGATGAGAGAATCTTCAGTTATCTGGAGTACACTTGTCGAGTGCATGCATGCATCAACTGACTAATAACTCACAATTAGTTCCTCAAACAGTTTGGAATTATTTAGCTAGACTTAACTCAGTAAACTGAGCTAACTAATTACAACTCAAATATAACTCAATCTTATATCCGTAATTAAGGGATAATCTCCTTAATTTAATGGATAACTATTGCATGACTTCAAAAAGACTTCTAACATGAATTTCTCCAAATAATTAATCCGTAATGAATTAATTAATTATTTCCAAGTAGCTGGTGAGACTAAATTCAAATTTTAATTCACAAATTTAATTCAAGGACAAATTAAAATTGGAATATTATGGACTCTATTTTTATCATTTCTTGTTGCTATTTTCAACAATCCCTCTCAACAAGAAAGGAATTCAACTCGATCCCAATCCTGAACCTTTGGAATGTTCTGCATGCAACGCTTCTCTCTAGTGTTGTTGCTCCAACAACTCTAGAAACAAAAAAAAACATCCAACCTGAATCAGTATGATGCATCTGTCATCAAAGTCTTTGACTGATATTTCCTCTATCAACTAAAAAACTCTATGATTTTGCTGACTCAACCTTTCTGCACTATTGTCAATCCTTCTCTACACTCTCTAGCATTTGACTGCTCTAGCCTCTATCACTTTGATCTCTGACTACATCAATCCCATTGATTCCTCTCGCTACTCTGTACTTTGGGCTCCCATACCAAGGTACGATCCATGAGATAAAACCTCTCAATAGACCCTGCCGAATTTCAGCCTTCTTGGGACTATCACTTCACATTGCCCCACCTCACACCCGGAGTAATGGCTGCACATGGTCACTCTGCTGACTCTAATTGTGGCTCCTCCACAATTGTCCGAGACTTCTTCTAGGACTGCATGTTGAGAGGTAATTTACTCTCCCTCTCAACCACCAAGTCTCTAACATTTGCCTTGCTTGTCAAGGTTTTGCATGCATCTTGAACCTTAAGAGCATACAGGTTCTTGACTCGTGAACCGATCTGTTTCACCTATCTCATGGTGATGTGTCTATGGAAAACCTTTTCCTTATTGAAGACAACATCGTATCCTTTGTCCTCCAACATCGCAACCGATACAAAGTTCTTCTTCAGTCTAGGTACATACTTCACATTGGTCAAGGTGATAGAAGGTCCATGCTCCCTTTGAAAAGCAACTGTGCCCACTCCTGAAACACTAAACCTTTCATCGTCACCCATCTCTATGCGCATCTTGAGGTATTTCTCCTCCAAGTCACTTAATAAACTTTTATCACTGGTCATGTGAAATGAGGCTCCACTGTCAAGATACCAACCACAACCCATCATCGATAACACCATGCATGCGATGAGAGTAAAGTCCATTTCAAACTGAGAGGCTAATGCCTCACCTTCTGATCCTTCCGTGGATCCCTTCTTGGACTTCTTCGATGGGTAATTAGTCACATAATGCCCATCTCATGACAATTAAAGCATCTCACTTTAGACTTGTCATCCTTCTTCCCTCCGTGAGAATAATTTGATTCGGAATGGGACGTTGTCCCCTTCCCTTTCCTTGCCTTACTTGCTAAGGCCAGATTTTCTTCATCATCATCCTTGGATGAAGAACCATCTCGTGTGATCCTCCTAATCTCCTCCTACATGAGATCTGACCATAGTTGTTCCCAATCCGGCAGTTCCTCCCTTCTATTCATAGAGTCCTGGTAGCTATTCCAACTCTTTGGAAGGTCAAGGAGAGTGAGGCTCACCATATCATCATCAACAGTAATTATTCCCACACTTCCAATCTCATCTCTATAGGTTGTGAGCTTGTTTAGATATGTGGAAATAGTATCGTCGTTCTCCATCTTAATTCTCCGAAGCTTATCCTTGAGCACCAATTTCCTCTGGTCGCTACTATTCTTGTAGAGGTCCTTCAATGTCTTACACATTGAATATGGAGTATCCTCATGGAGAGTTGAGACATTATGGTCTCGAACTCCCTCAAGGATGATCTGTCTCTCCCTTGCGACACACTTCTTCCACTCAGCCAACTCTTGTGCATTAGTAGAACTTGGCTTTGGGATTTCTTGATCAATGAAATCCTTCAACCCATTGTCTTCTAATACAACCTCCATGTGATCTTTCCATGATATGTAATTCGAGCTGCCTTCCAAGGCATACTCGAGTCTTAAGCCATAGAACTCCATTGGCCAACCTTGAAGTATGATAAGAATTCGATTTGCACCAGTAACCCCGAACTTCAAACTTTGAATTCCCTTCTCCGTATACTGTTCACTGCTCCGATAAACTCAACTCCCTAGAATTTCCTACAAATTATCTACAAATCTACCTCTGAGATCTATGTAGAAAATATGACTGTAGATTAACTCAATAATGCAATATACCAAAGCAAAATACTATATTCTACTTCTACTATCAAACTTGTGAAAGCTTAAAGATTGATCTGAATCAGAGATGAACACATATAACCATAAGAAGAAGAATCAATACACAGAAACTACTCAGGGGAAAGCCTCAGCTAAAAAACCCACTATCTGTATTATCATACAAGGTGGAAATACATCAGAATTATACAAAGCCTTAGCTCTCACAACTACCTAGCTCTCAATACAACCCTCCTGGATGCTCACAGGCAAAGAAAGCTTCTCACAAGCCTTCCTCTCCACCCTCCAAGCTCCTATTTCCTTGCACGATTTCTCTGGGTGATCCTCCTTTTACTAAGTGGAACACTGATCTCTCACACTGATCGCACACCCTGTCAGAACTGCGCAATCCTCAAGGAACCTTACCTTGATTGCATGCATTGGTTTCCTTTATAGGAAAACACATGCAACTCATAGTAACATGTCCTTGACATTTAGATCAACTAGATCTTTCTTATAATAGACATGCATGAGTTTTTGATGAGAGAATCTTCAGTTATCTAAAGTACACTTGTTGAGTGCATGCATGCATCAACTGACTGATAACTCACAATTAGTTCCTCAAACAGTTTGGAAATAATTTAACTGGACTTAACTTAGTAAACTGAGCTAACTAATTACAATTCAAATATAACTCAATCTTATATCCTTAATTAAGGGATAATCTCCTTAATTTAAGGGATAAATGTTGCATGACTTCAGAAAGACTTCGACTTGAATTTATTCAACTAATTAATCCATAATGAATTAATTAATTATTTCTAAGTAGCTGGTGAGACTAAATTCGAATTTTAATTCAAGGACAAATTAAAATTGGAATATTTTGGATTCTATTTTTATAATTTCTTGTTGCTATTTTCAACAATAGATATTCACGACTAGCTATTATTAGCTTGTCAAAAATTGTCTTTGTTACAATACTATGGGCCAATACCATGGCTTATCAATACCACGTGCCCAAAAAAGATAACTTATTTCACAATCAAAATATTTTATAACAATATGAAAATATTCCTCGCCATCGATATTCATCTCCACTTTACCATGGATATTATTAACTTGTAAATTGGCTTTGTTACAATACCATGGACCAATACCATGGTTTATCAATACCACATGCCCAAAAAACACAACTTATTTCACATTCAAAATATTTTATAACAATATGGTAGGATTCTTAATCATGGATATTCACCCCCACTTTGTCATTGATATTATGAACTTGTGAAAAGGCTTTGTTACAATAGCATGGGATAATATCATGAATTATCAATACCACATGCCAAAAAGTCATAAACTATTTCACAATCAAAATATTTTATGACAATATAACAAGATTCTTAACCATCGATATTCACCCCAACTTTACCATGGATATTATTAACTTGTAAATAGGTTTTGTTACAATACCATGGGACAATACCATGACTTATCAATACTACATGCCCAAAAACCATAACTTATTTCACAATAAAATTATTTTTATTTTTATTTTATTTTATAATTTAATTTTGATTCAAGCTAATACAAAAAGGGTTATAATTAGTTTTGAGATATATCTAAAGCTTGTATCCTCACGACTACTAAAAATATTTCCATACAAATTAAATTAAGGTTTTAATAAAATTAAAAATGAGAAGTGTATATTTAGAGATGTCAAATTTATATGTCCATTGGGTCTTGGATAGATGGTGATGGGGTGATCTGTTAAGGCACTCCTTGATGTGAAGTCACTGGTTCAATTCCCCGCCTCGATCAGGGCAATATATTGGACATGATGAGGATGTAGCCCTCCGAAGCTTACAAACAAAAAAAGATGTCAAACTTATATATTACAAATACTATTAGTAAGAACCAACATAGATCTATCTTAAATGAAGGGAAGAGAGGGGGAGGGATATAGTGACAAAGCTCGAGGAAAGAGAGGGGGAGAGGGGAGGGGGAGATAGAGAGAGAGAGAGAGAGAGATATGAGGGGAGATAGAGAGAGAGAGGAGGGGAGAGAGAGAAGAAGAGGGGGGAAGAGAGAGATGGAGTTGGAGGGGGAAAGAAGGGGAAGAAAGAATAAAGACGTAGGGAGATAGAGGTGGAGAGAGAGAGGGAGTGACAAGGGAGAGATGGAGAGAGAGAGAGGGGGAGTGACAAGGGAGAGATGGAGAGAGGGGGGGAGAGAGAGGAGAGGAGGGAAGAGAGATAAGAGGTGGGGAGAGAGATAGGTTGAAAATGGAAAGGGAGAGAAAGGGAGTTACAAAGATGGAGGGGAGAAAGAGAAGGGGATGGGGAGAGAGAGAGAAAGAGAGAGTGATGGGGGGTACAGAGGGAGTGGGGAGCGAAAGGGAGAGAGAGGACTCAAGAGAAAGGAGAGACAAATGGATTTGGAGGGGGAGATAGAGGGAAGGAAGAAGAAAGACATAGAGGGAGGAAGGCACAGAGAGAGAAAGGGAATGACAAGGGAGCGATGGAGAGAGAGTGGGGGAGAGAGGAGAGCAGGAGGGAAGAGAGAGAGGCAAGGAGGAAGAGGAAGGGAGAGATAGAGATAGATATGAAGAGAGTGTGTGTATGCTTGGGGGGTGAGATAGAGAGATGGAATAAGAAAGAGACACATAGATACAAATATAGATATTATATAGTATTATATAACCAACCTAGATCCGTCATAACCCGAATCTATCAAGCATTGAGAGGGATCAAATCTTTCAAGGTGCAAACCTTCCCTTATGTTTTGCACTCAAAAAAGAGTTTTTCACCTTGAGAGATTGGATTCCACTTGGCGCTTGATAGATGCGGGTTAAGATGGATCTAGGTTGGTCAATACCAAATCTCAAAAAAGACAATTTATATCACATTTTTAATTAACCAATTTAATTAAAATAGAATAAAAAACATAACTACTTAAAAATAAATCTCAACCTTTGATTTGTGACTACTTCTAGACTATTATGTTGAGGTTAAATCCTACCATTTAAAAAGAAATTTTGGCATTAAATTAAAATTTTGGAAACCTTATGTCAAAATAGAAATGTGAACGGTAAGAATTTAACCTTCACTATATATCTATGAAATATTTTTAGCAGTAGTTAGGAATAAAAAACTAACATTCATATCAAAAGTAAATTTATTTTTCAGTTTTTCAATTCAATTAAAAACTCAGGTTAATCTCTATCCATTATAATATTTTATTACATGTGTTTTAATTTCTTAAATATCTATTCAATTCCTATATTATTTTTTTACTATTAATAATAATTTAAAATATACTTATATTATATTTTATTAGAAATTAATAGTTAATAACTATTATGTATGGCCATTTGATTTATATAAATGCTTTGTTCCTTTAAGGCTTGAGTTAGCCTAATGGGCCTAATGGTTAAGAGCATGTGTTTACTCCTAAAAGACCACACGTTCAAAACCAGAGGGAGTAGGGAGTAGAGTATGTATGCCTTCGTAGACATTAGTAGTCAAATCCTTGTAAACAAGAGGGTCTCATACATAAATTTGGTTTTTCCTTTGGTAGCGACATTAAAAATAGATAATAATAATAATAATATAACATTATACTAAATTGTAAAATCAGATCAAAATAGATGTGTCCACGATAGATGATAATAATAATAATATAACATTATACTAAATTCCATCAAATTTAATGTAAGGTCACATCAGAATCGCATGTGTCCAGGATCCACTAACGAGTCAACTGCCCAATCAAATTAAATCAATCAATTACTTTAATTCATACTTTCTCGTTGCCCAATAATGTTAAGTCAATATAGAGTAGATTGAACAAAATTGATTTCAAAATTCCACGAGTGTTGAATAGAGTTGAGAGAATCTGGGTTCCCGAAGACTTATTCTTCACGCATGAGGATAATCGGGAAGAGATTTTGAACGTTGAACGAAACCTCGGAGACTCTACCACAAAAGACTGGCAGTTGTAGCAGTGACAGACGTGTGGAGATGTGAATCATGAATGTGGTCAATTTGAACTTTGAATGAGTCATGTCATTTTGGAACTTTGAAACTGCGTCGTTACGTAACTACGCGGGCAACATGATTTCGACATTCGACCCGTTGAACGAAGCAAAGGAAAAGAAACAAAACTAAAATACATCGGGTTTATTAGGAAGCTTTCACCTCATGTGACACTTTTAGTCCAAATCTACAATCACTTATCATTCAACTTGCAGCTACCTCTCGACATTGTGATGTCGACAGGTTTCGAGGGGATCAGGTCGTGCGTAGTTGAAAATTCAGCAGTTCAAAGCTGTGCAACTATCAAACCTCGAAGGAAGAAGGATAGCTTATATAATCCAGGCTTTTCGTTATTGCATGCATTGTGGTCCCTTAATTACAACATTTCGTTGCAGAGATGGCCGCCTCCTCGCAAGTTTCTCAGAATAAGCGAGGCAGAGATGAGTACCGGAATGGCGAATCGGCTTTGCCCGATGCAAAAAGAAGCAACAGCGTAACCCTGATGCAAGATAGTAATCTCATGGCCTTATTTGAGATTATCGATAATATGGATGTTATTAACAGTAATCCAGAAGAAATCCATACGACGATTCAGCTTGAGGACGAGAGGCTAAATGGGCTTATGAAATCTATGGAAGATGAGGTCGGATTGAAAGGGCAAGCAGATGATGTTGATGCGAAGGGTAGTGTAATGAAACAACTAACAGACTGGAATCCCGAAGCGACCGCGGCTTCTGATACAGGAGACGTGCATTCAGAAGGAAATCTGACTTATTACGACGATGTTCGTGCACAGCTCAGTTTCTTCGTGGACCATAACGCTGTCGAACTTGGAATCATTATGAACCTTTTGGATGGAGATTTAATTGCCAATATGTATTCAGATGCCGGATATGGTTATTCTGATACTCCGGCGGTTTTCTATGAGTCTCTGTGGGAGGATGAAATTTGGGAGCTGAATGAACATCATGTCATTGAAAATGATTTCTAATCGCAACACCCAGAAGAATTTGAAATTAGTGTAACCGAATTTCATGGGTGAGCACCACCGTCGAGGATGGTAAGTATATTTATGTCTGAAGAAAATTCGCCTCATTCTGTAGGTTAACAAACCATACGCTCACCGAGGGTTTTTTATTTCCGATTTATTTTCCCCAAAAATCATAGCTGTGAAGACGCGGCATGTAACACGTCACACAAAATTTTGCCCTAATAGACGATGGCCGAAGCGTAGTCTTTATTTCTATTTTCCTTCGGGGGAGTTTCTAATTTCGCAGAGTTTAATGTCTGTAGTATTTATTTTTATTTTCAACAAAGAAAAAACACTTACTGTAATTAAGAAGCTGCTGCAAATTACATAAGGTTTAGATTCACAAAAACTCTCATCCTGTAAAGTCTCCATTCTGAAGTTTTAATTTCACATCTTTATAGTTCACACAACTTTGCATGTTTACTTTTATATATTTTTCAGTATAATATTTTAGAACTATTTTTAAAGTTTATTAAAGTTTTTGTAAACTTAAAGATTAAACTTATTTTTTTGAAATTTCAAAATTTAATTTTTTTATTTTTTATTTTTAATTTTTGGATGATTAATTTTGTGTAGTTTAAAATCAAATTTTCAGAATTAATAATTGTTTAAAAAATAAAAATAAGAAAAACTGATTAATTTTATGTAGTTTAAAATCAATTTTTCAGAATTAAAAATTGTTTTAAAAAAATAAAAATAAGAAAAAACCTCTAATCGCCAAATGTCATCATAAATTAAATTTCAAAAATTTTATAATTAGTATTTTATTTTCCATAAAAAATAGGTGCCATTATGTTTCAAGTTTTTACTAGCCAATTTAAAAAGCAAAATAAACAACATTGCATGTTAGATTGATTTTTCCCTTGCTCGTTTTCTTCATTTTTCTCTCTTGCTGATTTTTATTATTGAATGGAATTGGTTCAATCATTTCGCTCAATAAACCTTATTGAATGGACTTTGGTTCAATCATTTTCCTCAATAAAGTTTATTTATATTATATATTTTTATAATTTAATTTTAAATCATGATGCAATATAAAAATATAAAATCTAATTCAACAGTACAATAAATAAGATTTTCTCTATTGTCTTCACAATTTTAATCATTATTTAAAGATATAAAATAAAAAAAATAAATTTTAGGAATTGTAATTTTTTATATTGGATATTTTATTACATATGAATTGTTTGCCATTTAATTAAGACGACACAAGATACTTCAGATCAATTTGATTTTTTGGACATAGAAATTCTACCATAAATTATTTATTTGCCTCTGAATTGAGATTAGTATAAATTTAAAGTTAAACAAATAATTTATTACAATAATTATTTAATATCAAGATACTAGACATTGTATTTTTTCGTCTTTATTTGGTTTTTATTTGTTCTCATATATTAAAGATGGAATAAAATGTGCCCAATAAATGTTTAATTTTTATAGCAAACTATAATGTTGGGGCTAATGCTTCATCCAAAATTATTTATGTAATTATTTTTATGCTACTCCAAAAGTGATTTAGTATATTAATTACTTTTGTTATTTCCCTTTGTCATATTCAAATGTGTTTCATTATTAAATTTATAAATTTGTTCATGTATTCAATAATTGCTATTAATTACTTTTTACATAAAAAACAAGTACTAAATAACAACACGGCATATTATATTAATTTTCAAAATATTATTGATAAAATATTTTGTTATCAATAAAATAAAAGTGAGAAGCAATTCAAAATATACATATATACATAAAAAAAACGAGCACTAAATAACAACACGGCATATTATATTGATTTTCAAAATATTATTGATAAAATATTTTGTTATCAATAAAATAAAAGTGAGGAGCAATTCAAAATATACATATATATAAAAAACCGTGACTGTTTCTTATTTTTAAGCGAAGAGATCCTATTGTATATTTCATTTTTGTCATATTCATCTATTTGATATATAAATGTTATTCAATCTCTATTACATGCCGTTTGTCAGCAAGCAAAACTAGTTTTATGAATTTCTTACAAGGGATACCAATTTAACCTCTCTTTCACAAGTCAGCTATTACAAACGTCAGATATGTCAAATGAGTTTGAGTATGTTTCACGTGAGTGACATATCATAATGAAATATTAGAGATACTATAAATTTGCAATACCATTTTTGCTCGTTGTGTAATAACAGTCAAACTAAAATTACTAAAATCCATGACTACCGTTTCATTTTAACGTCGAATGCAAAAACTTTAGTTTGAGTACACTTGCAGCTTTACTTTCATCTGATTATAGGAGTCAAATTAAACTTTACGTTCCTCTGATTACAATAGTGGAATTAAGTATAACTGGGTGTAGATTAGTCGGTCGTAAAGTGCATTGTTACCAGAATCAAATTAAATATAAATCTATTAAGGTTTTTTTCCCTGTACCGTCGATTATTTAGCCATAAAGTGCGCTATTAAATTATTCGGTGGGATGGCTGGAGTCTGCAATTAATCAATCATGTGTGTTGTATACAAGACTTAATTAATATACTTACTAATTATACTAATAATGATTATAGTATTAATGGTAAAAATCCACCCCTGACCATACCAATACGAATTCGAACCAGCTTCTGATTCCACCCGTGTTAAAAAAATAAAAGAATTAATTAGTATACTTACTAATTATACTAATAATGATTATAGTATTAATGGTAGAAACCCAGCCTTTATCATACCAATACGAATTCGAACCAGCTTCTGATTCCACCTGTGTTAAAAAAATAAAAGAATTATAAGCACCTCAAGCTCTCATATTACAATACACCGTAACAAAATATATAGGCCATAGGGCACGACTTTTAAGTCCAGGAACTTGACTTATATTTCTCATTTGGTGACCCAAGCCATTATAAAACAAACAATTTGGGAACCAAATCCAGTTGTGAAACATGTCAAAATTTTGATTGGAAGGGACATTTAGTTAATGGGCCACATTATTGTTGAAGACGATGATTAATTAAATGTTGTATTATGAAATTTTGACTTCTTTTACAATAGATTATGGTTTAATAGGAATGCATAGTGAGGGTCAAGGAATTAGTTGGAATTAGAGTCAGATGATCCATAGTAATTTTCATGGTTGAATAAATGTAAAGGAAACATCTATAGTTGTAAAAGTACGAGGGTTATATATGAATTTATTTATTATTTTATGTTGATGAATAACATGAATGAGAAAAAAGAATCTGAGGCATTGATTTTTTTTCTTGATGTTTTTGGGTTTAATGTTTGTATTACTTGTGTTTCTTTAAGTGTGTTCTTTTATTTATAATTTTTCCACATTTTGGTATGGTGTTTTATTCTATTAGTGGGCAACATTTAATCGTTTGTGCATCTTGTTTGATAGGAACGTTAGAAAGTTTAAATAAATGGCTAGTCTTAAATACCAATTCTTAAAGTGAGAATTATGATTTTTGGAGCATCAAAATGAAAACATTGTTTCTTTCACAACAATAATGGGACTTGGTTGAAAATGGTTATACAAAAAACCAACAAGCTATGCATGATTCCATTTTTCCAAAGCTTATTGTAACAAAAAAATGAAAGAAGGCAATAGAATGCGCTACAACAAACATAACAAGGAACAAACAAAGTAAAAGTTGTTATAGTGGAATATCTCATAAGAGAATTTGAAGTTATTTGCATGTAAAATTATATGCAAGATTCTTTCACTAGAGTTATGGAAATAGAGAATCAAATTAGATCTTATAGAGAAGATTTAAGGTATCAAAAAATTGTTGATTTTTTTTAAGAAGTCTTCCTGCAAAATTTGATGGTGTTTTTGTTGCTATTGAAAAGTCTAAAGATTTAACTCTTTTTTTTTAATGAGCTTATGAGATCTCTTCCATCTCATCAGAAAATGATGAATATATTATTGAAGAATAAAATATGAGCATGTTTTTTCAAGAAAAGACCAATATTTCTAAAACTAAATGTTAGGAAATTGAGAAAATTTCCCTTCAAAGAAATTATGAGCACACATGGAAGAGGAAGATGATACATATTTAAAGGAGGGAGACGTAAAGAAAGTAGTATTCCTATAAGTAACAAAGGGAGAGGTATAGTGATGATAGAAGTCCTGGAAAATCCCAAAGGGCCAAGTTCAATGATTTTATTGTAAAATATTTAGCCATTATGAACATAACTGTAGGAAAAAAACTGGAATAAAATTTATTTTTTCTGAAGAAAAATAATATGTGGGAAATAAATTCTTATCATTTTATTCAACTAATAAGGTTTCCAAGGAGGTATGGATTTTGGATAGTAGTTGCATCAATCATGTGACTTGAAAGAGAGATACCTTTGTGAAAATTGATGAATCTACTAAATCTAAAGTTTTGTGAAGAGATGACAAATCAATGGAAGGTAAAGGAACATTTGTATTAAAAGTGAAACAAGGATAAATAAAGCATACTAATGATGTTTTATATGTTGTTGGTTTTACATACCATATGTAGAATGTGGGGTAGCTTATTGAAATTGGATATATTATTGTTTTTAAAAACAATGAATGTATCATCCATCATGGGGAAAATAATAATCAGATTATAGTCAAGATTATTATGTTGAAAAATATAAATTTTCTCTCAATATTTCATGTGAAGTAAATAAAGCACTAAAAGGTGGTTCTAATAATAATTCTTGGCTATGGCATATGAGATATGGACATGTCAATATAAGAGTAGTAAAATTATTATATAACAAGAAAATGGTTAATGGTTTTCCTTTTACTGGTTCTCTTGATCCAGTATGTGAAGGATGTATTCATGGTAATTGATATAGAGAATCATTTCTCATAAGAAAATCTTTGGGAGAAAAAAAAACCATTGCAGCTAGTGCATGTAGATATATGTGGTCCTAAGAAAACTTTATTTGTTAACAAAAAGAAGAATTTGATTATTTTTTTATTATTTTAGTAGAAGAGCATGAGTATATTTCATTAAACAAAAATATGATTCATTTATTATCCTTCAATAATTAAAAGTTTTTGTTGAAAAGAAAAGTGATTATGTATTAAAGACATTATGCACAATTAGGGGAGGGCGGGGAGAGCGGGGAAGGGGGGGTGTGGGGTTGAGGGTCAGAATTCACTTCTTATTAATTTGATTACTACTACAAAAGGAATGACATCCAAAGTAAATTAACTTTGAGTAATAATCCCCATCATAATGGTGTGGCTAAGTGAAATAATAAAACTATTGTTGAGATGCCTTGGTCCATGTTGAAAGGGAAAGATCTTCCAAACACTTTTTGGGCTGAATTTCATCCATTTATTTTCTTAATAGATGTAGAACTAGAAGTGTGCCAAATATGAATCCATTTTAGATATGGAGGTAAAGAAAATCTCATGCTACTGCGCATGTACATATTGAAAAAAGGAGAGAACTAGATGATAAAAATGTGAAATGCATTTTTATTGGCTATTGTGAGGAAGAAAAAAGGTTTATAAATTGTATTATCTACAAATTTAAAAATTATTGGTTAGCCATAATGTGTTATTTGATGAAAAATAAGAATGTTAGTGGAATCAAGGTGTGGAATGAGATAATACAAAATTTATTGTACAAGAAGATGAATCTTATGTTTCTACAAATCCTACCAGTAGCCCATATACTTCCTCAGTACATCAATTCCATCATCTTCTTCAATGTTAAGCCTTATTTCAAGTCCATTCCTCCTCCAAGAATGGTAAAATCTTTAAATATAATCTATGGATATACTATTTTTTCTCTAATGTCTTAAATTAAAACATAGCCAGAATAAGATGCAATAAAATACAAAGCATGGTGCAAAGAAATGGATGAATAGATTGTAGTGATTAAGGGGAATGAAACATGAGAGACTTTGGATCCTCCTACTAAGAAATAAACCATTGGGGTCAAATGAGTGTATAAAACAGGGAAAATTTTAAGAACCCCCTAAATTTATATGTATAATAAATGGGCGAATCCCCATGATACATAGGAAAAATGGAAGGTGATTTTATTAATAATATAATATGTAAATATAAATTTTTTGGTGAATCTCTCACCAAATTATATTATCTTGTAAAATCACGATGAATCACTAGTACAAAATGGTGAATATCTAAGAAATACAAGGGTTTTCGTAGTACCTTGGCACCAAGAGGGTGTTCAAGAAGAAACTGTAAAAGGTATTGAAAACATTCTTGGTGAATTAGACGAGCTTGACTAGTTACCATCAAGCACGCCACTCTAGTGACTAAATCATACATATCTGGAAATAATTGTTAAAGTCAGTTGATGTGCAATTGTTTTTTCTTGTATTGTTTCATTGATTACAAACAATTAATCATTGGCATACTTAACACCTTTTAGGTGGCCACCATTGATCTAATATTTTGTATTTGTGACACATATAGCTTCATTATAGAGATGGGTATTCTTGTTTTATTTTCATATTCATATAAAAGTCGTGAACCTTTTTCTTCATCATCCATATTCCATGTCCTAGACTTGAGGCACTCGGTATGTGGTCATCTACTGCAAATGGCATAGTGATCATCAATCCTTCCTAGTTTTCTCGTATACTTCTTTTTGACTTTTGACAATAATATTTCAATAGCTAGTTAAATGCAGAAGTTGTTGGAAAGTTTGAAAACTGCATTAGTGTGCAAATTTATTGTGAAACAAAACGGTCAGCAAAATCTTACTTTTGTCACTAATACTTGTGATTTTGTCAGACTTTATACAATATTAATGACATTTTGCTGGGTAGAATGGGTTATTCTTTGACTTTGGATAGAATTTTTCCCTTCTGGTGGAATTTAAGTGCCTTCTCTTAGGAGAATTCATACCTCTTATTGGCACCCTATTTTCCCTCTATCCTTTTGTCACTTTAAAGATCAAATCCTGCTGGACAGGTTTCTTCATGCTAGCCTACACTACTGGAGATTCCTTTCAAACTTTCTCTATTACATGAGCTCAGTCATTTCTTTCCACATACTTATCTCTAGAATAGGCTCTCTTTGACGTTCTCCAAGCTCATGGCTCTAATGTCCATTTCAGAATTTTTCTTGAAAATTTATGAAAATTTAGACTGACCTTTCATTAATGTCCTTTCTTGCAACAACCATTGATGCATTTTTTAAACTATCAATATATAATATTTGAACTCGAGAAAGCTTCCCTCTCTGTCAATCCTGATCATTATGTTTGTCATGGACATAAAAATTTTAAATTCTAGTGCCCATTCTTATGAAAATCTGACAAGGAATTATTGTTGGTGTTCTTCCAAAAGCCTTGATACCTAGTCAATCTCATAATCAATTATCGTGGATGGGATATGAAGTTCCACTTTCTCCATATAAGTCCAATGAGGTTGGTAACACTTTGAAACACCCAGAAAAAATTAATGGTAATGCTAAAAAAGTGACATTCTCCAAATAGTCATAAATGAGACTGTTTGGATAGAGAAGTAGAAACAAATGATAATGTCTCATTTATGACTGTTTGGAGAATGTCGAGAGAATGTCACTTTTATTTTAATAAATTGATATTGCCCTTAATTTTCAAGGTCACAAACTCCTCAAATTTCTATCCCATACTTTTTTTTTGTGTGAAAGGGTTGTTGAACAATAAAAATGGGGGACATGGCACTGAGGCATCCCATCCTAGGGTTGGTGCGGAGATGGGGATGGGGTGCCTAGATACACCCCTTTTGGGGAAATGTGTCCCCCACATTGGGAAATGTTTCTTTTGGTCCCACGCATAGCATGAGATACATGGGGTGCATGTCCCCACGATAGATTGGAGATAATATGCAACGACAAAAAATCCATGGTGGTTAAAATGTCCAAGCAGACATCTTTATAGATACAAAAACATGCATTGTCCAAATTTTTAGAAAATTAAAAAATATACATAGACCATAAAAAATTATAAACTAACAGTCTTTCTTCATTGAAAAGCAATTTGAAATATAACATACCACATACAAATGTGACATATATGATCTCTTCATCTTGATTACCTCACTAATCTTAGGAGAATTCTTCGTGTAAAAAAAAATTCAACACACAAGTTTTTAACACGAAAGAGAAAATGAAGCAACATGATATCAATTAGAGACATTTGAAATCATCAATTAAAAGTATCGGCTCATGGTCTCAATGTATTTATGTAATTGCATGTCCATCTTCATTGCTGACATGAGTATATTTAGGTTGGCTTCAAGAGAATTTCTCAAATCCTCTATCAAAGAATCATCTATGTCAGAGAATGAAGCCTTAGGATCCCCTTTGTTTTCTATCATGAAATTCACATTGATAGAACTATATGTTTCCTTTTCCACATCATCAATGTAACCATATGTCAAAGATGATTTATCATTTTTCTTCCAATCATTGAACATGACAGTAGAGTTATGTTTAGTGCACATGATATTCTCACTAGATTCTTTTGAACAGTTTTCTAATTTTCTATTTGTATTTGTAGCATGCATATGTGAGTTTCTTAGATGTCGCTTTGCATTAATCTTCCTATTGTTAGATGGAAGGTTATTCTTATTCTCAATATATTTTCCACATGTAGGACACTGAAATTGTAGCATGTTGGTTTTCCCATATGGGTTTCCAGCTTCAAAATATACCGTTTATGATGCATTTGATTATATTCAGGTTGGTTTCAAGAGAATTTCTCAAATACTCTATCAAAGGACCATCTATGTTAGAGAATGAAGCCTTATGATCCCCTTTGTTTTCTACCATAAAATTCACATTGACAAAACTATCTATGTCATTTTCCATGTCATCACTGTAAGCATATGTCAAAGATGATTTATCATTTTTCTTCCAATCATCAAATAGGATAGTAGAGTCATGTTTAGTGCATATGACATTCTCACCATATTCATTTGAATGGTTATCTAATTTTCTCTTTGTATTTTAATCATGCATATTTGAGTTTCTTAGAAACTTCTTTGCTTAATCTTCCTATTGTTAGATGGAAGGGAATTCTTATTATCAATATATTTTCCGTGCATAGGACATTGAAATTGCAACCTATGCAAGGACATAAGAAATCTCAAAATACATTCCAACAGGAAAGAAATCTTTTGAGCCATGCAAATTTTCAACTTCAATGTCTTCAAAATTTTATAGTCCCTTGCTATCGAGTTGGTGAATGGAGAACATAAATATACTCCTTAAAATACTAAACAAGTGCTTCTAGCAACTAATTGATATGAATTCATTAAAGTGGCAGCACGTGAGATATCCACCAACCCAAAAAGGCAGGTCATTGCTATATCAAAACCTATGCCATCTTTTTCTTTTCCCATGCAGTGCTACAAGGGAGCTCTTGTTATCAATTCACATTGTTACTCTGCAAGCACCTTCAAGGGCACAATATTATGAATGGCATTGTACTAGACTGAATAGTTCTGCTAGATGTATTAGTACGCTACATTTGGAAACTTGTGTTGACCACTAAAGGATAAATATTGTTAGCTTTTTGCTTTCCTCACTATAAAAGGGCAACTCGTAGACATCCCCAATTAGAATAATTAAAATTGTGTTCAAATTTTAATATTCTAGGCCAGCCCAACTTGTGTATATATAGACAATTGAAGTCCCCTTGCGTGGATCACTGATTTGTGGTTTATATTGGCCTTCTTATAGGTTAATGATCAAGACAATATTAGCTTCTCGTCTGCCTCATTATCTATGTATGTTATTCTGCTAAATCAACAAGGATGTATGGTATCATCATCAATAATATTTCATTATTCATCAACACTTGCTAGGATAAGTTCCTAAAACTTTATAGTTTAATTGGGGGATATAATTTTAAATAAAATTATGGAATCAAGAGACTTCGTAATGATAAGCCTTGTATTGTTGAATGGATTTGAGAGTCCTTGGGTCTAGTCCCTTAACGAATAAAATTTAACTTTCTCCAATTCTCACATTCAAGAATTTTTCACTATATAATGAAGCAACACTTTTCTCCCCTTGCTATAATTTCATCATCCCTCTAAGTATGTTATCATTTGCATCATAGTACAAGGAACAATATGACTAAGAAAAACTATTTTCCCCTTGTTGTAATTTTATCATCCCTCTAGAGACGCTATCATATGCAACCTAGAATGAGAAACTAATAGTGTTCCAAGATGGCCCCATATAATTTCTTTAGATGCAGTCAGTATTTATACACGCAAAAAAACATAGAGACAAGATTTAGTAGATCCTTCAAATTTTATCTTTTAGAGACATGGAAAATATTCTTGCTTACCTTTGTAAAATACAAGAAAGACATGATCTAACAGATTCTAAAATTAGATTGATAGAAAGCATACTCATTTATGTTCTTGAGACTGAAAAGTTTAACAAACTAATTCTACATCACCTTGACTCAAATTTGTATTCTTTTTGATATCGTACTAATATAAATTTAAATTTTAAATAACCATATGATTTTTGTAACTTTGGAAATATAGTCTCTTTTCTTATGGATAATTGCAAATGACTTGTAACATTCTCCAGTGAAAGTCCCTTGAATTTCATAATCTTTATGATTTTCTTTGGAATTGCTCCTATAAAAAACTTCAAAAAACAATGTTTTAGGAATTGGAAAATTTTCACCTACAGAATCTTTCACTGCTAGGTTGAGGCATGTTAAGCAAGTTCAAACTTAGTATCTATTCCCAACCGATCCATTGTAGAAACAGATTGTTGAAGAAGTTGCATGGTCTAGTGAACTCAAATGGGACATCTCTCCCATAGGAGCCCATCCTTTGTGTCATCCACTAGAGCTTGAAGTAGAACAAAGACATAAAATGGAGGCCTCTATAAAAATACATATTTAATCATCCATCATAACCCATAGAAAATAATTGTGATGAGAATAACCAAAAAAGTCCCCCAAAAGTGTGCTTCTTGCAGGTGTCATAATGCATTATAGTCCTGCACATTCACGTTGACATTTTCTGAATACAAGATGTTGGTAATAAGGATTTCATACGCTTAAGCATGCACTTTCAGTAAATTAATGAACCAAGTCTTGAAAATAAATCTATTTCAGCTCATGTCCATGTTTTCATGTTCATTCATTGAGGAAAGCATCCCGAAGATGAACTTGGATGAAGTTTTTGAGCAAAAGAATGACATTGCTAAAGCAGTTGAACTGGAACTTGAAAAGATAAAACTAACAACTAAGAAAAGAGTAAAGACAGTTCACGTTCGGTCTATTTTTAAATAAGGATGAATACAAAATAAAAAAATCTTGCATGTTTCTTTTTTCATTTTAAGTGGGGGAAATACCATCACGTCATTTGCATATTGAAGAGCGGATATTGCATTGCCTGTTATGATTTTTTGAATGGTTCCTTTGGTTTTGTAATAGAAGATTTGAGCATTCTTTCCAATCTTGTCTTCTTTTTGGATACATGCTATGTCAAAGTATGGATTTCAAATAGTGCAAACTCTCATCATTGATGTAGTACCCGCTAAAACTGTGAAGAAGGCAATGAATGAAATAAACACATCCAAGCATTCTCTGGCATATTGAAGTTAGAATGGAATTATGTATACACAACTACGCCATGACACTGATTTATTTCTCTTTATGATATTTTAAGTAAAGGAGTAGGTACCCTTTGTAGAACATCCAAGTTTTATATTGAGAGATTCTTTGGTATAAAATTCTATTTTATGGATAGAATCCCTAATGTAGATTTGCTTTTAAAATCCAGTATCTTCTCATAGTTAACCTTGCAAAAACAACGCATGATCTCGAAATTATTGCTCAAGTTTTTCATATTTTTGGTTTATACCTTTCTTTTCTTCACATTTCTTTTACAGTGTTTTCCATTTAATTCATGTAACTTGTTTATTGATGAATCTCAATTTCAGCTGCACAGTGGAGGGTGGCAACACAACACAAAGTTGAGGTAGAGAAAATCTTGGAAATTAAACAAGCAGAAGCTGGAGTAGAAGCAAAATATTTGTTTGGTTTTGGTATTGCTCATCAACGGCAAGCAATTGTGGATAGCCTTAGGGATAGTGTACTTTCTTTCTCAGCCAATGTGCCCGAGACAACTGCAAAAGATGTGATGGACATGATCTTGGTGACACAGTATTTTGACGTAATGAAAGAGATAGGGGCATCTTCAAAATCATCTTCAATATTCATCCCTTATGGACCTGGTGGAGTCGATGATGTTGATGAGAAGATTAGAGGTGGATTGCTTCAAGCACAAGCTCATTAAACATTATAATGCTTTATGGCTACAAAATAAAAATCTGCAAGATCACTCAGTTTCATGAAGGCCAGGTTAGTAATGATATGTGAATTTCCCATCCCAGCTTGATATATTATACAGACCAAAAACAAGTTATTGTGTAGATATTCCTATTGTCAATGTCAATGTGCATTTTTGATAGCCATTTTCCTATGTGTGATATTCTAATAGACCCAGAGTAGTTTTCATGACATGTTGAACTTAAGAATAAAAGCACATCATGTGCAACAATGTTTATAGTTTACCTCTAGAAGAATTCCTACATATTTTTCAATTTTAGTATTGTTTTTTGAAATTCTTAGTTAGAAAGCAAGAAAATATCCATAAATATATTATCGTACCTTTTTTTCCATGATACCGAGTCTACATATGTGTGAGCGAATATAAAATTAGGTAGGGAAATAGAAGGATTAGAAGACTCTGTCAAAAGGATTATATATGTGTGCATTGCTATCAAATATTTGGTAATGCTCTGCTTCCAGCATCATCGTATCAATAAAAATTGTGCTTCTTGCTTTTTTGTTTATGAACTTTTGTGCAACTGTTGCTAGGAATAGCAATATCATTAAACCTATTGGAATATGGAAAGTGTTTGATAATGAAACCGGAACTTTCTTGTAATGGAACAAAATTGGTGTTGTAATAGTGTTATTATTGCATGGCCTTGACCTAATAACTCAGTTAGAGAGTGTGTCAAATGAAGGAAGATGGGTTCCATTCCATGTGATATTGAATGAGACAGGATGATACTTGAGAGTTGCTCTATTCTTTGTGACTGCAAGGAGGACTGTTGTAATAAATTGTCCTAGTGTTTTTCTTGATACCTATGTTTTCCTATATAAATGCGTGTTTCTTCTTTGTTGATTAATTTCTACCTGCTATGTATTTTGTTTGTAGATCAATACTTAACATCGCCAAAATATGCATTAAAAAGAATGAACATATAAGTGAGATAACCATAGATTGTCTAACCATGTCATTGATAGATGCCTCTTCATTCAGGTTGGTTCTTTTCCATCCATAGGGGAATCTCCCTAAAACGTCTGTATGCAGTTTTTCTTGTGCGTTGATCTTCCTTTAAACTCAAAATCAATCAGGACACTAAGCTTCCCTCAAGAACCCAAAAAGAACCTAAGGACATGGAAAAACTTATAAATAAAATTGTAGAGAGTGGGACTAGTTTCTCTAATTAAGTTACAACAAAAAAATTGAAAAGGACAAGAGATAATATGTGCATTGAGTGAAATAGGGATTAAAAACAAGTGCATAAAAATGACAACACAAGCCCTGTTGCACGAGTTCCTTGAGAATCAAGACTAAATTCAAAGAACTATGAAAAATCATGTTTAATCCATCTGATATATTAATATAGAGGCATAAATTAATCAAAGATACATTAAACCAGCAGATGTCATGCCAATCTGCAGTAAGAAATAATGGAAGTGCCATCAAGTCTAGAAGGATGTAAGACTGTGGCGAAGGTGAAGCACCACTGAAATGTAAGAATGAATCTCACCTCATGCACTTTTGTCTCTACCTCTTTGTAGAATCCAAGAGAGAGCAGTGTGTCCTGGGCATTTGTGTGTTAGAAAGAAAGGGATCAAACTGAAGTAGAATTTTCTCTACATGGCAAACGAACTACCTTTCTGCATGATTGTAACTCACCCATCACCTCTCTCTCCCCCTTGATACTCTACCTTTCTCCAAGATAACCAAACTTAATTGCATGGTATAAGTATGAAATTTGCTCAAAATACCCTCATGTGGAGTGCACCTCTTCTCACATTGTTGTTTTTATATTTCATGTGTTAACCATGATCCATGTCAATTTTACAATGATAGTACCATTCTATGCATGCTCTAAACCAATTGGTAGTAAACTGAAACAACCTCTATTAGAGCACAACCTTTCTAAAGTATCGGCTTATTTCTAGTTATGATTAGAAACTTGTTGACAATTACCTACACTAATTTTGAATAATAATTACAACCACAGGGTGAAAGTAGGCTCTTCTAAAGCACATCCCTCCCTCATAATTGTTGTTTTCCTTTAATAACCAGAGAAATTTGCTCATAAACATCTTGATTAGAGGGTAGAGCACTGGTCCTCCATGGATGTCACTCATTTCCCTTTTTAATAAAGTGAATAGATGTAGAATATAAATAACGAAATCTCGTGGGAAGACAGGTTGCACTCATGCTGATTTTACTTAAGTAGGAGGGCGAACTCCAATATTTATGATACATGAAATATAATTAACGAAAATCTACAAAATTAGGATATACATGCAATGAAATATATTTGGGAGATTTTTGTTTGAATTAGAATGGCAACTCAGGTTGAGAACAACATAAGGTAAGTGTGTAAAATTAGCAACAAACATATTCTAGATACAGTGTTCCACGCTAGCCTAGGAATGACATTTTTAAGGGTTAACATGTGTGCATAAAAATCACCTCACCTTAGCTCAAGCCTCGTGCTCCACTATTTGAGCAGATCATCCATGAGGTCAGGTAGTAGGGGGAATTAGCTCTAGGGAAAATTATAATTTCCCCTACAGAACTCGACTGATGTTGTAGAGGTATAAAGTCATAGGTAAGCACTATCCATAGCATCATATCGCAAGGTTCCATAGGGATTTTGAGTCTTCATTCTTCGGTGAGATGTGTGTCTAATCATTTCTTTGCAATTCTTCAATCTATCGGTTATAGGACTTGAACCATTCAATCTAGCTTCATCGGATATCCCTAACCCTAACCCTCACCCTAGCCCTAATGCACCTAGTGGATATCACCATCACTTATGAGATAAAAGTAAAACTGTCATCAAATTAAGCAATATTTTTAAGCCATTTTCTCTTTTTATATTCAACGAGCCAAAAATTAAAAAGGATAATTGTAATTTTCTTTCACCTGATGAAATAAAGAATATAGAACTGATTTCAAAGTGTTACATTTATGTGGGTAATATATTATATCATATGTGGGTACATGGAGCAGTTAGAAATCAGTCTACTGTCATAGACTGAAATGGAGTACAACCCTATTACAAGGCCTATGGTACCAAGTGCAACATCTAGTTTAATCATAGAAATATTCATTGGCTTGTAGCAATATTCTTCTGGAAAAAAACTAAAAGAGCTTTATTACGCTTTGAATTTCAAGTTCTTGTTAAATGGCCGCAATGAACAACTCAAACTGGGTGATCTCAGAAAAAAAATACTTTAGTATTTCCAAGACAAAATAACATTACTGATGTGTCTCTAAATTCCATGAAAACATAACAATTTGATGTATTTAAAATGATATTAGGAGATTAGTAAAAAGGATCAAATTAAGTGATGTTATGGCCATACCATTGTATCCATTGACGCTTTGAGCGAAGAGAATCGGAAACACCAAGAACATCGAGTGTCCTCCAAGAATTGGTCATCCAAGACAATGTAGTCCTTGTGGTTTGTAGAGAGTCTTCTCGGTCTAACATGGGGCTCTTCAACCAACACTGCACAAGGTCATTACAAATGTAAAAAATCAGCAAGACACAAATTTGGTAGTAAATATGACCAAAATAAGAACTAGTGCAAACAATTTTCACAATCCTTCTTTTGAAACTAACATTATAATCTCCTTATCATTATGATTAGCTGTCACTGTTCTTCCGAGGTCAGCAAACTCAACTTTGCCTTGACAAAGTGTAACTGCATAAAAGGAATGCCAGTCTCATCCCAATAGGTATCCTACGATGAATGCATAGGAACCTAGTACATAGACCATTTTTCTCTTCACTTAGCTCCCAGGGATTATTTCCCTTTCCAAATATCAATAATTATTTTCCAAGAAAATATAAAATAAGAATAATATTTTACTATATTCTAAAAGGTGAAGATGTTGAAATCATCCCACAAAGTGAAAGGAAAGGAAATATCTTTCCTCAAACCACCAAATATATAAAGAAAATAATAATAATTATAAGAATAAAACTAGACCTATCGATCTATGCATGAAATGAGTCAAGCGACTGAAAAAATTTGACCAAAACAATCCAAAAATTTCAAACTTGACAAAATGCTCTAAATGAGCAGCAAACAAACTGCTAAAATTTTCTAAGATATCAGAGCTAGACATCAACGCAATTTCATGTACTTGAATAAGCCCATTGTTTCTTAGCGTTAGACTTCTTAAATTAGTTATTTATCATTTAATACTAGGACACTATCTATGTGAAAATAAATATGTCCCAACTTCATCAAAACTGACTTCATTTCCAATCAAAGATCAACTCCAAAGGACACTAACTCATTACTCTAGGATGGTGCTAAAGTTAAATACACAAAATAATAAAATATAAAGATATGATAAAAAATATACTTGCAAGATTGTATTGATCGAGTGTGATAGGGAAACCAATAACTAAGACTAGAGAGATTTAGAGAATGTGGTAGTTGCTACTATGTGTCTACTGTGTGATTAGTGGTATGATGGAGAGACCTACCAAGAAGGGACGTTGGTCTCAGGAAAGTATAATAGGGAGATCCATAGAGCATTTTTATAAAAGGAAGATGAGAAGTGTTGTCTTCAAGTTGGGTTATGTTATGGTAGAATTATGTTGGTGATAAGTGGTAAGAAATAACTTACATCAACAGGTAAAAAGTAAATTCGGGTCATGAGTTTGACTGACTCATGTTATCTCATCCCTTAATGGTATTAACGGCATGTGGGGACCCAAACAAATTAGTACCTAAAAGACTTGAAAGCATGGTTGACAAATGAGTGACAAGAAATGGCTCAAAAATGACTTGAAAGTCTTGTTAAATTAGTTATTTATCATTTAATAATAGTCAGACACTATCTATGTGAAAAGAAATAGGTCCCAACCGCATCAAATCCAACTTGATTTCTTGTCACAGATAAGAAACAAACAATGTAATGATTAAATATGAAACATCAATCTTAAAATAACAGGCATCAAAGTAATGTCGTTGTAATGTTACAATGAAAAATATAAATATAGAACCTATTTTTACATGAATTTGGCATATAGTAATCTTGCATGATCAATGGAACATGTATACCAAACTAAGAGTCCTAGGGTATTTCAATTTCCTAGTTCTCATCTTGGTCCTCATTTTCTAAATTGTGAACATGACCTTCTCTAAATGAATTGTCATTATAAGCCTCCAAAACATTATGTTCTATATCAAGTTCATTAGAGAGATTTGTTATATTGTTTTCTCCCCTTCTATCACAATCTAATTGCCAAAGTGTTAGCGCTATTTCATATGGAAAATTGTCAATGTTGTACTTGGTTACATATAATATCAAACATGTATCCACATGTTTATCAAGCTTGTTCCTCAACTTCGACTTCAAGAATGATAATGCACTAAAAATTCTCTCATCCTCCACTAATCCCAAAATCATGGTTTGACACAAATCCACTAATTTCAAATATTCTGATATGTTTTATCGCAGGTATTGGCTAGCACTTAACGTAGTCCATAATCTTGTTATAGCACCATTTTCATTAGGATTCTCCAAAAAAGGATATTGCTTCAACATTGTTTCAGAAAAGCGTCCACCTTGCTGATACAATTTTGATGAATCTAAAATACCTTTAATTTGTTCTCCATGTGTCAAGACTTTCTTGCAAAAATGGTTTACTAAACATTTTACTATTTTTTGAAAATCGACTTTTAAAGTTATTGGACATTGACAGTTGTCCCAGTATTGAGGGTACACCACACACATGGCCTCCAACAACTCATCTCGAGGAAATCGTCCTCTTACCTCTAATGATAGTGATCTTGCAATTTCTATCAAATTTTGTCTCACTGAAATCACAATATTATCAAATTGGTCTCTTGACAAGGGACAACCTTTGGTGATTCATCCCATCTTACTAATATAATGAACGGGAACCATATACCCACGCACTATGATACATAGTATCCCTTTTTCATCACACATTAAAAAAAATTCAGTATTTTCTATATTGATGATCTTAGCCCAACTTTTATACTCTGGACCAATAAAAGGGTCTGGGGTCATATACAAATTATTCAATGCAAGACATGCTAACTTTCTCACATTTGTGTATTTGCAATATACATTGTGTGATTCAGAGACATTTTCACAAGGACATTCATTTCATGTAGCATAGGAAGTATTCCAACCAATGTCAATAATGAAGAAGATCTTGAGCTTTGTCGACATTGTAGTGATTTTCATACATCAACCCTACCAAAGATTTGAACTCACTAAATAGTCTTTGAGCTGGTCGATTTAATGAGATCCATCTTATATCAACATATTTCAATAGTTTTTTTTCATCTGTAACACCATTTACAAATTGGTGAAAATCTAAATATCGTTTGGGACTACGAGAAAAGTATGCATGAGTATCACATACAAGATCTTCAACTTTTGAAACTAATGGAAACTTGCTTACTATTTTAAATGGAAGATTCATCCTATGAGCCATACAATGAATATTAAGCATATATGGTGAAGTTGATAGTTGTACGCTAACACAAAGGTTATTCCATTGTTCTTGCATTACCGATGCTCCATCTGCTCCAACACATACCAACTTTTTTGCAATAATTAAATGATCCATACAACTTTCCTTCAAACCATTAAGAACAAGTTCACAAATATTTTCAGTTGTAGAAGTCTCTCTCATCTTTTTAATTTGAAGTAGATAGGAATGCCTAATATGGTCAATAACCATATAAATGTTCATGCAAATCCATGAAGTATTATCTTTAGTCGTAACCGCGTCCAAAGACAATGCCAAAAACCTAGCATTTGCAATCTTCTCTTTCAAATCATCCTTTTCTACTTGAGATAGATATATTTCCCATTCCTAACCACTGGTTACAGACCAATGAGAAGATGGAAAGTTTGGCACTTGAAGGAAAGATAAAAATTTCATGTGATCTAGATAATCTGTCATAGGATGACCTTTAGATAAGATGTCAAATACAGTGCTCAATTGTATCGTCTTGGATAACAAACTTCCTTCCATTGTCTTTTCAAATAGAGATATGATGGTTCCTCCACTTGCCTCAGGTTTCCTCTTATTAAGTATTTTTTATACTATTCTGCATATTCAACATGTCAACATTCATCAGAAGATTTCCATCTAACAATAGATTTCTCTTTGCCATTTACAATTTTCTTTTCATAAACCTTTCCTGCATGCTTTTGTACCGTATCTAGCTTCATCTGAAATTTCACTACCTTTTGAGTTTTCCAACTAAACACAATAAATCTAACTTTTCGGAAAACCTCGCTCTCATTTGTAGGAGGTATTTCTTCAATAAATGGAAAACTTGAGACCTAATTTTCTTAGAATCATCTCCCTATGGTCCACTGGCCTCTTTTCCTTTTCTGCGAATGGATTGTGTCACCTTCCAAGGAAAGCTCTTTAACATTTTCATCACCAATTTATGTTGAAATTGCATTTATCTCACCCTGATCACTTGAGGAACCTATCATTTTATCCATTGTATGGATATCAAACTTATTTCCACAAGATTTAACCTCTCTCTCAGCAACGAATTGTTCAAATGAGCTTGAACCATGAAGAGAATGTGTATTTTTGGATGGAGCCTTTTGAAAGTATGATAATACATCCATTTTCTTCGATGGTTTCTTCTCACGATTATCTTTTGACATCTCACTAAATATTCCACAAGTAAAATTCCAAATCGATTTGCAAACTTGCATCAACATTTTCCAAGCATTGAGATATGCTTGATATAAATTCACTTATTCATAGAAAATAGTATTGTACTTTGCAAAAGAATTTTTGAGTCAACATTGAAAGAACATATATTAGAAATTCAATTTTGAGGCAAAATGGAATTTCACAAAAATTATTTAACAATGATAATGGGAAACTATTAAATTTTAAGACATAAAATATAATAATTCATTTGTATAACATTGAAACAACATCATCCTTGCAAATTTATCTTAGTCCGTTTGGTTTACTAGTTTGGCTCGGGTTGATATCCATGCTAGATATCTATGGGTGGGCTTTGAATCATTCCCATTCCATGCAGTCATTTTTTTAGACAATTTCTATTAGAAAAATTAGTGACTCTTTGAATTCTTTGCAAAAAATAGAACATTAATCCTCATGGATTTGAATGTAGGCATGATATAGAATGAAGTCCATTGTTAAATGAGTAATTTTCATATGGATTTATTGTAGAATTCCCTTGAAGTTTTACATTTGTGTAGCCATTTATCATGCTAAGAAGTGGGTGAATCAATGAAATTTACACGTGTTAAATGGGAATTCTATGTGAGCATTTGTAATTCCATGTACAGTTTGCATCACAAATCCCATCTCTTCAATAGCGCTAAAACATTTATTGGTTCTTACTAGATTAACACACTTCTATCTATCTCGATGATTTAGGGTTTCTCGGGGCCATAGCGAGTGGGGCTTGTCACACAATTTTCGCTCCCTTAATCCAGATATATATAAGCTTTCACTCCCTAAATCAGACATATATCATCTTTGACTCCTTTAATCCAGATATATAAGAGCAGGGATGGACAGATGTGAATGTGAAACGAAAATTTTGTTGTACACGTAGTTGTCTTTGTTTTTGGATGTGAAGAATAATTTGATTTATATATAATACCATAACAACCATTTCAATATATGAGAAAGGATAAGATCTTGGTCTATGCATATATTTTTCCATTGTGAGATGGGAATTTGTGTATGTGGATGTTTTTGGATGTGAAGAATAATTTGATTTATATCTCACTATAGCAATTTCAACTATGGCTCGACTTTACAAAATGTGTGCAGGAAGGAAGAAGTTATGTCATGTATAATATCCCCAAGTCATTAGCAACATGAGAAGCACTCTGGTAAACATTGAAAATTTAATTTTGAAATGTGAGAATGGGGGCAGGTTGAAAATTTAATTTTGAAATGTGAGAATGGGGGTTAGCACAGTACGTTTCTAGAGAATTCAAGTATATTTTTTTCATTGTCAGTGAGATTATGGATGTTGGACTATATAGTGTTTAATTCTTCTTCAACACATCATCATGATGTTGCGAAAAGGGAACAAGAGGAATTTCTTAGGGAGAGTGCAGGGTGCACGCTCAAATATATATGTGTACAAGATTTTGCTTCCTAGACCCATTTTGGGCAAAGTCAAATGACCCTGTGTTGCGCCATCTGTTGTTTAAGATAGGATGGGATGCCCACTGTAACATTTTGGAATAATTTCATGTTTGAAGATATGACACGGGAACAAGCTAAGTGAGAAGGAACCTGACAACTTTTGACTGTAACACACATTTCATTTTGGAGGAGAGGTGGAAGAAAGGTTGTTTGATTATGATAACAATGTGAAGTTCATTTTGATTGGTAATGATATAGATGCCATGCTTATGACTCTATTTTTAAGAAAGAAATAAACAAAACAGGTTTTCCTTCTTATTCATTAGTTATCTAGATAATGGAAGTTACAATTCTTGCTACCTCCAATGGTTGTTTTTGTTACAACAGTTAAAACCACAACATGACCAAGTCCTCTTTATCTCGTAAGTCCCATTGGTTAGAGTCTCAATTGCACCCACATTCACTGTACAAACTAGTTGTCAATGGCTCCTCTTAAAACTAGGAATTATGGTTACCCTGTTTCTGCATTTTCTCTACTCCACACACACACACACACACATATATATTAGGATTGGTGGACTCATTTTGGGCAGAAGGCAGATGACACTTTGAACATCATCCAAACCCAATGTGAAAATAGGAATGAGAATTTGCAACTTTGGTCTTTCCCCTTCTTTCAAGGTAAGGTAGCAAAATCAATTGTGACATTGGATTTTTGGTTTCTGATGCATGAAATATTGTTGAGCCAAATATTTGCAAAATTGTTCTCTCCTCTTCCAGACTATTAGCCCTAATGACTAAAAAATAATAAAGTGCTTCACTTGACCCATGTTGGCTCCAAAAACTATATTTCACAAATCCAATGATAGAAAATATGTCTAGCTGTGAAAGTCTCCATTCTAAATTCCATTTTGATGGTTCAAAAAAATATTTTTCACGCTATAAAAGCCATTAATCCAATGACAAAAAATATGTCCACTTGTGAAATCTCCTTTCTAAATACAATTTTCATGGGTCAAAAAAAGATATTTCACACTGTAAAAACAACAAATCCAATGACAGACAATATGCCCACTTGTGAAAAGTCTCACCACACCACAAATCCAATGATAGACAATATGTCCACTTGTCAAAGTCTCCATTCAAAATATGATTTTCATGGGTCAAAAAAAGATACTTCACGCTATAAAAACCACGAATTCAATAACAAACAATATGCCCACTTGTGAAAGTCTCACCACAAATCCAATGATAGACAATATGTCCACTTGTGAAAGTATCCATTCTAAATTCGATTTTGATGGTTCTTCAAGAGGTTTCCCTAGCAAATGTAGGTTTTGATTTTATAATTAATAATCACATGGAATACCCATCCTTTGTTGCAATAGGGAATCTATGCTAACCTACCAAGAATTATGTCGATGTTGTGGCCGTTGTTGGGCCTCCAAAATGACTTCAAAATAACATTCACTTTCACCTTTATCGCCACCATTTCACTCACATGTCGCAAATCCATAACCATATAACCTTTCATTAGCCACCATTTTCATAAATATATGGGTTAGGATCCTTATTTACCAAAGTTATTTATTTTATGTGTTTAAAGTGAATTTATGATTAAAAACTAGGAAATTAACATGCTTTCATGTATCTATATATGTGGCTTGATTTTCATGACATGTGTAGATTCCAAGTGATCCAAAATGGATCTAAGATAGACTTCTAAGTCTAAAGTGTTCCTCACAAAGGAAAATGAAAGTCCAAGGATGCTCTTGGAAACAATCCCATTGCATAGATATTCTCATTCTGAATCTACTGCAACTTCAATGGGCTAAAATGGACTTTAGATGAAGAAGTTATCATAGAAAGAAGATTGCCTTTGTCCTTCGAAAGAGGAGGCATTTCTTCTAAAAATGGGTTAAAGGCCTTATAAAGGAAAATCGCAATGGAAGGGTTAAGCGGAGGACTTAAAGCAAGGGAAGAAGGAAACCTCGACTGTGACCTCTGATTTATCGCATCAGATGTAGGCCTGCGCCTGATATCGGGACCCCAGAGTTGCGATAATGTGATTATGTGTTTGCGATAATCGGCGATCGGAGCGATCAACTGATCGGCGATCAGAGGAGCAGGGACATAGACCCCCACCAATGCGATACGCGAGGTGCGATATCAGTGATCGGTGGATCGACGGATCGATAGATCGGTGATCCCCGATACAAAGGGCCGTTGGGCACGCGACTTGCGATAAGCTGATAAGGGTCGGACCTGATGGGAATCATAAGCCTGATTGTATAATATTTGAAGTTTAGGATTTTTGTATTTTCTGTGCATTAGCGCATTTACGATATAAAACCAAAATACCAAGGAAACGACCCGAAGCGATAAAGCCAGACCCGAAAGGTTTATAGATGCGGCTTTGGGTTATTTGAGTTCCGTGGTAAGCAGGATTTCGAGTAAGCCTTACGCGGTAAGCGGTATTGAATGGGCTCTACCCGATCCCATACACTAGCTGACACGTGGCATGGCGCAGGAGAGAGAAAACCACCTTTCAGGCGGGTAATCTTTGCGCACATAAACCACTCGAAATGGTTGTCAGTTGTTGGATCATATATCACGAAGATCAATGGTGGACTTGCGATAGCCATAAAAGGGTGGACCTGATAAGGATTTTAAGCACAATCCTATATTATTTGAAGTCTGGGATTTTTTTGCCCGATAGTGTATTTTCGGTAAAACTCTATGTATTGGAATTTTGTTCCATTTTCGGGTTTTCGCATAAAGAAAGGGCCCAATTCCTTTGTAATAGCCCCTAATCATTGTGCCATGTGGCAAGTGGGCATTTTGTAAACAATGATGTGTTTGTAACGCGCAGAGCCATAGAGGCAGAAGCCAGAGGGCCAGATGAAGAGACATATGAATGATTATATGCAGAGAAATGGACAGGAAGACACAGATCTAGAAGAATGCCTCAAAGAATCCAGAGAGCACAATTGAGAGGTAGAGCAGGCAGAGTGGGAAAGCGCAGGTAGCTGAGGGAGTTTTTTTGGAGTCACTTGGAGGCTGAGCAAACTGCTGATAGCTCACAGAGCTAAAGCCAAAGCTGAGAGCCAGAGTGAGAGCCTGAGCCAGAGCCAAAGCCAGAGCTACAAGCCAAAGCCAAGAGCTAGAGCCAGAGCAATAGCTGAGAGCCAAGAGCCGAGATCCAGTAGCTAGAGCCAGAGCCAGAGCTAGAGCTAAGAGCTAGAGCACGAGCCAGAGCCAGAGCCACGAGCTAGAGCCACGAGCCAGAGCCAAAATCCAGAGACAGAGCGAGAGCCATGGCAAGAGCCGAGAGCCAAAGAAAGAGCGAGAGCGAGAAAGCCAGAGAGCTCTAGAGCCAGGGATATGATGGTGTTCTAATCCCATTATGTTTAGTGTAAATCAATGGAGTTGAGCATGGAGCTTGTAAAATGACTTTGCCATAATCCCAGAGAGCCTAGTCGAGTTTACTAGAGCTCAAGGAGACGTGGCCCAAGAGTTTTGGGTGAACTCCATATTATATTGCTGTTATGTGTGATTTCTTGTTGCTACATTGTATTTGTTTCTTTATTTGCTGTTATATGTTTTATATCAGTTCAAGCAAATAAACTTAAGGCACATAAATAGTTTAAATACAAACACAAGCATACACCTATTTTCAAGAACTTTTTAATTCCTCAATTGGTTAATCACTAGATCTTTGGGATATTTAAGCTTTGGAAGTGGGAGAGGGACTTGTAAGCTTGACAAGAAGCCTTTAACACCCCATTTTCAGATCAAGTGGTATCAGATCCTGAGATTGATTAAACCCACCTTCAGGAAGGTGATATCAAAGTTGGTTATACCAGAGTATGTGATATCATATCAGAATGCTTGTTTGAAAGGTGTTTGGGCAATTAGGATTGATTGTGTGGTTGATTGTATGCTTGTTTTTAGACTGACTATTGTGTGAGTTTGCAGAGGTGAAGGGATAGCTATTGATAGCTTAGTCCAAGAAGGAAAATAAGGAAGAAGGGCTGAAGGAATTCTTCTTATCCCAAAGAACCTCAAGGAAATCCTTGAAGCACAAGAGGTTTGTTGCAAAAGGTTGTTGAATAAGCTCTTTATTAATCTTGTTTCAAGTTCTTTTGTTCATTGGAATAATGACAACTTCTACAAGTGAGTCCTCAAATTCCTCCTTCATCAAAAGATTCTTTGATGGAGACATGAAGCAAGACTTGTTCATCATGATGGAAAAGGTGAGGGAAATGTATGAGGATGGAAGGAAGAGCAGCATACTTAGAGAGTAGTTGAATTCCATGGAGGAAGAGAAGTAGATGCTTTCTGACAAATTGCAGGAAATTGAGAGGCAAACTTCATATTCCAAATATGAACCTGAAAAGGATGTGTGAGTTGGAGTCACAGCTCTTTGTTGCCAAAGAAGACTTAGTCAAGTATCAGCTTGAAGAAGAGGTAAACCATTCCTGTTTGTCTTCAAATTTGTCAGACCAGGCAGTAACTCCTCAAAATCAATTCATTTTAATTCATTCAGGTTGGTCTTTATTATATACATGAGGGAGAGACTGTTCACTTCATCTCCCAATGATTATTCATATTTCTTATTATTTATTTACATCAGTTACACTTATTCACCCAATCCTGATTATTAGGTGTCAACATTCCCCCCTTAATCTGAAGGGATGTTGGTGAGTCTAAGCATCGTTCTGAATTGTTCAAGATTTTCTCTTCCAAGCACTTTGGTGAAGATGTCTGCAATTTGCTCATTTGTGGAACAATGGTGGAGAGGGATTTTTTTGGCCTCAACATGATGTCGAATCAGATGATATTTAGTATTGATGTGATTCGTTTGATCATGGAACTTTGGGTTCTTGGCCAACTTTATTGCCAAGGTATTGTCAATCTTGAGTGGAGTCGATTGTACTCGTTTTACCTACAAATCTTCAAGAATTTTCCCGAGCCACACAATTTCTTTTATTGCCTCAGCTGCTGCCACATATTCTACTTCTGTTGTGGAATTTGCTAGAACTGATTGTTTGTGTGATATCCAGGAGACAGATCTTGATCCAAGGCTCACAACATAACTTGAAGTAGATACCCCAGTTTCTTTGTCTCCATCGAAGTCTGAATCAGAGTATCCAATCAAACTGAAGTCGTATACCTGTGTGTACTTGATTCCAAAGTCTTGAGTTCCCTTCAAGTACCTTAGAACTCTTTTTGCAGCAGACCAATGTCCCTCACAAGGCTTTTGCATAAACCTGGAGAGGATTCTAATAGCAAACAAAATGTCTGGTTTCGTAGTAGTTAGGTAGTTGAGACTTCCTACAAGCTGTCTATACTTTGTTGCATCCTCAAATTCTTTTCCTTAAATGGATGTGAGCTTTAAGTTTTGTTCCATTGGAGTAGTAAGAGGATTGCATTTTGTCATGCAAAACCTGTTCAACAGATCTCCAATGTACTTCTTTTGAGAAAGAAATATGGACTTTGGATGTTGAGTTACTTCAATACCAAGATAGTAATGAACATAGACCAAATTAGTCATTTCAAAACCTTTCCTCAATTCCTTATTTATGGATGCAATGTAGCATTCATTGTTCCCTGTCATGAAAATATCATCTACATATACCACAATATATACAACTATTTTGCACTTTGTTGATAAATAAAGTTGCATCATGAAGATCACAATGTTTGAAATTGAGTTTTAGAATATGCCCAGTTAGTTTTTCATACCAGGCTCACGGTGCTTGTTTGAGGCCATACAAGGATTTCACAAGTTTGCATACTTTATGTTCATGTCCTTTCATAGTAAATCCTTCAGGTTGGGACATAAAAACATTCTCTTTTAGATCTCCATTCAAGAAACCAGTTTTTACATCCATTTGATGGACTTTCCAACTGTTCTGAGCTACTAGGGCAAAGAATGTCCGGATGGTAGCCCATTTTGCTGTGGGGACAAAAGTCTCCTCATAATTGACCCCTTTCTTCTATGCAAAACCTTTTTCCACAAGCCTAGATTTGTG
Organism: Pinus tabuliformis; assembly: GCA_031772625.1. Lineage (NCBI taxonomy): Eukaryota > Viridiplantae > Streptophyta > Pinopsida > Pinales > Pinaceae > Pinus > Pinus tabuliformis. The sequence continues at coordinate 639,856,020 of CM062813.1, read as the reverse complement.
CTTGTCAAGTGAGCCATCAGCTTTATACTTGTTCTTGTAGACCCACTTGCAGCCAATTGGTTTGGTTTCAAATGGAGGATCAACCAGCTTCCAAGTGCCATTCTTTATCAGGACATCATACTCCTTTTGCATCACTTATTTCCATTCATCATGAGAAGAAGCTTCTTTGAAGGAAGTTGGTTTGAAATCTGTAGACAAATTCAATTCACAATCATAAGAAACATCCATATCAACAGGTGAATCAGAGTCATCTACATAACCTCCATTTTGTTGGTTTGAATTTCTAGTTCCTATCTTTCCAACCTCATCAGGATGAACACTTTCAAGTGTCTTTGTTAGCCAGTTTGGGGAACCTTTCTCAGATGGTCCAGCCTACTCCGTTGATTGAGGTGGGACTGAATCAAGATTGAGTCTCCCAATTCTATCAATCACATCACTTAAAGTATCATCCATTGTTGGAGTCTCATGCGAGGGAGAGAGCCCTTCAGAAGAAGATTCCAACGGTTGATTTAGTATAGGAATACACCCTTCAAGATGTGGAATCTCATTATAATATTCTTGAAATGATTTTGCATTTGCGAATCTATCCAAGTGATCAAGTTGCCACTAAAGAACATTGTTAGTTTTGGATGATTAAAGAAAGATTACATCTCTATATACAACAAAATTTTTATTGACTTCATCATAGAGACGGTATGATTTGGAGGTTTTTAAATACCCCAGGAAGATACACTTACGACTTCTTGCACCAAGTTTGTTTCTATGTACCTTTGGTATCAAGGCATAACAAGTGGAACCAAAGACCCTGAGATGCTTTACCGAAGGAACGTGCCCATACAACATTTTATAGGGAGTCTTGTTTATGATAGCATTAGATGGACATCTATTCTTTGTATATATAGTGCATAGAACAACATCGACGCAAAACATCAATTTTACTTTTTTGAAAAACATCATGGAGCACACCATATTTAATATTGTCCTATTCATTCTTTTAGCTACAATGTTCTGTTGGGGATTATAAGGCATAGTTGGTTGATGTTTGATCCCATGTTGGCGAAGATAGTTTTTTGAAGTATATTCTTTTCCATTATCAGTGCGAATAGAGCCAATATGAGATTGTGCATCATTTTCAATCCATTTATGAAATTTCTTAAATGTTTGAAAAGAATTAGATTTGTTCTTCAATAAATAAACCCAACACATTCTAGTGTAGTAATTAATAAATAGTCATCAATAAATGTCATCATATATTTGTTTCCATTTGCAGAAGGAACATGCATTGGACCACATAAATCTGAATGAATGAGTTCAGGTTTTCTATGTGCTCTTGAATGTGAATCATGAAAACATTGTTTTCTATGCTTTCCTGGAATACAAACATCACATTGCTTAAGTTTCCTAGGAATTGTAGGCACACCAGCAACACCATTTTTCTTCAACAAGTGGAGGCTTTCATAGTTCAAATCTCCAAATCTAGCATGCCATAATAAACTTGATGGAAGTGTACCTTCGTCATAATGAGAGTTGTATGAGAAATGTTGTGCACGAGCAAAGGTACCCTGCAGCTTGAGAAGCCTTTCTTTTTCTATTCCCCTCATGACAAGTGAGTGGTCAGATGCTTTTCTCACCTCAAGCTTGCCATCAATCATATGAATGGAGTGACCTTGCTGGCGGATGTGGACCAAGGACAACAAGTTTCTCTTCAGCTGTGGGAGATATAGAACATGATGCAGAAGAAAGTCTAGAAGATCAGGCAATTTAAGCCTAATTGTGCCAAGCCCTGATGGCTTGATTTGTTATTGGTCTGCAAAGTATACTGCTCCATCAACATTGTTAGTAAATTCTTCAAAAAAATCTTTTCTATGACTCATGTGGCAAGTTGCTCCTGAATCAAGCAACCAATCATTTTTCCAAGAAGCAAGTGAAGCATTAAATAAGTCTTCATTTACTCCAATATTACATTGTGCCACAACATAATGAGCAGATTAAGGTGCTTTATCTTTGTCTATGTCATTATTTTTCCCTTCGGATTGGTTTCTTTACTGCTCAATTTTGTCCCAAGGTAACTTGCATGTGGAGACATCATGTGATCCATTTCTTTTGTAGCATATGTAGCGCAAATCTGCCTTTTCTCCTTGAGAGTGTCTGCCCCCCCTGCCTCTCAAAAATCTTCCTCTTCCTCTTCGACCACCTCTTCCTTTGGAAGAATATTGGGAAAGATTATTTTCTTTATGAGCAACGCACATAGCCTCTTCAGAAGATTCAGGGGCTATCTTCTTTATAAAAGCTTTCTCTCTTTCAGCAAATTTTTTCACAAGAGAGTCAAAGGTAATATGTTTGAGATTTCTGTTTGATTGCAATGACTCAAGATAATTGGAGTAATTAGGATAAAGTGCCTTGAGAAAAAACGATAAGAGGAATATCCAATTCAACCTTAGTGGCTTTAGTATCATGCATTATAGATTTTACTTCGGATGCAAGAGCAAGAGGATCATTATTTTGTAATTCAAGAGTGAAGAGTTTAATCATGAGTTGAACAAATTCAAGTGCAGAATGTGAGTCATAGAGTTCTTTCAACTTTTGTAAGGCTTTGAAAGCAGTTTAAAATGGCGAAATATGGTGACTCATCCCTTCACTTACAGATGCTGCAACTAATGCATAGGATTTGTTGTTCTTAATTTTCCAAATGGCAAACTCTTTGTCTGAGGTAGGATGTTCTGGCTCTTTGTCTCCGTCTCCAACACACACTCCTTTCCACAACTCATTGAAAATGAGGGTGTGTTTTATAATCCAGGACCACTCAGGATAGTTCTCCTTGCCAGTGAGAACTATTCCCACAATGGATATGATTGAATGCATTGTAAAATTTGAGTGCTGTAAAAATACTTTTGGTGATAGAAAAAAATACTTCTACTCACAGAAAATAATTCTGCTGATAGAAAAAAATTACTTCCGCTGATAGAAAAAAATTACTTCTGCTGATATAAAACACTTCTGATGATAGAAAATTTTCTAAAGTTGATGTGCACTTCATATATTAATGCCCATTATATATCGATCACATATGGCTTAACATATAAAAGCTTTCAACCTATTTTTAATGACGTCTTTTCTCAGCACATGCACCATGGATACCATACATGTTTCTGAGCCAATGCAAAAGAAATCCAATGCACCAAATAAAACCATTCAGAGTACATAGTCTTCAAAAAAATGTTTAATGCAGTCTCCAAAAATGTTTAATTCACAATAAGCATATACCGTATACAGATCCACTAGCACTCCCACCACTAGTGCTCCCACCATCGAAATTTTCTCGCTACTACAGACGTTTACCTAGCCGCTGTGCATCATACACCAGAACGAGGTCTCAGCTCTGGTACCAAGGACTCCTCCGTTGGCAATGGTTACAGTGCGTAGTAGAGCAGATAGGCTTTGCTATCGATTGTGGTAATAACATAGTGGAAAGATGTGGTATGGTGCAACATGTAGAAATGGTGAGTGCTCAACCACTTGCGCTACGCAGTAGGGAGAGGACCTGTGCATGTGAGGTTCGATGCAGTGGGGAGAAGGACTGTTGAATGGTATTACAGTAAAAAAATGGGAGCGGTGAGAGGTGTGGGGGCTGTATGCATTTTAACGGAGTTGAAAACTGGGAGCGGAGAGGGCTGAGAGTGCTGTGGGAGCATGGTGGTATACAGTGGGGTATAATCTGCAATGGACAATGAAATTATAACGCTTATGGAGGAGGAAATAATATATAATCAGGGAAGATCGACACAATATCACTAATCAATGCTTCAACCGACGCACAGGAACATGCCAAATCTTAGTACGACACCAAAATTTTTGTTGAATGACAATGCACCAGCATATATCTAATAATTGTTTCAAAGCTTCAAGCAAATTTCCAGACTTACATCGCTTATATAACATAATTATATTGGACGTTATTGTGCTTCAATTGAGCATGATACCACACCTCCGGCACACACAATTTGATGCATTTCAATGCTCCAGCCACAACAATGGCGCCAAGCACAGTCACAACATAGTCACAACGACTCTTGCTTCCCCTTGGCAGAGTGAACTCGGTCTTGAACGCAGAGTTATTTGGGACAAGGGATAATGGCAGAGATTAGCATATATGACAAACTGAAAAAAAATGCAGGACAGATTTTTGAAAAATGGTAGAAGGGAGTTACAATGGTAGATAGAAGCCAAAAATGGTGTTGGCTCTAATACCATGTCAGACCAGGCAGTAACTTCTCAAAATCAATTCGTTTTAATTCATTCAGGTTGGCCTTTATTATATACATGACGGAGAGATTGTTCACTTCATCTCCCGGTGACTGTTCATATTTCTTATTATTTATTTACATCAGTTACACTTATTCACCCAATATTGATGATTAGGTGTCAACAAAATTCTTCTAAGAATGCTTGTATTGCTTCTTTTGAAAAACATACCAAAGGCATAGGTTCTAAGCTAATGTCCAAGATGGGCTATGAAGGAAAGGCCTTGGGAAAACATGCACAAGGTATTGTTGAGCCAATTATAGTTGAGGAAAGGCCTAAGTATTTGGCTCTTGGAAATGGACAATCTTATGGAGAAAGTTCCAAAGCTACCTTGAAGGCCATTGAAATAGCTCCAAGAAGGAGTTGCATTCCCAGTCTTATACTTCAAGAGTGTGAAGATTATATTCAGGAGGAATGTAATAGCTTGAAACATCATTTGTAGGATGCAGGTGTTCAGAAGCACACACTTGAACCAGAGAGTTGTGGAAACTCTGAAAGCATTGAAGAGATTGATAGTGTTCCAAAGGGAGCCACTTCATTCAATTCGCCCCCTCATGAAGGAAATAAAGGTGAAAAAGAAAGGTATAAATCTAGTTCTAATCATGTTCCTTTTCATTATGTTCAACATGGTAAATTTCCATATAAGTATGGGAAAAGAATTGCATGTTCCTTTTGTGTTTTGGATGACCATAATGTTTCTAGATGTTGGAAGAGAATGGCCACGTATAGGAAACTTTTGAAGGAAAGGAAGCAAGAAGCCAAAGGTCTATTGGACAAGGCAAATCACGTTATCAAGAGGATGCACATGTGTTTCACTTACTGCCATAAGCAAGGGAATCTTGTTGAAAGATGTTGGACACTAAATCAAACAATGCTTCCACAAAAGCTGAAGAAAGTGGAAAGAGAAGATGGCAGAAATGGAAAGGAAGTTTCCATGGATGATGTGTTTCAGGATGATGCACATGCTGATGTTGATGTGCAGACGAAGGAAATACCTTTGAAATGGATTGGTAAGAAATGGTTAGATTTCTTATCCAATTGAGATTGCATGTCTTTTTGCATCTATTTGCATTTCTTTGTTGAGGGAATGCAAGTTGCAGGTCTTTAACCAAGAAGGTGAATGGAAAAAGTTGAGTAGGAGACTCACTTTGCTGCTGCAACATTATGTTCATTTCAGTTCCGAAAGTACAGTGTGCTTAACCGAAAGTTGAAGGATGAAATGCATGCATAAGAATGATATGCCTGAACATAGGGATGTTGACAATTTCCTTGTATTTGAACATGTATGTGTAATTAACTTGAAGGGTTGAATGCTTCGTTGTAACATGCATGTAATGTTGACTTGGGAAAAGTTAACCTGGTCTCCAAGATGGAGATGATGATGAAGTGTTTCATCTCTTGAAACGAATACTTGAGACCTCTTCCATATGGTTAACTTGAAGGGTCATTTGTTTTAAACGCATGTTTTGTGGGCTTTTTATCTAGTCCATCATTGAATGTAGATGTAGGACATGGAGGTGTTCACAAGATGTGAAATCTGTTCCTTTTGTTGAAGCAGGAGTTTTAGGCCATCCAGTTGTTGTCTGTATTTATGTTTTTGTTAATAGTTGTTGTTGACAGCTTATCAAATAGTTACAAATGAGAATTTTGTGAAGCAGATATAACTTCACATTTGTTAGAGCCACCTCGGATCAATGATCAAGGTAGAGAAATTCAAACTACCTTCTGTGACAATCTCAGCAGGAGTTCTCCATGAAGTCAAGGAGGAAACCAATTCTTCCCAGGAGGACCAGCACATCCAGGAAGGAGAGGCTGAAAGAAGAGGGTGTTGTTACGCTCATTTATTGTTCAGATCAGTATGTCAGTCTTTTGGAGACCGAAAGTTCTTTTAGTGGGAAGGTGTGATCCAAAATGGATCTAAGATAGACTTCTAAGTCTAAAGTGTTCCTCACAGAGGAAAATGAAAGTCCAAGGATTCTCTTGGAAATAGTCCCATTGCATAGATCTTCTCATTCTGAATCTACTACAACTTGAATGGGCTAAAATGGACTTTGGATGAAGAAGTTATTGCAGAAAGAAGATTGCCTTTGTCCTTTGAAAAAGGAGGCATTTCTTCTAAAGATGAGCTAAAGGCCTTATAAAGGAAAATTGCATCAGAAGGGTTAAGCAGAGGACTTAAATCAAGGGTGGAAGGAACCCCCTACTGCGATCTCCGACTTATTGCATCAAAGGTAGGCCTTTGCCCAATATCGGAACCCCAGACTTACGATAATGTGATTGCGATAATGTGATTGTGATAATCGGCAATTAGAGCAATTGGCCGATCAATGATCGGAGGAGTAGGGACATAGACCCCTGCCAATGCAATGCGTGAGGTGTGATATCAGCGATTGGTGGATCGGCAGATCGATGATCGGGTGATCGGTGATCCGATGCAAAGGGATATTGGGCACGCAACTTGTGATAAGCCGATAAGGGCCAAACCCGATGGGAATTATAAGCCCAATTGCATAATATTTGAAGTCCGGGATTTTCATATTTTCTGTGTATTAGCGCATTTCTACTATAATACCGAAATACAAATGAAACGACCGGAAGCGATAAAGCTGGATCAGAAAGGTTTATAGATGTGGCTTTGGGTTATTTGAGTTTCATGGTAAGTGGGATTTCAGGTGGGCCTCAGGCAGTAAGTGTTATTCAATGCGCTACGCCTATTCCCATACACTGGCCGACACGTGGCATGGCGCAGGAGAGAGAAAACCACCTTTTTGGTCGGGTAATCTCTGCGCACATAAACCACCTGAAATGGTTGTCAGCGATTAGATCGAAGATCACGTAGATCAAGGGTGGGCTTACGATAGCCATAAAAGGGCGGACCTAATAAGGATTTTAAGTGTGATCCTATATTATTTGAAGTCCAAGATTTTGCGCTCGATAGTGTACTTTTGGTAAAATTATGTGTATTGGAATTTTGTTCCATTTTTGGGTTTTCACGTGAAGAAAGGGTCCGATTCCTTTGTAACAGCCCTTGATCATTGTGCCACGTGGCAAGAGGGAGTTTTGTAAATGATGATGTATTTGTAACACACAGAGCCACAGAGTGAGAAGCGAGAAGTCTAGATGAAGAGACAAAAGAATGATTATACACAGAGAAATGGATAGGAAGCCGCATAGCCAAAAGAATGCCTCAAAGAAGCTAAAGAGCACAATTGAGAAGTAGAGTAGATAGAGAGGGAAAGTGCAGGCAGTTGAGGGAGTTTTTTTGGAGCCGCTCGGAGGTCGAGCCAAAAACCAGAGAGCTGAAAGTTGCTGAGATAGTCGCTTGGAGGTCGAGCAAACTGCTGATAGCTCACAGAGCCAAAGCCAGAGCTGAGAGCCAGAGCCAGAGCCAGAGCCAGAGCAAGAGCCGAGAGCCAAGAGTTGAGAGCCAAGAGCCAGAGCCAAATCCAAAGCTAGAGCCGAGAGCCAGAGCAAGATCCAAAGCCAAAGCGAGAGCCAGAGCTAGAGCCAGAGCCAAAGCCAAGAGCCAGAGTGAGAGAGAGAGCTAGAAAGCTGGAGAGCTTCAGAGCTAGGGATAAGATGGTGTTCTAAACCCATTATGTTAAATGTAAACCAGTGAAGTTGAGCGTGGAGCTTGTAAAGGGACTTTTCCATAATCCCAGAGAGCCTAGTCGAGTTGACTAGAGCTCAAGGAGACGTAGCCCAAGAGTTTTGGGTGAACTCCATATTATATTGTTGTTATGTGTGATTGCTTGTCGCTGCATTGTATTTGCTACTTTATTTGTTGTTATATGTTTTACATCAGTTCAAGAAAATAAAATTAAGGCGCATAAATAGTTTAAATACAAACACAAGCATACACCTATTTTCAAGCAATTTTTAATTCCGCAATTGGTTAATCACTAGATATTGGGAATATTTAAGCTTTGGAAGTGGGAGAGGGACTTATAAACTTGACAAGAAGCCTTTAGCACCCCATTTTTAGATCACCAAGGCACCCTTATGTGGCCTCCAATGCTCAAATTTGAATTCCCTTCAAAGGAGATTTGGATAAAGGTAAAAGAAGGATATGTGTCCTATTTGGATTGTAATTCTATGAGGTGTCACATCATTTCTTATTTGGATTAGAACCTTATGAGACACTTAGGGGATATGCGTCTCATTATGAGCTATTTGGTTGTAACTATATGAGATTTTAGTGGATCTTCGCTAAATAGGGTAGCTTCTTATGTTTTTGTATAAATAAGAGAGCCCTCTCCTTTGAAAGGCATGTGTAAAGTTGGAGAAATGCTCATGTTTTTAATAGAGAATTTGGAGCTTATACTCGAATATTTGAAGATTTAGTTTGGCTTGCATATGGAGCTTCTTCACTTGCCATCCTCATACACCATTGGAATGGCCATCTAATGATTGTGACATTTAACTGCTTTTATAGATTAAAGTTTATTTTCTTTCTTAGTATTAGTTTTAGAATGACTATGTAATATTTGCTTTTCTAAAAACATGTCAATAGGGAAGATTTATGTATTTTCTAATTGGATTAATTTTGATGCAAGGGCTCATAGTTATTTAGTTTCCTTTCATGTTCTGTTATTTACATTCTTAGATCAAACTATCAGTTCATTGTATAATTGAATAAAGGATCAGGCCAAGAAGGTGAATTCAAATTGGGTGATTGAGTGTTCAACCTATGCAATCATTGAGCTTTACTTATTCATGCTTTTATATTTGCTTTTAAGATCCTCATTCAATTGCATTAACTGATATTCCTAAAGATCATTTTAAGAAATTGATTTAATCATATTTCAAGATTGAATGATTGAATATTTAATACATGCAATTATTGAGTTATTTTCTGCACACTTTACTTACTTTTCTAGGACATTAGAAGTTAAAGTATAAATAGTTTCTTACACATCATCTCAAGAAGGTAACACTTCATAATTGAATGCTGGAGTAACTAAGAATACATTAGTTGTTTTTGATTTCATAGGTTAGTTGAATTTCATTTTCATTATTTGATTTCATATATTAGATGAACTAGTTTTCATTATTTTGTAGTTAGATTGATCTAAACTGAAAGATAATTTCTAGCACATACAGTGCAAGCATGCTTCACAAGTTTACAAAACCCTCGGGTTGAAAAATTGAATGATAGGCAATCACTTTGCCCCAACATTTTGGCGTCGTTGCCAGGGAAGTGTGCATGGGAACTAACTTTCAATTTAGAGTGTATTTTATTTGTTTTTGTTTTCACTAACCATTTGTGGACAAAGGATCTAGAATGCAGCCCAAAGACTACATTGAGGAATTGTATCAAGAAGCGGTTACGCCACAATATTCATCAATTCTTCAAAATATCGTTGTGGCAAATCTAAAGGTCAATATGATTTCTCATGTCCTCATGCACAATCAGGTACATTTCGGAAATTTGGATATGAACATTTTAGAAAGTTTAATCCGTAAATGGCTCCATTGGAAACATTCATATACTTAAAAATAAAAATAAAAAAATCTTTCAAGTAGGATAAACTAGGAAATAAAATCAAGCTTAATTGCATTTTTTTTTAGAGTTCTTGACTGCATTTTTTTTAAGTTTTTAGACTTTAAAATCTTCTAGAATTTTATTTATTTTCTTGCATCTCTTCATTAACGTCACAAAAATATTTTCAATTAATTAAATCATGTTTTGATAATAAAAAAAAATCATTTTGAATTTTCAATTAAAAAAAATAACATAAAAAAATTTTGTTCATGTTTTTGAATAAGGAAAATGTAGTTTTTTTTTTTCTTTTTTTCCTAAAGAAATTGACAATCTAGGTTCTCATGCGACCTGCAAGAAAAATTATTTTGGCATTAGCCTGGTATCCAAATCCAAAATTCCTCATTTAAAAAAAAAGAATAAAAGGAAATAAAATTAGATCTGGCTTTAAAAACGTTGCACGTTTTTCATATCAAAGGTTCAAATGATTCCATTCTATTTTTATATGGATTGGTTATCTTCTACAAATCTCCTTCCAGAGTCATTTTCAAGTAATGTCATGACCGAACAACTTGCATGGATATGGAGGCAGATTTCGAGTCCCCCAGAATTGCCCATAGGAAGATTGATATAGTTAGATCTTCCATTTTCTTTTTCTAGAAGACATGCACATAGCCACAAACCCAACCTTCAAAACCTACAAATCAAAACCACCAAAAATTGATTTTGGATGCTGGAACATTTACAAAATATGTAATTGTTTTGATAGACGATTTTAAAACGTGTTTTCTGAATAAACCAGGGCGAATTAGCAAAATCTAAGACGTGGGTTTTTTCCAAAACAAGGGCAATTAGTTAACTTAATGCCATTTTTGGGATTTTGCAACCAATTGAGAGAATTTGTAGTTCTTTAGAGCCCTATTTCATTGTTTGCATGAAAAAAATGATTTTTATATATACACAGTGAACAGTTTTAGACAGGAGAAAGAATGCTGGGAAAAGCCTTCTTATCCATTCACCACCAACAAAAATAATAAAAAAGTTCTAATAAGCTAACTACTCAAACTCAAATCAAAACCTGCAAATCCAACCACATCAAATGATTTTAGTTGCTGGAGCATCAAAGAAAACGTAACTATTTTGACACATGATTTTAAAATGTGTTTTCTGAGCAAACCGAGGAAAATTTCGAAAAACTGAGACATGCGTTTTTCTCAGGATTGGCCGAATTAAATAACACAAAAACAGTTTCCTCAATTTCACAACCGTTTGAGATAAATATGAGATTCTTCGGGACATTGTTTCACTAACTACGTGAGAAAAAACAGATTTAGAATTTAATGCACATATAAAAGTTGCGGGCATGTAGAAAGGATCAAATCCAATTTTAGATGCTATGGCTATTTGAGAAATCAAGATTGTGATTTTTTGTCACTGAGATCCATGGATTTGCTGCCACATAAGAAAAATGTGTAATAAGGATTGACAAAGGAGGTTTGGGGATTTGCCTTGAGATTGCACTAAGCAAGCTGCTTAACAATGGTTGAATAGTCTAGATTTGATCCAACTCTTTGAGAAGGCTATGGAACTAAGAAAAGAAGAGCATAGGCATCGTGAATAGAACACAACACTTAGGCTGATCAGTAGTTTGTTAAAAAAAAAGATGGAGATAAAGCCTAATGTTTTGCTAGGAAAGTATGAAATAACCACATTATTATTTTTCACATATGGAAACGTTTTCGGCAAATTTTGTTTTATTTTATTACGTTGTTTTTTTATTTTTAATGATTATATGTTTGTAGTTTTTTGTTATATATTATGATTTGTTATGTGTTTTAATGTTTTATTAAGTTGTTTTTTTTTATAATAACATTTGTACATATAACACTTATAATGTTTGATTTTTGTTATGTTTTGTTATATTTTGTATTAATGGAATATAATGTTTGTGTATATATTTTAAGTTTGTACATGTGTTTTTCTTATTATTTTTTTTAATACATATGTTATGTTTTGTGATTAGTATGTTTAATGTTTTGTTTTTCTATTTCATTTTTTTTAAACTCTGTAAATATTTCATTAGTTTTTTTTTAAGAAAATTGCCATAAAAATTGTCATAAAAATTTTGACGTGAAAATTCATTTCATGACTGGATAAAATTGAGAAAAGAGTTGTTCTGATGGTCAACTCAAATACACCTATCGAAGCAAGAAAAAAAAAAAAAAAATTGCTAATTTTTCTAAAAGAGGCATTGCAATTATCATTGGATTTTGGTTCCAATAAACCACAACATTGTTTCTTGCTATATGAATTCATTTTTGGTTATTTATTGACTTGGGTTGTTTGTTCAAGATTTTAGTCACAGAAACTGTGCACATTCTACAACTGAACAACGATTCTGCAGCTAATTGACAATTTTGCAGCTGGAAAACAATTATGCAGCTATGCATTTAACTCAATGATTTATTTGTAAAACAATGCATTATAACCAGAAATTCATGATCAACATGCCATTTCATCTGCTTACATCATCTTTCACTGTAGCATCATGTTCCCATGCCACATTTTACATGACAATTTTCATTGTTTCATAAAAATTTCAAAACAGTCTAACTTTCTCATACGACATCGGAATTCGATGATTCAAGCATCGTTGGAAAGATATAGACGATGTCTACAAAATGAGGAAGCTATTATTAGATTTTGAAACAGTAAAGAATGAAGAAATTGCTGAAAAGAAACAACGGGTAACTTGAGGCACTACTTTCAACACATGTATAAACTCTTTTGGTTTTCTTTCATGAAATTGTTTAATAGTACCGATTCTTATTTTTTTTTATGTAAATGTCATTAATAGAGAGCTTGATCACCTCTCTATTTTGATAACCTTAAATCCATTGGAGAAGAAGTAATAGTGTTTGCAAGTTCCAGGAGGAAGAACAGATGACCATAAGCAAATAGTGTCTCTCAAAGACCACATTTATTTCACAAGAAAATGATTAGAGTAGCAAGAGAGATGAAACATCAATGCATGAGCACATACTAATGCATATCAGATCCAATAGTTGCAAGCCTTTCAGATGTCAGTGTTTCCACTGCATCCATACTCTTCCAGTCAATAAAACCTTCATCTCATTTCCTTTGCAGTCGCATTGCATTTCACTTAGTCAGTCAATAAAATTCTCATCTTATTTTCCTTCACTACTCATTTTTATTCATAGAAACTATATTTTCTTGCCTTGCTTTCACTGACTCATAACCCATTTTCATCAAGACATTCAACTTTCTTACATGCTGATTTGTCCTTTTACTTTCCATTCACTTGTCATTTTACTTTCTGTTAAATAAACCTTGATCCACTGCAAAACTTTCCATTCATTGTTCTTCAAAATCATTGTTTCATACTCACTTTAGATGATGGAGGATTCCTTAAGGCCTTCCTTCGAACAAGCCTTGGCCTATCGACATCCGACACATTATGTAGGTCTAAGGCTAGAGTCCTCATTAGTACCTTGAGGCTTGTATGCATCAATGACAAGTTCTCTCACTGACAATCATGGGAATACATCAATGTCCCTTGATCGTTAGATCTTGCAAGTGGCTCAACATCAACTCATTTATTTGCCCTTTGCAAGATGTATTTAGGTACCTTGGCACTCGTTATCATTAATGGCGATTTTGCCTCGCATTGGTTAACAACATTTATTAATGGTCAGTAATCCAGTGACCTCTCTTCATGCTCGAAACCAACACATTTATTCGCATGACTAGAGCTGTACCATCAATTTTATAGTGATTGAAGACTATATCATTTCAGCATTTTGCTACAGATACAATAGATTTAGTAGCAGAAATAAAGAATCCAATTCACAACCTCATCCACCATTTATGCAACCAAGAAGCAAATGAATTCTACATTTCATTCCATGATCCAAAAGCAGCCACACTTTTCAACTTCCATATCTCATGCACATTGAAGGTAAGTGAAGGTATGTGGTTCTCTAATTTTTAGTCAAGAAATTCCTTAAAATACTAAAATTGCAACTTTGGGAAATTCCTCACTTCCTCTTTCACATTGTCATATCTTTAGCTGGGGGGAAGGGACATCATTTCATATTCATATATCATAAACCATCACGCATTTTCATTTCATCCTAACATACTTGTCTTAATAAATTATGATTACATTATGGTTCAAAAAGTTATATGATTTGCAAATAATGCCTAAATTATGAACACACTATATGGCTGATTTTAAAGATGCATTCTTAAATATGTTCAATGAATATTGTTGCAACAAAAATAAACAAGGTATTGAAACACAAGAACCAATACCAATTAGAATTTGGTTTAAACACAAGAACCAACCAAACATGTTGCAATTCAATATATGACAAGGAATACTTTGAAAAAATAAATAAAATTGTCAAATACAAAGTTTAAGGACATATGATATAAGCCAAGCTCATTCAAAAGTAAAGACATTGCGAGCAAATCAAAGGAATTAATGTAATATTTGCATGAGGACATGAAATTACTCTAGTTGGGGAATATGTTGATCCTCCAAAATGTCTTCAAAATAACATCCACTTTCAACTTTATCACCACCATTTCAATCACAGGTTGCAACTCCATAACCATATATCCTTTCATTAGCCACCATTTTCATAAATATATGGGTTAGGATCCTTATTTACCAAAGTTATTTACTTTATGTGTTTAAAGTGAATTTATGATTAAAAACTAGGAAATTAGCATAGTTTCATGTATCTATATATGTGGCTTGAGTTTCATGACATGTGTAGGTCATTTGGAAGCTTCCAAGGTGTTAGCGTTCGAATTTCCCTCAGGCTGAGGAAGGCAAAACTCGAGGCAACATCAAACCAAGCTCAGCCTCGTAACTAGCCCTACGAGGACAGGAGAGGGCTCTCTCCGGTCAATCTCGGCAAAAGGTAATCAAAGAGGCTCGGGATGACTGAATTGATGACTAATTTTAGGCTAGGTATGAAGTACAAGGATTATGGAATTTATTTTTTAAAGTTTTGTTGAATTCAAGGGAAAGGCAATTTTGGGTGCGGGGATGAGGCATAGTTTTTGTAGAGGTCTAATTGGGGCAAAATAGGCAATTGTTTTGATGCCTTTAAAGTGAATGAATGAATAGTCCTGATAGGTGAGGAGCTAATGAGAGCAAGGAAGTCTCAAGAATTCTCCTTAAACTGAAGAAAACATGGAAAATTAAACAAATTTAAAGGCAGAGCATAGCAAATTTATGGATTCTACCTTAACACTTCATTTGTTTAATTGCAGAAGATTAAATAAGGAAAGTGGTACACATACACAACTTAGAAGTACTAAGAGAAACACACCATCAACACATAAGGCCACATGAATCCCAAATAGTGCTGCAAATCCCTGGTCTATCCTTTGCCAAAATTGCAGATAAAATATGTACAATAGCGTCTCAAGCTCTTCCCAAGAGTCCAACCCTGAAAATGACTAAGAAAATACATAATATAGGCAAGCTAACACATTCCCTTACCTCTAGGGGTCGAGCTCATCATCCTAGGAGCTGTTTCAACCAATTCTAAACAAAGCACTACCATCTAGGCAGTCAAAACAACTTGCCTCTATAAGCTAGGAAACCAATTCATTCATTAAATTTTTGCTATTTTATGAATGAATCATCTAGAATAGGTAAATAAGTGTCAAGTCAACATAAAGTTACATTAATTACATCAAGGAGGGTGAAAAATCCCATCACAAGTCAAAACTGGTCAAACTGGCTTCATTTCCTGAGTTGAAGATGAAAACTATGCAAAAAATCTTGACGCGTAGCGCGCTTGAGCCCTACGCATAGTGCGCCTTTCCACCTACTTTTGGGGCACTTCATGGCATCCACATTGAGCTCAAGTTGGCTTGTTGGAAAGCCTTGGATGTCTACTTTCCAACCCAAGTGGAATTTTCCAATTTGATGTCCGTTTGCCCCTCCAAAAGTGCATTCTCCCAAGGCTGCTTCCTGTGTGTCCAAAAAGGGGCAGTGAGGTCATTTTTTGCATGTTTTCTGACCTTTTGGGGATCCAAACCTTGATGAAATGCCTTGGCAGTGGCTGATCAGGTGTATTTCATCATGACAAATCCAAAAATGCAAACCTTTCATGATTTGGACCTCCCAATTTTAAGGGTAGCGCGCGGCGCGCTACGCGTTGAGCCCAAAAACCTGTTTTTTACACAAAAATTTCAAAATTGACAAAATTTTCCCCAAACTTGTTGAAATTTGGGCTGGGGGTCCCAAATCAAGTACTATGCTCAATCAAAGAGGCTTCGGCCAAAATCTAAAGACGATCAAGCTCCTTTTGCCGTTTTTGCTTCTTGGCCATTTTCCTCAATTTTGCCTTAAGACTCCTAATTTGCGCCTTGCAAACCAGGTTCCAGACCTTGTAATGCATAACCATGTGTTTCAATAATGCATGATCTCTATCGGCCCATTTCAGCTGTTCCTCCAAGTAGATGTTGACCCTCTCGATATTAGCCTCTCGATCCTCATTTACCTATTGCTCTAGAGAGGTGAACTCAATTTGCCTATGTTGGGCAGCTTCGCGATTCTCACAGATGTTCTGTAGCTCTATGATCCTGTGCTGGTCCTCAAGCTGTTTATTCAGCTGCTCTAGATACCTGATATATTGGGTCTTCTCTGATTCTGAAGTTGTCTCATCATGAATAGTAACAAACCCGATGGCTCACCAGAAGGTCCCTCCTCATGCTTGGGCTTCTTGCCCTTATCCTGTACCTTCGGTACTATTGTCGAAAGCGAGGCCCCTTCCACACGAGGTGGAGATAACACTCGCTATGCCGATGAAGTCAACGAGACCCCTTCCACCCCGGGTGGAGATAGTACTCGTCGTGTAGATGCAAATAATGTCCTGTGACCTCGCTAATATGTCACATATGGAGGAGCACTTATATGCTCAATCTCGGGAATGTCTGGCTGGTGTGAAGGTCCTCCCTCATCATGAACTATCTCAGGAGGTGGCTGTAATGGTGCAAAGTAATCACGGGAAATGAAATATTCCCAAGTAATGCCTTGCTGTGCCAACTGATGCATCACTACAATTTTGATCAATGCATAATGATAGATGCTCTTATGCTGATGTGTTGGGCTCTTCCTTTGTACTAAAAGCACCATCCTCTCTATGTTGCGACACATGAAAAATGGAATGTTCATCATATGTACCCTGGTAAAATGCATCAACAAACGAACATGGTACACATAGAGACATGAGAATCTGCCCTCGCAACTGAAATATCGAATGATAAGTTTCATCAATGGTGCATACTCATCCCTTAGGAATCTGAAAGGAAAAACTGCAGTCAAGTGTCTTACACATCCAGGCTTAATATATGGCTCATAGTGAAATCTGTCTAACTGCTGGCGTTTACTCCATTCCTCCCCTACATTTGGTATCCCAGTGGCCTGAGCAATAATCTCAGGTGACAAGGTGAACTTCAGTCCGGCAAGGTTTACATGACCATCCTGCAAATGTAGAACAAATAAACGGACTAGTTCCCGATGATGTTGGATTTGTGAGATCCACTCACAGTATTCAAAACATGATTGATACCGAAAATAGTCCATTGCAAGTGGACAAGCTTGCAATTGAGCCAAAGAAGTAGGCTCCTCCCTGACATGCCGACCACCTTTGCCACCTTTGTGATACCTCCTTGGCACACTTACCTCTGGTGTAGAATCACTATCATAATCCTGCTCATAAGCTGACTCGGTCTCTGACATGTTCTTTAAAAGCAAGGTAGCTCGAATATATATATGCTGATATACAACTGTGTGAAAAATTGACTGTAGACTTTTTCTTCTTCTCAAAATGTTGTGACCAAGGGGACACAAATATACAAGGGAACTGTTAGGAAAGGGGAAACATTAGGGAAATGGGGACAATGGAAATAAAAGAAGGAATTTAGGGAAGGGAAGGGACATGAAAATCTTTAAGTTTTAGGGTTTGTGATGAGGTAGGGTAGGAAAAATATGTTTGTAGTAGAAGGGAGGGGTTAGGATTGGAGGGAGAATAGTATAGGGTTTTATGAGGAATTATTGGGGAAAATATTGGTGAATATAGGGGGTGGGAAACATAGGAAATGGGAAAACCTTGGCAACATTTATGTTTGAAAACCCTACAGCAATCTTGGAATTTAAATCCTCACAGCAAACTAATGGAAAATGAGGGTTTTTACACTTGGTTTTTCATGGCAAATATAGCAAAATTTCTTTACATAAATCTTTCAAAACCAAGAACGAGCCGTGGATAAAGGCCTACCTGTGATTTGATGCATGAGAAGAGGTGTTTCAGTGTGTTTCAGGCAAAGTTCTCACTCCAATGCATAGTGTGCCTCACCCAACGTGCCGCGCGCTCCTCATGCGCCTCACCCATGTAAAATTGCACTGAAAATTGTGGCCTGATGCGTAGCGCGCCACTGGTACGTAGCGCGCCCAACCTGATGCGTAGCGCGCCCTGGAAACGGCCCAATTTGCCCACAACTCACAAAATCTCCTTAGAACAATGCTCTTTGCTCTTGGAATGTGGAATGGGTTGCAAATGAGGAGAAATATCTTCATGTAGACTCCTTGTTGATTTTTGCTTAACCCAAAACCCATTTTCTTATGTTTGGTTGTTGACACTTTTTGAAAATTAATAGGCTTTGAACTTTTTGGTTTCCCCTTTAAAATTGGTTGAAATAATGATTTTCACTGATAATTTTTTGCAGGGATAGCTCTGATATGCTCTGGCAAAGGAGACCAAGGCTGCACTTGAACGATTGAAGAACTGAACATTTTGACAATTTTTTCAAAAATAAGATGGCGACTTATCTTCAAAACAGAGTTTTGAAGAGAAGTCCTAATTCAGTTGTACAATGATGAAAATTATTGAAGTGATGATCTATCAAAGACATCCCTCTGGACTGCTGGTCTTCTAAGACTTTTGAAGACAAAATTGACTCAACCCTAGACCTAAGACCTCAAAATTTAAAACATGATTGTAAATGACCTTTGAAGACTTATTTTAATAAACAGGCCTGAACCAGCAGTGCCAAGCACGAGGGAAATGAGTGACACAACCCAATCCATCAGAGTTATGGCATGCCTAATAAAATGCAACTGATCAAAACCGATGGGACACCTAATCATGAAATGCAAAAGAGCTTTGATCTCTGATGGAGGGATAACTAGACCGACTCTAACGTTGGCTCCAATGGGGATGGTAGCTCCTTGGAGATGCCAAGAACCGCAGATCTCTGTAAGAGCTAGACAGTGCCTTCATCCATTGGGCGATGGAGTCATTATTTCCGACACAAAAACTTGAAAATTTTACTGAAAAACCAAAAACCTCTTTGACCAAACAAGACTCAAAACTAAAAGATTTAGAAACTGACTTGACAAACTTAGACTAACTAACTTTCATTTTCAGAATTATAGCCTTCACCTCGGGCCCCAGAATGAAGATGATAAGTTAGTTTACATGTGCAATAGAATAAAAGTAAAATGATATGTACAATGATGATGAAATGAGCAGAAAATACTCAAAAGTAGTATCTCTTTAACAACCGACCATTAATCGGCCCTCCACGACATTCATCTCCATTCATTTCTTTGAGGAGGAAAGCGTTTTGGCCACGATATGCTGCAATCTTGTAAGGACCCTTCCATAAATTTTCAAATTTTCCATGCTTTCCCTTATCTTCATGTCGAGCATCCCATCTCAAAACTTCATCTAGCTGAAATGTGTCCGCCTTCGCTTTCCGGTCATAAATCTTTTTGATGCGCTCCTGCAACTTGCAAGTGTTTTGAGATACCTCCTCCTGTGGCTGCTGTAAATGAATCATCTGATTAATCCTTCTCTGCATAGGATCTTCCTCAGTACCCGCTTCTTGAAGCAATTTGACTACCGGGACAGCAAGCGAAGTTGGAAACATCGTGTCTGTTCCGTACACCAACTCGAAAGGAGACATGCCAATAGACTTTTTCTGACTCACCCTATCAGCCCATAGTGCATTTATCAACTTCTTGTGCCAGCCCTTTTTACTGATTTCCAACAATTTCTTAATGATATTGACCAAATATTTATTATATGACTCCGCCAATCCATTTCCTTGAGGATGGTATGCGGTTGAATGTCCCAAGCTAATATTGTACTTATAACAAAACTCAACCATCCTTTTTGACTTAAATGCTGCTGCATTATCTGTGATTAACTTACTTGGGCATCCAAAACGTGACAAAATATTGGTTTCAAGAAAAGAGATAATTACCGCATTCGTGGCTTGTCGAGTAGGAATTGCTTCAATCCATTTTGTGAAGTAGTCTGTGGCTGTCAATATCCATCGATGATGTCCTGATGATGCCGGATGAATTTCCCCGATGAAATCCAATCCCCACTGCTGAAAGGGTGCGCTGACTTCAATTGGTTTGAGAGGCAAAGGCTGTAGTTTTTGCTTCCTTTCGAAAATTTGGCATTCATGACAATTCTTAACAGCCTTATATACATCTGAAAATAATGAAGGCCAATAATAACCTGCCCTTAAAATCTTGTTCGTTGTGGTTTTCCAAAACAAATGGCCTCCACAGTCACCTCTATGAAAGTCTTCCACAACTCTTTTGGCTTCCTCCTCTACCAAACAATTCAATAACATTCCACCAGGATCTTTCCAATACAATGTAGAATTTAGTATGCAGAATTTTGCAGCTTTCAATTTCAATGTTCTACTTTTGTTTCTAGGCATTCCGGGAGGTGAAGAAAAATGTTGAAGTACATATAAGATGTTAGCATACCAAGGAGAAGAAAGAAATATTTCAGATACCTTAACGGATGAATTCTCCTCATCTTCATCAGACATGGCAGCAATCAAATTTATGTCTAGAACTTGCAAATTTGTTTCAGTCATTAACTTGGCGAGTCCTTGACCTTTGATCAGCTTGGTTGGTTTAATCTCGACATCATACTCTAACAACGCAGCAATCCACTTACCCCTCCAGCCTTCTGGATCTGTCTGTACTAGAATATCTTTAACTGCTGCGCTAGGAACATAAGCTAGAATATGGGAATGCAATATATACACACGGAAATCTTTCAAGGCCTTTACAAGCACAAGTGCTTGCTTCTCAATGATGTTATATTTCAATGCTCCATCTCTTATAATCTGACTAAAAAAAGCAATGGGCTTTTCAACACCTTTCCTCTTCTGCATTAATACAGCTGCCAAAGTGTGCTCAGAAGCAAATGAGAACAAAATAAAATCCTGAGTGTAGTCTGGGCTGATCAAAATAGGAGCTGAAGAAAGAGCTAACTTCACTAAATTAAATGATTTCAATGCCTCTTCGGTCCACTTTACCTGACTGTCCTATTTTAGCATGCTTGTGATTTCTCTAAGATGCCCTGCTAGATTTGGAATGAAGCGACGCAGAAAATTTAGTTTACCATTGAAGGAATGTATTTCTTTCTTGTTCCGGGGTTGTTCAATTTGCTGAATGGCTTCAACACGTGCGGGGTCAATACGGATACTGTCTTCAGATATGATGTGGCCAAGAAGTTTGCCCTCATCCATGGTGAAAGGACTCTTTTTCGGATTCAGCAAAATGCCATATTTTCTGCATTTTTGGAAAACAATTTTCAAATGATACAAATGCTCCTCATCAGAATTTGAAAACACGGTTAAGTCATCAAGATAAACAACTAAAAATACATCTTTCTCATTGGCGAAAGCCATGTCCATTGCGCGTTTAAAGGTGGCTCCTGCATTTTTCAAACCGAACGGCATCTTTGCATAATGAAATGTTCCCCATGGAGTGGTGAATGCTGTCTTGTCACAGTCATCTTCATGTACTAAAATCTAATTGTATCCTAAATAGCCGTCAAGTAGTGACATCCTTGATGCTCCAACTACTCACTACAATATATGGTCCATTTTGGGCAGCGAATAATTGTCTTTTAAGGACACCTTATTCAAATTTCTGAAGTCAATACATAAACGGATCTCACCTGTTTTCTTCCTTACCGGTACCAAGTTTGATATCCAATCTGAAAATCAGATAGGCACAATGATTCCTGACTTATACAATCTATTTACCTCTTTTTCAATTTATGGCAGCAGCTTCGGATTGATTCTTCTCAACTTTTGTCGAAAAGGCTTCTCATTTCGCTTAATAGGAATAGTATGCTGAATGATATTTGTGTCATATGTTTTTAGATCTGAGTAATCCCATGCAAAAACATCAGAAAATAAAGACAACAATTTCATATAGTCTGCTTTCACCTTTGGTAACAATGACTTTGATAGCTTTACTCGCTTGGGATTCTCAACTGTCCCAATGTTGACCTCTTCAACACCTTTTTCAGTCGGTCTTAATGTCGGTTTGCGGGCCACATCATCTTGGTCAAACAGCTCCTCTAAAGGAATCAATCCCTTAGGAATAATGTTATCTTTCAGTTGCAGCACGTCCATTTGATTTACTTGTATATTATCACTATCATCATCATGTTCAGTATCTATTGAGGTATCTTTGAACTTACCCTTATTTTGCAAAAACTGATTGATCTCCTCATCATCTTGAAAGACTTGCCAGCATCACTGATTGTCTGGAACAGTGGGACGATGTTTCACATGAATCTCAAATTTGTTGCTAGAATTCATCGGAATTTTAAATTGCTTGCTGCCTTAGCAAGTCCATCAGCAACACCATTTTGTATGCGAGGCACACATGTCAAGGTATGATCAGAAAATAACTTCAAAATATCTAAGACTGCATTTCGATATGCCCTCATACGAGGATGCTTCGCCTCAAACTCACCCTTAACTTGCTTTATCACCAACTCGGAATCACCATAGACTGCAATCTTCTTCGCTTTCAGCTTTCTAAGAATCTTAAGGCCAGCAATGAGAGCCTCATATTCTGCCTCATTATTTGAACAATCAAATGCTAGTTTATAAGAACACACTCTCACCTTGCTTGGAACTTTGTCTTGAGCGGAAAAGGGACTTCGAATCCACACACCAATACCAGCACCCTCACTACCTACTGCGCCATCAAAATCCATGGTCTAAAGACCATCATCATCTTCTTCCAAGTGTTGAAATTGTGTTAGCTCTGTTTTTTATGTTTGCTGCCCCTTATCTTCAACTGATTGCTCCATAGTAGCTGGCTTTTCTCCTCTTTCATTTTGTAGAACTTCTCTGAAATTTTCAGTGATCTCTGGTATATCTTCCGCCTGAACTAATTGACTATCTAGATCATTAAAACTATCCGCAAATAAAACAAATGACTCCAAATCTGTATGTACATAATTTACAGGATGATTGATTGGCTTCTCTTTGCTGGTTATCATGTATTTCATCTTTTGCTCTTGATATAGTTTTCTCATTTGACCGAAGACTGGAATTGTAGCATAAGAAAAGTCTAACTGTAGAGTACCCTTCAACTTAGCCCCCTAAGATCTTGAAAGTAGCATACCAAACCGTGGAGGAATGTCCGCCACAACCACATCCATCAAGACATTCTTCGCTTGGTCTAAGCTAACAACCAAATCTTTGATGAGCCTGATACATCTTACACGGCTAGAATCAAATGAATACAAATCATGATATTTCCTTCTAATGTCTAACCCAGCTTCTCCATGATCGCCTTTGGCATCAAATTGTGCGAAGCACCCGAATCAAACATAGCATTGTGCAAAACATATTCATGCAATCTCAAACTGATATAAAAGGGAGGAACATCACAATCAAGGGACTCACCATCCAATGCTGGCCCAAATAACAATTCTGGCTGATCATCTTCAACGTTCACCGAGTCAAACATGGGATAAAAATTTAGAATTTTAGAGACTTGACCTCGGTAGCTGCTGTTTTTCATGATTTCAGTCAAAGGAATAGATACTTTTAATTTGGAAATTTCATTTTCCAAACTAAATGCTGAAACTTTGTCGACTTCTTTGACCGGAACTTCTCTCCTATCTTTGATTATATTTTCCTGATTTGTCCTTTCTGCTACTGATATCTTGCTAGTTGTGGAATCAATTGTCTCCTTTCCTTTCTTCTGTGGTTTTGGTGAATCCATCTTTGGTGTTGTAGCTTCTTTTCTTTTCTGAATCGGATTGATAGGCACATCTTGGTTTCTCAATGAATACTGCTTCTGTTGAGTGGACAACGCATTCAAATATCTTCTTTGGTAATCATCTAAATCTGCATCATTAGCTAAGATAAAATCTTCATCTTGTTGGGCGCCTGAAATTTCTCCATACTCTTCTTCTTCAGTGATGTAAATGGGCAGATCATCAGGAGTAAAGAAGTGATTTTGGTCCCCTACTACATTAGCATCTTCATCTGAATCTTGACTCACAAAATTCTGCAAAAGAGGAGTCTTGATCGGTTGCTAGGCTACCGGCTCTTGTACTCTTGGTTCACGCTGCTTAATTCTGAACTGAGGTTGTTGCTGGCCATGGTAATTTGGATTATGAATTTGCGGTTCTGATTTGTCAAGGTTTATTCTTTTGAACATTTTTTCCATCTCACGAAGCCAAGGCGGTTCTGATGTAGATTCTTCCTTTATAGTCACTCTTTTCTCTGCCTTCAACCATGCTCTCTTGTCATTCAGATTCGCCTCAACATTAACAACAATCTTTTTCATATCTTCTAAAGTAGGCGGATCTCTATCCCGTAATGAATAAGCCATCTCCGGATCAAAACCATCCGGGAATTTGAGAAGAGCTGATTTTCTAGATGGTCTTAAATCATCTGGAATAGCATTATAAACTGTATTGAACCTGATAATGTAGTCTTGGATAGACTCACCATGATTGCGTTTGATATTATTGTACTCAGAATTGATCTAAAGCGGATCCTTTCTGAGTTCCTAACGATCTAGAAACTGTCTCTGAAGTTCAGCCAACGTAGGTATACTTCTGGCTCCCAAGCCTCTGAACCATTTTCTTACCTCTCCTCCGAATGTTTGCACAAACAACTACATAGTTACATCCTCCTCATCAATCTCATATAAATCACAAAAATTTGCCATTTTGTCTATGTGTTGTTGAGCGGACACACTTTGAGGAGTGCCATCAAATAAAGGAATCTTACTCTGATAATCCGCGGGCATATCATGCAAATCTTGAGGAAGAGCGAGAGGAGCAAACCAAGCAGCCATTGCTCTAGGAGGATTTGTTCTGGGAGTAGTTGGTGGAGTAGATGTAACTGAAGTATGAGGAGTATGAGGAGGTGTATGCGAAGGAGAAGCGATGTGGGATGAAGGAGGGGAATTAGCTACAGATTCTGAATAAGTAATTATAGGTTGCACAGGAATGGTGGGAATGAAAGGCAGTTCGGTGAGATTTTTCGAAGCGGAAGCCGTGACAGCAGATCCAATATTTGCAGATGCAGCTTCTAGGAAATCAGCAAGATTTGCAGCCTGAATGTCACTTTGAAGGTGCCTCAAGATAAAATTTTCATCCAGGCTTAATATATGGCTCATAGTGAAATCTGTCTAACTGCTGGCGTTTACTCCATTCCTCCCCTACATTTGGTATCCCAGTGGCCTGAGCAATAATCTCGGGTGACAAGGTGAAATTCAGTCCGGCAAGGTTTACATGACCATCCTGCAAATGTAGAACAAATAAACGGACTAGTTCCCGATGATACTGGATTTGTGAGATCCGCTCACAGTATTCAAAACATGATTGATACCGAAAACAGTCCATTGCAAGTGGACAAGCTTGCAATTGAGCCAAAGAAGTAGGCTCCTCCCTGACATGTCGACCACCTTTGCCACCTTTGTGATACCTCCTTGGCACACTTACCTCTGGTGTAGAATCACTATCATAATCCTTCTCATAAGTTGACTCGGTCTCTGACATGTTCTTTAAAAACAAGGTAGCTCGAATATATATATGCTGATATACAATTGTGTGCAAAATTGACTGTAGACTTTTTCTTTTTCTCAAAATGCTGTGACCAAGGGGACACAAATATACAAGGGAATTGTTAGGAAAGGGGAAACATTAGGGAAATGGGGACAATGGAAATAAAAGAAGGAATTTAGGGAAGGGAAGGGACATGAAAATCTTTAAGTTTTAGGGTTTGGGATGAGGTAGGGTAGGAAAAATATGTTTGTAGTAGAAGGGAGGGGTTAGGATTGGAGGGAGAATAGTATAGGGTTTTATGAGGAATTATTTGGGAAAATATTGGTGAATATAGGTTGTGGGAAACACAGGAAATGGGAAAACCTTGGCAACATTTATGTTTGAAAACCCTACAACAATCTTGGCATTTAAATCCTCACAACAAACTAATGGAAAATGAGGGTTTTTACACTTGGTTTTTCATGGCAAATATAGCATAATTTCTTTACATAAATCTTTCAAAACCAAGAACGAGCCGTGGATAAAAGCCTACCTGTGATTTGATGCATGAGAAGAGGTGTTTGAGTGTGTTTCAGGCAAAGTTCTGGGCATAAACTCCAATGCGTAGTGCGCCTCACCCAACGCGCCGCGTGCTCCTGATGCGCCTCACCCGTGTAAAATTGCAGTGAAAATTGTGGCCTGATGCGTAGCACGCCACTGGTGCATAGCGCGCCCAACCTGATGCGTAGCGCGCCCTGGAAACGGCCCGATTTGCCCACAACTCACAAAATCGCCTTAGAATAATGCTCTTTGCTCTTGGAATGTGGAATGGGTTGCAAATGAGGAGAAATATTTTCATGTAGACTCCTTGTTGATTTTTGCTTTACCCAAAACCCATTATCTTATGTTTGGTTGTTAACACTTTTTGAAAATTAATAGGCTTTGACCTTTTTGGTTTCCCCTTTAAAATTGGTTGAAATAATGATTTTCACTGATAATTTTTTGCAGGGATAGCTCTGATATGATCTGGCAAAGGAGACCAAGGCTGCACTTGAACGATTGAAGAACTGAAAATTTCGACAATTTTTTCAAAAGTAAGATGACGACTTGTCTTCAAAACAGAGTTTTGAAGAGAAGTCCTAATTCAGCTGTAAAATGATGAAAATTATTGAAGTGATGATCTATCAAAGACATCCCTCTGGACTGCTGGTCTTCTAAGACTTTCAAGACAAAATTGACTCAACCCTAGACCTAAGACCCCAAAATTTAAAACATGATTGTAAATGACCTTTGAAGACTTATTTTAATAAACAGGCCTGAACCAGCAGTGCCAAGCACGAGGGAAATGAGTGACACAACCCACTCCATCAGAGTTATGGCATGCCTAACGAAATACAACTGATCAAAACCGATGGGACACCTAATCATGAAATGCAAAAGAGCTTTGATCTCTGATGGAGGGATAACTAGACCGACTCTAACACAAGACACCCTTATGTTGCCTCCAATTCTCAAATTAGAATTCCGTTCAAAGGAGATTTGGATAAAGGTCAAAGAAAGATATGTGTCCTATTTGGATTGTAACTCTATCAGGTGTCTCATAATTTCTTATTTGGATTAGAACTCTATCAGACACTTATGGGATATGTGTCTCATTATGAGCTATGTGGTTGTAACTATCTGATATTTTTGTGGATCTTCATTAAATAGAGTAGCTTCTTATGTTTTTGTATAAATAGGAGAGACTTCTCCTTTGAAAGGCATGTGTAAAGTTGGAGAAATGCTCATGTTCTTAATAGAGAATTTGGAGCTTATACTTGGAGATTTGAAGATTTAGTTTTTCTTGCATATGGAGCTTTTTCACTTTCCATCCTCATACACCATTAGAATGACCATCTAATGATTGTGAGATTTAATTTCTCTTATAGATTAAAGTTTATTTGCTTTTTTAGTATTAGTTTTAGAATGATTGTGTAATCTTTGCTTTTCTAAAAACATTTCAATAGGGAAGATTTATGTATTTTCTAATTGGATTAAGTTTGAGGCAAGGGCTCATAGTTATTTAATTTCATTTCATGTTCTATTATCTACTTTCTTAGATCATACTATCAATTCATTGTATAATTGAATAGAGGATCAGGCCAAGAAGGTGACTTCAAATTGAGTGATTGAATGTTCAACCTATGCAATCATTGATCTTTACTTTTTCGTGCTTTTATATTTGATTTTAAGATCCTCATTTAATTGCATCAACTAATATTCCTAAAGATCATTTTAAGAAATTGATTTAATCATATTTCAAGATTGAATGATTGGATATTTAATACATGCAATTGTTGAGTTATATTTTGCACACTTTACTTGCTTTTCTAGGACATTAGAAGTTAAAGTATAAATAGTTGCTTACACATCATCTCAAGAAGGTAACGATTGATAATTAAATGCTGGAGTAACTAAGAATACATTAGTTAATTTTGATTTCATAGGTTATTTGAATTTCATTTTCATTATTTGATTTCATAGATTAGATGAAGTGATTTTCATTATTTTGTAGTTATATTGATCTAAACTGAAAGACAATTTCTAACGCATATAATGTACGCATGCTTCACAAGTTTATGAAACCCTTGGGTTGACAAATTAAATGATAGGCAATCACTTTTCCCCAACAGTATCCAAGAAGGATCTAGAGCGTCCATAATTTTGAATGCAAAAGTGTAGACTTGGAAGGGGACTCAAAACTCAACTATGATCAATTAAGGAAGCAACAACCTTCCATGAACGATTGGAGGTTGGAGTCCATTGTCATAAATGAAAAGGGTGGCTTCCCTCATCCCTAATTTGGAACTCAAACACACAAGGAGCAGGAAGGACGGGTGCAACAAGATATCCAGATATGTGGAGCATCCTCCAGGGGGATATGAAAAGACAAACTTCACTTCCTGAATGATGCATATAGGAATAATGTGGGAGGATCAAGGATCTTTAATGATGGCAATTCAAGCCATCAATCCACCTTGCCACAAAATGAATAATCAGGAAGGATCCATCCATCATGGCACTTAAAAAGTGCCTCAGAGGTGTGGAAACCCCTTGATCAAATTAACCATCAATGGAGAATGAAACCTAGAGCCAAGTACGACGAATGAGGTTAATGTGTTAATTCCATGACAAGGAGATAGGTAAGATGCACGCCTCACTATCTCTAACTGTCTGCACAGATTCCTAAACTTGTGTTTTCATTCTATGGAACTCTACTCGCATTCTCTCTCTATCTAATGTGTTAATTCCATGACAAAGAGATAGGTAAGATGCATGCCTCACTATCTCCAATTGTCTACACAAATTCCTAAACTTATTTTTTCAGTTTATGGAACTCTACTCGCATTCTCTCTCTCTCACTCTCTCATAATGTTGATAATATTTGTCCACATTAGGGCCTCTCTCTCTACAATGGAGGATCCTCTCTAGGTTTCTTTAGTGCATTAGTAAAAGATTGAGTCTTCCTCCATGTTTGACCGAGGTTATTTTTGTGATAGCTTTCATGGAGGATCCTATCTAGGTTTCTTATGTATGATTGATTCTTCCTCTTCCCCCAAGCATCCACCACATCTATGTGGTCCTTGGAAGAATCCCTTCCTTACTCCTACATGAAATATAATTCTGTTATTCGTTGCCAACAAACGGGACGTTGCTACTTCTAGATAGGGTTTTGGGAACGATACCTTCTTCTTGGGGTTGGGTACGAGTTTTGGGATCTATACCTTCTCCTTGGGGTTGTGGAGGAGCTTTAGAGCTATACCTTCTACTTGGGCTTGTCATTCAACATGACCCATCCTTAATCGAAGTGTTGGGTCTCCTTCCTTTTTTGGGGATATTATCCTTTTTCTTTAGCGTTCCAACCAATTATGTATTATCCACTTTTCAAAACTCACTTTTCACTCTTCGAGTTCAATGACGTTCATGATTTCAATTTCAAAGATATTAAGCATTCCTCCAACACTTTTTATCTTAGGTTTTTAACCCAAAAAGTTAAGCCTTCCCCTTCCAAAATTGGCCAGTAGTCTTTTTGTTTCAGAATCCAACCCCTCACACTTACAAACTACTGGAATAAAGAAGCCAAATTACAAGGGCATATTTTTAATAATTAAAAAAAATGTCTTTTGCAATAATAAGATAACAAATTAAAAATATATATCAAACTGTCAATGGAATCAAATTTGAAATCGGTTGCAAAGTCTTAAATGGTTGGAAGGTTGCTGGAAATTGTTGGCTGCAAATAGTTGAAAAGGACCTCAAAGCTGCCAATTGTATTTAATACTGCCAACTATGTCTTGCAAATATGGAATTGCTGATTTAGTGGCAAGTAAATTGGGATGTGCTTGTCACATTAGTCCACAAAATTTGGAGTAAATTTTTACCTGTTGATTTCTCCTGAAATGCTCTATCATCTATGGATTTGGATGATTAAATAGTTGCTTGAAAATATGGGAATGATCTAATTGTTAAACTATTTCCTAGAAACATTTATCACATCAATTTCTAGACTTGTCACCTAAATTGTTGCCACAACTCTTGCTTTATATATGTTCCCAAAAGTATACTGCAACAATCTCTATTTGGTAGATAAATTTGAACTTATTATACTAGCTCGCAGAGGTTATGTAATAGCAAAATAATGTGTGATTTGTTGACAAATATCCTCACTTTGGAATGCTCTATCTGTCGATATTCTTCCTTGTATTCTTTGTTGACCATTCATGTCACCATAGTGACCAAGGTCTATTTGAACAAAAGTGATCACTACTTGCTCAACAATTCCAAATTCTATAGCATTGCGATATAAACATTTTGATCTTTGCACAACAAGTTATGTTGCCATCATGCTTTTCCCTGATCCTACTAATTCACCACTTTGTATCAACAAGCTTCAAGATGTCCTCTAGATGGATCATATGTATACCCAAACAATGAAGAAGGTAGAATACCGTGGATGAACAAGGTCACAGTGAAGGGAAACAACAATTTGGGCATGGAAAACACTAAAATCCAGCATTATTGTGAATTTCTTCTTCTCATCTATCCACAGGAGAATATTTGATATTTTTTTTTATTTTTTTTTTTACAATAATTTTGTAAGCCTTGGATGGCTGGTTAAATTTTTGAATCTTTATAATAGGCACATCACATGAAATCAGAGATGGAAATTTTGGTTTTTACAATCCTCTTCTTGTAATATGTTACGGCTTGCCTCCCTAAACCTGAATAAATCCATGAACAAACGGAGAACCAGAGACCAACTCTTCGTATCCTAAGATATATCTTAACACTTGGAGTTTCCTACAATTCTTTCTAGACTCCATGGCTCTTATACCCTACAGCATTTTCCTTATATCCAACAAAACAAGACCCTTACAACAATCTAATATATTTTTAACATGAAATCGAGGGTTTTGAAATAAAGAGATGTAGAATAGAGGAGGACAATCGTGCATGTGTCTCCTCCATCTTAGATTCTTTCATTTACCTCACATTCAATAACCTAACAATAGTGCATTCGTGTGAACTAGACGTTATCTCCTTGATCTTGCAGCGTTGAACGTTTGAACACCTGGAGGATCAATCTTTGGTAGTCATGTTGATTAAAATTGAACAATGACACGGTATTGAAAATAGAAAAAAGGTTGTCTATACATTTTCCTTAGTGATTGTCAAACTACATGTGCCTTTCCTTTGACACAAATTGGGTGTCCTTGAAAATTTTTAGACAACTAGAGTCATACATTTTGAATGGTCCTCCTAGTTTGGCGCTAGAACATAGACAACTAGAGTCACACACTTTTTGTTTGACAATGAAATCCCACTGCTGGGACATAGATAACCAAACCAAGGTCTGTTAGGTGAGAGTGAAAAAGTAGACTATAACTGAGTAAAAAGAAATTAAGTTGACAACGTGAATTAATTTTTAAGACAAGCTTGTAATTTAGGAAATTGGTGTTGTAATTGGTTTGAATCCATGATCAATCCATCAATGGCATCTCTGTGTTCATATATATTTCTAGAACAGAAGAATGGAACACTAATATCGATCTGTGAATTGAATGGCACTTGCAAACAAACAAGAACAAGATTAATGGCAATCCGTGAATGGAATGGTTAATAGCAATCTGTGAGTGAATGGAATGGCATTTGTTTACAAACATTAAAAAATATTATTAATAGCAATCTACGATTAGAATAATGGAATTTGCTAACAAACATTACTAATATCAGTTTTAGTTTGGAAATAGTTGCAGATAATTTCTTTATCAATTTCAGTGTGGAGGCCAACTCTAATTACAAATAGTTTCAGTTGGTTTGATGGTTGCAACTTACCTGGAATGCCAAACCCCTTCAAATTCTGATTCACAAATCGCTAAGAAATGGGGGATTCCATGTAGGTTTTAACCCCGTACAGAAATTACCTGCATCCGAATTCTAAAACACAGAAAATAAAAAATGCGAGAGTATAACACATAAAACACATATACACAAAGATTTTCCCCTGGATCCCAAAACCGAGACTACCAGCCTTATTTTTTATTATGTTCCTTTCAATGTTACAATACATATTTATACATGCCAAAGCATCCAATACCATGGACCAAAAACCATCGTGTCCAAAACCATGTGTGAAAATCATGCACAAAACCATAGGTAGGCTCGCCCAACCTAATATAGGGTCCAAAAAAAAAAAATTCTGAGGCGCTACCCTGGACCCCATAGAGTGGGGTTACCTGCACCCATCAAACCCCCTATGACCCCTGCCCTCCTCCACCCACTACGCAATTGGAACAACGAAGGGGGGGCTCCGCCCCCCTTCTAACCCCCTGGTTAACTACATGGGCTAGTCGTGGAAAGAATATAACATAACCCAACATTTCGCACAAAATGTATACCCTGGCACTGGTTGCAATGAGTTGCCAAGAAATGGAGGGTTACACACAAAATGTACACCCTAGTCCCTATGAGGCTTATTTCTCTTTGGCTTACTCTCCGTTTAAGGCACTTCACCTGCTACTAGTCAAGGTCTGAGCCATTTTTTGGCCTCCTCCAAGGCTTCGGCCCCCCACAAACTCTTGCGCAAGTCCTAAGGCCTTTTGGCTTCCTACAGTGGACAAATATGAGGTTGTTAGGCCTCTTTCTAGGGCTTCGGCCCACCCATTTTTACTCAAAACAAAATACACCTTAGGCATAATTTCAATGCTCTTATTTCCGTCTATAAACAAATCATTCTAGAGCCCAAAAAAGAAACACAACTTTGGCCTTACTTCTGGACAGACTTCAGCCTCTTCACATGCGCAAAACAGACTTCCTTTTGTCCTCTTCAAGCTCGACTTCTCCTTGAGATTTTGTTGCTCCTTCCTTAGGCTAATGTCCTTCACAAGAATGGATTTCCATATTTTACCTCCTTTTAGACTTCGTGGATGCCCTCTAACTAGCCCTCAGCCCTGGTGGAAAGAGTTGGTTTTGTGAATTGAGAAATTCGAGGACTGAAAATAGAAAATTTATATACCATGAACACTGATTTGAAAACAGGGAGCCATTCACCATTGCCCTCCATTTTGAAAACCAAAAATCAAGGTGATTAGGACTAAATCGAACCTTCCAAACCACCTCCCAAGAATGATGTTTTATAAAAATTTCGCCCCTCTAAAATGTAAAACCCCTTAAATTTCGCTCTTATGCTAAAATTCACCCCTAAAATTTACCATGCGGTGAATGCACAGAGAGTTGTTGAGGTGGATCCTCAAACCAGATCAACTTGTGATCCATTGAGTTTGTGGAGTAGTCAATGAGTTCCTCATACATCTCAATGGGGTTGCCGCAAACTGTCGCAAAAGAGTTTCAATGTTGTGCAGTTGTCGTGTGTTATCAAAGTCACTGACCCGAATAGTTGCCTCGTCCTCCGTCTTCCCCGACATATTTGTTACTTTCCCTGTTGCGTGTTGCCTCTATTCGCGAAAAAAAGAGGCCATAGACCTTAATAGTGCCCTAGAGAGTAGTAAACCCTTGCGAAGTTGCAGAACTTTAATGCCCTATATATTTAAAGGATTTAATGAATGATCCAAAATCTAAAAATAATTAGCAAAAATGAAAATTTAACTTTCATAAAATACATGTAATTTTTTTAAGATAATAATAAAAAATGAAAATAAAAATATCAATTTTTAATTTAGAATTATTATTAAAAATATTCCCTATAAATCATATAAATCAGATGCCTGCAATTAACTATTATTAATAATTAAATTAAAATTTTGAACACACTATTAAAAAATTAAAGAATGGGTGAACAAAATCCATAGGAAAACAAAAGCCGGAGCCAAATCTAGTTTTAAAACGTGCCAAACAATTTATTGAAGGGGCGTTCCGCTGATGCCACACATTAATTCAGAGAAATGGAACACTTCGAGACACTTACACAATATGCAATTCTATTGATTCGATTTCCATCATTCCAGCCATATAAAAGATTAATCGAATTAAATAATCAGGACAAGAACGTAACATGGGTGAGCGGAAGGTGCGAAAAAATCCATGATTTTCGGATTAGAAATAATCAAATCTCAATATCTTTCATTATATTCATTGACGCCCAAATGGTATTATGTAATATCCCAGCGCACTCAACTGTTACTTTCGAATTGAAATGTGTAGTTATCCTGTATATCAATTCTTTATTATAATAATAAAGGGTCTTCTTGCAATTCTCTCAAATCAACTTTCCAGTAGTTTCTTCTGAAATAAATCGGCTGCTTGTTTTATTGTCAGAATCTCTCCACAAAACCTCAGACGTAACACGAAGAAAATTAATCTTTTCTTAGAGTCCAATATTTTTTTAGATATGTGGCTATCCTCGCAAAATTTCATTGAATCAGATTAACCAAATCAAATAATGTGTTGCCAGATTTTAGAATTTTACCATTTATAATGATAATAAGATGTTTTTTTAATTAATTATATTATTAAAATTTTAATCTATTTTTAAAACCAAACATCAATTAAAATAAACTAAAATTTTAATGATGTAATTAATTTAAAAACATCTCATTATAGAATAACATATTCTTTTAATGATAAGAAATTTGGATATGAAGTTTTGGTGGTTTGATTTACCATCGAAAAACGTACAACAACAACCACAAAAACGACTATTCATCAAAAACATGGGCTGGAAAATCGCTAGAAATCAAAGGTCATAGGGTGAAAAGCGAGAGCCTTCACTAAACACATTCTTTCTTGAGATTAGAAACCAAGTTTGCATGGCTGAACACATAGCTTTATGTATAAGCTCATAGGGATGCTTGTGGGTACTCGGGTCGATGGGCATGGTGGGAACTTGAAGTTCACCCGTGATCACGGTTCAACAATGGTTGTGAGCAGTCTTTGTGCTTATTTTCTTCACTGGGAGAACTGTGTGGTGTTCTGATGGGCTTTGACTAGCATGTAGCACCAGTAGTTGTATTAGGGCTTGTATCTTATGCCAATTTTTTATCATTGGAACATTTTTTGAAACAATATCTGATTAATGTGCATTGTGAGGATAGGAAGTACGGCTCTCATGCAACTTTCCTAAGGTAAAGTAACCAAGCTGCATATGAATGGAATCACTGTAATACCATCTGAATAATATGTTGATTTTCTGTGTAGCCTGCATATAGTCTTGAGATTTTATGCTTTATTTGAATAATTTTTTAAATGAGGATTTTATGAATCAGAAAATTACTTGTAATTTCAATCTTTAGAATAAATATTTTACATATTCATTATTCTTTATAATTTTATATATCTATTATTGTCTATAATATCAAGACTTTTTCTCTCATATATATATATATAATATCTTAAAGAATATCAATTTATTTAGGTTTAATATTAAAAAATAAAATCCTATATATATTTCTTTAATGATACTTAAGTTTATTAAGTTTTTAACAGTGAAAAATGTAAAATCAAAATTTCATATTTTGTATCTAAAATTTAAATGAAAAGATAATTGTAATATATTTTTTTATTTATATTTTAAATAAACTATTTGAGTAATTTTGAAAAATCTAAATTCGTTAGAAATATTTTTTTTGTAGAAGCTTATTGTAAATTATAAGCGTGTATTGAATAAATTTTCTGTAAAAAGTTTTAAATTTTGACTATGCTAATAAATTGAAATTATTTACTAATATAGTATTGAAAGTGTAAGTGCACGCAATTTACAATTCTTTTAGGTTTTAATAATCTAGTTTTTTCAATTTTGTGGCGTGAGATCATGTTATTCAATTTTGACACAAATGGCAAAGGAAACTTAAAAAATAGAAACATGATTGCTAATCTTTTATTACTAAAGGTACTTACGATATCATGTAAAAGGAAGAAAGTTAGCTAATCAAATTTCTTCATGAATATACAACCTTTGTTTATGGGAAGCCAGTATATCTTAAAAAAAATAAAAGATGTTATTATAAAATATCTATGTTATTTTTTCTTTAAAACATAATGTGTATGTTTGTGTTAGGCTTCTAGAATTGTCTCTCCACTTCTAACCACATCCTCCACGCTCAGGATAGGGCCTCCCTTGTCTCCTTTACCAATGGTTATGCTCAGTCTTCAACAAAGTCATGATAACGGCCATAACAAAAAGGATTTGCCCAATACTCAAATTATTTATATTCTTCAAGTTGTCCTCTACAAAGGTCAATATCCTCCTACTTTGTATGCACCATGGGGGCTTCGCTCAATGAACCTCTGTCATATCATGTGTGATTATGGCATACTAAACAATACTCTTAATTTGACTACATATTGGAAAATACCTCTGAAAATCACATTATTGAACCCCCTACCAATACGAACCCAATACAACTTCCCAATTTATAAAGGCCCTACTTTCACTAGATGTTGTAGGTATCTATTTTTTCATTAACATTTTTTACAGTCCTTTATATTTTTTCATCAACTTTGCACTCCATTATGTATACCTGCCAATATAAAAACCATTTAATCTCTATTATATGCTTAATATGTTATGTCATTTTTTCCTCAATATATATCCCGTAATATGAACCCATGCGATATGGTATTTCTCCCAGTGAATCCCCCATCGCCTGCACCCAACATCCCCTCGTCGAATTATAGAGCACGCTCGATCAACATAACTGTGTCACGACATGCAAAATAAAGACTTTGCAAACTAATGGTTTCAGTCACAATAACAAGTGCACATAACAACCACAACTCAGAAATTGATCATCCACCAATAGAAAATGCTACAGGCCTTTGGTCAAATTAATTCTAGATTGAAATAAAATATATTTATAATTTAAACACATAGTTAACAATAGATAAATAACACAGAGCTATCAAATGAATACTCTACAGATTTCTTTTATTTTTCTCACAGGTACAAGTTCGAGGTAGGAGAAGAAGCTACCCTCCTCTTAATCAATGAGCACATCCTTGGCAACTGTTTCACTTCCTTTTCTCTCTAATTGAGGGAAGCCGAAAAAACACAAGAAAAATGACTTCTTTTCCGAGACTCTACAACTTATTCAAATCTTGTATTTACATTATTTACAATCTCACTGAAGGAGACAAAATTGACTTTTCCAGCCCAACATGTGGCCAATCCACCACATTATGAAGCCCAATTCATTTCCACCATGAAATTGGTCTAATTCTCTTACATAAAACTCCCCAGGAAGGAGAACTCATGATATCCTTATTAGAAGGTCCTCTACAAAGCAACCTGACTTCTATAGAGTTGCAATACTCATCCATGTAGAAGCCTCCATCAGATGGTCCATCCACTTCTTTAAAAACTCTAGATACTATTTTCCCCTTGTGTTCTTTGCCACTTTGGTGCACAAGACTCTCAACCTCTGTATCCTCTGGCATATGCATTTGCTTTATCCAATGTTGTTCACTAACCTCCCTACCACTCCCACTTGTTTTAGTGGCACCCTTATCATCAGCTTGATAGGGATATGAATCAATCATATTAAAGATAGGTGAAATACTTAGGCCCATAGGTAGCTCTAGTTCATAGGCATTTGCAGAAATCTTTGAGTATCTGGAAAGGTCCTATTTTTGTCATTTTGAGCTTGTTCTACTCCCCTCTCGGGAAATTCTCTTTTTAGAAATGTGTTAATAGCATGTCCACTACTTCAAAGTTTAACTCTCTCCTTCCTGAACTTTCTCTTTGTTTGTATTTATGGTTGCCTTCCTATAGCATTTTTTTATTTCCTCATGGAAATTACTCATCACTGCTACAAAATCCTCCCCATCAGCACTCCTCTACTCAATTTTTTTAAATCTCTCAGCTCACAAACTCCTCTAGGTTGAATTCCATACAATATATGAAACAGTCTCTTCCCAGTAATCCTATTTGGCTAATAATTATATGCAAACTCATCTTAAGCTAACACTCGATCCCACTACTTGGCGTGATCTCTCACAAGACTACTCAATAGGTTTCTGAGACTCCTATTCAGAACAATAGTTCTCATTTTTTGCCAGAAGTAGAAGTGTTCTAGGTTCCATAGTGTCTTGTCCACACCAAAATGTTGTGCCAATCCTCCATTGTGCTTTTCCTGCATCAAATTCTCCCTCATCAAACAACGGGGAATACATAATTGAGTGTTTTTGAGACCAAAACCATTTTGCAACATAACTATGTCCATGGGCTTCTATCTTTG
The DNA here is from genome assembly GCA_031772625.1 of Pinus tabuliformis. NCBI lineage: Eukaryota > Viridiplantae > Streptophyta > Pinopsida > Pinales > Pinaceae > Pinus > Pinus tabuliformis. Next base: position 639,817,609 of record CM062813.1, on the reverse strand, counting down.
CTCATGAGGTTCTTGTATGCTTCAAAGGCCTCTATGAAGTCAGCATCATCCTTTTACAAGTCCCTCAAATAGTTAAAGCCAAAAATTTTCACATGGAACTCTTGCATGATCAAGTTCCTTCTACTCAACGCATCGGTTGCATTGTTTTCTTGTCCACTCACATGTTTAAGAACAAAGGTGAAATTGATTGGAATTCCACCAACTTGGAATGTTTATGGTTCAACTTATTCCACTGCATTATATAGTATAATGAAAAGTTGTCAGAGACCAAAACAAAATCCCTATTCATTAAGGAGTGCCTCCAATTCTTCAATGGTTGAACCACCACATATAATTCCTTGTCATAGGAGGAGTATTTCTTTTCTGACTCATTCAACTTCTCGTTGAAATATGCAATAGGTCTGCCTTCTTGACTCTATATAACTCTAATGGTTGTGCCACTAGCATCACATCTCACTTCGAAATGTTAATTGAAGTCAGGTAGCTTCAACATCAGCTTCTCAATGATTCTTTTCTTGAAGAGGTGAAATATTTTCTTTATTGTTGTTGTCCAACAAAATGGTTGTCTATGCTTCTTGATTGTCTCAATGATGGATGAACAAATACCACTGAAATTCTTGATGAACTTTTGATAAAAGTCGACTAGCCCATGAAAACTCCTAACCTCAAAAATTCTCTTGGGTGAAGGCCAACTCACAATTTCCTCTATTTTTTCTACATCTATTTTCATCCCATCCTTTGAAATGACAAACCCTAAGTATACCAACTCAAACTTCATGCAAGTACACTTCGTCGGGTTAATCAATAGTTTCTCTTGTTGCAACCTACCTAGAACATACCTTACATGCCTAAGGTGCTCTTACTTTGTCTGATAGAAAATCAAAATATCATATAAATAAACAACAAAAATCATACCAACAAACTCCTTCAAGACCTCGTTCATCAACCGCATGAAGATTCTTGGTGCATTTGTCAGTCTAAATGGTATGACCAACCATTCATATAGTCCACTTTTGGTCTTTAAAGTTGTATTCCATTCGTCTCTTTGTTAGATCTAGATCTGGTGGTAACAACTCTTCAAATCAACCTTTAAAAATTAGGCTACCCCACTCAAATATTCCATCATGTCATCGATCCGTGGTAATGGAAATATGTACCTGATTGTAATATTATTAATCGCCCTACAATCTATGCACATCCTCTATTCTCCATCTTTGTTTGGACTAAGCAATGTCAGGACAATGAACAGACACAAGCTTTCCCTTATCAATCATTTTTCCAACACTCCTTGTAGATGCTTCCTTATCTATTCATTCTCCTCGTGTGTCATTTGGTAAGCAAATTTGATTGGAAGGCTTTCACCTCGTATCAGGTCTATGTGATGGCTGATACTTCTCTTAGCTGGCAACTCAATTGGAAATTCATTGACCATGATATTACTAAACTTATGCAACATCTCTTGAATCTCAACAAGTAAATCTATAATTTCAGTGTGCAGAAGTATTAACTTTGGCTTGCAGACCACTGCAAAATTGTCGTCTTCTTTCTCATTTTTCTACAGAAATTCCTTTCCTCCCAACAACAATTCTTTTGAGCTACTTGTCCTAGATGTACTTTCTTCCTTCAATGGTACAACAGTGTGCTTGATTCCAACCTTTTCAATCTTATAGGTGTTTCTCTCTTCATCATGCATTGCACTCCTATCAAACAACCAAGGTCATCCCAAAATAAGGTGGCAGACATCCATTGGCATAATGCCACAAACTATCTTATCCTACTATCAACCTCTCTAGAACTCCATTTCACTCTGCCCACTTACCAACGAATAGTGACCTTTCTGCAACCATGATACTTTATATGGTGTTAGATACTTCAGCCTTTTTCAATCCAAATTTTTCCACCATTTCTATGGAAACTATATTTTTAGTGCTTCCACTATCAATCACCACTTTTCAAATGTCACAAACTATCTTATCCTAATATCAACCTATCTGTAACTCCATTTCTCTCTACTCACTTACCAACAATTAGTGACCTTTCTGAAACCATGATACTTTATATGGTGTTAGATGCTCCAGCCTTTTCAATCCAAGTTTTTCCACCATTTCTGTGGAAACTATATTTTTAGTGCTTCCACTATCAATCACCATTTTGCAACACTTTCTTTTAGCCTTACAAACAATCCTAAACAAGGCTTTCCTTTGTGGACTTTCAAAAATCTCCTTGGGTAGTTCCAACAAGACCTTATTCATCATAAAAGATTATCCCATTTCTGGTGAATTTTCTGCCATGGGTTCTTGTACCTCTTCTCCCTCTATCTAAGATATATATACATATCTTTGTCCTCCCTTCTCATTCTCAAAAAACTCAAAGGATTTGTGACCCAGTCATCCACATTTACAGTATTGCTAGATAGTCTCTCTACCTCTTCCTCTACCTCTGCCTCCCTGCTAAGGTCTTTTGCCTCTAGAATCACCTTCTTTCTCTTGTTGCCCTTACTTATTTGGGTTACCTATATCATTATTTTTGGCTGGAGCCTTCCATATTTCAGTTGTTTGTCCCTTTTCTCTATAAAAACCACAACCTTTGCTTGAATTTTGCTTCCTCATTATCTTCTCTTTCACCTTCAAGGGAAACTGGTATGCTTCTTCCATGGTCCGAGGATAAAGCATGTTGATTTCACCTTGAATCTTGATCTTCAAGCTATTTATCTACATTGTTGTCTTCTCCAGGGTGTCTTCTACATCACCTACCATCAAATTCATCCTGTAAAACTCGTTAGTGCATTCTCTAACTATTAGCAGCCTTTGCTTGAGGTTATGAACCTATCAGTAGAGGAATAGTTGATAATCTTCTTGTAGGAGCTTCTCCTTATCTTGGCTATCATATTATCCCAACCTTTAATCAATGGTTTCCCCCTTTTCTCTCCTTCATCCTGCACATTCTCCCACCACAATGGGGCATGGCATTTCAACCTAGTTATAACAAATTTTACCTACTTATCTTCTTCAATCTTCTCATATTTGAAATTCCTGTCTAATTCATTAATCTAATCCATCGAATTCTAGGCTACCAGACTGCCATCATAGGTGGACAAATTAGGTTTTTGTCTAGAGGTTGAGCTTAGCACCAGCCTCAATAATCTAAATTCTAGAGCTTCATCCCCAAGTGTTTCTTTTTTTGTAGTATCTTCTTCCTTTGATCTGCTCTCATCTATAGCCTCAGGGTCTCACTATCTTTTGGTCTCCATGGACTCTAAAAGAGCTTACAGCATTTGTATCTCTTCTTGGAGTCCTGCATTAGCTATAGGTCTCCCTCCACAACCTCACTCTCTTCTTGCTCGCATTACCATATTTCTTTTTAGTAGACAACACCACCAACACCAAATCTAGATCTGTCACAAACGTATCTCTACCTAAAACCTACTATGATACCAAAATTGATGGCAATGAGGAAGTCGAGAAAAATTGGGTTCCACACTATGTAGAAATACATTATTGGAGGCGCTATGAAATATTTTCGTAGTTCCCTTGAAAATTTGTTTTTGTCTCTAGGAAGGTAGAAGGGCTAATGGTTTACATACTTTTCTCTTCACCTCTGAACACATCCTCGATACTTAGGAAAGGGTCTCTCTCATTTCCGTTACCAATGGTTACACTCAAGCTTCCAACAAAGGCGTGAGAACGTCTAGAACAAAAAGGATCTACCCAACGCTCAAATTATTTAGATTATTTACATTGTCCTCTACAGAGAATGATCTGCTCCAACTTTGTCTGCACCCAACATCTCCTCATCGAATTATTGAGCATGCTCTATCAACATAACAGTGTCACCACCTGCCAAACATAGACTTTAAAAACTAATGGTTTGGGTAACAATAACAAGTGTGCATAATGACCACAACTTAGAAATTAAAAATCCACCAGCACATAATGCTACACGCTTAGGGTCACATTAACTCTATACTGAAATCAAATGTATTTATAGTTTAAACAAAAAGAGAAGAACAGAGAAAAAACAAAAGTTATGGAATGAATATGGTACACATTTCTTTTATTTCTCTCACAGATATAGGTTTGAGGCAAGATAACGAGCTCCCCTACTCTCAATCAACACTCGTTTTATGCACATCCTTGGAAACTATTATTCTTCCTCTTCTCTCTAATTGAGGGAATTTGAAAATACAAAAGGAAAATGAGTCTTCTCTTCCTAGACTCTACAACTTATTATAATTTTGTATTTACATTATTTAAAATCTTACTAAAGGAGACAAAATCGACTTTTCCATCCCACCATGTGGCCAATCATACACATTGTCATGTCCCCTTCATTTCCATCACGAACTTGGTCTAATGCCCTACATCATTCCACCTCATCCACCACATAGTTGAAAAACATTTTTTCTCCAAAACATACCTTTAATTTAGTAATTCTAGTGTGTTAATAAAGTATCCACATTTTATAATAAGGTAGAATTTTGTAATAATGCTTGTGTATTATAGTAACCCACAACATGCATGCATTTTTCATCTATCTCTCACCATCCTTCCCAAATCTTTGTCCCACTCCCTCTCCCTCTTTTACCTAACCACCCCATCTCATTCTCTCTTCCACGCCCCTCCCATCTCTTCCTCTCTACCACCCCCCTCCCATCTCTTCCTCTCTACCACCCCCCTCCCATCTCTCTATTCCTATGTTTCACTCCTCTCTCTCTCCTACCCCATAAAGCCCATGAAACTCTATGCCTTTCTATATCTCCTCCTCTTCGTGTCCCTATTTTTATCTCTCTCTATATTTTTATTCCCCAACATTCTATGTCCTTTCCTTTCCCCATCTCTCTCTCTCTCTCATGCACACTCTTTCTTTCTCTCTCTATTTCTCTCTCCCCCGCTATCTCCCTCCTCCTTTCCCTATAATTGCATATCTCTCTCTCTTCCCCCTTATGTCTCCCTTTGGTATCCATCTCTCTTACTTTCCCTAAGCCCTTCACTCTCTACACTTTTCCCTATACCTTTCTATCTTCCCCCCTTTCATTATCTTTGTTTCCATCATTCTCCCCCTTTCCTATCCTCATCTCTCTCTCTCTCTCTCTCTCTCTCTCTCTCTTAGAATACATCCTCCTCTCTCTACCCCTTTCCCAATCCCTCTCTAGATATTTTTCTCTCTGTATCCATCTCCATATCTCCCTCTCCACTTCCCTCTCCCCCCCATTTTCTTCCATTTCCCATCAATCTCTCTATTTCTCCCTCTATCTCTATTTCTTTCTCGCTATCTCTCCCTCCTTCCTCCTCCCCTCCCCCTCTCCCTCTCCCTCTTTTTGTTCTTCCTGATCCATTTCTCTTTCTATACTTATGTCTCTCTTCTATATCCATCTCTCTTTTGTTCTCTCTCTCTAACACACCCAACCCTTTTCTCTCTCCCTATGTCATTCTCTTATATCTTTCTTTCCCTCCTCCGTTATGCCCCCCATCTATCCCTTTCTCTAACCACTTCTATCTCTCCCCCTATACCCATTCCTTTTTTATCTCTCTCTCCTCCCCTTTCCCATCTCTCTATCCCTTTATTTCTCTCCCCTATGTCTCCCTCTTTCTATCTATATCTCTTCCCTCCCTTATTATCCTATCTCCTACTCTTCATTTCCCCATCTTACTCCCTCTCCCCATCTCTCCCCCTATACTCCAATCTTTATCTCTCTCTTCCCCCTTATATTTCTCCCTCCCATATCAGCCTACACTCTCTTTCCCTAAGAATGGAACTGTTCACGGATTTCTCTATCCCTTTCCATCTCTCACCCTCTCCTTATCCCTCTTTTTATCACTCTCTCCCTTTCACTATTTCTCCCCTCTTTCCATTTTACCATAACTCATTCTGTCTCTCCCCCTCTCTTTTCCCATTTATCTCCCATTCTATCTATTCTCCTCCCTCCTCCTATCCCTCCTTTTCTCTCTTACCCCCTCCCTTGTTCTCCCTTCCTCTCTCTTTGTATCCCTTTTTCTCTCCCCCCATATCCCTTCTTCTCCCTTTCCCTATTATCGATCCTTCTTTTCCTTTACCCATTAATTTCTCTATCTCCCTCCCCATCTTCTCCCTTCTCTATATCCCTATTTATCCATCTTTATATCTCTATTCTCTCTTATTCTCCCTATCATCTCATCTCTCTTTCAATCTTACTTTCACCATATCTCTCTTTCTCCCCCATGTTTCCCCATTCCCTTCTCTTTCTCCCCTCATGTGTATACACTTTATATCCCTCTCTCTCTTTTTCCATAAGTGTATCTCTCTCTACCCCTTTCCCTTGTTTTATCTCTCTCTCTCTCTTTACCTATTTCCTTGTCTCCCTCTCTTCCTTTCCTTATCTCTCTATCACTCTCCCTTTCCCCATCTCTCTCTCTTTCTATGTCTCTATTATATATCCATCTCTACTCTTGTTTATATCAATTTGTCTAAAGCTTGAAACATAAATTTATATAGAGATTGCTTGAATTATATTTTTAATATCCTAGATCTCATTCTTTATATTAAACTTCAGTTTTGAAATTTTATTATTAATACCATTATATTTTCTTTGCACAATTTTTGTCATTCTATAACATAAATAAATTTCATACATTAAGTTGTTCATCATTTTGGACCATTTTAAAAAAAAGGTCAATGTTAAAACATTCATAATTTTTTTTTAATTTTTAAAAATATATAAAATATATACCCTAAATACATTTTTTTATGAAATTTTAAAAATATATAAAATATATACCCTAAATTCTTTTTAGAATAGATTTTAGAGAGTCAAATTTTTCAGTATCGAATTCAAATCCAAATCCAAATTAGAAATTGGTACCTATGAATTCAATGAAATGGTTTAATCTCGTGCGTCCATATCTGTCACGTCCCCAATTCTTTTTTCATAAATTGGCTTTCGTGTGGCATCGACCAAAAACTTAACTTTTTCATTGTTAACATGTTTCCCAAACTACGTTGAACACTCACTTCATTAACCATATTAAACATTTAATGTGCGGAATAACATGAAATAACATTCACCAGCAAAAGACACTTAATCATATGCAAGTAAGATTTATATTATAAAATCTATTTTTACATTCACCGGGAGGAAAACCTTCAACCGGCGTTATACAAGTTTTCACCATTCTGCTGTTGTGCAGCTCGACCTCTAGCCGTTGTAGCATTCAACTTCACCCAAATACTCTCCGTTCCCACTTCGGATGTTGCCTATGTTCAGGCTTGCATAGCTCATCTTGCAGACTCACCTGTCACAACACTCCACTGTGTCGACCTTTTGTTCGACGGGTGCTCGCTCCATGAGTCTCCTTGACCACACCTTCAAACGATCATTTCAACCATCAGGCACCCTCGCCCTAGGCCACGCTACCAACCGCACACCGTTTCCACACCTGGCAGGCGCACACACCCCATGTCGCCCTACCCGCAGCTGTATACACATTTTTGTGTTTAGTTCCACTCGTTATGCAGGCTCATCCACGAACCAACACCTCGATACCGCAGAGCTAAGTATTGCAGAGCTTGCACTTCACTTGCCTCCTTTACAATGCTCCATCATCGCCTTTTATATGAGTGTTAACTTGTTTGGGCGAGGGATTCGGCCATGAGCCAAGTTGACCCACGACCAAGTCTTTTCCACCGTCATCTCCAGGTAGGGGTGCCCACACATGGGACCACCCACCCGCCTATATAACGTGGCCCAACACTTAGTCGCATTTCTAGTTTTATGACTTCGCGTTTCTTTGTCAACTTGTCGCCTTTGTTGGGCGCATGCGCTCACTCGCCGAGTCACTGCCCAGCTCACTGCTACCCAACGAGTCGCCCATCGCTCGTTTGTATCCAATGTTTACACGTTCCCTGTGGGTGTGCCCATGCTGCTCGAACATTGCAAGAGCCTGAAGGCATTACATTCTCCCCCACCTAAGGTCATTGTCGTCCTCAGTAATCCGGCTATCCTCCATAGCCTCCTGTCGTACTTCGCAATCTTTCGCTTCCATCTCCAAAGTGAGTCGTCCGTTTCCCAACTATCCTCCTCTAGTGCATCCTTCCATCTGACAAGAAATTCCCATCTTATGTGACTCCCAATTCCTGTTGTCCGAAGATTCAAAATCTTCTCCATCACAAGGTTTGGTCTGTCGACAATCATGGCTGGTCCCCTTGGTGGTTCCACTCTCTCTGGATGTTCTGCATCAAGTCGACATTTCTTCAAATGACTGATATGGAAAACTGGATGTTTCATATGCATATGGTGCGGAAGCTCCAACTCATAGGCAACCTCCCCCACTCGCTTCTTCACCTAGAATGGCCCCTCATATTTCCTCATTAATGATCTCGCAATCCCCTTAGGTGGTTGAAACTGATCTTTAGTAATCCTAAGAAAAACCATATCCCCCACACTGAAGTGTGCATCCCGTCTATCCTTATCTACCCATTTCCTCATTCTCCTTGCAGATTCATGCAAGCACACCCATGATAACTCCAAGGTCTCATCCCAAGCCTTCATGAACTTCTTCGCATGAGGATTTCTTAAGAAAACTCCTGTCACTATGATATGCAGTGTGACTGGCATATGTCCTTTTACCAACTCAAATCGACTATACCCTGTTGCAGAACTCTTTTGTATGTTGTAGCTAAACTGAGCTATGTCCAAGAGTTCAAGCCAATTCTTCTGATCAACGATCACACAATGTCTCAAGTAATTCACCAGCAATGCATTGATCCTCTTAGTTCTCCCATCTGTGTGTGGATGGTAACTCGAACTCATCAAAAAAACTGTCCTGACTAGCTTGAAAAATGTGGTCCAAAATCTCCCTGTAAATTGCAGATCTCAGTCTGATACAATGCTCAATGGCATTCCCCAATAATTCACTATGTTCTTAAAGAAAAACTCTATAGTCCTCTCAGCTCCACAAGGTATCTCTGTTGGAACAAAGACAACATACTTGGAAAAATGATCAACCACTACCATGATCCCGTTATACCCCTGTACCTATGGTAACTGAGTGATGAAGTCCATTGAGACACTCATCCATGGTCTCTCAGGAATCGGTAAAGGCTGAACCAGACCTCTTTGCCTCTGCGTATCCAATTTGTCCCGCTGACAAATGATGCATGTATGTGCATACTCCTCCACATCCTCTCTCATCTTCTCCCAAAAGAAACCTCTCTCTAATAATGTCAAAGAACAACGCTGCCCTGGGTGGCCAATGCACGGAGAATCATGTCATTCCTTCAAAAGGTGCCTCCTAAGCCTAGATGAATTTGGAACATGGCATCAGTTTCCAAAGAACAAGAATCCATCTCGGAGAAAGAACTTTCGTGTCTTCCCCTCCTTTATCTGCTTCACTATATTCTGTGCCTGAGTATCAGTCTCAATGCTTTCCTTGAGCTTATTTTGCATCTCTTTTGTCATCTGTACTCGACTCCTACTTCGTGCTGCCCGGTCTTCCTCTTCCTCCAATGCTGCTAGTTGTCCCTTCCTGCTAAGGGCATCTACCACCACATTGAGTCTACCCAGCTTGTACTCAATAGTCATGTCGAACTCTGCCAAGAAGTCCTGCCAACGAGCTTTCTTTGCTGACAGCTTTGGTTGTGATGCAAAATAACTTGCTGCAACATTATCAGTCTTGACAACAAAAGGATTCCTAATCAAGTAATGCCTCCATACCTTTAAACAGTGGATGATTGCAGTCATCTCCTTTTCATGGACTGGATACCTCTATTCTCTATCCTGCAACTTCCAACTCTCGTATGCCACTGGATGCCCATCCTACATCAGAACCCCTCCTATGGAAAAATCTAAAGCATCTCTGTGTACCTCGAATGGTTGCTTGAAGTTCAGTAACTTCAGTATTGGTGTTGAAACCATCCTCTTCTTCAAATCATCAAATTCCATCTGACATTTATCTGTCCAACTCCACTGCTTTTCTTTCTTTAAAAGGTCTGCTAGTGTTGATGTCACCTTGGAGTACCCCTCTACAAACTTTCGTTGGTAGTTGGTCATTCCAAAAAACACCTTCATATCATGGACATTCTTCGGTTCAACCCAGTCCTCGATCGTCCTCACTCTGTTCGGCTCCATCTGTACGTATGCTTGATGCACAATATGTCCAAGGAATGGAATCTCGGTCTGAGCAAACACACACTTCGACTTCTTCAAGTACAACTGACTCTTCTTTAGCGTCTCAAACACCAATGCCAAGTGCTGCTTATGATTCTCCATGTTATCACTGTACACCACAATATCGTCCAAGTACATTACTACAAATGAATCCAAGTATGGACGTAGTACATCATTCAGCAAAGTGAAAAACATAGCAAGAGCATTGCACAACCCAAATGGCATAACAAGGAATTCAAAGCTTCCATACCTTGTTACTATCGCGGTCTTCCTCTCATCCCCTTCTACTATCCGCACCTGATAATACCCATGCCTCAAATCTAGTTTGGAAAACACTCGAGCTTTCACAAGCTTATCGAAGCAATCTGCAGCTAATGGCAAAGGATACTTGTTCTTTATCATCTACTTGTTGAGAGCACAATAATAACAGCACATCCGTAGCTCATTCACATCTTTCTTCTGCTAGAACAATACTGGAGCTCCATAGGGGGACCTTGAAAGTAAAACGAAACCTACATTAGTTAACTCCTTTCATTGTCATTTCAATTCCTCCAACTCAGGTCCTGAAAACTGATAAGGAGCTTTAGTCAGAGGTTGTTTCCCTGGCTCAAGCTCGATGCTATGGTCCACTGCATGCCTTGGTGGAAGCTTCTTTGGTAGCTCATCAGGCATCAAATCTGCATACTTAGCCAACACCTCGGAAATCTCAGCTGGAACAGGCATCCCCACTCCATCATCACCATCAACTTCTCTGATTACAGGTGCATATGTCTCCACGTCTCACTCTTGGATAGCCTTCTCCAAACTCAGTGCAGAAACATGCTGCACCTTGATTTCCTTCCTTTGTTTATGAATAGGCAAAGTCCAAGTCTGTGATCCTCCAATCAACATAACCTCATACAGAAGGGGACAATAATTTCTTTATTACCGTTCTAAAAATCCTGCCCTTCTGATATTTATTTTTTGTTATTATTCTTTGGTGATACGTTAAAAATGAATTTTTTCTAAACACAATTAAGAACACAGATAAAAATTAGATTAGTGGTATTTGGTTGAGATATATTTTAAAAATAATTTTTCTATGCTATAGAATTAGATTAGTGAATGATTGTAATTAATAGAAAATTACATCACATTCAACAGACACCACAACCACCGTATTTCCCAGAGGTGTGCTCCATTTTGAACTCAACGTTGGAAACGTGGACGCTGAGTATTTGTCGGCACTTAACGGTGAAAATCCCGGCACTCTGGTACGCCTGCATCCAACCAATTATATTTCCATTTTAATTTGAAACCTAGTGCTGCAATATAGTTTAGATGGTTATTGATTATATCATATCATATTGTTTTGGATGATATGATTTCAGACTAGCAGCGAAGCTTTATTTCATATTCCCGTGAAAGCACTGGCAACATCCCTGAATGTGGACCAGGGGGCTGTAAATTGGCTGAACTCAGCAGCTCATCGGTACGCTGCTTCTCTGAAGAAAACTGCAAACAGTGGGTGTGTACCTGGTAGAGATATTACGACAGCCTTTTAGTCAGTAATGTACTTTATAAGTATAAATAAACTGCTGTTTGGATATACAGCGCGCATCAAGATGATAGAATTAGAGTTTGGAAAAACACTGGGAAGATGCGAGGCCCTAAGCTTGTGGCCACGATGCCGACCCTCAACGATTATGTGATCAACGCCATACTTCCTGGCAAGTATGTTGAAGTGCGCAGGCACAGGAAGGCTCTCTGGATTGAACATGTGGATACCATATCAGTTCTGTCGGTTGATAGTAATGGGTTTTTATACTCGGCTTCGTGGAACAGGATGGTGAAGATCTGGAGACTTTCCGACTTCATGTGCGTTGAATTTTTCAGAGCGCACGACGATGCCATCAATGCGCTTGTGGTTTTGGCAGATGGTTTTGTTTACACAGGATCTGCGGATTCCAGAATCAAAATCTTGACAAAGGCCTCAGGCAAGATAAAACATTCTCTGGTTGGAACGTTTGAGAGACACAAATCTGCTATCAACGCATTGGCTCTCAGCCCAAACGGCTCGATTCTCTACTACGGAGCCTGTGATCGTTCCATCATTGTCTAGCGAAGGGAGGGTAGTACAGGGCATATGACCCTACTTTCACTAGATATTTTTTCATTAACATTTTTTACACCCCTTTATATTTTTTCATCAACTTTACTCTCCATTTTTTATATCTGCCAATATAAAAACCCTTTCACCCCTATTATATGCTCAATATATTATGTCATCTTTTCCTTAATAAATATCCTCCAATATGAGCCCACGACATATAGTATTTCTCCCCCAGTGAATCCCCAATTGTTTGCACCCAGCACCCCCTCGTCGAATTATAGAGCATGCTCGATCAACATAACCGTGTCACGACATGCAAAACAAAGACTTTGCAAACTAATGGTTTTAGTCACAATAACCAAGTTGCGGATAACAAACACAACTCAAGAATTGAACATCCACCAACACAAAACGCTACAGGCCTTGGGTCACATTAATTCTAGATTGAAACAAAATATATTTATAATTTAAACACATAGCTAACAATAGATAAATAACACAGAGCTATTGAATGAATACGTTACACATTTCTTTTATTTTTCTCACAGGTACAGGTTCGAGGTAGGAGAAGAAGGTTCCCTCCTCTCAATCAATGAGCAAATCCTTGGCAACTGTTTCACTTCCTCTTCTCTCTAATTGAGGAAAGTCGAAAAAACACAAGAAATATGGCCCTTCTTTTTCTAGACTCTACAACTTATTCAAATTTTGTATTTATATTATTTAAAATCTCACAAAAGGAGAAAAAATTGACCTTTCCAGCCCAACATGTCGCTAATCCACCACATTGTCAAGTCCACTTTGTTTCCACCATGAAATTAGGCTAATTCTCCTGCATCAAATTCCCCACAAATGAAAACTCATGATATCTTTATTAGAAGGTCCTCTACAAAGAAACCTAACTTTTATAGAGTTGCAACACTCATCCATGTAGAATCCTCCATCATATGGTCCTTCCACTTCACTAAAAACTCTAGATACTCTTTTCCCCTCATGTGCTTTGCAACTTTGGTGTCCAAGACTCTCAACCTATGTATCCTATGACATAGGCATCTCCTTTATCCAACATATTTCACTAACCTCCCTACTGCTCACTCTTGTTGTAGTGGCACATTTATCATCAGCTTGATAGGGATATGAATCAGTCATATTAAAGATAGGTGAAATACCTAGGCCAATAGGTAGCTTTAGTTCATAGGCATTTGCAGAAATCTTCTTAAGAATCCGGCAAGGTCCTATTTTCGTCATTTTGAGCTTGTTCTACTCCCCTCTTGGGAACCTCTATTTTCATAAATGTGCTAAGACCATGTCCCCTACTTCAAATTTTGCCTCTCTGCTTCTTGAACTTACTCTATGTTTCTATTTATGGTTGTTGTCCTGTAGCCTATGTTTTATTTCCTCATGGAATTTACTCATTGCTGCTACAAAATCCTCCCCATCAACACTCCTCTGCTCAAGTTTGTCTAAATCTCTTAGCTCAAAAACACCCCTAGGATGCATTCCATACCTAGTAATCCTATTTGGCTAATACTTATATGCAAACTCAGCTTGATCTAATACTAGATCCCAGCACTTGGGATGCTCTCCCAGAAGACTCCTCAATAGGTTTCCGAGACTCCTGTTCAGAATGTCAGTTCTCATCTTCGGCGAGAAGTAGAAGTGTTCTAGCTTCCCTAGTGTCTTGTCCACACCAAAATGACCTATCAATCCTCCATTGTGTTGTTCCTGCATCATATACTCCCTCATCAAACAACAGGGAATACATAACTGAGTGTTTTTAAAATAAAAACCGTCTTGCAACATAAACTATTTCCATGGGCTACTATCTCTACTCACGAGGTTCTTGGATACTTCAAAGGCCTTTATGAAGTCAACATCATCCTTTTACAAGTCCTTCAAATATTTAAAGCCAAAGAATTGCACATGGCACTCTTGCATGATCAATTTCCTTCTACTCAAAGCATCAGTTACCTTGTTCTCTTGTCCACTCACATGTTTAAGAACGAAGGTGAAATTTGTTGGAATTCCACCCACTTGGAATGCTTATGGTTCAACTTATTACACTGCATTATAGAATTATATACTATAATGCAAAATTGTCAGAGGCCAAAACAAAATACCTATTCATCAAAGAGTGCTTCCAATTCTTCAATCTGTGAACCCTTGCATATAATTCCTTGTCATAGGAAGAGTATTTCATCTTTGCTTCATTCAACTTCTAACTGAAATATGTAATACGTCTGGTTCCTTGACTCTATACTGCTCCAATGGCTGTGCCACTAGCATCACATCTGACTTGGAAATGTTAATTGAAGTCACGTAGCTTCAACATTGGCTTCTCAATGATCCTTTTCTTCAAGAGGTGAAATATTTTCTCTGTTGTTGTTGTCCAACAAAATGGTTGTATATACTTCTTGATTGTCTCAACAATGGATGCACAAATACCATTGAAATTCTTGATGAACTTCTAATAGAAGTTGACTAACCCATGAAAACTCCTAGCCTCAAAAATTCTCTTGGGTGAAGGCCAATTCAGAATTGCCTCTATTTTTTTCTACATCTATTTTCAGCCCATCCTTTCAAATGACAAATCTTAAGTATACCAACTCAGACTTCATGAAAGTACACCTCTTTGGGTTAATCAATAGTTTCCATTCTTGCAACCTCCCTAGAACATACCTTACATGCCTAAGGTGCTCTTCCTTTGTTTGAAAAAAATAAAAAAATATTCTAATAAACAATAAAAAACTTACCAACAAACTCCTTCAAGACCTCGTTCATCAACCACATGAAGATGCTTGGTGCATTTGTCATTCTAAATGGTATGACCAACCATTCATATAGTCCACTTTTTGTTTTGAAAGCTATATTCCATTCGTCCCCTTCTCAGATCTGCATTTGGTGGTAACAACTCTTCAAATGAGCCTTTCAATAGTAGGCTACCCGACTCAAATATTTCGTCATGTCATCCATCCATGGTAATGGAAGTATGTACCTGATTGTAATCTTATTAATCGCCCTAGAACCTGTGCATATCCTCCATTCTCCATCTCTCTTTGGACTAAGAAATGTCAGGACAGTGAGTAGACATAAGTTTTCCCTTATCAATCATTTGTCGAACACTCCTTGTACATGCTTCGTTATCCCTTCATTCTCCTTGGGTGTCATATGGTAAGTAAATTTGATTGGAAGGCTTGCACCTCGTATCAGGTCTATGTGATGGATGATACTTCTCTTAGGTAGCAACTCACTTGGAAATTCATCGATCATGATATCACTAAACTCATGCAACATCTCTTGAATCTTAATAGGTAAATCTGTAATTTCAGTGTGTAGAAGTATTAACTTTGGCTTGCAGGCCACCACATAGTTGACCTCTTCTTTCTCCATTTGCTACATAAATTCCTTTCCTCCCATCAACAATTATTTTGAGCCACTTGTCCTAGATGTACTTTCTTTCTTCAGTGGTACAATGATGTGCTTGATTCCAACCTTTTCAATCTTATAGGTGTTTCTCTCTCCATCATGCATGGCACTCATATAAAAAAACTAGGGACATTCAAAACGAAAGTGGCTAACATCCATTGGCATGATGAGATCTGGAACTCCATTTCGCTCTACTCACTTACCAATAATTAGTGACCTTTCTACAATCATGATACTTTATATGGTGTTAGATGCTTCAACCTTTTCAATCCAATTTTTTCCACCATTTTTGTGGAAACTATATTTTCAGTGCTTCCACGGTCAATCACCTCTTTGCAACATTCTCCTTTAGCCTTACAAACAGTCCTAAATAAGGCTTTCCTTTGTGCAGGTTCAACAATCTCCTTGGCTAGTTTCAACAAGACCTTATTCATTATTAAAGCTTCTCCCATTTTTGGTGAATTTTTTGCCATGGGTTCTTGTGCTTCCTCTCCTTCTGTCTAAGCTACATATAGATATCTTTGTCCTCATTTCTCATTCTCAAAGCAATCAAAGGATTTGCGACCCAATTTTCCACATTTATAGAATCGGTAGATAGTCTCTTTTCCTCTTCCTCTACCTATACCTCCCTGCTAAGGTTTTCCTCCTCTCGAATCACCTTCTTTCTCTTATTGTCCTTGCTTCTTTGGGTTACCTATATCATTATTTTTGGCTAGAGCCCTCCCTCTTTCAGTTATCTGTCGCTTTCCTCTAGCAAAACCATAACCTTTGCTTGATTTTTTCTTCCTCATTATCTTCTCTTTCACCTTCAAGGAAAACTTGTATGCTTCTTTCATTGTTTGAGGAGAAAGCATGTTGATTTCATCTTGAATCTCAATCTTCAAGCCATTGATATATCCTGTTATCTTCTCCAGGGTGTCTTCTACATAACCTGTCATCAAATTCACCCTGTAAAGCTCCTCATTATATTCTCTAACTATTAGCAACCTTTGCTTGAGGTTATGAACCTATCAGTAGAGTGATACCTGATAGTCTTCTTATAGCAACTTCTTCTTTATCTTAGCTATCATCCTATCCCAACTTTTAATCAATAGTTTCCCCCTTTTCCTTCTTTCATCCTGCACATTGTCCCACCACAATGGGGCATGGAATTTCAACCTATTTATAACAAACCTTACTTGCTTATCTTCTTCAATCTTACATTATTTGAAATGTTTTTCTAATTCATTAATCTAATCCATTGAATTCTAGGCTACGAGACTGCAATCATATTTGGAAAATTCAAGTTTTGGGCTAGAGGTCGAGCTTAGCACCGACCTCAACAGTTCAACCTCCAAAGCTTCATCCATACGTGTTTCTCTTTCTGCTGTAGCTTCTTCCTCCGACCGGCTCTCATCTCTAGCCTTAGGGTCTTACTATCTACTAGCCTCCATGGACTCTAAAATGGATTGCAGCCTTTGTATCTATTCTTGGAGTTCTGCATTGGCTATAGGTCTCCCTCCATGACCTCACTCCCTTCTTGCTCACATTATCATCTCTATTTTCAGTATACAACACCACCAACACCAAATCTAACTCTATCATAAATGTAGCTCTACTTCAAACCTACTACGGTACCAAAATTAAAGGCAATGAGGGAGTCGGAAGGAAAACTTGAGTTCCACACTATGTAGAAATACACTATTGGAGGCGCTATGAAATATTTTTGTAGGGCGCTGTTATATTTTTTCATAGTTCCCTTAAAAAAATTGTTTTTGTCTTTGGGAAAGAAGAATGGCTCTTGCTCTGCATACTTTTCTCTTCACCTCTGAACTCATCCTCCGTAATTAGGAAAGGGTCTCCCTCGTCTCTATTACCAATGGTTACACTCAAGCTTCCAACAAAGCCGTGAGAATGTCTAGAAAAAAAGGGCTCTACCCAATGCTCAAATTTTTTAGATTCTTTATGGTGTCGTCTATAGAGAATGATCTCCTGCTGCTTTGTCTACACCCAGCATCCCTTCATCGAATTCCTGAGCATGCTCGATCAACATAACAATGTCACCACCTACAAAACAGAGGCTCTAAAAACTAATGGTTTGGGTCATAATAACAAGTGTGCATAATGACCACAACTTAGAAATCGAACATCCACCAACA
The DNA here is from genome assembly GCA_031772625.1 of Pinus tabuliformis. Taxonomy (NCBI): domain Eukaryota; kingdom Viridiplantae; phylum Streptophyta; class Pinopsida; order Pinales; family Pinaceae; genus Pinus; species Pinus tabuliformis. The sequence continues at coordinate 639,799,815 of CM062813.1, read as the reverse complement.
CATAACACTACACACTTGGGGTCGCATTAACTCCTTACTGAAATCAAATGTATTTACAATTTAAACACCAATATAACAACAGAGAAAAAACACAAAGCTATGGAAAGAATATGCTACACATTTCTTTTATTTCTCTTATAGGTATAGGTTTTAGGCAAGATAACAAGCTCCTGTTCTCTCAATCAACAGTCTTTTTATGGACATCCTTGGCAACTGTTATTCTTCCTCTTCCTTCTAATTGAGGGAAGTTGAAAATACAAAAGGAAAATGACTCTTCTTTTCCTAGACTCTACAACTTATTAAAATTTTGTATTCACATTATTTAAAATCTCACTAAAGGAGAAAAAATTGACTTTTCTAGCCTAATATGTGGCCAATCCAACACATTGTCAGACCCCCTTCGTTTCCACATGAACTTGGTCTAGTGGCCCTACATCAATCCACCTCGTCCACCACGTAGTTGAAAAACTCTTTTCCCCCAAAATATACCTTTAATTTAGTAATTCTAGCAAGTTAATAAAGTATGCACATTTTATAATAATGCTCATGTACTATAGTAACCCAAAACATGCATGCATGCTAATAACATGTATGCATTTTTCATCTATCTCTCACCATCCTCCCCAACTCTTTGTGCCGCTCCCTCTCCCTCTTTTACCTAGTCATCCCATATCTTTCTCTTCTCCACCTGCCTCCCATCTCTTTCTCTCTCTCACCCCCCTCCCATCTCTTTCTCTTTTCCACCCCCCTCCCATCTCTATATTCCTATGTTTTTCTCCTCTATCTCTCCGACCCCCTAAAGCCCCTCAACCTTTACCCCTTTCCATATCTCCCCCTCTCCCTATCCCTGTTTTTATATCTCTCTATCTTTTTATTCCCCAACATTTTATGTCCATTCCTTTCCCCATCTCTCTCTCTATTGCACACTCTTTCTCTCTCTTTAATTCTCTCTCCCCCTCTATCTCCCTCCCCCTTTCCCTATAATTGCATCTATCTCTCTCTTCCCCCTTATGTATCGCTTCAGTATCCATCTCCCTCTTACTTTCCCTAAGCCCTTCTCTCTCTACACCTTTCCCTATACCTTTTTATATTCCCCCCTTTCATTATCTTTGTTTCCATCATTCTCCCCCTTTCCTTTCCTCATCTCTCTCTCTCTCCCTCTCTCTCTCTCTCTCTCTCTCTCTCTATCAGACTACTTCCTCCTCTCTCTACCTCTTTCCCCATCCCTCTCTAGATGTTTTTGTCACTGTATACATCTCCCTATCTCCCTCTCCACTTCCCTGCGACCCCCTTTTTCTTCCATATCCCAACACTCTCTCGCTTTCTCTCTCTATCTTTGTTTCTTTCTCTCTATCTCTCCCTCATCCCACCTCTCTCCCTCCTTCCCGCTTGCCTCCCCCTCTCCCTCTCCCTCTCCATCCTTTTGTTCAATCCTAATCCATTTATCTCTCTATCCTTATGTCTTGCTCCTATATCCCTCTCTATTTTGTTCTCTCTCTCTAACTCACCCACTCCTTTTCTCTCTTCTTATGTCATTATCTTATAGCTTTCTCTCCCTCCTCCATTATGCTCCCCCTCTATCCCTTACGCTAACCACTTCTATCTCTCCCCTATCCCATTCCTTTTTTATCTCTCTCTCCTCCCCTCTCCCATCTCTCTATCACTTTCTTTCTCTCCCCTGTGTCTCCCTCTTTCTATCTATCTCTCTTCCGTTCCTTATTATCATATCTCCTTCTCTTCATTTCCTCATCTTACTCCCTCTCTCCATCTCTCTCCCTATACTCCCATCTCTATCTCTCTCTTCCCCCTTATATTTCTCCCTCCTATATCAACCTACTCTCTCTTTCCCTAAGAAGCACATTGTTCACCAATTTCCCTATCCCTTTCCATCTCTCACCCGCTCCTTATCCCTCTTTTTATTACTCTCTCCCTTTCGCTATTCCTCCCCTCTTTCCCTTTTACCATAACTCATTTAGTCCCTTCCCCTCTCTTTTCTCCTTTATCTCCCATTCAATCTATTCTCCTCCCTCCTCCTATGCCTCCTTTTCTCTCTGCCCCCTCCCTTGTTATCCCTTCCTCTCTCTTTGTGTCCCTTTTCCTCTCTCCCTATGTCTCTCCCCATATCCGTTCTTCTCCCTTTTTGTATTTTCCATTCTCTCTTTTCCTTTACCCATTACTTTCTCTATCTCCTTCCCCCTCCTCTCCCTTCTCTCTATCCCTATTTCTCCCTCTTTCTATCTCTATTCTCTCTTTCACTATTTTCTCATCTCTCTTTCTCTCTTACTTTTTCCATATGTCTCTTTCTCCACTGTGTTTCCCTATTCCCTTGTCCCTCTCCCCCATATGTATACACTCTATATCCCTCTCTCTCTTTTTCCATAACTGCATATCTCTCTACCCCTTTCCCTTATTTTATCTCTCTCTCGCTTTACCTATTTCCTTGTCTCCCTCTCTTCCTTTCCCTATCTCTCTCACTCTCCCTTGCCCATATCTCTCTCTCTATGTCTCTTTTCTCTATCCATCTCTACTCTTGTTTATATCAATTTGTTTAATGCTTAAAACATAAATTTCTTGCTTATATAAAGATTGCTTGAATTATATTTTTAATATCCTTATCTCATTCTTTATATTAAACTTTGGTTTTGAAATTTTGTTATTAATACCCTTATATTTTCTTTTTACAATTTTTATCATTATAAATAAATTTTATCCATTAAATTTCTCATTATTTTCCACCACTTTGGAAAGAAAATAAAAATCAATGTTAAAAAAATATTAATTTATTTCTTCTATTAATTTTTTAAAAAATATATGAGATTGTATACCCTGATTTTGTTTTTATATTAGATTGTAGAGAGTCGAATTTTTTCAGTATCGAATTCAAATCGAAATAAAAAATTGGTACCTATGAATTCAATGAAACGTCATAATCTCATGCGTCCATATCAGTCCGAAGAAAAAGCCAGCTGCCCACTCAAATTAAATCAATGATCAAGGATTTAATGATCAACCACGCCTCGAATTTGAGTTGAACTTCAAAACTTGTAAAATTGCATATTGCATTTTTTTCAAAATAGAATGTTCAACGCCAAATTCCATCAAATTCAGTAAAACGTTAGAATCGCATGTCTCCATATCAGTCGGAAGAAAAAGTCATTTGGCCAATCAAATTAAACCAAGGATCCGAGCACTCCTAGAATTTGACGTTATACAGACGCATTGAAATGTCAAAAAATTGATTGCTAAAAAATTGAAACCCGCAATTTGATAAGCATTTAAGTTGCTTTTGATAAATTCTAGTGAGTGATTTAAAATCTAACGAGTGATTTAAAGGGGAGCTAATTTAAATTATTTGTTTAGTTGTGGTATTTATTTTTTGTTATTATTCTTTGGTGATAGGTTAGAAATGAAATTTTTCTAAACACACTTAACAACATGTGGTAATTTTTTAATTAAGAATGGTTGAGATATGTTTTAGAAACAATTTTTATGTATTATAGAATTAAACTAGTGAATTAGAGAAAGATTAGATCAGTGGTATTTTTTAATTAAAAATGGTTGAGATATGTTTTAGAAATTTTTTTATGTATTATAAATTAAACTAGTGAATTATTGTGTTTAGTAGAAGATTACATCAGACACCAAAAACAAATAACCATCAGCCAATTTCCAATCACATGGTTGAGATATATTTTAGAAACATTTTTCTGTGTTATAAAATTAAACTAATGAATTATTGTGCTTAATAGAAAATTACATCACATTCAACCGGACACCAAAAACAAATTAAACAAATAACCATCAGCCAATTTCCAATCACATGGTTGAGGTACGTGCTGTCTTTAAACTATGTCTTTAAACAATGTGAAACAAATAACCATCAGCCAATTTCCAATCACATGGTTGAGGTACGTGCTGTCTTTAAACTATGTCTTTAAACTATGGATTTTCTCACAGAGCTTTTTCTTCTGTTCAGGATGCCTTCCTCTGGTGGAGTGCGCAACGTCTCTCTTGGCGTTCTCTTTTTATCATCACCTGCTGGTTCCTTTGGAAGTGGAGGAACGATCATATTTTCCAGAATTCCTGTCTGCCTCTTGACTTCATTTTGATAAAAATCTCGGGATATATGCCTTCTGTGGATTAATTTCCGTCTTGGCATTTTATGTCTTTATCCTTCGGGGCATTTTTGTTTAAATTCAGACTCTTAATATCTTGATCTTGATGGTTCCTTCCTTCTGAAGATTCTGTAGTGCCATGCACTCAATATTTTTGTTCTATCTCAGAGATTCATGCGGTGCTGATTCCATGACAGTAACAGGTCTCTGCATATTTTGCATCAAAAGCCTTATGCCTTCGCTTGTATCTGGACTTTTATATGCTCTTAATATAAATCATGAAGCTTTTTTTTTCTCAAAAAAAAATATTTTAGAAACATTTTTCTGTGTTATAAAATTAAACTAATGAATTATTGTGCTTAGTAGAAAATTACATCACATTCAACCGGACACCAAAAACAAATTAAACTAGTGAATTATTGTGCTTAGTAAAAAATTACATCACATTCAACGGACACCAAAAACAAATAACCATCATAGAATTTCCAATCGACAGAAAATTACATCACATTCAACCGACACCAAAAACAAATAACCATCATACAATTTCCAATCGACATAGAAGATAAATTTGAAATTTTAAACCTCGATTTTTTTTTTTCCAACAAAAAAAATCATATACTTTTATTTTAAAAAAGAGTTACATTTACGTGGATTTGTCTCATCCCTTACCATCTTGTATCTCATTTCTATCACTCAAAACATTACTGTTGGCATTTTTCCATGTGCCTTCCATCTTTTTCTTCTATTCTTCACTAATTCAACACACTATTACTAGTATGGCTTCATCTTGTATATCAAAAAGTAAGTCGAAAGAAAACAAATTTAAATAAACCTATTCAAAAAGACATCATAACAAAAAAGTCTATTACAGTCATCATATTTTAATCACCGCCGAACCCGCTTCAAAGGCTATGAACTTGATCTTGCAATTACAACTATTCTTATGACAAACCATCTGCAACTTGATTCTGTTCTCTAATGATATGAAATAGAAAATCGTCTTGAAAGACAAAACCTGTAACTGTTCATACTCTCTCATTGCCAATAAGATAATGTAAATAAGATAAGTCAATGTAAAGTCTGATTGGAAAGACTTGATTTCAAAATTTGACAGGACGATCGAACCGAGTTAAGGTAATCGCGATTCCCGAAGACTTCAGTCTTCACGCATCATGATAATCGCGAAGACTTTAGTCTTAGCGCATCATCATTGTATCGCGAAGATATTTTGACCGTTGATCTAAACCTCACGGACTGTAAAACAGACGACCGACAGTTGTCGCAGAGTGTCTGACGTGTGGAGATCTGAATGACAAATGTGGTCAATTTGAACATTTTGTCAACTTCGCCATAAACTGCGTGTCTGCGTGGCCAACGTGATCTCGACTTCGACGTGTGAAAGGAAACAAAGGAAAATAAGTAACTGTAAATTACATCGGTTTGACTCGAAAGTTTTTACTTCATTCTACTCTTCAGCGAATTCTTTATATTGTGTCGTTTGACAGCTTTCGAGGTGATCGGGTTGTGAGTAGTTGAAAATGAATTGTCCAAAGCCTTGCAACTCTCAAACCTCCAAGGAAAAATGATAGTTTATATAAACCAGGGTCTCCGTTTTTTTACGTATCGTTTTTCAATTACAACATTTTTTTTGCAGAGATGGCCACCTCCTCGCAGGCTTCTCAGAATAAGCGAGGCAGAGATGAGTCTTGGAATGGTGAATTGGCTTCGCCCGCTGCAAAGAGAAGCAATAGCGTAACGTTGACGCTTGATGGTCATCTTACGGCTTTACTTGAGATGATCGATAATATGGATGCTATTAACAGTAATCCAGAAGAAATCCATACTGCGATTCAGCTCCAGGACGAGAGGCTCAACGGGTTTATGAAATCTATGAAAGATGAAGTCGGATTAAAAGGGCAAACATATGATGTTGAAGAGAAAGGTGGTGTAACTAAACAAATAGCAGACTGGAATTCTGAAGCGACCTTGGCTTCTGATACAGCAGACATGCATTCAGAAGGAAATCTGACTTATTACGACGATGTTGATGCAGAGCTCAGTTTCTTCGTTGACTATACTGCTGTCGAACTTGGAATCATCATGAACCCTTTTGATGGAGATTCAATGGCCAACATGTATTCAGATGATGCCGTGTATGGTTATCCTGAGACTCCAGCGCTTTTCTATGAGTCTCTGTGGGAGGATGATATTTGGCAGTTAAATTGACAACTCGTCATTCAAAATGAGTTTGCTCATTTTGAGCTGCAACAGCAACAACAATTTGAAATTAGTGGAATAGAATTTTATTGCGGGTGTTATTGTTGAGATCGTCAAAGAATGTTTTATATAATTTATAATGTTTTATATAATTTATAATTTGAGTAGGTTTAATGGTTAAAAATATGTGTTTGTGTTTTTTTGAGATAATTTATTCAAAATCAGAGATAAAATGTATGCTTTTTAAACTTAACAATCACATCATTAAATGAAAATAAATTCCTTATCTAACACACAACTTTTTTTTATATACCAATTTAATATCTAACTTAACCTTAATCTTAAAATTAAATAATAAAATAATAATAATTATAGATCGATTCCTACTAATTTTTCCCAAACAGTCATAGCCGTTATTACGCGGCATGTAACATGTCACACAAAATTTACTACAGCCGAAGCTTAGTCCTCACTTTACTACAGCCGAATTTCTAATTCTGCATAGTTCAATGATCAATCTTGTCTGTAGCTTAAAAAAAAGTGCAATTGCAGAGTCTTCGTTTTGCTTCGGCTGATGGTATAATTTTGCATGGTTATAGTTTCACAAAACTTCCGAGCTTTTCTTTTGCATATATTTCTGTGAAAATGTTACAGATGAAATGTTTGATTATTTTTTATTTTTATTTCAGTATAGTCATAATTCCGAGTTACAACTCAGAATTGAACACCATATTTGGTCATGAAAAGTTTGACTATTAAGTGAACATATTGTATTGTAGGTCCTATTGATCTATATTTCATATAAATTAGATTCGATTTCTATTACATCAGTTTCTCCGTAAAGCAAGATAAGCTTTTTCAATTTTTTTATAAGTCACATAAATTTGACCTCTTTTTCATAACTCAGATATAATAACTGAATTTTAGTTTGTTTAGCAAAAATGACATATCATACCGAAATATAAGAAGGTAAATCTTATATATACTATAAATTTGCGATGCCATTTTTGCGCGTTGAACAATTCAAAAAAATTACAAAAATCCAGAGTACTGCGATATTCTTTTTTAATGCTAATTGAAATCTTTTTAATGAGAAATGGAAAACCCTCAGTTTAGAGTACACTTCGTGCGTCGGTGCTACTTTAATATGTTTATATTAATGAAATTAAATATAAATGGATTATGTTATCATGGTATAGATCGTATTGTTAAGATATTTTTTATTATTTTTCAGCAGGGAAAAAATTGTCTGATGGACAAATTCTCCTCATAAACCTTGAGATATATATAGCTTGATCAACTGTCTTGGAGAAAGCTTCTCCGCTTACATTCATTAGTACTATTGTCTAAAAAGTTACAACATAATGGTACTATTTGCTCTCATCGATTTTTACAGTTTACACAAAGTCTAATAAGTGGATCAGATCCTTTACATTTCTGAAGATCACATAATTAATGTGCTATTTTCTTATATGATTTCTATACAAAATTAGCTACCAAAATTTATACAAAACTTAAAACAAAAAGAGACAGAAATTTAATATGGACTTATATGCTATGAGGATCTTCTTTTTTGATCCCGCTTAACTTCTGTCTCCTCTGCTTCCATTTTCATCAAGATGTGCATGCCTTCTTCTGTGTCTTGTAATCCCTTTTTCGATAATTCATCCATTGATTTGTTATGTGCCCTGTTGATGTGCTCAATGGAAGAATTCTGAAAGGAACTCCAAATACATTTTATACGTCTCAGCCAACCTTGTAGTGAAGTTTGTTGAATGTTGTTCTTCCCATTAACATGGTCTATTATACATTTGGAATCCCCAAAAATTTGTACTTGAGGGATATCCAAGAACTTGATAAACCATAATAGACCCCATAAAGCTACAACTTATGCTTTCATACTTGTTCCTTCTCCCCCATACCAGTGACTCCAGAATTCCTGCTCTTCTGTCAATTTTAAGCAAAAGCCACTCCCACATCTACCTCCTTGAGCTTCTCCGTAAAAAAATCCCACCAAATAGTTTGAGAACTGAACTCTCCTCTTCTGTCTTTTTCTTTTTACTTTTCTTGGTATTCTCATTATGTTATAAAACCACCCACTGTTCTATGGATTCATAGATTAAGTTTCCCCCCCTCTGCTGTCACCAAAAATCAGATGATTCCAATCTTTCCAAATTTCCCAAAAAAGGACCAAAGCAAGCATTCTCCTGCTTTTACTCTTACTCTAAGTGCTCCACCATTTTAAACACTCCTCAACTGAAGATATTTCTTATTATGATGTTGGTTTAAATTCTTTATTAGTTCTGTGTGCTGTGTGAGGGGTCATCTGTGTATGTCTAAACAATACGGTGGTTTCGGTTGAAACTAATTTTGCTTCTAGTGAATAGGAACCTAGCTCATTTGCCAATTTCACCCATAATTATATAAATTAAATGGGGGATATGTCAATCATGATCAACATCAGAAAAATTAATTCATGATAGCTTAAAAAACATATATATATTTTTTTAATATTATAAAATAATATATGAATTAAACAAATATAGTAACAAGATTTTTAATCACAATATTTAGGTCAACTTAGCAATGAAGCTTTTTAAAGTAGCTTTTGTTATACTACTACAGACCAATACATTAAACCCAAAAAAACCTAACTCATTATATATGGTACTTCTTTATATGATATTATTTTATTAATCAATTTAATTAGAAAAACATAAATGATAACTATTTTTGAGATAAATCTCAATCTTTCATGTGTGATTACAATTAAGAATTGATTTGTGATTACTATTAAGAATATTTTATAGAAGTTCAATTCCTATTATCTTTTTCTTGTTAAAGCAAGAGTGTTTCTTTCTCATTCAATGGCTTAAAAAATTACAAAACTATGTTACAAGTCTCATCCAAAGTCAACGGGAGGAGTCGGTGATTGCCAAAACTCAAAAATCAGGCTTCAGTTCAACAAAAAACCTACAAATAGACCAAACCCATGGACATGAAAGTAAAATAAACGCAATTCAAGGGTTCTATCAGGTCCATTCAAGGGGATAAATCTCGTGCAACTTTGACATCCATAGCCCAGGAGCCACCACGATGATCACAATAAGCTTGGAGGATAACACATCTAACTAGCTCGATGAACTGAGGCCGTAGATCTTCATCCACGGAATTCGACGGATGAGGAGAATATCGGGCGGGGAAGAAGGTCGAGGATAACCCACTCGATATAGGTGGTTTTCTCTCTCTGCTTGCTGCCATGTGGTGATTGATGAATGGCATCAGAGGTAAACCATGAAAAACCGCTTGGGGTCTTGGAAGCGCTCGATAGACCACGAAACTGCTTGACCTTTGATTTCTTTGAGAACAGAAACCACTCTTGCTTTGCATCCTGCCGTCCATTAGAAAGCTTCCGTCATGCCGATTCTAAGGTCTTAAGCTAGATGAACCCTTGTCCGCCATTCATTTCATTGCCCAATTGCTGTGTCTCCCTCGTAGTATGATGATGCTCATTTTCTGCGCATGCCAGACTGTGGCATTCTTCTCGCAACTTCCCTGTGGGTGTAAGTTCCCACTTGTAAACACTGTGATCATTTTCACAGAGCACCCCTTCATTTGTCAACCAGCCCGTGTTAGCATTTCTGCGCACATGTACAAAACTTAGGGTTCTCAAGATTCTTAGATGTGATTGAATATGGCGATATACTTGCACAAGTCTCCAGTGGTTTGAGATTTTCTCTGGAGCAGAGCCATTTGCTATTTTTTTATAGAATTGATTGTTAATTCAAGATCAACTTCTATTATGGAGTTCGTTATGTTGAGATCTCTCAGAATCTCTAACCACTGCTCTATGGCCATTAGTTCAGCCATGTTGTTGGTAGCATTCCCTAAATGACTGTGGAAGATGACTATTATATTTCCCTTGTCATCTCGTATAGCACCTCCATACCCCGCGTCCCCCGAGTTTCCTTTCGAGGCTCCGTATGTATTGAATTTCAAGTAGCCAGGGGGGTGTTGCCAGTAGTCTTGCCTCATTATAGTGTGTGATGCAATCCGGATTGTGCCGTGGGGGACCAGCTTCTGAAGGCCCAAAAGAGGAAGAATGCGAGCCTCCCGTTGAGATGGAGGGTTCGCAGGAGGTTGCTTCTGAATGGTATGAATAGTTTCTTTGAGTTGCCTTAGGAGCTAAGCTATTATCTTTTGAGGTGGGCTGGATTTATCCTTGAAAATTTTGTTATTTCATCCTTTCAAGACATTCCAAATTAGAAAGCCTGGAATCAATGTCCAAGCTGTGTTGACAGTCTCATTCTCAGAAAGTTTTTTCCTCCAATTCTTTAAGGTTTTGGAGATGTCGTTTTCATCTCTGTCAGTTTGTCTGAAGATAGAGGTAACCTAGTTCCATAAGGTTGAGGTGAAGGTATAGAGGCTGAGAAGGTGATCCCTCGTTTCTTCCTAGATACCACATAACTAGCACCTGGATGGTCCCGCAAAACCCTTCTTTCTAAGATTTTCCCAAGTCAGAATCTTTTTGTGATGAACCATCCACATAAAGAGCTTGATTTTCATCCAGTGAGGGTGCTTCCATAGGTCCTTCCAAATTTTATTTGGGTTCGAAAAATTGTAACCAGTGACAATTTCATTGGCTTCTTTGAGGTTGAAGTTTCCTTCACTACTTCTTCCCCATCTAAGTTGATCTGTGAAAGTGGAGATCAAAATTTTCCTCTTTTCCAAGATTGTGGCAAGAGCTTCTGCTTGGGTCTTGAAAGGAGACTCTTCACTATAAACTAGTACTTTCCATGTTCTCCACATATCATTATTTCTTGTCTTATCCCAGAAGTCATTGACCTTTTTCAGTCCTTTGTTGATAGTTTCCTCTTCGAGAATGTCCAATCCTTCTCTACTTAATTTGGGTTCCTGCTGCCAGTTATCCTCCCAAAACCAGGCAAGGTTCCCATTTCCAATCTCCCAGAACCTATGTTTCTGAACTAAAGCTCTGTTCTCCCAAGCATTTTTCCAAATATGGGAGCCCCGAATATGTCCTGTCATTTTGATCAAGTCCAATTCATCCCAGTCCTTTGCATATTTCTATTTCCAGAGCTTGGCCCATGGGTTGCTTGATTCCCTCAGCCATCTCCAGCAAAGCTTGGCCCCTAAGACTTTTTTGAGAGTTTCCGGGTCATGGAGACCTAGGCACCCATGAGGTTTGGGCTTGCAAAGTTTGTCCCAGGCTACCAGAGCCCATTTCTTTTTTTCCTCCCCTTTTCCCCAATTAAAATCTCTTTGCATGTTCTTGGTTTGTTGGGCTACTCCTCTAGTGACAGGAATAGCCGAAAACATATATATTGGAATAAATTACAGGACCGCCTTTGTGAGAATGAACTTGCCAGCTAGATTTAAAGATCTACTTGTCCATTTGCTGATTTTGTCCTTCAATTTTTTAGTCAAAGGCTCCCAAACTTCCTTGCTTTGAGGTTTGTCAGTGAGAGGGATTCTTAGATATTTGGAGGGGAGATGGTCTCTCTAAAAGACGAGAATTCTGGGGTGGTTTCTCTAAATGGAAATATTTGCAATGAAAAAAAATACTTTGGATTTTGAGAGACTAACCTCTGTACCAGCTGCCAAAGCAAAATCTTGCAAAATTTGTTTGTAAGCTTTGGCTTCTTTGATCGTTGGTATGCCCTGTAACATGGTGTCATCTACAAATTGCTGATCAGTCAGCGAGTCTCCTTCCTGGGTGATCTTGATACCTTGGATTGTGTCGTCCCTTTTGGCAGAAGTGATTGTTTTGCCTAATCCTTCCATCATAAGAATAAAGAGAAAGGGATAAAGCGGATATTGTTGCCTAACACCTCTCGAGAGCCGAAAGGATTTAGATGGAGATCCATTGAGAAGGATAGAAAAGCTAGCAGATGTTACCAAAGCGATAATCCATCTTATCGAATTCTGGTCAAAGCCATATGCTATTAGAACTTCTTTTATGTATAACCAGCTTAGTTTGTCATAAGATTTCACTAGGTCCAGTTGAATGATCATCCTTGCTTGCTTATTATTCTTGAGAGAGTGCACTATTTCATGAGCTTGAATGATGTTACTGAGTATTTCCCTTCCTTCCACATATCCAGTTTGTTCCTCCGAAACGAGAGTTGGTATAAGGGGCTTCAGTCTATTTGCAATAACTTTGGAGATGATTTTGTATATTACATTACAGAGGGCTATGGGTTGGAATTGATCTGGAGTCATTACTTTATCCTGTTTATAAATTAGGGCTATGAAGGAGGTATTTAGTGCTTTTAGGAGTGTTTTTGAAATTCTTGAGTCCTCCACCACCTCCAGAATGTCCTGTTTGACTATTTCCCAGCTTGCCTTGAAGAAGTCAACGTTGAAACCATCCGGTCCATGAGCTTTCCCATTGTGCATCTCATTAATTACTTCTTTTACCTCTTTTTCTGTCACTGGTCTATTGAGATTATGATTATCTTCCCTGGTCAGCAGTTTTGGAATATGCTGCGTAAATATTTTAATAGCTAGCAATCTGTTTAAGATAGGCTCTTCGGCTATATTTGAAAATGTTGTACCAGAATGGATTCCAGATCTTTGTGTGTGCTCAAATATTTTCCTTGAGGATCTATGAGCTTTGTAATTCGATTATGAGCCTGATGTTCTATGGTTGATTTGTGAAAAAACCTTGTATTTCTATCTCCTTCTTTAAGCCATTACACTCTTGATTTCTGCTTCCAGAAGATTTCTTCCTCCTAACATCAGGTGTCCCATTCCTATTGAAGAGAGTCACCTTGCAATTTCCTATCCTCAGTGAAGCCTTCCTTGATAAGGATTTGGTTTATTTTCTGTAGCTTTTGTTCCACTTCTCTTTTGGCTTTAAAGATATTACCAAACTCACTTTTGTTCCAATCTTTGAGTTTGACCTTAATGTGCTTGAGTCTCTGTTGCAGAATGAACATTTTCGTGCCTTGAACAGGTAAATCTTCCTTCCACCACTTATCAATGTTGGAGATGAAGTTAGGGTGAGTGAGCCAAACATTTTCGAACCTGAAAGGTCTGTTCCTAGGAGTGCCAATAAAAGAAGCTTCTAGTTGAATCCGCCAGTGGTCCGACCCTCCAAAAGGAAGGATAAAAGCATTCAAGTTAGGCCCAGAGAGGAAGAGGTTCTCTGAGATGAGGAATCTATTTAGGTTTTCAGAAACTTGGGAAGCTCCTCCCCTTTTATTGTTCCATGTGAAGGTTCCATTTTTTGTTTCTAAGTCCACTAGCCTCAAGTTGATGAGGACGTTTTGGAAGGCAATAGAGTCTTTTCCCATTACTCTAGTTCCTCCTTTTTTCTCCATAAGATATTTGATCATGTTGAAATCTCCACCTAGAATCCAGGGCTTTACTAGGTGTCTTTCCCTTATCTCCTCAGGTGAGGTGAGAAGCTTGAGTTTGTCTTCAGAATTTTGAAGACCATAGACATTTGTGACCATATAGATTTCCTTGTCATCCAAAGGTTGGATAACCATTGAAAGGTAGTTCTTGGATGATTCCTCATCCAAAATGCCAAATTTATGAGGATTCTAAAGAGTAAGAATCCCTCTCACTGTGTTATTGGCTTTGACTTCTAGGTAATCATATTTACTAAGCCATTTTTTATGTATCTCTCAGACTTTATCTATTGAACATTTTGTTTCTTGTATGAACACCATATCTAGGTTTTCTTCTTTTAATCGCTTGCTAAGATTCCTCTGTTTCCTTTTACTTCCTAGATCTCCGATATTCCAAGTTGTGAGCTTCATAATGATGGGTTTTTGAATGAGTAACTGGTGAGATATTTCATCTTACCTAAGTTGATCATGAGCTTTCCACACTCTATTAGCAACTCATTTTGTTTCTTTCTTCCTCTTTTTCTACCTAGAGTTTTGGCCGAGTGTCCTGATATTTCCTCCATTGATTTGACCCCTCCATGGTCTTGGCTTTCATGGCTTCTTTTGATTCCTGAGGCTTTTGTCTGAGATCTCTAGAGGAGGAGCTGTTGTACTCTGTCAAACTCCTCTGATGGTAGGGAATCTATCCCTTTTTTGGTTCCCTGGTTTAAGAATTTCTCTAGATCAAGATTCTCCCTCTCAAGAATCTCATGTAGTTCTTAGTCCTCTATCCCTACTTCACTAGGGGTCATCTCTTAGTCCCTGCTTAGTTCCATGCTGTTTGGTATGGTTTCCTGTTGTTCGCTATTTTCCTGTATTATTTCCATGATGTCCTCCTTTTCCTTCTCTATGGGATGGTTGTCCAGAGTAACGACCTTTTCCATGTTCCCCCCTTCTTCTTCTAAAATTTCAAAACTGTTGTGACTTGCTAGTTTGTTTTCACTCTATTTTTTCTGGTGCTTTCTTCCTCCTCCTTTCCCTCTGCTTCCCATCTTGGTGAATCCTTCAGGATCTTTGCCTGTGTTGGTCCTCGGATTATCCTCCCTCTTGTTTTGTGGGCAATCTCTAAAATGGTGTCCGTGTTCATGACATTTCCGAAATCTAAAAGGGACATGTTCATAGTCCACTGCCTGTACCCATTCCTCATCATAAACTTCTATGACCACTTCATCCGAGAGTGCTCCCAATAGATCCATTTCCACACATATTCGTGCGAAGGATGTATATTTTCATCGCAGAGTTTCCTCTGAAACTTTTAGAAAGTCTCCTAATTTATTTCCTATCGCTTTCAAGGATTCGGGCAGCCAATAATCTAGATGTAGGGAGTAAAGTCTTATCCATACCAGGACCGATGTGAACATTTCTCTCTCCAGGACAAAGTTCATTACCTAGGGTCGCATATATAGTCCTGCAACAACATAGAAATAGGGTCCTCCTTCGAAAACTTTGTCTTTGTCCTCTATGCTCTCGAAAACAACTGTGAAGAAACCCTTTTACCCTCGATGTAGAGTTATATCTCCCTTTGGTTTCCAGTTGTTTCTTATCCATATGTACAGATTCTTCTCTGTGGACCATATACCCATAAACTTGCATATAATAGCATAAGTTGCCATGTGATCTCTATGCTCCTGCAGTGCAGGATCATTCAACACCACCCGGGGTTCGATGGCAGACTTGGGCTTACACGGTCCTGCTACAGATTTGTACCTATTTTTCTGACTACTGTCCTCTGGTCTCTCCTCCCTTCTGGCCACCCCGTGAGTTTCATCCTATTCATTAGCTTTGCTGCTTTCCGGTTCTTTTGAGTCTATTTTTTTTCCCAGCCTCCAAGGGTTTCCTGAATCCATTCAAACATGTTTCTCTGCTTCTATCTGATATGACGTTGTTGTAGGAGGGAGTCGAACTCTCTCCTCCTGGCCCCTCCATTGTTATCATATCGCTCCTCATGTTGCTCCCTGCTCTAAACTGTAGCTCCCCGATCAAGTGAATAGTTCAGTTCAATTCCTATTATCTACTTAATAATAGATAATTATATTAAAATTCTAAAAACTCTATTAAAATTAAATAAATAAAAACCTTAAACTTTCATATCAGTACGACATCCTAGTCCAAGAGGTTCACTCACTACAACACAAAAGGGGGTTTTAAGACAATATTTAAGACAACTTTTGGGTAAATTGTCCTAACTTAAGACAAAAAAAAAACTTTTTATTGTCTTAAACATTTTCTTTAAGCGAGTGTCTCAAATTATTGTCTCTATAAAGACAATATATAACACAAGAATTATTGACTCTTAGGAGACAATTTCATTTTTGTCTCTGCAAAGACAATAGTTGGGAATAAAGACATATTGTCTTTATAGAGACAATATGTATTTAATCCTAGATAGTGTCTCTCCAAAGACAATAAAAAATTATATTTAACGACAATAAAATATAACATTTGTATCTTTAGAGAGACTATAAAACAATGAATCTCAAAAATATCTCATCATTGAAATAAATCTATATAAAAGGTATGTAATTAAAAATAAATTATAATATCATAAATTAATTCATGTTAGGGAATGGTGGAATGGAACAAAAGGTATTTAATTAAAAATAAACTAAAATACCATTAATTAATTCATGTTAAGGAATGGTGGAATTGAACCACCAAACTCCTGCTTATAACACAGGTGATCTTCCATTGAGCTAGCACCCTTTAAAGAATAATGTGAGGAATTATTTATGTCCTTGAAATTGTATATATAGGAATTATTTTTAAATAAAATGGTCAACACATAATTGCATAATATTTTTAAATTATATAACCACGCAACTCCTTTATCTAACTTAATAAAAAATAACTCTATTTTTTTTAACCAACTAAAAAATAACTCAGTAGAGTTAGCATTTTCATGTCCTTTTTAGCATAGAAAAATGCTCCACATAAAATAATTTGTAACATTTCTTTAATAGATGTGGGAATTGAGATATATCTTCAGTACCCTTTATTTCCTCTTCTTCGTGACCTACACCTCCATCCTAAGGGAATCATAGCCAGGATTTCTCATTAGCTCTAAAACCATTGCATATTTCCAAACAATGCTTTCTCTAGGAACATGATATAAATCACCGTTAAGGGTTTTTTAGCCTCCAACCACAATCACCAACTAGCCATTACCAAATATCTGATAGACCCCTCTTGTCACAGTTTTCTCAACATATGCATCTGGATTCACTGGAAGGAAAACCAAATAGAAAAGACTATTAAAAATAGTTCTTGCATAAAATAGATGAAATACAAAAAGAATATAAAAACAAGTATATTGAATCTGCAATAATTTTGGAGAGTTGTTTACGTCTTCCTCAAATTTCCGAATCTCAACTCCAAACAACTGAGCAATATCAACCACGTTTCTGCTTTTCTTTTCTTGTTTCTTTGGATCAACCAGAAGTTTATATTTGATTCCATTGTCCATAGACTCACTAGAAGGACAAGGAATAGGTAATGGACCTAAACATTTAATATGTACATTTTCTAAGCAACACAAGAAAAAGTAACATTCAAATATACACTTTTTAAATAGATTTTCAAAGCAACAAAGGAAGTTGAAAAATAATTGCAGTTATAACTATTTAATTATTAAAAGATGAATAGCAGGAGGAGGAGCAAGTTGTCCCCATGCTCCAAAGTAATGAACTTGAACAAAGTGGTATGGAATATCTATGTAATGTTTGAGAATCACAAACAAGTAGTCTATAATTGAGCTGGGTATTTTCAGAGATGTTCTTATTTCTTTCCACATTCTCTCTTTAATAACCTATAGATCATTCATTTCTGGTTGTGCATCAGCACAACATAATACCAACACATTTAAATTTTCAAAAAATATCAAACCAGTTATTCTCTTCTAGTTCCCCTTTAAGTTTTGATGTTACCTATAATCAGAACCCATTCAGTGGAATTCTATTACTGGAATAAAGTGGTAGGAAAAATGCTACACCCTTGTAGGAAAATTGTAAATACATAGAAACTGATTGTAGGAACATTGAAAATTTTAATTTTTGAATCCTCCATTCCAATAGCACCAATGTTATTATCTAAAGGGTCGAAAGTTATAAATGTTTTAACTCGAGGATGGGCCATGCACTTTTCTATGACGTGTATTAGCGTGGATGTCACTATCAAATTTAAAAGTGATAAAAATATATATGCTAATATATAAATACTTCTCCATAAACCTGAAGGGTCAAAATAGAGGTAGTTTTAATCCACGTCATGCATGCTTTACAAAATTGCATGATAGAGGATCATGGATTCAATACAAAGACATATCTAGATGGAAGCATTAGGAAAATAACAATATTTACTAACCAACAATCATATACAAAAAAATCATGATAGGATTAGTCACTAAGGAAAACAATAAATAAATGCAAGAAAACTATTTACTAAGAAAATAATACCTTACCTCAAATTTGTTCATTTTGAGCAAATATACTTGACCACAAGATGCAGATATTAGATATGTATTATTATCTAACAGATATATGCAAGGAACAACTTCTTTTGAACCCTTGTCACTAGTGTCAATTTTAATGAGGAACCCATCAAGAGGTTCCCACAAATGTGGTTGATAATTTTTTGTAGCAAGTCAAATAAATTCTACCATTAATCAAGTTACTCAACTTAAATGCATGGTGACAATGACATGTAATCACTATAATAGTAACTTGACTGCATGGTGACAATGGCATGTAATCACTACAACTGAAATTTTGAGCAAATTGTCCATGTAATAACTAACCTTAGTAGATGGATTCCAATCATTATGTTTCCAATTCGAATGAGATGGACCCTGATATGATCTCGCATAATGCAATCATCAATTCTCTCTGCAAAACAAGTATGTCAAAAATTTCTCTTCACCTTCTTACTTGCGTCTTTGCCTTTGGATCATTTCCTAATGTGGTTACTTATACAACTGGCATAAATGGGTTTCCCACTCAACCTATGATTGGCTTCGCCTTCACCCTCCTCAAACACTGTATATTCCACTACAAACTAAATGTTGTGATATGTGACACATGGAGAATAAATAAACCTTTATAAGCAAAAGAATTTTAGAAACTTATCATTGTCATGTATTGATAGAGGAAAACCATAGTGATTTTTTAACAAAGCATGTCAAGGAGTATTGATCCCTTTCATGAATACTCAACACTATTTCTACTAAAGGTATGAAACTATGCAAGGGATGAATAGTCATGCTAAACTATATGCACTTTGGATTCTATTGAGAACAACATATGGGAAAGATTTGAATCAAATACATGTTCTTGCACATTTAAAGCTTATGATTGAGTGGGAAAATCAACAATTAACATTGAATTTGGAACTAATTCTAAATGTGAATATAGTTCGAGAGGTAAAAAGCAATCCTATTGATCCTTCCTTTATGCTTGTTTACTGAGAATTCGACAATCAAGTGGTTCACTTATCAAAAGAAGAATTACTTTTGCAATATGGTAGCTCTATTAAATTAACTTTTAAGGGAGTCACTTTGCTCTTAGCTACATAAACAATTTTATATTAATTAAATGATTCATTGAGTTATTTTTGGCTCAAAGTACAATGTTAATGGTTGTAATGAGGAATTGTATAAGTTTAATAACTATGTGTTTTTTCTTTTATAAAGGAGTCGATGATGTAAATGATACATGGGGAATTATATTCATTTTAGAGAAGGAGGAGACAAAAATTGTATTGGGGTACTATGAACTATTTATGTCGAAATCCTTTATGGATAGTCCATGCATATTTGATTTGAGGCTCTATATTAATATAAAGTTTTTTTTTCTTTGGAAAAAAATTGTTGATGGACGAAGGTGCTTTAAACTTTGAGTATTTGCATATACTCTTTGACTCGATTCAATTGAGGTTTTCATCCAAGTATTCAACATTTTGAAATATTCAAATACTCTAGCCTCTAACAAGCCTACTAACAGTAAGTTCCTAATCAAGTCTTGGTTGATGTTCTTCCCTAAAATTTCTCATAACCAAGAAGGATGAATACATGAAGCCATGTTTCTCTTTTTACTATTTTAGCAAGTGGGGCAATTGAAAATGGTCTCCACAAACCCTCTACGAATGAGTAATCTCAAACTAGGTTTTAAGACTTCAAACAATATTTTAAGCCTCAATTGAAGGCTTAAAACCTTGATTGAGAGTATAAACCCATAAACAATGTTGAAAGTAAAGTAGGACCTTGATCAAGGGCTTATAAAATCCCCTAATCAAAGTATTTTATAAACCCTTCATCAAGGGTTCACAAGTCAATAAATTTTTCTATTTTTGGATGTTTTAATGGAGCTTCAATTTCAAAGAGGTCACAAACTTAGTATCGAGATATTTACCATCAATTCCTCACTCCGTTGATATATAAGTCATTCAAAAATTCAAACCGAAACTCGCACTCTAACAAACCTGAACTCAAAGCCATTCAAGTAAATACATCTTTGCTCTAACCTAGAGACCGATGTCAACTAGACACTCTCCACTATAATTCCAAAGTTGTCCATTTCAGCTCTTTTTCTTGGTTTTGTGAAGGGATTTTATCATTTTTGCATGGTAAGACCAACTCCAACAAGTATCTATTGCAAAACTACAACATATATGTTATTTTTAAGGTAAATAATTTTCAAGAGCAATAGAAATAACATCTAAGGAAAATTTTGTGATTTTTGAAAACTTATTTGACGAGTTATGGAACAAATTCACAAGTTTCAGTTTGATTTTCACCATCTAGCTATTAATGCATATATTTATGATTTGATTTTCAAAGAATTAGGCTTCATCTTATGATTTGGCAGCTAGAAAACACTTTTAGACCTCATTTTTCACCAGAAGGGATAACTATATACTTTAAGCTTATTTTAAGAGTTGGTTTCTTCACAACTAGTCCGTAAATGGCACATATAAAAGCTCATATTGAAAACCAAACTTTTCATTTCCAAGTCAGCATTTTTGTAAATTTTATGA
This sequence comes from Pinus tabuliformis, assembly GCA_031772625.1. NCBI lineage: Eukaryota > Viridiplantae > Streptophyta > Pinopsida > Pinales > Pinaceae > Pinus > Pinus tabuliformis. Next base: position 639,779,039 of record CM062813.1, on the reverse strand, counting down.
GATCATTTTCTGAGTTGAAATAAATCATTTTCATATATGATTGTCTAAATAGGAGAAGGGCCTTCAGTCAACCCTCAATCTTGATATATTTCAAAAATATCAACTAGTCCTCCATCATTTATAGATTTGAAATTTTAGATATATGGCTCGTATGATTTATAATTATCAGTTTTTCATCGTTGCTTCATACCATGGTTCATGGAATAATTTATGCATTATGTACTTCATAATAAAATTACATAAATACAAACCTATTAATATTGCATTATATACAGTGTAAACTTTCATATCAAATTTAAGCATAAAATACATGATATGACAACTAGAGAAAACTTTTAGACCTCATTTCCACCAGCAAGGATAGATATACACTTTAATCTTATTTTTAGAGTTGGTTTCTTAATAGCTAGACTAGAAATGGCTCATATCAAAGCTCATATTGACAACCAAACTTTTCATTTCAAGGGAAACATTTTTGTTAAGTTTATGAGATCATTTTCTGAGTTGAAGTAATCCATTTTAATATATGATATTCTAAGTAAGAGAAGAACCTTCAATCGACCCTCAATCCAATATTTCAAAAATATCAGCTAGTCCTCCATCATTTATAGATTTGAAATTTTTGAGATGTGGCTCGTATGATTTATAATTATCAATTTTTCATTGTTGCTTCATACCATGGTTCATGGCATACTTTATGCATCATGTACTTCATAATAAAATTACAGACATCCAAACATATTAATTTTTCATTATATACAATCTAAATTTTCATATCAAATTTTAGCATCATATATATATATATATATATATATATATATATATATATATATATATATATATATATATATGTATATCTATAGACACACACACACAAACACACACATATATATAGGTTATGTAAGTTTTACATTTTGTACTTGTGTAGGACTTTCTAGGTTGACTCCTGAGTCTTTGCCAGGTCACAAATCCAATTTGACCATTCAACCAAAACAGCTTTGGAAACTTTGTTTCAGAGATTTATACAAATATGAAAGAGGAGATATGTGAATATTGAAGTTAGGATATGATTTGTAATTCAGTGAGAAAGACAGAATTCTTAAAATTCTGACACCGGTCAAAGGTGCATGTAGTCCTATCAGTATGATTCATCTTGAGTGATTAAGAGGAGAACTTGTTACATCCTCCCCATATTGGTTGAAATCTCACTTGGTAAATGTTTTCCATCATGGAATCCATTGGGTTAGCAAGGCACCAGTAATCTTACCCTTGCTTAAGTGCTTTGACAGGGTACAAGATGTTCAAAACTATTTTTCATGTCCAATGGGATAGAAGAAGTAGATAATTTCCTCGAGGTTCATGGAGGAGGTATTGGAATCAATCCCATAGGTTGGCTTCCTCTATCGTGTATCTCGTTCAACATCCCTACTAGGTTAGATGTTGTAATTGGCACTGATAAGTTCATAGTGTACCACACATGGAATACAAGTGTTAGAGGTTTTCCTTAGGAAAAATAAAAAAGGAGACATATTACATGAATTCATAAAATTAGTCATCATAATAAATCATAAACATAAATCACAAATCAAACACAAAAATTTATACAATGTCGAGAAAGAGATTATAACGAGAAAAATCCTTATAATAAATTAAGAACAAATTCCAAATCGTCATTAAGTATTAAATAATTAAAATTCTTTCAAGACGACGCCCCTTTAATTTGCTATCAAGTTATATTGACTTGCATAACCCTCATGCCAACATTCACATTCAACCATATTTGGCCTTAGAGACTTTCTATACATAATCCCATACTTCAACATACTCAACCATTTTTTGCTTATTTGGCCCTAACTGAAATTACAATCTATTTTTAGATCACACCTCTTCCTTTTGGAGGATGTGTCTGAGAGGACTTCGTACAATTTCTTGTAGAATCACATATAATTATATTTATTAACCATTTTTTTCTTATTTGGCTTTACAACCCAAATTCCGATCTGATTTCAAATATGGCCTCTCCCTTTGGAGTAGTTTATATCACAAAAAACTTAATCAATTTTGTAGGTGAAGAAACATAACCTCTTCAATCCTATACCACTTAGCCTTCAAATAAACTTTATGTTTAAAACAAACTTGTAGCAACTCTTTCTTACCTCTACTAGTGTCCAAAACGTTTTTTGTTGAATGGTATCTTCATCCAAGTCAACATAAGTTTCAACAATAAGGTTTGAAATGAATCCAACACTACCAATACCTCTTTTTATGAGATCATGACGAGATCATAACATCGAAGAATAATGAACATCATTGAAGTTTTATATTAAGGTCTTATAGATGCCTAAACAATTTATTAGAATCAAAAGTCTCGATGCATTTGTAATGAACACAAGCTTGATAAAGGTTTCCATGCATAACATACATTGTCTACAAGAAATGGTCCTAGCACAATATTGTGATTGTATTTCTATCATTCCATTCTAAAAATCCATCTACAATAATAATCTTTTAAGGTCTACATTTGGGTACCTTAATCTCATAAGGATCTTCAATGATGTCACTCTGAAAATGCTAGCAAAGTCATCCTTTGTGAAGTTCTAGAAGGCATTAAGAAAATTTTTGAGTTTGTGTAACACCCTCCTCCAACATTTACCCAAGTTAACTGGTACGTTGGGGTAAACATGTGGTGAGAGGATATTAAAATATGACTCAAATCCCTATGTATAGATAGGGAAGTGGAAGCAACACAACATAACCAATCTGACCGTTTGCACATGTCACATGTCCTAGAATCGATGGTTTTCTTGATCAGTTAAAGAATGTTGTTTACTTTACAAAATTGGATTTAAGAAGTTGTTATCATCATATTCGTATTGCAGAGAATGATATATGGAAAACTACATTTAAGACCTAACAGGGTCTTTATGAATGGTTGGGTGTGTCATTTGGGTTATGCATTGTTCCAAAACTTTTATGAGAGTGATGAATGATGTTTTTCGTCCTTTTCTTCATAAGTTCATCATAGTCTATCTCGATGATATTCTTATTTTCAGTTCAAGTATGGAAGAACATGTATAGCATGTTAAACAAGTTTTTAATGTGTTACAAAGAGAGAAACCGTATCTCAAACTTTCTAAGTGTGAATTAAGAAAAAATTCCTTCGTACATCTTGGTTACATAGTTGGAGGAGGTCAGTTAAAAATAGATCCAACTAAAGTTGATGTAATTACTAAGTGGCCAAGGCCTCTAAATGTGACATAAGTTAGAAATTTCTTGGGTACAGTTCAGTATTGGAGGAATTTTATTTCTCATTTCTCTTTTATTGCATCACCACTTCATGATTTAACAAGTTCTAAAGTCTCCTTTCAGTGGGGAGGAAAACAACAAAAAACATTAGATACCTTAAAGTAGAAAATTATTACAACTCCAATATTGGCTTTACCAGACCTTCAATAGCCATTTGAAATAGAATCTGATGCTAGTGGGTATGCAATGGGTGCAGTGTTGTCGCAAACATGAAAGCCTATTTGTTTTCATTAAGAAACATTTTCTGAAGCAATTGCTAACTATCCAACTTATGATAAAGATTGTATGCATTAGTGGAAAGTGTTAAAAAATGGAAACATTATTTAATGGGCAAAGAAAGATTCATATAGATCATTAGCCACTTCAATACCTTCAGTCTCAAACTAAGTTGCAATAGTCTTGACATTGTAGATGGATGGGGTTTTTGCAAGAATTCCATTTAGTAATAAAATATAAGAAGGTTACCATTAATAAAGTAGTTCATATTTTATCAAGACCTTATTTTAATGCTTCAGTTATTCTACAAAATATTTCTTTAGCACATGAAAGTTATTGATCCGAATTGGATCCATGGAAAATTATCAGAGTTTTATGACTGTATCAAATCATGATAGACTCCAACAACTTGTGAACAAATAACTATCAGGAAGGACCTCTGGACAGTGGCAGTTTGTAGCCAGCAAAGAACGATGAGGACCTCTGTCAAAGCGTGCTAAACAAGGCCCATGGAGACCATCCAGGATGCAAACTAGCAGTTAGGAAGTCCAGATCGGAAAACGAAGGCTATTTCTGATGCACGATTAGCGCTAATTATGCTTAACTGGGAAAAACCCCTCGAGAAGGAATACCCCCGAGCGCTCAGTCATAAGGAAAGTTGAAAACCATGGGAAAGGCAATGAAATGACAGGTGGGTCCTGCGCTCCAAAACCGGCGGAATATCGGAGGCGTTTGGGTGGTAAGTGGGTTTGTCAGGAGACCCACCGATTCCATATGTTGGATGATGCCTGTCCTGTGGATGAGAGAGAAAACCACTCTCATCACGGCGCTAATGTCTGAGCAAGTCGACCGTGTGATAAGAGCGAACACCATAGGATTTGGGGGCTCCAGATCTAATGACGGAGATTGCACCCAATGAATGACTAGATCTGGAGGGAGAATTAAGCTGCAGCATATAAAAGTCTGAAGTCTGATTTGACCACTGAGTTAGCAGATGAATCATTACACGGAGTAACCGAAATACTAAAACGTTTGAGGAAGAGCCAGCGCAGTTCGTGAAAGGACATGTGGCCACTTCCCTAGGAGATGCTACACAGTGGCGAAGACGTAGAGGCAGGGAATTCCAAGCGAACAACAGTAGGCGATCCGAAGAGGCAGAAGAGGAAGTGAAGAGTCAAAGGGACGAATTGGCCTTAAGCCATGAACAGATGGAGAATGAAATAGAGAAGGAGACAGTGAGCCAGAGAAACCGAACAGAAAGCGAAGCAGAGAATAGAGAGCCAAGCTGACCTACGGAGCTAAGGTAGCATTGAGCAAACAGATGGCTTGAGAGGTTCAAGCAATCCCGGTGAGGATATCTATTGAGGAACTAAGTACCAAATTAGACTCATCCCATTAAGACCAGTTGAGGTTGAGACTTGGTAAGGGGCATTCTGTGCGCTCTAGTAGCTTAGGGAATCCAAGAACCATCCTACTAAGTATTATCTAGTTCAAGAGACTCAAATTGAGCTCCTCATTGTAAAAACTCTGTTTAAAGACACAATAAAAGGAAGGCCACCATTGAAAGCTAGACAGGAGACGTAGCCCAGGAGGATTGGGTGAACTCCTTATTAATTTGTTGTGTTCTTGCATTTGCTTACTATGTTGCTCTTACTATTTTCCATATTCTATTGTCTATGTATTTTGCAATTTTATTGATTCGTTGCCTAAGACAACATAGACACACACACCAGCACATGAGTCTATAATACCTTCATTAATTAATTAACTGAGACCACTCACGATTGATTTTCAGATCAAGTGGTATCAGAGCTCTAGGTTGTAAGGTTAGAAAAGCTTGTGCTGGATTTTGTTGTTGAATGCTAACTAAATAAAAGCTCAAATTAGGAGAAGGAGAATTGGTCGAAACTAATCCTGAAAATGGGAGAGTCTATCCTTGGAAGACAATGTCAAAGAAAGGTTATGTGGGGCTAGACCCTCATTTCATAGATAGTTTCCTAGCCATAAGGTCCATGGTAGAGGAAATGTATAAGGAATTTGGAAAACATAAGGATGAAGATTCATCAGGTTTCAAACAAGATAAAGGAGAGGATGAGTCTCTCCTCCATGACCACTCAAAAGACAAAGGGAAAGAGGAAAGCTTTCTCACACCTCCTAATAGCCCCGAACATAAAAGGAAGGGATATTTGATTAAGATAGATGTTAAATTTGATTTACCAATATATGATGGAGAGTTGAATGCAGAAAAGTTGCACAATTGGATTAGAAAAATTGATGTTTATTGCAGAGTGCAGAGTATCGATTCAGACAAGAGAAATATTTAGCTAGCAAGCCTATACCTTGGAGGCACTGCCTTGGTTTGGTGGGAAGGCAGGACCCAAGCTGACATGAAGAGACATGGTAAGACTATCTCTGTCTAGAGTGAATTTTTTTCTGCAATCAAAAAGCAGTTCTATCCATTGGACTACATGTAGCAAGCGATGATGAGTTGGAAAACTCTTCGACAGTTGAAAGGGAAAAGTGTATAGGGATACACCCAAGAATTTAGAAAGAGAGGATTGATTCTAGGAATCTCATTAGAATCACCTAAGACTTTGTTGAAGTACATTGGTGGTCTACACAGCTATGTGAGGCACACTATCCTCATGTTTAATCCCACTAGTATAGATGGGGTATCTATACAAGCTACTCATCTAGAAGCTAGAGGAAAGAATGGAAATCTAGAAGCCGGGGGAATCATCCTAACCAACTGCAAGCAAAAGTATCGAGAAAAGAAAATAGAAATGGAAAGCAAGGAAGGCTAACACTACATAGAAGAGCAAGTCTTCATGCACTCACTGTAAGAAGGATGGGCATGATGATTAGCACTGTTGGATTCTACATCTGGAGCTAAGGCCTAAGAAGTTTGAGGGCAAGATGAAGAAGATTGCTGCAGGTATTCACAAAGATTTGGGGTCAGACTCAGGAGTTGAAACAACCATTGCAGCCACAGGTATAAAAGGTTGTCTGCTTTAGAGAATGCAGAAATCAGGAAGCAGGTGCAGGAGTTGCTCGAGAAAGGGTTCATTAGACCTAGCACATCACCATGTGGATCTCTAATCGTTTTGGTGAGAAAGAAAGATGGATCGTGGAGAATGTGCATTGATTATTGACCACTAAATAAGATAATAATAAAAAATTGTTATCCCCTTCCTCGCATAGATGATCTATTGGATCAATTGAAAGAAGCTGTTTATTTTTCCAAGCTAGACTTGCATAGTGGATATCATCAGGTCAGAGTTGTAGAACAAGATGCATGGAAGACTACTTTCAAAGCAAAGCAGGGATTGTATGAGTGGCTGGTTATGCCTTTTGGCTTAACTAATGCTCCTGGTACTTTCATGAGAATAATGAATGATGTACTTAGACCTTTTCTTGATGATTTTGTTATTGTGTATCTGGATGACATTTTGATATTTAGAAAAACATGGGAAGAAAATTTAAAGCATGTTAAGTAGACACTAGATGTTTTGAAAAGAGAAAAATTTTATGTTAAACTCTCAAAATGTGAATTTGGCAAGACATATTTGAATTATTTGGGACATAGAGTAGGGGGTGGTGAATTGAAAAATAGTTCCCTCTAAGGTGGCAGTCACTGTAAACTGGCCTAAACCCAAATTTTCTACAGAAGTTAGGAGCTTCTTAGGAGCAGCATAATATTGAAGAAAGTTCATTTCTAACTTTTCCTTAATTGCAGCTCCCTTACATGCTTTAAAAAGATTGAACAAGGTGTTTCAGTGGGCAGGCAAATAGCAGAATGCCTTCGACACCTTGAAAGAAAAGATTAGTACAACACCTATACTAGCACTGCCTGATCTTTAAAGACCATTTGAGATCCAAATGGATGCCAGTGACTATGCCATCAGAGCAGTGTTGACACCACATAGTAAACCCATATGTTATCATTCTGAGACTTTTAATTATGTAGTAGTTAACTATCCTACATATGATAAAGAATTGTATGCATTAGTACAGAGTGTGAAAAAGTGGAAACATTACTTGATGGGAGAAGAGACAGTAATACATACTGATCATCAAGCACTTCAATATCTACACTCCCAAACTAAGTTGCAGCAATCAAGACAATATAGATGGATGGGTTTTCTATAACAGTTTCATTTAGTCCTTAGATATAAAAAGGGCATACACAATAAAGTTGCAGATATGTTATCTAGACCCATTGTAAATGCATCTACTATACTTAAGCATAATTCTGTCTTAGATGAGAGCTACATTGAACAATATGCTCAAGATATAGACTTTAAAGATGTATATGCAAGTTTGAGTCAAGGCAAATGAGTAGAAGAATTGGATTATCATGTACTCCTATATCATTGTGGGAAGATATGCATTCCAAAAACTGAAAGAGTAAAGATAATTCGAGAAGCACACACTTCTCTAATATCAGGTAACTTTGGGCTATGTAAAATAGTTGCACAACTGCAAAGATTTTGTTATTGGCCAAAAATGAATGAGACATTTTCTAGATATGTAAGAGGGTGTACTATGTGTGCTAAAAGCAAGCCTATCAATAGAAAACTAGGCTTGTACACTCCATTGCCAGTTCCTTCTCATGCTTGGGAAAGTGTTTCTATGGATTTTGTTGGAGGACTGCCTAAATTTAGGAAAGGTCATGATTATCTATATGTTGTTGTGGATAGGTTCAGCAAAATGTGTATTTTGATACCTTGTAGTAAATAGATTACAGTTGAACAAACTGCAAAACTGTTCTTTCAAAATGTATGGGTTCATTTTGATTACCCACTTCCATTTTATCTGATTGAGACACCCAATTTGTGGGGAAGTTTTGGTCAAGTATGTGGGAACTAATGGACATGAAACTGAAGAAAAACACAACTTTCCATCAACAAAATCATGGCCAGACAGAAGTAGTCAACAAGACAGTGATCCAGTTGCTTAGAGGATATTGCAGTAAGCATCCTAAGCTTTGGGATGAACATTTGTGTTATGTGCAACATGCTTACAATCGAGAACAACATTCTTCTACACAGAGATCTCCTTTTGAGACCTGTTTTGGTTTCACACCAAGGTCTCCTTTGGATTTTTTCTTTGGTAAAGACACAACATTTGATGGACATAGTGACGTGGACAAGGCAGCTAGGTTCATTGAACAAATCCAAGAGACCCACCAGGCAGTACAAGAACAGATGGAAAAGAGCCAAGCCAAATACAAGGCAAGGCATGACAAGCATTGGATGGAGCATAGTTTCCAAGTTGGTGAAAAAGTCTGGCTGTGTATCAGCAAGGACAGAATGCAAGGTGAAGGTAAAAAGCTAAATCCTATCAGGTATGGACCCTTCAAGATACTTGAGAAAATTGGTGAGAATGCTTTTCACCTTGATCTACCAGCTTACATGCACATCTACTCAGTCGTGAATATAAATTGCTTGAGATTGTTTGAACCTTCACTAATTGAGGATCCCGAAGAGTAGAGTCAGTTTCCTTCTATTGATGACCTGTTACCTGAATATCTTAATGAATTGCAGGAAGAAACAGTTCTGGACAGGAAGGTGAGAATGATGTGCAGGGGAGATGTTGAGTACCTCAGAGTTGGGCTCAAGGGTTCAAAGTCGAGTAGTGCAAAGTGGATAGAGATTGGACAAGTGAGAGTTGTATCCTCACTTAGTCAATGCTTGAAAACCAACTTTTGGTGGTCCAAAAGCTTTTTCAGTGGGAAGGCCATGATCTGAATTAGATCCATGGAAAATTATCAGATTTCTATGAATGTATCAAATCATGATAGACTTAAAAAACTTGTGAACAAAGAGCTACCAGGAAGGACCTCTGGATAGTGGCAGTTTGTAGTGAGCAAGGAACGACAAGGACCTCAGTCAAAGCATGTTGACTGCAGCCCATGGAGACCGCGTAGGATGCAAACTAGTAGTTAGGAAGTCCGGATCGGAAAATGGAGGTTGTTTCTGATGCGCGATTAGTGCTAATCACACTTAGCTAGGCAAAACACCTTGAGAAGGAATAGCCCCAAGTGCTTGGTCACAAGGAAAGCCGAAAACTGTGGGAAAAGCGCTGAAATGATAGGCGGGTCCCATGCTCCAAAATCGAAGGAATATCGGAGGGTATCTCACGAGACCCAGTGATTCCATACGTTGGATGACATGTGTCTGATGGATGAGAGAGAAAACCACTCTCATCATGGGCTAATTTCTGAGTAAGTCGATCGCATGATAAGAGCGAACACCATAGGATTTGGGGGCTCCAGATCTAACGATGGAGATTGCACTTGATGAATGACCATATCTAGAGGGAGAATTAAGCTGTGGCATATAAAAGTCTGAAGTTTGATTTTACCGCTGAGTTGGCAGATGAATCATTACATAGAGTAACCGAAATACCAAACCATTTGAGGAAGAGTTGGCATAGTTCATGAAAGGACAAGTGGCCACTTCCCTGGGAGATGTTACATAGTGGCAAAGACGCAGAGGCAGGGAATTCCAAGCGAACAACAACAGGCGATTCGAAGAGGCAGAAGAGGAAGTGAACAGTCAAAGGGATGAATTGGCCTTAAGCCATGAACAGACAAAGAACAAAATAGAGAAGGATACAGTGAGCTAGAGAAACTGAACAGAAAGTAAAGTAGAGAACAGAGAGCCGAGCTGACCTGTAGAGCTAAGGTAGCATTGAGTAGACAGAAGGCTTGAGAGGTTCAAGCAATCCTAGTGAGGATATCTTTCAGGGAACTGAGTACCAAATTGGACTCATCCGATTAAGACTAGTTGAGGTCGAGACTTGGTAAGGTGGAATCTGTGCAGTCTAGTGGCTTGGGGAATCCAAGAACCACCCTACTAAGCATTATCTATTTCAGGAGACTCAAATTGAGCTCCTCATTGTGAAATATCTATTTAAAGACACAGTAAAAAGAAGGCGACCACTGAAAGCTGGACCGGAGATGTAGCCTAGGAGAATTGGGTGAACTCCTTATTAATTTTTTGTGTTCTTACATTTGCTTACTGTGTTTCTCTTACTTTTTTCCATATTCTAGTGTCTGTGTATTTTATAATCTGATTGATCCATTTCCTAAGATAACATAGACACACACACCAGCACATGAGTCTGTAATACCTTCATTAATTAATTAACTGAGATCACTCAGGAGTGATTTTAAGATCAGTTATATAGAACAATATTATGCAAATACTGATTTTAAGGATGTTTATGAATCACTAACTCATGGTGCTCACGTGGAAGAAGTGAATTATCATGTTCATGACAGGTTATTGTACCATCTTGGCAAGTTGTGCATACCATAGGGAGAAAGAGTGCATGTGATCACAGAAGCACATTCTTCTTGTGTTCCATGACATTTTGGTGTAGGTTCTTCTACTGATAGATCTCCCTTGGAAACATGTTTTGGGTAGCTGCCAAAATAACCAATGGACTTAATGTTTTGTGAAAATGCTAAGGAGGATGGACATGGAGATCCTGACAAAGCAATCAAGTTCATTAAATGAATCCAAAATATTCATGAAGTAGTGCAAGATCAATTGGACAAAAGTGAGGCTAAGTACAAAATGTGCCATGACAAGCATCAGATGGATCATCACTTCTAGGTTGGTGATCAAGTATGGCTATACATTAGAAAATAAAGGATGAAATGTGAAGGTAAAAATTTGAAATATATAAGGTATGGTCCTTTCAAAATTGTTGAAAAGATTGGGCATAATGCATTCCAGTTGAATTTTCCTACATAGATGCACATATATTCAGTTCTAAATGTTGAAAATTTGAAGTTGTATGGACCTCTTATGATCATGGATCCAGAGGAAAATGCTCAAATTCCAACTATAGATGATTTTGCACCTAAATGTATGACTAAGTTACAAGAAGATACCATCTTGGATAGCAAGGTCTGCACTTTCAGGCGTGGAGAAGTGGAGTATCATTGAGTGGGACTCAAATGCATGAATCCAAGTAAAGAAAGGTGGATGGAGATCGAAAGGGTGAGGGAGATGTACCCTCACCTCATGTTTGCTTAAAACCAAGCTTTTCGTGGTCCAAAAGCTTCTAGTGGAGATGAATGATCTAGGAGGATCCCTGAAATGCTCAAAATTTTATAGTCTCAAATGTTAGAAAATTATATATTACAGAGCAATGGAACACATAAAATATATTTCAGAACTATAAACACAGAAAACACATAAAACAAGAGAGACACAGATATACGTGGTTCACCTAATTTGGGCTACGTCCATGGGAAGCAACCAGTCCTTCCTTTTATATTATCCAACAAACTGAAGAGATACAACCTACAATAGATGTGCTATAATTCCCTCTTTTCTCTCACAAAATCCCCTCTCTCTTTCTCAATCAGAATATAGATCTACATAGACGCAATACAATTCCCTCATATATAGCGACGGGTTGCCTTCTAGGACAAAAAATGCGAAATTAAACATAACTTCTACCATCAGATCTCCACCTAATGAACAACCCAGATTGACAACGAAATTACAACATTTTACAAGGCAATTTTACATCTATTTTTAGCTTTGGGGGCGCTACCCGTGATCCCCCCCAGGGGCGACTCCTAAAGATTGATGTCACCCCCCGTGGACCCCGCTTCTAGCGCAAATATTAAGGGCAGTGTTGCCACCACATTACGAACTAGGGTCCAATGCGTGATACCTCTAAATAAAGAAGATAATCAGGCTCCACACCCATCATCAATTTCTCATGAAACTAGCATCGAGTCGAAGAGCTCGTGGTGCTGATTCTAGTGGAATATTCAGTTTGCAAAATCACCTCTGTATGAGGGAGAAAATGTGTTCTGAAGTTTTTCTCAAATAGGAAAAAAATGGACCTTTGTAGGTCAAGTGGTAGCCTCTCAACAAGACACGTTGTATTCAATGCACAACAACAAAGTCAAGCCAGGCATAGGTCAAATTTCAATTTGTGGGTCGAACCCATGACCTATGCAACAACATTACAAAACATTACCATTATACCACAGCTTTACTTTGTTTAACCATGGGTGCATATGCATATTTAAAGTTTAATTAAAAGGAAAATGGGGGGAAGGGTTGGTGGAGACCACCACATCAGGCGACCCTACCAAACACATGGTTGTTTTTAATGTGCTTCAAACAATGACATTCTAAACTCGGCAAAGTTGTTCCAATGATTACAACCATATGATAAAATTATATACCAAAGTTAACACCTCCAATCCCGCTGTGAAGGTTGTATAAATCACCAAATTCTTATGGTTAGCACCACCAGACTATGGTATAAAACCATATGTTAAAAATATATGCCATGGGGAAGCCACCAGTTCCAATGTTGAATTGACACGGTGATTTGCATATATCCACCGATCTATGGTTTAAAACCATAGTCTATGTGTATGAGTTTTAAAACAAATATTTGATATGTATTGCAATGTTGTTAAAAAATAATGTTATGTTTGTAAAAGAATATCCTGGGAGGTCCACAGGTTTGACCCTGGGACCTCCCATGGGCCTTATAAAAATATTAACTAGTGCGCCTAAGGTCAGGGAGTTGTAATGTGGGTCTTTCAAATTTGTTTTATTTTGTGCTTGTAAATTCCTTTTGAGGCATATCTTAGCTAATATTGGGCCTTTTTGAAATCTGTAAGTTGTGTTGGAGAGCTGAGGTTGAGGCCTGTCAGTTGACAGTAGTCAATGATGCCTGTGTGCATAATCCAAAATGGTGAAAATTGATGTAAAGAAACATTTTGACCATTTTCAATACAACGAACGCCTATTGGAAGTGGACCCAAAGATGTAGTCTAGGAGGGACAAACTCCATCATGAAATATTCTATGTTTTATTCTTATTTTTTCTCTTCATGCTTAGTTTCATATTTCAAGTTTTATGTCTAAGGAACATAAAAACCAATTTCCCTCATTATTTCACTTAAAAGGCAACCTTAGTTAATATTTGGTGAAATTGTGCAAATAGTCAATTCTGCTCATTTCAGATCCCTATAATCCCCAACAGAATGGAGTAGCTGAAAGAATGAATGTGACAATCTTAAATATGGTATTTTTGATGATGTTTTTCAAGAATGTTAAGTTGATGTTTTGTGCTGATGCGGTTCTATGTGTTGTGTATATAAAAAATAGGTGTCCATCTCATGTTATCAAAAACAAGACTCCCTATGAAATGTGGTATGGCCACATTCCTTCGGTAAGGCATCTCAGGGATTTTGGTTGCACCTGTTATGCCATGTTACCTAAGGAACAAAGAATCAAACTTGGTGCAAGAATTCATAGATGTATCTTCTTGTGGTACTCAAATACCTCCAAATCATACTGTCTCTATGATGAAGTGAATAAGAAGTTTGTAATATCTAGAGATGTGATTTTTCTTGAATCTTCCAAGACTAACATTGTTATTGAGTGATAGCTTGATCGTTTGGATATATTTAGATATGAAAATTATTTTCAAGAGTTTGATAATGAGATTCCACATCTTGAAGGGGGGATTCCTATATTGAATCAATCTATGGAATATTCTTTTGAAGCACTCTCGCCTCTGCATGAAGCTTGAACAACTCATCAAGATGACACTTTGAGTGATGTGATTGACAGAATTGGGAGGCTAAATATTGATTCAACCCCATCTCAGTCAATTGAGTAGCCTGGGACATCTCAGAAAGGTCCTTCAAAATGGATGACAAAGACACTTGAAAGTGTTCATATTAATTATGTTGGAAAGACAATAAGGAGTTCTATTAGAAAAAATGGAGTTGAAGTAGATGACCATGACTCAGCTATTGATATGGATGCTTCATATGATTGTGAACTAAATTTGTATATAAATTTTGAACTAACTTCCTTCAAAGAAGATACTTCTGATGATGAATGGAAAGAAACGATGCAAAACGAATATGCTTATTTGATAAAGAATCAATCTAAAATAGAAATCTGAATGCCATGCATGTGGAAATAGAAAAAAAATGGTATTTATGTGTGACTTTACATACTCTACATGCCTAATTAATATGGCAATTATTAGTGAGCAAGGTCACGATATTAAGGAATGCCACCTTGCTCAAGAATAGATAAAATAAAGCTATCAACAACTACAAATTTTCCAATTCACATGGGGTTTGACTTATATACATATCCATCATGTAGACTACAAGAAAATCCCTTTCAGGAATTACCCAACTATTTCTTTGACAGTCACATGAATTTTTGGTGTGATAGAAAAGACAATATTTTCTCTTGATGCAAGCCAACTAAAGGATTCTTAGTATTGGTGGAGGTCACTAGTAAGTCTAAAAATTTGGTAGAAGAAAAATTCCAATAGGAAACAAAAATGAGAAAAGAAAGTAGTGGAGTTTCTAATTTGTGTGGTGCAATTTGTTGGAAGCATGAGAAAATCCACTTGTTGAGCAAGTTGTTGCAACATGAACAAATTTAGATAAATGGTTAGGAAAAATTACAAAAAAATGGATAAACTATAGAAATATTCAAACATGAGTGAATAATTAAATTTAAAAAAAAACAATGAACACAATGTAAACATTAAAATGAAACACTCTTTTATTGATTGTGGATGAAAAAGATATTGGTCTATTTGGTGGGACACAAAGGAAGATGTGGGGCTAGACTATCCCTCTTTAATCCTCAAATGGACAATGCTTCTTTATCCATCTAAAAGTTCCCTCTTCTCATGAAGCATGTAAGTTGATTCAATGATGAGGACTCATAGGTTTGAATGCAATTCTTATTTCATTTAAATGCATCCTTAATATTGGTATTTATACTAATTTTCTAGGCTTCTGTGGCATAGATCATTCAGTAAGTGTTGATTCTTTTGTGGGCTTGTCATGCCTGAAGAGAATGAGGTATCCTTTGGGGTATATAAGTAGTCCTCCTCCAGTGTGTAGGAGCTCATAGGTAGGTTTTTGAACCTTTACTTTGCATTTGATAGGATATCCATGGTTCCCTATTCCATTATTTACAAAATTTTCACTTTCAGTGAATCCACGTGAAGGTCAAATGAATAGTTACAAAAATCATACAAATTTCAAAAAATGTCTGTACAGGAATAGGAAAATACCCTAACTATAAATTTAAATCATATTCTTATCCACTTCTAATTAATTTCCTTAAGGAACCCTTACCTTTTTGAATTAATGATGTTTCTCACTGATCAACTGTGTAGCTGGGTGAGCAATTTTTATATGATAATAATAGGGTAACACCACCTCTTATTCCTTAAGGAAGGAATTACCTCCTCAAGTAATACTTGATACAATTACCATAATCTTCATCATGCTTTATTAAATTTCATATAAATCTATTTGTAATTCTAGCTACCTCCTCAAAATATTCTAGAAGGTAGAACCTTCTAGTATACCTTCTTGCATTCACTGTGTTCACACTATTCCATGGGCCTTACTTACTAGAAATGGCTTCCATATATATAAACCATGGAAAGAAACCATACAATATGATTGACTAAGAAATGTACCCAACTAGTATGAAGCACAAGCATCCATCCATCATAGTGACATGTGAAAATGGGGTCAATCCACTTCCTTTCCATGATGATCTAGAATCTTGTTGCTCCTTGCTATGATATCTCTTTGTAAGGTGTT
This sequence comes from Pinus tabuliformis, assembly GCA_031772625.1. Taxonomy (NCBI): domain Eukaryota; kingdom Viridiplantae; phylum Streptophyta; class Pinopsida; order Pinales; family Pinaceae; genus Pinus; species Pinus tabuliformis. The sequence goes on along the minus strand of CM062813.1, from coordinate 639,762,869 downwards.
GTGATTACTCTATGCGTAATTTAATTATTTTTCATTCCTGTTCCATTTTGGTCGATAATAAGCATGTTGATTCTGAAATCCTTGCCTTGATTATTTTTTTTTTTTAGTGGTCTGGGTGACAATAGATATCAACCGTAGTTCTTGATTCCTCCTGCTTAGACTTTTTAGCATGTGGTTACTTAGTTTCATGTTTAGTTGATGCCCCACCTTGGGATTTTCTTCAATTGTTTCTAACTGCTCTTCTTTTGGTTCAACCATGAACTCATCCTCTTAGTGGTATTGAATTTCTACAAGTGTCCTCACTCTAGAGACATTTGCATATGGTCGTTAGGGCTCTTCATGTTTTTAAAAAGATAAATCTCATAGTGTGATCTTCTTCTTCTTGTAGAAAATATTCATCATTTTTTTTGTTAATATTAATACTCACTATACCTACTGATTACATTGAAGGATATCCCAAAACAAGCTCCATTCCATCCATATCCATAACATAGAAATCTAAATGCAAAATATGTCTAGCGATGGTAATCTTCAAAAAAATTTTGAATTGCTTTACCCTCAAATTGTGTGCTTTATAGGAACTTACATTTTTTTCTCCAAATTGGACACTTATTAAATTATGTTGGAAATTTTGGTTAATGGAAACCATAACTTTTTCTTGTTAAATACTCCATGAACTTGTAATATAGAATCGCCATAACAAAATCTATCCCTCTTGATCTCCTTATCCTTCTTCACAACATGAGACCACCTACATAAAAATACATTTTTGATTCTCTTGATCTAACACTATCATTATCTTGTCATAGTTAAGCAAATTCCCCCATATAATTGTATCAGCTATTAAATTATGAGGGAGAAAAAATCTCTTAAGCATTGGCCATTTATTCTTTATTTCTTTGATGTGTTCTCCAATAGTAAGACCATCATCGTTTTTTTTATGATCATCATGTTGGGCATAAGATGAAAATTAAATGAGGGTTTAAAATAAACTCACTAACTTTTCCAATGGAGATTTGTGGGCTAGCTACATGAAATTGTATATCATTGAGACTAGACTTCTTTGATTTTATATTATGACCACAATTATGAATTCCACACTAATTTTCAATATAACATATTTGGTTTTATTGAAATCAGATCTCTGAATAAAAGGATAGAAGATCTATAATTCCTGTAGTTGTCCCCGGAAAAAACTTGAAAAATGTTGATTTTAAATCAACTATATGTCAATTACCTAAGATCCAGTTTGGATGATTTTTTATTTTATTTTTATATGGGTGTCAGAGAAATTTTCATATTTCTCATTGGTTTCTACATTTTCTGCTCAAACATTATAGAAATTACCCTAACATGTGTTATCGAATTATTCCCTCAAAAGAAAATGTAAAAGCACGAAAAACATTTCCTTCTTCTATCCAAAGAAAGTGCTCTCATAAAACCAACAATCTATACACATGAATAAACAAAACATAGAGAAATCCCTTGAGGTAGGGTAACAACATCTATTATTCCTTAAAAAAATAAATTCCTTCTCAAATAATATTCACCATAATCTATCACATTGCTTATGCTTCTATTTATAGTACTATCTACATCCTAAAAACATTATAGAGAAGGAAGAATCTAGATCGTGGAGCCTTCTAATAATATTTTTAACATTAATTTCGCTCACACTCCTGCATGAGCCTTATTTATTAGAAATGGTCTCCATACATAAAAATACATAAACACACATATATATTATTATTATTCATAATGGGTGTTTCTCTAGGCATCCCATATTACCCCATTATGTATACCACATTGATTAAATTAGAAACATACTTTTGATTTTCAAAATTTAGCTAATTAACTCATTATAATATTTAATTTTTAAAAAGAGATTTCATTTCAAAAAAAATGTTATAGCTAAAAGATATTTACAGAAAGTAAATAATAAAAATTCATGATACTTCACTAAAAAATTGTGACACATCACCAAACTTATTGAATTCCACAATAATTTTTCTCCTAGCTTACCCAAAAAAATATATAAATATATAATTTTATTCTTAGTTTCCAAATTTATGCTAATGCTCAAAATGGACTTTAAGTTTTATGAATAATACAAATAAACAAAACAATAATATTTAAGCATTGTATTTCTTTCTTTCTTTCTTTTTGTTTTTAACTTATTTTTATTTTCTTATTTACTATTTCCACTTAACAACAAAAGTAATAAAATATAAAATATGAGTTATGGTTCACAATTCGATGATTTCTGAAATAAATAAAATAAGTAAAAGTTAAGTTATAATAATTCACAAAATTTTCAAAATTATAATTAAGTTGTAAGATACACATGATATTGGAAACCAAATCAAATGTATATTAATCAATCTCAAAGAATTATGTACATGTTGTACATATAAATACATATAGGAAACAATTGAATTAGTTCCCGGGAGTTCTTGGACTCCAATAACTACCCAAACTGACCCAAGGTTAATCCTGAGGATTAACTATCTAACAACCCCCCTTAATCCGAATGGGTATACCAATGTCCAAGAATGGGAGCCCAAAATGCAAAAATGCATCTCACCCAAGAGCTGAATGTCTCTCAGAAAATGGTTTTTAAGGATGACCACAAACCAACATGGGAGAACTGAAGGTCTCAAACAACACCAACTTTGGAACCTTCATAGTAGTTCAGAATAACCAAAAATGTGGTTTTAAGCTGACCACAAACTCTAGAACTATCATAGCAGTTCCTCGAACAATTCCAAACATGGAAGTGCTCGATCAACTCGATCAACTCAACTCTAACTCAGGCTCGCTTGACATCTCAAACTCGAACCTCTAGTAGACCATCAACTATTCCCCCATTGTCGGGTACAAGGTGAGAATTACTCTTCATCACTGCAGGGCTGGTCATCACTCTGGAACATATTCTTCGATATATCCTATAAATCTTCTTGGTTGTTTTGGTCTGATCCCCATAAGCAATCCATCTGAAATTTACATTCTCTCTTGTAGTAGACTTCTTTCTAGAACATCTATTTGTATGATGATTTTGCTTTCTGCAATGCTCATACTAGTGAAGATCAAAACATTGATATTTCGTATGTCCAACTCTGTTACACTGTTGGCATCTATCAACTTGTTCTAGAACAACAACCTCCAGAAATCCAGCGCTTCAAAATTCTATCGGTTTAGAAAAACCTAGTATGTGAAAAAATACATCCAGAATATCCTCTTTGTAACCCAAACTAGTTTTGTGTTTATTGTGTCTAATCTCTTCCCATGGCCTTATGATTGATTTGGGAATAATGGGCTTCTCATAAGAACTTTCAGTTGCATTTACTTTTGAAACCACTACATTACTCTAATTATTTTCTAATTGATGAGCTCAAACAAACTATTATTCTGAACAAGAACAGGTTCATAATTCTTCTTTTACAGTTATTCTCACTGAAACTGGGATTCTGGCTCCAAAAATTCAATTTTTCTTTTCACATTTTGCAAACAGGAGTGGATGTGAGAAAGCATGTCCTTGCTGACTTGGACACTATTACGAAATGTGGATGACATTAAACTACATAATAACTGCAACAAATCATCAAGTTTGGCCATTTTCTCCAATAATCAACTTTGAGAAAAGGGGTGTCAGCTACCACCGAAAATGCACCCAATATAAACAAATTTACGATGAATTAACCAAGTGTCAGGTTCAACAAAAAATGCACCTGTTTACAAAGAAGATTCAAGAATAAAGATATTATATAGTTGCAACTACACAATTAAGAACTTCTATCTTTCCTCTATACAATGAATACCATGAAAACTCAAGTTTGTTGTGAGTTATATCCAATATGTATGAGTTCCAAATTTATCAAATAGTGATATGCTCAGGGTCGCCAACCGATGGAATCCAAAATCATATTCACAACCTCCAAAATATTGAAATCATGTTCACAACCTCCAAAAATATCTCCCAAAATTAGCATTAAGAAAAAATATCTTTCAAAATTGTCTCTATAAAAATTTCAACTTGAGACCTTCAATAGACCAAATAACTATATAAACTTCACCAACCACAATGTCATTTTCCCTTCTTGATTTTATATCCATAAACTCTACCTCCAAAAATATCTCCCAAAATTAGCTTCTAACAAAAATATCTTTCAAAATTGTCTTTATAAAGATTTGAACTTGAGACCTTCAATAGACCAAATAACTATACAATCTTCATTAACCACAATGTCATTTTACCTTCTTGATTTTATATCCATAAACTCTGTTATTTAAACTTCAACAAAAACAAAATCAAAACTTGAGGTCATTCCCGACAGGCTCCTTTTCTCCACTTGCCACCAATCAAAATTATTCCATTTAATGAAAATAAGAGAAGGAAGGAGCAAGTCTTACCACTTCTTTTATCTTGGCTCCTTTTACGTAAAGTTTTTTTTTTCTTTTTTACTTCACATAAAAATTACTTTTTATCTTGGCTCCTTTTACTTAAAGTTTGTTGGTTGACTTTAATATTTTTAATAGTGAATTTTACATGTGAACATTATGGAGGCATCCTAAGAGTTACTCCTTACTCGTAGGTATTTTTTATTCCTTTCTCAATTTAAAGAAAATTTTCACCACTTTTTTAAAAACTAGCATTCACATTAGAAATCATTATTTAAATAATTTTCAAATTTCACCACAATTTAATGTGAATGTCATTTTTTCCATGCTTACCAACTTATTCTATGTTATACCTCTCTCTGGTGCAAGATTCACATAGTCAATTACTCATTGGTCTGAGATTTCGCTACAAAATTTTGGCAGTCCCCTTCACACTCGGGGACAATCTACGTCCACCCAATATATAAATAAACAAAATCTCTTTTTAAATTGAAGACAACCAGAAAAACCCATTATATAAACTGACAAAATATCTTTTTTAAATCTAGGACAACCAGAAAATTGACCACTCTTCAATTAAAAATTTAATTCAAACCACCAAAAAATATATATCTTTCATTTTAAGTATCTTCCATAAATCCTTTAGTAAAAACCTTGTATCCTTCAAAAATATTTCAGTAAAAACTTCGGTTTGTAGTAAATGTAAATATTATCCTTCAAAAACTTTACTTGTTGTGATTAAACTCATGTTTACTATCGTAAATGAAAATATTGTCCTTCAGACATTTTATTGTGATTAAACTCTTGTTTACTATAGTAAATGCAAATACTATCCTCAGAAATTTTACTGTGAATGCAAATACTATCTTTCAGAAATTTCACTATAAGTAAACTCTCGTTTGACGTAGTAAATGCAAATAAAGCCTCCCAAAATTAAAATAACAAGCGGCCCTTGGGTGCATGGAACTTAGACCTTTAGCAAACAATCCAACAATTATTGGTATTTGACTCACTATTGGAAATTTTTATTGACAACAACAAGCACTCAAAACTCCAATATGTATTCTAACTTCCAAGGATATGTTAAACAAAAAACTTTATACCACTAAATTTCTCCAATCATCTTTCATTATGACAGAAAGTTATAAAACTTACAAAGAGTCAATAGTTTGGGTGTCCCACTGGGCTAACCTTATGTTGCATTCAATTATCCTCACAACCTTCATGCTACACGTCTCCTTTACGCCATAGACTTCAAATACATGGAGTTTAGAAACAAGTTGACCAAGGCTCTGATAACATTTAAATTAACGTCTGAAGTCTTAGATTCATTCTATTTGATAGAGAAAATTAACCATGCTCCCATTCAACAAAGCATCTCACCCACTCTCATATCACGGTAAGAAAACCACATCAAATGTATATTAATCAATCTCAAAGAATTATGTACATGTTGTACATATAAATACATATAGGAAACAATTGAATTAGTTCCCCAGAGTTTTTGGACTCCAATAACTACCCAAACTGACCCAAGGTTAATCCCGAGGATTAGCTATCTAACATAAGTTGATAGGTATATTTATTTTGAATATGAATTCTAAAATTTTAATTTAATTATCAATAATTATCAAGTGGATTTAGGGATTTTTTTCATGAAATATTGCATTATTTTTTGTAATAGTCACAAATCAAAGGTTGTGATTTATCTCAAAAGCACTTACGCCTTTTCTTCCATTCTAATTAAATTGATTAGTGAAGAAAAAAATGTCATATTACTAAGTGTCATATAAAATTCTATTTTAATTAAATTGATTAGTAAAAAAATACATATCAACAAAAGTTATATAAAATTAGTTATGGTTTTTAAATTATGTAACATTGATCAACCATAATATTATAACAACTTATTTACATATTAAAAATATCAGAAAAAATATGTATAATATATATATAATTTAAATAATTTTTTAAATTTTTTTTAATATTTTAACATTTATATATAAAATAATATTAATATAACTTATTCTTTAAAATTCAAATGGTTAAACCTTCACTTTGCCATTATTATAATAAAAACTGAAGTAAACAAATTCCCATGTGTCCATATCAAGTAAAAGTCAATTGTCCTATCAAATTAAATCAATGATGCAGCGTGGAATTTGGCGTTCCTTATTTTTTTTGTTTCTTTAAATATATTTGACAGTCAAGAAATTTTTTGAATCCAAATCTTAAATTTGACAGTTAAGTATTTAACTTAATAAATTCTAGTAAGTGATTTAAATTCTAATACATGATTTAGAGAGACTAAAATTTGATATGTAAATATTTGGGTTGTTAGTGATTAATCTGAGAGGTGATTTAAATTTTAATAATTTAGGGAAAGATTAATTTAAACTATAGGTACCAAATTCCAATTCAGTATAATACGATAAAAGTTTGAATGAAGAATTTCCAATTCAAGAAAAAATTGGATAATATACATCATAAAGGGTTGAATATATGCATTTTCTTTTTCTAATAATGAGATATTTTCATTGTTTTTTTCTAATTTATTTCAGATTTTAAATAACTTTTAATAATTATAGATTATATAACAAGTTTCCAGATACACTTAAAAAAAAGTCTACATTTTCTCTTTCCACTAATAACTTAAATCTTAAGGGTTTAATAGATAAATACATATTTAAAAATCACTATTTTAAATTTATTTATATAAAATTTATTAAAATATAAATATGTTTAAAAAATGTAATAATCACTTTCACAGATTTTCATTTTTCTATTTTCTTGACTTTCCAACCATACAAAACAAGAGTGAAAAAAAAAAATAAAACTTTTTCAATTTTCACAATTTTTCCTATTTCCTTTCCTTTTCTAAATAGACACAATTATATATGTTCAGACCTTAACTTTATATGCCCACGAATCTTGAACAAAGCGATCCCTTGTGGATTCAAACCATATCTAACGGTTTAGAAACGAGCACTATTGAACATAGTACTCCTTGGAAAACACACTGCGAAAGCGTAAAGTTTTCGAAGCGAGCACTCTTGACAATGACGTTTTGTTTTCTTCGATTCTTCGAGGGGCTCAAATGAAGAAAACCATGAACGAACCGACTCAAATTTCCTCGAACAATCTCTTCGAATTTCTGAATTTATCGAGCACTATTGAACATACTACTCCTTGGAAAACACACTGCGAAAGCGTAAAGTTTTCGAAGCGAGCACTCTTGACAATGATGTTTTGTTTTCTTCGATTCTTCGAGGGGCTCAAATGAAGAAAACCATGAACCAACCGACTCAAATTTCCTCGAACAATCTCTTCGAATTTCTGAATTTATTTTGCCCAATTTAAGCAAATTTGATAAGTATGATTTAAACATTCTGTTTAGTTACAATACTTATTTCTTATCACCCTATTTTGGTGGATCTGTTAGCAATAAGATTTGTATAAACACCAAAAAGAAAATAAAAAGAAATGTAGTGATATTTTCTAGTTGAACAGGCTGATATACATTTTACAAACATTTTATCTGTTCGACTTTATCTGTTAGACTAATAAGCTAAAATTGTGTTTAGTAAAAGATTACCTCTTATTCCATAAATACTATAATGAATAACTATCATCAAATTCTAAATTGACAAATAAATTTGAAATTCCAAAACTAAACAAACTCTTATAAAAAAAATAACCATCATCAAATCAAATTCCCAATCAACGGGCAAAATAAATTTGAAATTCCGGGATGAGAGTCAATTATTTTGTTCATACTCAGTCATTGCCCAATAAGATAAGTCAATATAAAGTAAGATTGAAAAAACCGGTTTTCAAATTTGAACGGATGATTGAATCTAGTTAAGATAATCGCAATTCCCGAAGACTTCAGTCTTCAGTCTTCACGCGTCATGATAATCGGGAAGACTTTAGTCTTAGCGCATCATCATTATCGCGAAGAGATTTTGAAGGTTGAACTAAACCTCATGGACTGGACCACAGACGACGGCCAGTTGTCGCAGAGTGTCAGACGTGTGGAGATCTGAATCACAAATGTGGTCAATTTGAGCATTTTTGTCATCTTCTCCATAAACTGCGTCTCTACCTGGGCAACCTGATTTCGACTTCGACGTGTGAAACGAAGCAAAGGAAAGAACTGTAGAGCCTAGACTACATCCTTTTGATTCGAAAGTTTTCACTTCATTCTACTCTTCAGCGAACTCTATATATTGTGTCGTCTGACAGCTTTCGAGGTGATCGGGTTGTGAGTAGTTGAAAAATGAATAGTCGAAAGCATTGCAACTCTCAAACGTCCAACGAAAAATGATAGCTTATATAAACCAGGGTCTCCGTTTTTTTGTGTATCGTTTTTCAATTACATCATTTCTTTGCAGAGATGGCCACCTCCTCGCAAGCTTCTCGGAATAAGCGAGGCAGAGACGAGTCTTGGAATGGTGAATTCGCTTCGCCCACTGCAAAGAGAAGCAATAGCGTAACGTTGACGCTTGATGGTCATCTTACGGCTTTACTTGAGATGATCGATAATATGGATGCTATTAACAGTAATCCAGAAGAAATCCATACTGCTATTCAGCTCCAGGACGAGAGGCTCAACGGGTTTATGAAATCTATGAAAGATGAAGTCGGATTAAAAGGGCAAACAGATGATGTTGATGAGAAAGGTGGTATAACTAAACAAATAACAGACTGGAATTCTGAAGCGACCTTGGCTGCTGATACAGCAGACCTGCATTCAGAAGGAAATTTGAGTTATTACGACGATGTTGGTGCAGAGTTCAGTTTCTTCGTTGACCATACTGCTGTCGAACTTGGAATCATCATGAACCTTTTGGATGGAGATTCAATGGCCAACATGTATTCAGATGATGCTGTGTATGGTTATTCTGAGACTCCAGCGCTTTTCTATAAGTCTCTGTGGGAGGATGATATTTGGCAGTAAAATGAACAACTCGTTATTCAAAATGATTTTACTCATTTTGAGTTACAACCGCAAGAATAATTTGAAATCAGTGGAATAGAATTCTATGGCGTGTGTTATTGTTGAGATTGTCAGAGAATGTTTTATATAATTTGAGTATGTTTGTTTTTTAGGAGTAACATATTCAAAATCACATACATAAAATATATGTTTTTTTAAATTTAACAATCAAATCATGAAATGAAAATAAATCCCTTTTCTCACACGCATAAAGTTTTTATACACCAATTTAATGTCTAATTTAATCTTAACCTTAAAATTAAATAATAAAATAATAATAATTCTAGACTCTATTTCCTACTGATTTTTCCCGAACAGTCATAGCTGTTATTACGCGGCGTGTAACATGTTACACAACTACAGCCGAAGCGTAGTCCTCACTTTACTACAGCCGAATTTCTAATTTTGCATAGGTCAATGATCAATCTTGTCTGTAGCTTAAGAAAAAGTGCAAACGCAGAGTCTTCATTTTGCTTCAGCTGATGGTATAATTTTGCTTCGTTATAGTTTCACAAACACAAAAATTGCGAGCTTTTCTTTTGCATATATTTCTCTGAAAATGTTACAGATGAAATGTTTGATTATTTCTTATTTTTATTTCAGTATAGTCATAATTCTGAGTTACAACTCAGAATTGAACACCATATTTGGTCATGAAAAATTTGACTATTAAGTGAACAGATTGTATTGTAGGTCCTATTGATCTATATTTCATATAAATTAGATTCGATTTCCATTACATCAGTTTCTCTGTAAAGCAATATAAGCTTTTTCAATTTTTTATAAGTTACATAAATTTAACCTCTCTTTTTCATAACTCAGATATAATAACTGAATTTTAGTTTGTTTAACCAAAATGACCAATCATAGCGAAACAAAAATGACATATCATAGCGAAATACAAGAAGGTAAATCTTATATATACTCTAAATTTGCGATGCCATTTTTGCGCGTTGAACAATTCAAAAAAATTACAAAAATCGAGACTACTGCGATATTTTTTTTAACGCTAAATGGAAATCTTTTTAACGTCAAATGGAAAACCATCAGTTTAGAGTAAACCTCGTGCGTCCGCGCTACTTTAATATGTTTATATTAATGAAATTAAATATAAATTGATTATGTTTTCGTGGTATAGATCGTATTGTTAAGATATTTTTTATTATGATGTTGGTTTAAATTCTGTATTAGTTCTGTGTGCTGTGTGAGGGATCATCTGTGTATATCTAAACAATACGGTGGTTTCGGTTGAAATTAATTTTGTTTCCCTTTATAGGAACCTAGCTCATTGGCCAATTTCACCCATAATTATATAAATTAAATGGAGATATATCCATCATGATCAACATCAGAAAACTTAATTCGTGATAGCTTAAAAAACATATATATATATATATATATATTTATAATATTATAAAATAATATATAAATTAAACAAATATGGTAACAAGATTTTTAATCATAATATTTAGCTTCACTTAACTAGGAAGCTTTTTAAAATAGCTAGTATAGACTGATACATTATACCAAAAAGCCTAACTCATTTTATATGGTACTTTCTTATATGCTATTTTTTTGTTAATGGATTTAATTAAAAAAATATAAATGACAACTATTTTGATAAGTTTCAATCTTTCATGTGTGATTACAATTAAGAATTGATTTGTGATTATTATTAAGAATATTTTATAGAAGTTCAATTTTTATTATCTACTTAATAATAGATAATTATATTAAAATTCTAAAAACTCTATTAAAATTAAATCAATAAAAACCTTAAACTTTCATATCACTAGGACATCGTAGTCCAAGAAGTTGACTCACTAAAACACAAAAGGGGGTTTTAAGACAATATTTAAGACATTTTTTTGGGTAAATTGTCTTAACTTGAAAAAAAAAAAAAAAAACACTTTGTATTATCTTAAATATTGTCTTTAAAGACAATATATAACACAAGCATTATTGTCTTAGGAGTCAATTTCATTTTCGTCTCTGCAAAGACAATAGTTGGGAATGAAAACACTTTGTCTTTATAGAGACAATATGTATTTAATCCTATCTATTGTTTCTCTAGAGACAATAAAATATTATATTTAACGACAATAGAATATAACTTTTGTCTTTTTAGAGAGACTATAAAACAATGAGTCTCAAAAATATCTCATCATTGAAATAAATCTATATAAAAGGTATTTAATTAAAAATAAACTATAATATCATTAATTAATTCATGTTAGGGAAAGGTGGAATCAAACCACAAAACTCCTACTTATAAAATAGGTGATCTTCCATTGAGCTAGCACCCTTTAAAGAATAATGTGAGGAATTATGTATGTCTTTAAGTATGGGGGATTTACGCAGTGCATTATATTAGATCATTTTTTGGGATTCAACTGCGTTAAGTAAGTCATTCAAACGTATGACCATTTCCATGAGAGGTAGTCGTAACTGACTAATTTCTCATGATTTTTGAATAGTTCACTTAGCACTCATTGCATCGGGTGATGCTCACAGGGGTGAAGAAGTGGGATTGAAACTAGTGAAATGTGGAGAACGAATCACATAGCATCAATCATCACTTCCGGGGCTTGCACCCGGTAACCAGGACTTCCCAGGAGGTCACCCATCCCAGAACTCCTCTGGCTCAAGCGCGCTTAACTGTGGAGTTTTTCCCACAATCAAGCCCACTTAGCTTGAGCCAGAGGAGTTCTGGGATGGGTGACCTCCTGGGAAGTCCTGGTTACCGGGTGCAAGCCCCGGAAGTGATGATTGATGCTATGTGATTCGTTCTCCACATTTCACTAGTTTCAATCCCACTTCTTCACCCCTGTGAGCATCACCCGATGCAATGAGTGCTAAGTGAACTATTCAAAAATCATGAGAAATTAGTCAGTTACGACTACCTCTCATGGAAATGGTCATACGTTTGAATGACTTACTTAACGCAATTGAATCCCAAAAAATGATCTAAAATTATGTATGTCCTTGAAATTGTATATATAGAAATTATTTTTAAATAAAATAGTCGACACATAATTGCATAATATTTTTAAATTCTACAAGCACACAACTCATTTTTCTAACTTAATAAAAAATAACTCTAGTTTTTTACCTACCAAAAAATAACTCAATAGAGTTATCATTTGCATCTCCTTCTTAACATAGAAAAATGCTCGACATAAAAGAATTCGTAACATTTCTTCAATAGACGTGGGGCATTGAGATCTATCTTAAGTACCCTTTATTTCCTCTTCTTTGTGGCCTACAGCTCCATCCTAATGGAATCATAGCCAGGATTTCTCATTAGCTCTAGAACCATTGCATATTATTGAATAGTGGAACCATTCCATATTGCTAAACAATGCTCTCTCTAGGAACATGATATAAATCACCGTTAAGGGTTTTTTAGCCTCCAACCACAATCACCAAATAGCCATTATCAAATCTCTGATAGACCCCTCTTGTCACAGTTTTCTCAACATATGCACCTGGATTCACTGGAAGGACAAGCAAATTGAAAAGACTATTAAAATCAGTTCCTAGAGAAAAAAGATGACCTATAAAAGGAATATAGAAACCTATCACAGTTTGCTCAACATATGCATCTGGATTCACTGGAAGGAAAACCAAATAGAAAAGACTATTAAAAATAGTTCTTGCATAAAACAGATGACCTAAAAAAGAATATAAAAACAAATATATTGAATATGCAATAATTTTGGAGATTTGTTTAGGTCTTCCTCAAATTTCCGCATCTCACCTCCTAACAACTGAGAAATATTAACCATGTTTCTTCTTTTCTTTTCTTGTTTCTTTGGATCAACCAGAAGTTCGTATTTGATTCCATTGTCCATAGACTCTTTAGAAGGACAAGGAATAGGTAATGGACCTAAACATTTAATATTTACATTGTCTAAGCAATGCAAGAAAAAGTAACATGCAAATGTACACTTTTTAAATATATTTTCGAAACGACAAAGGAAGTTGACAAATAATTGCAGTTCTAACTATTTAATTATTAAAATATGAATATCAGGAGGAGGAGCAGGTTGTCCCATGTTCCAAAGTAATGAACTTGAACAAAATGGTATGGAAGATCTATGTAATGTTTGAGAAGCACCAACAAGTAGTCTATAATTGAGCTGGGTATTTCCATAGATGTTCTAATTTCTTTCCACATTCTCTCTTTAATGACCTATAGGCCATTCATTTCTGTTTGTGCATCAGCACAACATAATACCAACACATTTAAATTCTCAACAAATATCAAACCAGTTATTCTCTTCTAGTTCCCCTTAAGTTCTGATGTTACCTATAATCAGAACCCATTCAGTGGAATTCTATTACCCGCATAAAGTGGCAGGAAAAAATACTATACCCTAGCAGGAAAATTGTAAATCCACAGAAACTAATTATCAGGAACATTGAAAATTTAAATTTTTTGATCCTCCATTCCAATAGCACCAATCTTATTATCTAAAGGGTCGAAAGTTATAAATGTTTTAGCTCGAGGATGGGCCATGCACTTTTCTATGACATGTATTAACGTGGATGTCAGTATCAAATTTAAAAGTGATAAAAATATATATGCTAATATATAAATACTTCTCCATAAACCTCAAGCGTCAAAATAGAGGTAGTTTTAATCCACGTCATGAATGCTTTACAAAATTGCATGATAGAGGATCATGGACTCAAGACAAAGACATATCTAGATGGAAGCATTAGGAAAATAAAAATATTTACTAACCAACAATCATATTAAAAAAAAAAAAAACATAATAGGATTAGTCACTAAATAAAACAATAAATAAATTCAAGACACCTATTTACTAAGAAAATAATACCTCATCTCAAATTTGTTCATTTTGAACAAAGATAATTGAATATGAGATGCTGATATTAAATATGTATTATTATCTAACAAATATATGCAAGGAACAACTTCTTCTGAACCCTTGTCACTGGTGTCAATTTTCATGACGAACCCATCAAAAGGTTGCCACAAATGTGGTTGATAATTTTTTGTAGCAAGTAAAATAAATTCTAGCATTAATCAAGTTACTCAACTTAAATGCATCATGACAATGACATGTAATCACTATAATAGTAACTTGACTGCATGGTGACAATGGCATGTAATCACTACAACTGAAATTTTGAGCAAACTGTCCATGTATTAACCAACCTTGGTAGATGGATTCCAATCATTATGTTTCCAATTCAAATGAGATGGACCCTGATATGATCTCGTATAACGCAATATCATCAATTCTCTCTACAAAACAAGGATGTCAAAATTTCTCTTCACCTTCTTACTTGCGTCTTTGCCTTTGGATTATTGCCTTATGTGGTTACTTATACAACTGTCATAAATGGGTTTCCCAACCAACCAATGATTGACTTGGCCTTCACCCTCCTCAAACACTTTATATTCCACTGCAAACTAAATGTTGTGATATGTGACGCATGGAGAATAAATAAACCTTTATAAGAAAAAGAAGTTTAGAAACTTATCATTGTCATGTATTGATAGAGGAAAACCATAGGGATTTTTCAACAAAGAATGTCAAGGAGTATTGATCCCTTTCATGAATACTCAACACTATTTCTACTAAATGTATGCAACTATGAAAGGGATGAATGGTCATGCTAAACTATATGCACTTTGGATTCTATTGAGAACAAGATATGCAAAATATTTGAGTCAAATACATGTTCTTGCACATTTAAAGCTTATGATTGAGTGGGAAAATCAACATTTAACATTGAAATTTTGGAACTAATTCCAATTGTGAATATAATTCCAGAGGTAAAAGGTAATCCTATTGATCCTTCCTTTATGCTTATTTACTGAGAATTCGAAATCAAGTGGTTCACTTATCAAAAGAAGAATTACTTTTGCAAAATGGTAGCTCTATTAAACTAGCTTTTAAGGGAGTAACTTTAGTCTTAGCTACATAAACAATTTTATATTAATTAAGTGATTCATTGAGTTATTCTTGGCTCAAAGTACAAGGTTAATGGAAGTAATGAAGAATTGTATAAGTTTAATAACTATATGTTATTCTTTTATATAAAGGAGTTGATGATGTAAATGATACATGGGGCATTATATTCATTTTAGAGGAGGAGGAGACACAAATAGTAGTGGGGTACTATGAACTATTTATGTTGAAATCCTTTATGGATAGTCAATGCATATTTAATTTGAGGCTCTAAAATATTAATATAAAGTTGTTTTTTTCTTTGGAAAAAAAATTGTTGATGGATGAAGGTGCTTTAAACTTTGAGTATTTGCATATACCCTTTGACTCGATTCAATTGTGTTTTTCATCCAGGTATTGAACATTGTGAAATATTAAAATACTATAGCCTCTAACAAGCCTACTAACAATAAGTTCCTAATCAAGTCTTGGTTGATGTTCTTCCTAAAATTATCATAACCAAGAAGGTTGAATACATGAAGCCATGTTTCTGTTTTTACTATTTTAGCAAGTGGGGTGGGGCAATTGAAAATTGTCTCCACAAACTGTCTACGAATGAGTAATCTCAAACTAGGTTTCAAGACTTCAAACAATATTTTAAGCCTCAATTGAAGGCTTAAAACCTTGATTGAGAGTATAAACCCATAAACAATGTTGAAAGTAAAAGAGGACCTTGATCAAGGTCTTATAAAATCCCCTAACCAAAGTATTTTATAAACCCTTAATCAAGGGTTGACAAGACAATAACGTTTTTCTATTTTTGGAAGTTTTAACGGAGATTCAATTTCAAAGAGGTTAAAAACTTAGTATTGAGATATTTACCATCAATTCCTCAGTCCGTTGATATATAACTCATTCAAAAATTCAAACCAGAGCTCACACTCTAAAAAACCTAAACTCAAAGCCATTCAAGTAAAGACATATTTGGTCTAACCTAGAGACTAGTGTCAACTAGACACACTCCACTATAATGCCAAAGTTGTCCATTTTACCTCCTTTTCTTGGTTTTGTGAATGGATTTTATCGTTTTTTCATAGTAAGACCAACTCCAACAAGTATCTATGGCACACCTACAACATCTATGCTATTTTAGGGTAAATAATTTTGAAAAGCAATAGAAATAACATCTAAGTAAAACTTTGTGATTTTTGCAAACTAATTTGAGGAGTCAGGGAACAAATTCACAATTTTCAGCTTGATTTTCACCATCTAGCTATTAATGCATACATTTATGATTTGATTTTCAAAGAATCAGGCTTCATCTTATGATTTGGTAGCTAGAAAACACTTTTAGACCTCATTTTTCACCAGAAGGGATAATTATATACTTTAAGCTTATTTTTAGAGTTGGTTTCTTCACAACTAGTCCACAAATGCCACATATCATAGCTCATATTGAAAACCAAACTTTTCATTTCCAAGTCAGCATTTTTGTAAAGTTTATGACATCATTTTGTGAGTTTAAACAAATCATTTTCATATATGATTATCTCAATAGGAGAAGGGCCTTCAGTCGACCCTCAATCTTGATATATTTCAAAAATATCAACTAGTCCTCCATCATTTACAGATTTGAAATTTTTGAGATATCGCTCGTATGATTTATAATTATCAGTTTTTCATCATCACTTCATACCATGGTTCATGGAATACTTTATGCATTATGTACTTCATAATAAAATTATAGACATCCAAACCTATTAATATTGCATTATATACAATGTAATTTTTCATATCAAATTTAAGCATAAAATACACGCTATGACAACTAGAGAACACTTTTAGACCTCATTTCCACCAACAAGGACAGATATACACTTTATTCTTATTTTTAGAGTTGGTTTCTTCACAACTAGTCTAGAAATGGCACATATCAAAGCTCATATTGACAACCAAAATTTTCATTTCAAGGGCAACATCATTTTCAAGTTTATGAGATCATTTTCTAAGTTGAATTAATCCATTTTTATATATGATATTCTAAGTAGGAGAGCAACTTTCAATCAACCCTCAATCTAATATTTCAAAAATATCAGCTAGTCCTCCATCATTTATAGATTTGAAATTTTAGAGATGTGGCTCGTATGATTTATAATTATCAGTTTTTCATTGTATCATACCATGGTTGATGGCATACTTTATGCATCGTGTACTTCATAATAAAATTACAGGCATCCAAATAAATTAATTTTGCATTATATACAGTATAAATTTTCATATCAAATTTTAGCATAATACATATATATAGACACACACACAGACACAAACACACACACACACACACACACACACACACACACACACACACACACACACACACACACACACACACACACACACACACACACACACACACACACACACACACACACACACACACACACACACACACAGGTTATGTAAGTTTTACATTTTGTACTTGTGTATGACTTTCTAGGATGACTCCTGAGTCTTTCCCAAGCTACAGATCCAATTTGACCATTCAACCAAAACATATTTGGAAACTTTGTTTTAGAGATTTACAGAAATATGCAAGAGGAGATATGTGAATATTGAACTTAGGATATGATCTGTAATTCAGTGAGAAAGTCAGAATTCTTAAAATTCGGTCATCATTCAAAGGTGCATGTATATGTGCATGTAGTTCAATCAGTATGATTCATCTTGAGTGATTAAGAGGAGAACTTGTTACATCCTCCCCATATTCGTTGAAATCTCACTTGGTAAATGTTTTCCATCATGGACTCCATGGGGTTAGCAAGGAACCAGTAATCTTACCATTTCTTAAGTGCTTTGAGAGGGTACACGATGTTCAAAACTAAATTTCATGTCCAGTGTCATAGCAGAAGTAGATAATTTCCTCGAGCTTCATGGAGGAGGTCTTGGAATCAATCCCCTAGGTTGGCTTCCTCTATTGTGTATCTTGTTCAACATCCCTACTAGGTTACATGTTGTAATTGGCACCGATAAGTTCATAGTGTACCACCCATGGAATACAAGTGTTAGAGGTTTTCCCTAGGAAAATTAAAAAAGGAAACATATTACATGAATTCATAAAATTAGTCATCAAAATAAATCATAAACATAAATCACAAATACAACACAAAAATTTATACAATGTCGAAAAAGAGATTTTAAATAGAAAAATCCTTATAATAAATTAGGAACAAATTCCAAATCGTTGTTAAGTATGAAATAATTAAAATTCTTTCAAGAAGATGCCCCTTTAATTTGCTATCAAGTTATACTAGCTTGCATAACCCTCATGCCAACATTCACATTCAACCATATTTGAACTTGCAGCCTTTCTATACATAATCCTATACTTCAATATACTCAACCACTTTTTGCTTATTTGACCCTAACTGAAATTACAATCTATTTTTAGATCACACCTCTACCTCTTGGGGAGGTGTCTGAGAGGACTCCACACATTTTCTTGTAGAAGAACATAATATCATATTTATTAACCATTTTTTTCTTATTTGGCTTTACAACCCAAATTCCGATCTGATTCCAAATATGGCCTCTCCCTTTTGTAGTAGTTTATATCAAAAAAAGCTTAATCAATTTTGTAGGTGAAGAAACATAACCTCTTCAATCCTATACCACTTAGCCTTCAAATAAACATTATGTTTTAAAAAAGCTTGTAGAAACTCTTTCTTACCTCTACTAATCTCCCAAAACTTTTTTTTCTTGAATGGTGTCTTCATCCAAGTCAACATAAACTTCATCAATAAGTTTTCAAATGAATCCAACACTGCCAATACCCCTTTGTCCTCATTAATTATAATAGGCTTACATCCCTTTAATTTGTACGCATTAATGATATAATAAGTGCCCAGGTATGGTAGAAAATGTAAATGAAAAACATTCTCATTCACCTACAACACAACTTTTAAATGAGCATACCTAATGGGCATAAGCATATTTTGTTGACCCTATGGAAATTTATTACTTGGTTGTAACTATAGTGCCTTCCATAGTGAATTTATAAGAAATTGTGCTTCTCATGTTTATCTATATACCTTTGTTGAGAAATTTGTAGTTTCTCTTCAACTAGCGTGTGAATATGTTGAATCCATGCCCTAAACTAGATGGATTTTGTTGGTCACTACCATGTGCATTAGGTTAATCTTTAATAGCCTTGGAAAATGAAATATTAGATTGAGTTCAGAGAAAAATTCCAAACAAGTTTCAAATAACATAATATATTGGGGGATTTTTATGGGGTAAAGGGTTTTATATTTACAGGTATAAAAAATGAAGATCAAATTTAAATAAAAACTATAAATGAGTATAAAAAATGTTAATTAAAAAATGGATACCTACAACATCTAGTGAAAGTAGGGGTTTTTTAAACTGGGAAGATGTATCGGGTTGGTATTGGTAGGGGATTAAATAATGCGATTTTTAGAGCTATTTTCCAATATGTAGTCAAATTAACGGTGTTATTTAGTACAACAAAAATGTACATGATATGTCATAAGTTCATTAAGTGAATCCCCCATGATTCTATCTCTCCTTGTCTCTAAATAACCTTCCCATTTGAAATCAACAGATAAACATTCAACCCTGTAGTTGAGCACTTTCATCTTTAGACTCCTCATGGTCTGCACTAGCACTTTGTCCTCTAATATACCCTTTACATACCTATTTGTTTCTATTTCAGCATTATTGATCTAGTTGGATATCAGTGGACACCCACCTATTCCACTAGTTCTGAATAAAAAATTCCTATTTTGGAAATTTCATTTTTTGGTAAATTTTAGGTCCTAAACTTATGGAGCCATTTTTGGGCCCTAAATGGTGTCTTCTAGGGAACTAGGCTGAAGACAATCATAAAATTTGTTGACAGTTAGAAAATGTACTTCTCAGATATATGTTTTCAGCAACATATCATGCGCGCCAAAAAAATTTTGTATGTCAATGTTACCACTCAAGGAAGTTAAAATTCCAACTTACACCATTAGGGATCAAAAGCCTTTGGTGCTTCATATTTTAAGGTTATGTTTTTGGAATTTTAGGATTTATCATTGCTTATTTATGTTAAAAGGGCCTATGGGTCTCATTGGAACACAATTTAGAGAAGGCACATCTATTCTTAGAGACAAGTTACCTCCATTCAAGCTAGTTTGTTTTGATTTTGCACGTATACAATTTTATCATTTTCCATATTTTAATAGAGGTCAAGTTTTGTATCTCTATGTTTCGGTTATAAATTTGTATTTCATTTTGTTCCCTTCATAAATTCATTTCAATGGTATCATAGCATTCTTCTCTTTATCTTTTTTTTTTGCATGTCACCAATGAGGTCAGAGAATAATGAGTTGGAAAACGAACTACTTGGGCTCTAGTAGGGCCATCCTTTCCTACCCTGATGATATCCCATGGAATAAGAAAAAATAACATGAGGGCGAAGAAGATACTATTAAATTGTTGCTAAAATAATACCTTGATAAAAATACCATGCCTAGAACCATACACTATTAGTTGGCTCCACCAAGGGCAAGATCTCTAGTGTCTGCCAATAGTGTTTCTTGTACTACAACACCAATCCTTTTAAGGAAAAAAATTGTGTGATGTTGCTCCCCTTGAAGTTTTTGATGTTGTATTAAGCCAGTCATCCTTCTGGAATCATTGTGATGTGTATGATTCTTTACCTCCTAGTGTTATTACTACTTTTGGTAGACAATTATACATGATAACAGATGTGGTCTTACCTACTTCCATTTCTTTGATCTCTACTAAGAATTGCAGTTAGCTCATCTCCTAGACTGGGAAATTTTTTATTCTTCCTAATTCTCTCTCAAAGTAAGGAGAATATTGTGGCCACGTCCAATGCCTCTACATAGGGCTCATCCACATAGCAGAGGAAAGATGATAAAATCTTGGAAGAATACATAAAATATTCTCCTCACCCATTGGGCTACCTATACACTCTCAGGTGAAGAATTTAATTGATTTGACCCTCAGTGCACCTCTACCCAATTAGCTAATCGATTTATACTTTATTATCGAAAATGAGCATATCAAATGATAGACCTAATATTTTATCCAGAAAGTGCAAATCTGATGAAGTTACTCACCTTTTAGAAGCACAATTATACTTTTGTAGAATAAATATGGGACCTGGTGAATTTGAATTGATTTTCAATCCCTAAAAAGATACCAACTTAGTAATCAATAATCGATTCACTAGATTGAAAACCTTCTTGACTAGCTCAATGGGGTCAAGTAATTCATTAAGATTGATTCAAGTCCCAATAAAACCAACTAATATGTGGAAGATTTCTTTCAAGACCGAGGAGGGTCTTTTCGAATAGTTAGTCATGCCCTTTGGTTTGATAAATGCCCTAACAACTTTCATGAGGATGGTGGATGATATATTATGACAATTCACCAACTATGTCATGCTTGTATATGTTGAAGAATGTAGATATGGTCAGTCTTCATAATTCTTGATGTATTTATAAGAAAATGTAAAATCATGAATGAAAAATAAATTTTAAATAAGAAGAAAGAAATAAAGGGAAAAAAAAAACCACATAAATTAAAATCCTTGAAAATAGGTCATATTCATGTAAATAACATATTTACCATAAGCTACTTTCCACATTAATTTAAGCAAGTATTCGCATGAGTGATGGGATAAAGAACAAGACATAGATAAATATACTTACCAAGTGTTATTCGCAACATTATTATGTGTTCTTCAACACTTTAACGAATATAAGTAAAACTGAAAATGTGAAGATTTACTAGTGGTTACTACCCACCATGAGACATGATTTAATTTGCAAAGAGGCATGCCTATTGGGAACCCTAAAATCAGTATAAAAATACACTTGCACTTTACATTTTTTTTCACTTAATTATCACTCACATATATCTCTCCCTCACACCCATGGGAAGAAATATATGAAGGAGGCCAAAGCTTCTAAGGAGCTAAATTTTTGAGACAATCTAAGTTTTCAACATTGTGATATGTACTTTCCTTTCATGGTAATTGGTTGAATTTCTAAGGTTTGATTTCTTGATGAAAATAAATGAATCATAATATATATTCACAAGTAATTACCATAGTGTAGAAATAATGCGTGTATCCATTACACTCTCTTTTTCAACATGGTATTAGATATTTTGTGAACCAAGGAATTTGAAGATCAAATCTAAGCCAACACAAGGAATTGAGATGATATTTGTCTTCCAATAAAGCTAAAGATCAAGGAACATTAGATTAGGGTCCAGATCTAGCATAAAAAGTTACATTTGTTGCAAAAGTTATGGCCTGAAAAATGTAGAATCATCATAATAAGGGGCCAAATTACAATTACTTATGGTTTATGATATGTCTAGGACACAAGTTTAAAATAAGGCAAGACATTGATCAATCAACTAAAGGAGTCACTCGAAAGTGTTAATTTGAATTGTTGGATTTAGGATAAAAGATGATAGATCAAGATAAATCTCATAAATCAATCCCTGCTAGAGTCTAAGAAACCTTATGAATTAGACTAAACATCTATGCATTTATGGTGTGAAATAAAAGTTCTTATAAGACCTCATGTCTATAGAAAATTGGTGTAGGTTAACCCGATAATGCAATATAAATGAAAGCAGAATAATATAACCTACTTCTACTATCAATTTGCGGAAGCTTAAAGGTCGAGCAGGACCATATATCCAGAAGAGGAAGAACCAATGGCACAATACACATGAAAATACTTTGGGCAAATCCTCAGCTAAGAACCCCACACTATTGTATTATCATACAAGGTGGAAATACATAGGAATTATACAAATCCTTAGCTTTCACAGTTAGCCAACTCTTAGTACAATCCTCACATATGCTCAAAGGGAATCTTGGCTTCTCTCCAGCCTTCCTTTCTGCCCTCGAAGATCTTATTTCCTTGCGCTATTCCTTGTGGATGATTCTCCTTTACCATGTGGAAAGCTGATGTAGGAGCATTCAGCTCAAGAATATCATTGTATTTTAGTATACATAGGGGGGTCTTGTGTTTTAAGGAAATTGGTTTCCTAAGTGTTGAATTAATGTAATTATCAAGGTTTGAGTGATAGAAGCTAGAATAGGGATTTAATTAAGTATTGTGATGCATATTTGTAATTGTTCTCAAATTTTGGAGAACATGAGAGAATTAAGATAGCTGGAATATTTTAGAATCAGTTGTAAATCTTCGATTAGGAGTTGGTTTCATGATTTGTGGATTAAAGAGGATCCTTAGGGATAAAGATGAGATTTTAGGATTTTGTTGAGAAGTTTATGGATCTAAACCAGGAATTGGTTATAGAATCCTTTTGTATGTGTAAGCCAAAAAGGCAGAGGAAAATTTAGTCAAGTTAGATAGTTAGTCAAGTCAGCTAGTTAGAGGTTGTGAATTAGAGGTTTGATTGTAAGCCTATGGGCAAGTAGGAAAATAGAGGCCACTGGTACTGAAGATCAGGCCAAGGAGAGATTTCCTGTGTAAATACCTATTTATTAATACAAACAACTCGATTCTGAGTTTATGTGTGTGTATGGAGTAATTGAGTTATAATATGTGTGTGAACTAGAGTAAGTTCTATGTAACAGAGGTTGCAGGTGGAGTTCGAGCATAACACAAAGAAGAAGAATGATATTAAGGATTGTAATGGATGGCTTGAATCCATTCGAAGGATCACAGTCGAGATTCAAGAGTGACTGTGTTAAGAGCATGCAGAGTTAAGCTCAAGAGGGAGTTGTGTTGCAGAACAACTAAAGACCTGAAACCCTGAAGTAAACCCGACACCATAGAGAACTTTGAGAAACCATGTAAAGGTCAAAGGAATGAAGTGACGATGAACGGGAACCGTTGGATCCTTGAGATCGACGGATATTAATGTCATAAAAAAATGACAGAGGAGTAGATCTGGATCGTCGGATCGACAGATCCATTAGATCGACGGTGATTAACAATTGCGGGAGGTAGGAGTGAACATATTTCTTAATCATTGTTGAAGCTCCACACTCATTCCTAGTTGTCGATCTCATATTCAACATTCAACTGCGGGGGGTTTATGTGCTTTTAAACCATGTTCTAGTTGAATACCTGTAGGCCATAGATTTTATGACCTCGTATATCCAACATATATCGAGTCATAAAGTGATTGGACATTAATCTCAGAACAGACCTGAAATTTTCTAGATTAAGGATTTATAATCTTTATCGGCTCCGTAAGGGTGGGTAAATGTCATGCAAGATTCCGTGCGATATCTCTATTGAATGTTGGATCAAGTGTGTCTTGATGAAATGGTGGAGGATCACTGATTAATTTGGTTGATTAGGTGAATCATCAACCTTCGAATTAGATGATGAGATTACTGGCGGATATTGAAGCCAATAAATCTTTGGCCTGAGCGGACCTGAGAAGTTTATCAATGTGAATTAAGTGATTTGAGTTCCGGCGGATGAATGGGTTAAGCGGCGAGACGACGCGACATCTGTTGATCTGATGGAGTGAAATCAGCGGTGTAGGATGAATGCGATAACGGTATAGCATTAGGAAATGTGCAAAGGTTGTGGATTGGCGGAAAGGTAAGGTTTACATATGCTTTGTGGAGTATTTCTATTATGTAAGAATTATTATGTACGGTTTCGTTAATATGCATGGGCATAAGATTAACTAAAGTTTATGAGGGAGTATAAAGTCCCGATGGAAAGGATTAATTAAGGGTCAAACTGGGGCTGGTCAAATATAATGTTTCCACATAAGATTTAATTAAGAACATTAAACCTTGGGCAGAGAAGGTTTTCACCATGGATTAGGTGATTAAGGCTTGGGACCAGTGACATGCAATTTTATTTGGATAATGTGGGTATTGTTGGCTTAGGCTGACATCATTTTGGTATCATAGAAGAATTGTGGTTAAAATAATTGATATCGGAACAGAATAAGGAAATTTTGTGTAAAAGGTCTTTAAAAATTTAGAACAGAGTTATGTTTTAAGATGTGTATGGAGGCAAGAGGAGATAAGATTTTAATCTGACAAGCAGTAAGCAAACAAAGATAATGTATAAAAAAATATTGGAAGAATTCCAAACGCAAGGAAATAAAGAAGAATCCATTCAAAGTGTAGGAAAATGGTAGTACAAGATCATGCAGAGATCTTGGAGGTGATATGATATGTTTTGTTTTAATTTGATTTGAAGACTGGAGAGTGTGTGGTTTTTATATTGATACACAGGTAGCAACATAAGAAGGCGAGAAGATTTCAGCAACCTAGAGCGAGGAGTGCTCAGTTGGTTCCAAGGGAAAGAACCATAGAAATGCCAAAAGACTGAGCTAAGAGGAGAGAAGCTTAGTGAGACATATGTAGCAAGAAGGAGACTTGTTACTGCAGGGTTTTTGTTGCATCTCATAAAAGGCAATTCCACAGAGGATGTGGGTAGAATTGCTAAGTAATGAAGGAAGCTGGTAAGAGTTTCCAAGAAAAAGAAGAGGTGGTTAGAACCTTGTGTATTTCATTGTGATTGAGATACATGAGGAAAGTTGTGTTCTTAAAAGGTGTAGATGAGTTGAAGCCTAGAAAGAGCAAAGAGAAGTGCTCAAAAGTGGTTCCAGAGATAGAGAACCAAGGGCTTGCCAAAAGACTAAGTACAGAGGAATGCTTGGTGAGGTAAGTGGCAGCAGGGAGGACTTGCTATTGCAGAGGCTTTGTGTTGGGTGAATAAGAGGAGAGAAGCTTAGTGAGGCATATGTAGCAACAAGCAGACTTGTTACTGTAGGGGTTTTGTTGCATCTCACAAAGGCAATTCCACAGAGGATGTGGGTAGAATTGCTAAGTAATGAAGGAAGCTGGAAAGAGTTTCTAAGTGAAAGAAGAGGCGGTTAGAACCAAGTATTTCATTATGATTGAAATACATGAGGAAAATTGTGTTCTTAAAGGTGTAGATGAGTTGAAGCCTAGAAAAAGCAGAGAGAAGTGCTCAAAAGAGGTTCCAGAGATAGAGAACCAAGGGCTTGCCGAAAGACTAAGTACAGAGGAATGCTTGGTGAGGTAAGTGGCAACAGGGAGGACTTGCTATTGCAGAGGCTTTGTGTTGGGTGCATATAAGGTGTCTTTTAGAACTCCTAATTGCCTCACATTAATTATCAACCTAGGTAAGTCTTTTTGTTTCAAGAGTGTACACAATATGTGCAAGTGATGGAAATCATTATATCTATAGAGAGTAATTCTTTAAGATAACTTATCAATTTCAATACAAGAGTAAATGGATCAAACCATAAATCTCAAGCTTGGAACATCAAGGAAAGTAATCTATATAAGCATCAAAACTCAATCTTAATCAAAACCAAAGCTCAAGCTTAATCAAGATATTCTAATTGCAATTACATCAATCCAGTGCACCATAACAATAACAGAGCTCTTTCAGCTGAATCTAAACTACTACATAGAAATAAAGCACCTGAACTAATCAACAACACTCTGTCCTTTAATTAACAAGAAATGATTCTTATCTAATAATTAATTCAATCCATGACATAAATGAATGAAATCAATTAACAGAATTAAGAATTAATGAAATGAATACACAAACTCCACACTGATGAAAGTAAATAAATTCTAAAGCTGTAAAACAAAATAATTAAACTTGTAGTAAAAGAAAAGTAAAAATATAACATAGGGAACAACAGTGAAATCCACCAGTGACCGAGCCCAAGCTGCTAGTGATTACTTCTTAACTACTTCATAATATTGCCAATGGACAACAACATGAATTATTTATTATTTATCAGATCCAAATGTTGTTACAACAAGATGTTTCCTACAAAATCACACTCTGTATATTAAAATTAAATTTGAAGTAAAAAGGCGAGAAGTTTCCTCCTCTCTATTTCCCCCCTTCCTTTGGTCTCTATTTTCATTTAAATATATAGAGAGCAAAGGGAAGTTACAACAAAGCTGATTACAAAATGATTTCCATTACAAATTTGGATTATGCAAAAAAAATGATCAGCAAAATCATATCTGAAAGATCTTTCCATCAACATTTAGCAGGAACAAGTTGAATTTGGTATTGCAACTGCAAGAATTTGGAAAACGGCCATAACAACAAATCTAAGAAAATTGTCTTCAAAGAACCTTTCGTTTCTCTTAATGCAGACTGAATTTTGGAAAATTTCTCATAACAAAACTAATTCGGTCTGCTTTGGACAAAACCCATGTTTTGTATTTTCCAGATTCTCCTTCATTTGTTCAAAACATCCAATGCAAAACCGTCACTTCTTATTCCAGTGAATTTCTGAGTTGGAATATTTAATTGTGAGTTGGAGATCAAATTTCTAATCTGGAAAAGGTCTTGGAGGCTAAAATCATGAGTGATGTTACAACAAATCCATTAATAAACCATTGGTAAAATCATGCATAATAATCATCAGTTTATTAAAAATAAAGGAGAAAAATAGTATTTATCCATAAGAGCATAAATAATTATAAAATGATAAATTATGATAAATGACGTGATAAAGAATGGTAGAAATGGCTGAAATAGGCGTCAAAAAGTGATAATAACATTGAAAAATTAGTGGCCCAACATCCCCCCAAAGTGAATATGCTGTATGTCCTCATGCAACCCCAAAGCCTCTGTATTAATGAAGCTATAAGAAATGTTCATCCCAAGTCATGAAAGTGATGGAACAAATGAGTTCTTCCTCAAATAGTGACTATTCAATTTTAGAAATGTTGATGAAGGCGTAACAATTTTCACATTGGCTTTCAACCATATGTATATGAAGTTGCAGCAAAATATCATATAAGTAGCAACAAACTTCATTACCCATTTTCTCAAAAACCACAAACCAAATTTTTCTGAAATTTGGCGAGAAGATTTCCACTATATTAATGCTCCAAAAATCATATCATTTTGATGCACTGAGCAAGAGATATAAACAAAATGGCTATAGGTGATAGTGTATGATTTCTTACATTTTACAAACTAACTTAACTTGAAATTTTCTTGGTTTGTGTATTTTAATGATACCTCTTTGTTGTCCAAAAATTACAAGAATCCAGTTCATAGTTTTAAAGGTATGCACAAATCAATTTCTGCACAGTATAAAAATGAAACTGTATGCCTTAAATGAGAGAAAAAAGTAGAAAACGTCCATCATGTGTAGCAATTCCTCCCCCAAACTAGAGAATTAGCATGCCCTCATGCAATACTAGATAACAAATTGAAGTGTTTACTACAATTGTGGTTGAAATCTATGCTTGGTGTAAAAAAACATGGAATAAGAGAGGTTTTGAGAATGAATAAGGAGATCGGTGGATGATAGCATGATCATAATAAATAAATGAATGAAAGTAACACTCCCCCAAACTGAAAGCTTCTATGTCTCTGAAAAATGGGAAGTGGTAAGGATGCAAAATAAATGATGATAAATAATGTTCAATGGATTTTCATGAAATTCTCCTAAACTTTTAATAAATTAGAAACTTATGCTATTTTACCTCAAGTTTTACCTCTAGAAAAATGTGGAATAACATGTATGTATTTTCATTTGTTGAAGCTGATGTTGGTTGAGATGATGTTGAAAGTGATGCAAAAGGTGGAAGCCATGCAAGCACATCCTGTTTGCGAGTTGCTCAAGCCTCTTTTGTTAGTTGCAATAATGTGGACTCACTGCGAATAGATTTGCCCCCCATACTTTCTGTTCTCCTGTAAACAATTCACTACTCTATATGAAATTTTCTTGAATCTACAATTTCAGTTTTGAACAACAACAGATAAGCTGCATGCAAAAATTTCAATTAGAAAAAACCTTTGTATAGATGTAATAATAATATTTTGTCAAATCAGCAAGTTATGGTGGAGTTCGGTAATTATTACACACGCTATTACATAATGCATATCTTCCCCCCTCAAATACGAAAAGGGCGTCCATGATCATAAAGCATAGGAAAGAGGGAAAGGACGTTGAGGATTCATAAATGCAGTAGGAAAATCAATCAAAGTAGCATAAATATAGCAAAAGCAATCAGAGCAGTACAATTAAAAAGATGTGAAATGCCCATAAAATAAAACAGGGATTTAGATAATTATGTAAATAGATATTTACCTTAGGTGGAAAAATATGACAAAAGCATGACTGGCGATAAATGTTAATGACTGGTGGTAAAGTGAATGGACAATAATGATATAATGCATATAAAGCTATAGTTTACCATGCATGCTCGCTAATTCAATTAGAAATGTTGTTCAAATGGTAAATTCTCCTTTAGAAATGAATCCATAGCGTGTAATAGGATAGAGAGTATTTGGCAGTGTAACATAATACTTCAATACCACAAGCAGAGCCATTGCTGCCAGTAGGCGTTCATAACCTCAACAGGGTTTCTTTTTAACCCCAAAAATGAGCTAGAGTCCTCCATTTAGTATTTAGATGGTTTTTTGTTTTTTTTGTTTCTATAAAGTGACCACTATGCTAGCATGGTAACTATATAATCATAGTGCCATTCACTAGGATATAAGAAAGTGATCAGGCTGGCTCGTGATAAGACCCCCTGTCCTTCTGACGATTTTAACCATCAAGAAGGTCATTACCTTGGTGTGGTGGCTGTCACACGGAATAAGTCGATCTTGCAGACAAGATAGACCTTCCTAGAATCTAAAGAAGACCTAATGACAAGCAAACCAACCAGACACTATCTTTCTCTAAATATGCTTTGATAGACAATAGCAAACAAGTGTTTTTAGGGCCTACCTTAGGTCCAACACTAGCTTGTGGATGCCCTCGCTCCTCCGATCCAAATGAGCTCCTTTTCACGAATCTCCAAACACAAACAAGGCAAACAAATTAAATAGCACCTGAAAAGCCAATTGCATGAAACATATTTAACATGAAAGTCAAGGAGTCCATGAAACAAATAACATAAGATACTTGTTGAGAAAAATGAGTTTGATTGTATTAATTCAAAAGAAGAAGAACCTTACAACCTTTGCCTTGACGCTGTACAAGCTCCTCCCAGGGTCCAGCAAGAAGTCTCCTCTACTTTGACAAGTTTCACTCACTCCCCAATGAAACCAAAAAAGGTATGTGATCTCTCCTCTTTAGGCTTAACTAGGAAGTCTTGATTTCACCAGCATTTACCCTAAAAAATGTTCAGCTTCTAACCTCCCTAGCAACCAGCCCAATTCCTGTATTTATATTGAAATGGAGGGAGGTTACTAGGTCCTCCTTCAAAGCGATAAAGCCCTCCTTCAAAGGGATAGCTCCTCTCATCAAGGGATTAGCTCCTTCTCTTTTGGGATGCATGAACCACCTCAGAGCGAACAATCCACGTCAAAATTCCTTCTAGAAACCTCTAGAATTAACCCAAAGTGAGTTTTTTAAGATAAAACTTGCGCCTTTTGACTTTCACAGGGGTCCGCACCTACACCGTTAGGGACAGAGCGGGCAGGCCCGCAGTTTTTGTACACAGAAGGTGCGGGACCGCAGGTGACCATGAGAGAAAGTGCGGAACCAGAGTACATTGATTTTTAATGTCTTTCTCTCATTTCCAAAGCTTGATTTGTAGAGCTGAGGTCTGAGACTTGCTTAGGAGGACAGTACAAGTGATGATAGACCCATACTGACTGCAAATAATCATGATGACGATATTTTTGTGTAACAGATTGCCCCCTAAAGTGCGAAGTCTGTAGTAGATGAGGATTTCTTATCATTTAGGAAGAGTGAAGTACTTTATCATTTCAAGGATCATCTTGTGGAGAACCCGGTTGGAACCTGTAAAAACATTCAATGCAAGATATATATATATATATGAGATCATATCATCGCTGAGGTAGGCATTCCCATACTCAGATAAAAAATGACTAGAAACTAACTACTGTTCTGATACAGGAATGATCTTGTAAAACATCACAAATATAGACTCATGTGGACACAGTATGGACGCAGCCATCTGTTTATGAATAGTCCATTATATAATGAATACAAAATTCCTCGCAGCCTGGATTGTGGAAACTAGATCCAGGGTCTTCATTTCTACTTCCCAAAACAGTACGATTCTATCCATGCAAATGAATGTATTGATGTCGAACATGGTAGAAACCACTTGATTACCAGTCGATAAACTGTTAACAAGTGTGAGAGAAACCACCAGTAATGTCAATGGCTCTCAAAGTACCCAGTACAGTCCATGAGATGCGAATAGATGTGTTGATGTCGAGCATGTCATGGAATCCTTTGATCGAAAGTCAATGATGTAAACTGTCGTCAAAGGCGAGAAACCTGCCATTGATGCATGCAGATCTCAAGGTACTGACGATTCCTAGATCATCTTTCTAGATAATGAGTTGATGTCGATAGAAAGCGATCCGTCGTAGGCAAGCCCACAACACGAAATCATAGATCAAGTTGAAGAAATTTAGTTGCAAAGACTGACTCAGGGATGGTCAAGATGGATGACAGATATTTTGCAGATGAATGGCTTATTGGTAGTGACCTCTTGAACACATAACGACACGACAGATGGTTTGGTGAAAATTGACCCAAAGTTAATACCCAGAAACCGGCTGAAGACTTTCAATGTGGTTTGATCAACTATTAGGCAAAGGATTTCCCAACCCAGGTGAATAAAAGTGCCGTGTTCAAGAGTGGTTACAAAGTATGACAAACAGGCTCATTTCTCTCTCTTTTCCCCCACCATTTCTGGCAAGTACCTCTTTATTTTTGACAAGCTTGAGGAGGATAACATTTGCTTGATTATAATCTCATCCTTCGAATGAGTCCAACTTAGTTTAAATTCGAACCCTAAGAAGGAGTGGTTCGTTCCTGTTTGTAATTGAACAGGTCCTTTACTGTGAAATTTTAACGAGTCTAGTATAGGAGAAACTTGGCGTTTTTCAATTTTAGAGAGTCTGAAAAAACTTAAGAAGACTCCAGGGTTAACCTTTTTCGTACATTTGTGTCTCCCAAGCCCGAAAAAGTATAAAATAATACTTGAGAGAACCGCTTGATCTTTTACGACCAAGGATTACTTTTCGTCATTAGTGCCTTTGACCCGAAAAAGTAAAAAAGCGATCAATGACACATCGTTTTATAACCAATATCGAATTTGAAACGACAAAAACCCGACAATCTTTTCATGTTTTTACGGTCGGAAAAGAGTTGTAAGTGGACCGTCTTTTAATTCCATTTTAACGAGTTTAAAAGAAACACTCGGCAATCTTTTCATGTTTTTAGGAGTCAGAAAAGAGCTTAAAGATGACTCTACATGTTTTTCTGTTGAAAATGGTAAATTTCGCCTGAATAATCCTTTATTCTGTACAAAAACACAAACATTACTCATACCTGTTTGAAATGGATAAAAACGTTGCAAAATACCTTTTCAAAGTGAAACATAAACAAACTTGTGATTTATTTACTCAAAAAACTTATAAAAAGGGCCTTTGCCAATTCATTTTTACCGTTTGAATTTGGGTGAGAAAATAGTGCTTTTGCTTAGAAAACTTCCCGTGAAGATTTCGGAAAATCCAACTGTCGGAATCGAGCACCATCTTCTCCAGGTAATCCACATCACCCTACTCTTCATTTTCAACCGTTTAGTTTTTTGTTTTAGTCCTTCATTTCATTTTTTGGGAGGGTTTTTAGGCGCAAAACCCGCGCGCGGGGGTCCGCAGGTTTACCATTGCGGGCCTGCGGACCCCGACTTTTTCTCCATTGGGAAAAAGCTCGGGGTCCGCACCTTCCGTGTAGACAAAGTGCGGTCCCACGCACTGTGTCTAACCCGGAGGGTGCGTACCCCGCCGCAAGGGTTTTGAACCCAAAAATTCTCAAAAATGGACCAACCAAAATATTTTCTATCAATTTAATTAATCTTTATGCTTGATGCAGAGAGCACATCATGCTAGATTGGCATGAACGAGAGCATGAGGACGTGGATGCTGCCGCATGGAATCATCAGCCTTCACTTGATGCTTTGAGGGCGTGCGGACTGTACAAATTCTGGTCCATTCCTGGCATGAGGGCTCAGGTGGATTTCTTACAGTGGCTGGTTGACAGATGGAGCATACAGGACCAGTGTTTCTTCATTGGTGGCCACCAGCTCGAAATCGAGCCGGCGGACATATATTTCTTGACTGGTTTGCCCAAGAGAGGCAAAGACTTGACTCTGCACGGGACTAGGCCAGGTGGCCAGTCTGTCGATAGCCTCCGGCTAGAGTACTGCAACAGCCAGGCTAGAGACAAAGGGATAGACATAAAGACGATATCCCATCCTGAACTCATGGTGATTGCGTTTACTATCACCAGACTTTGCGGAGCTGCCGCATTACATATTGCCACAAGATCCCAGATGCGTATGGCAGTTGATTGCTTTCGAGGCACCATCTTCAACTGGTGCGATACCGTGTTGGCCAATCTGAAAGGCCAACTGACCAGGGCCAAGAACGGATGATTAAAGACCTTTTGTTATGGGGCTTTGGTCGTGAGTTTTGGCCTGGAGAGGGTTCCTATGCTGATCCCACAGCACCTTACTGTTGGAGCTGGGCTTCCTCGAGAGCCCAAACTGATGCGATGGGTCGCAGTCATGGCCCGTCACCCGGACGAGAGGACAGAGGTTGCTCGCTTCAAACCTGAGTATTTCCAATGGTTGGAAAACCGGGTCTTTTCCATTCAGGACTTCCCTTACGCTGGGATAGATTTTCGTGGTGACCCAGACATGGCTCTTCCACTAGGAGAGCAGTGGGACGAGTCAGGTAAAATCCTTTCCAACATTTTTCGTATTTTATATTTTATTTATTTATTTTTCCATCGTCTCAAAACTGATAGTAAAAATTTTAAAATGCAGATGTGGGTCCACAACGACCAGCCGCTCTACAGCCTTTTGAGAGGAAACAACCAGTTGCACATGCGCCAGCCCCACAGGACGAGTCAGCAGAGGTTTTGGCCGAGTTGGAGGGTCATCTCGAGTGCTTAACAGGAGATATTCCTGAGACCACTATAGATGACATTCCTCGTCGACTTCAGCACTATGTGATTGGAGTCCCGGGACCTTTTAGGAGGTTCCTTTGCAAGGTGGCCCATGCAGTGGTTTTTTATAGAGATCATCACCAGTGATAGGATGATCGTCTATTGTGGGCACATGTGACATTTTTGTTTTTTGTACTTATCATTTTTGCCGATCATAAGGTGTTTTTTCAACCTATGATCGAAGACGATGTATTTTTTGACACACTCCTATATATATATCACTATTACTGGCTTTATCTTGTTAATCATGCTATGGAATGATTTTACATTTACATGTATGATTATTGCAAATGTCTATTTAACATTCGAGAAGTAATTGCATCTGCTAATGTATTTAAAGACCTTCGAATATGCTGATATTCAATGTAATCAAACTCACATTCCAAGAGACGCACTCTCAAAAATAATCTTAATAACACTGGATTTCTAGTGGCATACACTCTATTAAGCTGTAATACAATGAGTTCAGAATCTAACCTCACTATCAAACTCCGAATCCAAAATGAAATAGATTAAGACAATAACTCAATCATTGCACTGTACTCAGCAATGTTGTTCATTGTTTCACCGAGACTTACCCCATGCATAGATACTAACTCGTCAGAGGGCGAATAGATAACCCAAGCTGCGGAAGAGATGTTCTGTGTATTACGACAAGCACCATCAGCGAAACCAATGTATGTTTGGAGAGGCATCGACATCTGCAATATCAAGAGTAAAACCAAGATAAGCAGGAATAATGACGAAAAACACTCTCTAAGCTAAGCACACTGTTTAAACTAAAACACACCAGCTAGAAAGAAAAACTATCCTAACTAAAAAATCTCCATACCTGTTCTTTTAAGCATAATACCTCTTTAAGTAAAGGCCATTTCTGGGTTTACCCAAAGAGTCCCCATCAAAGTCTACCAATTCATAAGCCCCTTTGGCTAGCTTTCGCTTGACAACATAGGGACCATGCCACATAGGAACGAATTTTCCAGCGCCTAACTTATCATTAGCTTGATCATAAACTAAGACTAGATCTCCTTCCGAAAAATTTTGAGGGGTCACATTTCGATCATACTGAGCTTTCATTCGTTTTGCGTGAGTCTCGATCGCCAATGCAGCATCACGTCAATTCTCATCTAATTGAGCCAAGTATAACAAATGCTTTTCCTCTTCGGAAGTGTCTGGAAGTAATTCGATGGCCATTTACAGTGACGGGATTTCACATTCAATGGGTAACATGGCCTCCAAACCATAGACTAGTTGGAAAGGAGTGAATCCTGTTTATGTTTTTACTGAAGTTCGGTACGCCCAAAGCGCTGAAAATAGCATGTTGTGCCAATTCGACCAATGAATCCCAATGATTCGTCAGATCATGATAACTAAAACTTTGTTGATGGATTCAACCAGACGATTTGCTTGTGGATAATAAGGGGTTGAACTATCGTGACGTAAACCAAGCTGCCCTGTAAGTTCGGTCATCATAACGTTTCGAAAATGACGCCCATGATCAGTGATTATCGCTTGCGGGACACCAAACCTAGCAATTATATGATTGAACACGAAAATTGCAGCTGTCTTGCCGTCTGCCTCGAATGTAGGCATCGCCTCGGCCCACTTAGTAAAATAATCTACCGCAAGGATGATATACGCATGCCCCCCGACTGAGTGAGGGTTACATGTAATAAAATCGATACCCCATTTGGCAAAAGGACCAACGACAATTATAGGGTGGAGAGGAGCAGGTGGAGCGCGCATCTTACGATAAAAAATCTGGCAGTTGTGGCATTTTCGGACCGCCGTAATACAATCTTTAAATAAAGATGGCCAGAAGTAGCCAACGCGCAATATCTTTTGGGCTGTGGCAAATCCAGACATATGACCGCCACACGCTCCAGAGTGATAGTCATTTAGAACCCTTTCAGCTTCCTCGTGAGTTAAGTAGTGTCGAAAAACAAAGTCCGCCCCACGGCGATAAAGAGTATCCCCGATAATCCTGAATTGTTGGGATCGGAATCGAATTTTCCGACGTTCTGACCTTGGAATTTCTGGCCGAAAGGATTGGGTCTGGAGATAAACAATGATATCCCCATACCACGGATCTAAAGTGCTGATTAGAAACAAGGATTCGTCCGCAATGGGCTCCTCCGCCACAGTTTCTGTGTCAGCACACGGGAAGTCACACATTAACTCCGCAAAAATTAAAGATTTCTTAGACTTAGATTTCTCAAACTCCAAGTCGAACTCTTGCAGGATAACGATCCATTTAGAGTACTTGCCCCCTAGCAATTGTTTGGTCAAAATGTAGATCATAGGGTTGCAATCCGAAATCACCGTAGTTTTACGTAGAAGAATGTAGTGACGGAAACGTTGGACAGCTTGCACAGCTGCCAATGCCAATTTCTCCACATGCGAGTATTTTAGCTCAGTTGGATTTAGTGTGTGACTGAGGTAATATATCACATGTTCCATTCCTGATTCATCTTCCTGAACTAAGACCATTCCAATGGTGGAATGAGAGGCGGCGAGATACAAGAAGTAATCCTGGTTGTAGTTGGGAGGATGCAACAACGGTGTATGGGTCAACGTGTGTTTGAGTGCATCAAAAGATTTCTGAGCTATCTCATCCCAATAGAATTGAATGTTTTGCTTCAACAACCGGGTAAAACCCTTTGTAACCTCGGCATAGTTAGGAATGAATCGTCGTAAAAAGTTTGCTTTCCCCTGCAAACTTTGGAGTTGGCGAAGACTCGAAGGAGGAGGCAATTTGATGATAGCTTCGACCTTTGAGGGATCAACGTGAATGCCGACTTTCGAAACTACAAACCCCAGCAATCGACCCGTTTCTATACAGAAGACACATTTGTGTGGGTTCAACCAAATCCGATAATGCCTACACCTCATAAAGATTGCTCGTAAATGGACGAGGTGATCAGCTCGATGTAATGAATGAGCAGGCAAGTCATCGAGATATGGTTGCACAATGTGCTTGATGTCATGAAACGCATAAGACATCGCCCTTTGAAAAGTTGCTCCAGCATTCTTAAGCCCAAAAGGTAATTTACAATAAGCAAATGTCCCCCATGGACAAATGAAAGCCGTTTTTGGTTGATCGGCAGGTAGAATATTGATTTGATTGTATCCGGAAAAACCGTCCATGAAGGAAAATAATTTGTTGCCGGCACAATCATCAATGATTTGATCGATATCGGGAGTTGGGTAATTGTCCTTTGGACAGGCTCGATTAATGTCCCTATAGTCGATGCATATTCTTATTGTTCCCTGCTTTTTGTTAACCGGAACAATATTCGATACCCAATCCGTTAAAGGGATCGGATAAATGAAACCTGCTTTCAATAGTTTTTCAACTTCTGCTTTAATTGCAGCAGCTTTGCGTGGGTGAATCTGACGCAAACGTTGCCGGACGGGTTTAGCGTCTGGGTAAGTCTTGATCTCATGAAAAACAATCGCGGGATCAATTCCTGGCATTTCCTCATAGGACCAGGCAAACACGTCACAGAATTCTTGAAATAGGGCCTTATATAATTGAATTTCGTCATCTGTACACGAGGCACCTATATGAATGTTTTCAACAATTCCGGGCTTAACCAAAATGTCAATAGGAATAGTTCGAGAGGTTCCCCAAATTTAACTCTGAATCGGGATGTTTCATTGGATTCTGAGGTTCCTTGACGTATTCAGTTGTAAAAATTGATGAGAAATCATTTTCAAAATGATCATCCTCAAGTAAAAACAAAGATCTGTGATGGAGATCTTCCCATGGTAAATCATCTACACACAGAATTTCACGAATTTTCTCATCAGAGTGAACAAGTTCAGAAAATGTATTTAAATCCGAGGTTGATGTGAAGAGTGATTCCTCACGGACCACATTCATTAAGTCATTTTTGGTTGAAAACGAGTCGGCAAACGACTGCACAGCTTCATAGGCAATTTCATATGGACTCAAAGGCATGGAATCACCAAATGAGTCTATCTCAGATTCAGAAGGAATGATCCAAGGATCATCATAAACAATGGTGTCTAATGTAATCATATGAATGGTTGCAAATGAAGATGATGCGTTGATTGGAGGAAAAGGAAAAGTTCCCAGTAAACCGACATCTTTAACTAATCCTACTCCAACATCCTTATATGGGATAGTTGTTTTACCAACATGTTGAATACTCTCCGAAGAGGCTGGGTCAGATGGAAAGTAAGCCAGCTGGTCTATTGTTACGATCTTTCCATTGTGTGGAAATTTTATTACTCGAAAGACCGACGTAACGATCGCTGTCATAGCATAAGACCAACTTCGACCCAAGAGAAGGTTGTAGTCTAGAGGGTCATCAACCACCTCCACATCTAGACTAACGGTTTTTCCTTCAACCCCTATAGGCAAATCCTATAGAATTCCAAAAGGATGAAACCCACGGCCATCAAAGGCCTTTAGAATCGTCGGGGATTGATTTAGTGAAGGAGAACCAAGCGATCTCCAACACTGTATCGACATAATACACATTGAGGCTCCCTCATCAATTACGGTCCGATGAATAGGCCTGTTTTTGACTATCACTGGTATCTGGAAAGCCATTTGATGAGGCAAACGCGGTGTACTATTTTCTAGATCGAAAATTATTAGGTTCGGGTCCTGAATATCAACAGCTCCTATAGCCGACAAAAGTAATTTACGTTGTCTTGGGCATGATTGCAGCACTTCCAAAGCCGACATTGCTGAGGGTGAAACAGCTAAATCCTCAGCAATGTTATAATTCTAAGCCACTCTCGCATGTGGATTGAAAGCTGACTTTCGAAGTATACCCTTGGCAGACGATTTGATTACTAAGTTTGGATTAGGTTTCTCGATCTGTAGTGGATTGGAACCGGGAGCTGAGGTTGATGATTAGAATGAGAAGATTCTGCTTCTTTACCGTCAACAGGACTCTTACTACCATAATTGCGATTGAGTCAATCCTAACATGGGACATCATCAGTATAGGTTCTTCATTGGCACTCGAGGATGAACCTATCATCTTGCTGTCTTGAGCCGGAAAAGGATCCTTCAAAACAGCAGGAGTTTGGGAACCCTTGACAATCTTCGCAACCTCTGCACGATGAGGGTAGTCTCTTGTAAAATGTTCATCGTCACAAATGAGACAAGGATAATGAGGTTTTCACTTTTCGTCATTGGATTTCACCTTTTCAGGTTTCTCCTTTGAACTTTTGTCCGTTTTATTCTTCTTCTTCCCTTTCTTCTTCCCACCAGATTTTGATTTGGTTGTAGATGACTCTACAGCGTGAATATCGGCGGAAATCTCTGCAGAGGAATCCCCTGTTGGGGAATCAGGCAAGGTTATGATAGGGGAAGAATTCTTGGAAGACTTCTTCTTACTTTTAG
The DNA here is from genome assembly GCA_031772625.1 of Pinus tabuliformis. NCBI lineage: Eukaryota > Viridiplantae > Streptophyta > Pinopsida > Pinales > Pinaceae > Pinus > Pinus tabuliformis. Next base: position 639,723,085 of record CM062813.1, on the reverse strand, counting down.
TGTTAACTGTACCGATCATACCATCGGCGGCATGAGATCCCGAAGGAGCTGCAGCGATTTGATTTGACTTGGGAAGATCGGGGATTTTTTCATGTAACGTACCTGACTGAGTATAGACCAAGTCAAGGTACTGTGCTTGAGCAATGACTTGCTCCTCAGTAACAACTCCGGCTTTAGCAACATCTTCAGTGATCTTTGGCAACAATTATTTTACAAACCACTCAACCAAGATTTGATCCGGAATAAATACCTTCACTAAACGGCATCGACGTCTCCACTCGTGAATATGATCTGAAAATGTATGTGGATTTCGATTGTTTTAGCAAAGTTAACAATTCCACGCCATTGTCATATCGGACAGGCAACTGAAAATGAGTTAAAAACGAGGTAGCTAACTGACTAAAATTATAAAAAGTGCCTCGTGGTAACTCAATGTACCACTTGGCCGCGAGACCAATTAGAGTGCGCTAGAAAAGTCTAAGATGGATCGAATCATCTGTGATGGAGTTAGACGCACACCAAAGGTGGTAAGTCATCACATGATTCGATGGGTCCTCTCCTAATTTACCATCGAACTTGGGAATGTCACTGGGCAACTTATTCGGCATTGGCGGCCAAAACAGAAGATAATTAATGGGATCATTTGTTAGGCACATCAAGTCAGGTAAGTCCAAAGTTGTGATAAACGGTAACTGTCGATTAGGATCCCTAAAACTCTGGGTCACGAGACCAGCCCCAGGAGGAGGATATCCAGGATAACTAGGAATAGGAATCGCGTTCGGGATATTGTATCCTCCCGGAAAACTAGGATTAAGCAGACCTTATTGAGGTTGTTGAGGTTGTTGATAAGTGTACCCAGGATACGGTTGATACTGATAAACTAGCTGCTGGATAGCAGGACCAAATTGGTACTGTCCCTGGTACGGTTGATAGGTGAATTGTGGTTGACTTGTGACGACCGTACTTAAACCAGGTTGTCCTACAGGCATCTAAACCGAAGTTTGAATCGTAGATCCAGACGGTGGTAAAGATGTCTGAGGAGTAGATACATGAACAGTAGAAATCGGAGTTGTCGATACTCCAGAAGTAGGTGGGGTAGATTGAACAGATGTAGCGGCAGTTGTAGCAGTCGTTTGAGGCAAAGTACGAGGTGTACTAGGCCCAGGCTGAGAAACTACCGAAGGTGCAGAAGTTTGAACATTAGACTAGACTGGTTGCTGGGGTGCACCAGAAACTAAGGGTTGTCCAGTTTGAGATGACAACTGTACACTTGGCTGCAACACCTGTTGAGTTTGCGATGGATCCCACACGATATTCATTCCGGGGTACTGACCCATAACTGGTTGAGAATACTGAAGACCATAACCGGTTTGAGGGTAGGATTGATAATTGATAGGTATAATTGTTCCTTTGAACAAACTTTGACCTTGGGGTGGTTGGAAACCTTGGTTCGAGTATTGACTTTGGGGTTGATACCCTTGAGGCACATACTGATACTGGGGTTGACCTTGAGGTATAAATTGATACTGGGGTACATATTGAGTCTGGGCTTGACCTTGGAGGAACGTACTGTCCCATAGGTATGTACTGTCCTTGAGGTTGCCCCAGATGCAAATTGTGTACCTTGAGGTTGCCCCCAGGCGTTTAATTGAGGCTGCCCCCCAGGCGGGTAACTAGCCACCTTGAGGTTGAGGATTGGGAATGGAACTGACATATAAGAATGTCACTACGCTCAACGGATTTGTACCATTGCTTCCAGTTAAAACCCTTCCTCAATGGGTGAGGAGATGCTCCCAAAAAAGTACCAAAAGGAGACTGATACCCAGAGGGAACAGATGGACCGCCGTACAAAGTTCAGGCGATTGAGTAAACATGGACGATTGTCCTGCCATATTGACGGGAGTGTAAAAACCTCTAGGTGTTGTGTGATAAGGAGCAGAGGTGGTGAAAAACTTAACCCTGAGTTTTTAATAATTAGTCAAAGAAAGATACCAAGAACTACTCCTAGGCAGACTGTAAAAAATTGATTCAAGCTCCTTATTTCAATAGTAGGTTGATTTTCAGGGATAGGGATGCCTATTTTCTTCTTCTGGAGCAAGTTCTTCAATAGAATCAATCCAGAAGGAAGATCTTGAGTGATTACACTTTCTACCCTAGGTGAACCAGGACACTAAAAGATGGAGAAACAAACCCCGATGTCGGAGTAGCAGAGAAATTCACTTTCAAGCTCGGATATTTCGGGTCTTCACCAATATCGCTAGGTAGATGAAAAGCTACGCGATTCAGAGACAGCAGAAACTGACTGTGGATTATATTCTGCTACTGGAATTTGAAAACTTGGATGTACTATCAAAGAAGATTCTCCTTCTTCCATTGACCCAACTCTACAGTCTCTAGGAGTTTCCGAGGAGGACTTTTAAGCCTTCAAGTTGGCTTGGTAAGTACTTCTCAGGAGGTTGGCCCCGAAGTCTATGGGACTTTCTCAGTAAAAGCCACATTTATAATCTTAAGAGACTGGCCCCGACGTCTAGAGACTTTCTTGGTAATTCAGCCACAGTTAAAGACTTTTAACTACTTCACACGAAACAAAGTAGAATCTCAATAAAAAGCACTAAAGTCTCTAAAGAACCAAACAAATTTGAATCACACTCCTAATGAATCTAAGAGGTCAAACACA